>JAPVLO010000070.1:2400000-3000000 GCA_027257055.1 Cephalopachus bancanus
TAGGCTCCTGGTGAACCCTGAGGTCTTCAGGTGGTCAGAGCAGCCACAGTTGAATTAGTTCAGCTTGCAGATTTGGTAAAGAGCTTAGAAGACATTTTCCTGGGAGTAGAAACAAGTGGCATCTTTCCAGGAGAAACAGAACTCTTTTCACGTTGTTCGCTCTGATTTGTGCTACATTAAAATAAACCTTCAGTGTCAGCTTCTGGTGCGAGCCTCGGGACTCTTCTAAATGTATCGTCTTCACAAAGACATTTTCAGTGTTAATCAACCGGGTGCCATGGATTTGACACTCTGGTATTGGAGTACAGGTTTTGCAGTTATTTATTTACCGAGAGAGAAACAGAACAGTGGTTCCATTTGCCACTCCTAAATTTATTGTCAGTCCTTCTGTGTGGTGTAAAATTGTTAGTCATCTTCAACAGCTCTCAGAAATAAGCATTCCAAATATATTCGCCTACTGTACAAAGATGTGCTGATGCCACTCCTCGCAATTTTGCCAGAGAGGATGGGAAACAGTTGATCTAACTGGTAGGAAATGAATCTTGGGAAGAAAACAAAAACTTGGGGCTTTTGTAAAGCTGACAAAATAGCAGGGATTGCAAAGGTGCCTCCTGGCATGGCCCACTTAAAAATGCCTGGGTTAATTACTGTAGACGTAGAGGAAAAGGAGAAGGCATGTTCTCAGGTTATCACAAAGAAGAAGAGCAAGATATCAGACTTGATGTATAGCATGATCCCAGCCAATGGTCAACCGATGGACCCACCAGTTCTTCCTTCCACATTCACTACCTAGAGACTCACAACCTTCTCTCTCCTTTGCCAAAAATTAAAGGAAAATTCTCTGACATTGGCTAGAAAATAAAGATTGTGTAAACTCAAGCAATCTGGAGAGTTCTGTTTCTCCTGGAAAGATGTCACTTGCCTCTACTCCCAGGAAAATGTTTTCTAAGCTCTTTGTCAAATCTGCCCCATTGGGGAAGCTTCCTGAAAACAAACAGTCTGCATTCCCACCAGCAGTGTAGAAGCGTTCCTTTTTCTCCACATCCTTGCCAGCACCTGTTATTGTTTGTTTTATTAATGATGACCATTCTTACTGGGGTTAGGTGGTATCTGAGGGAAACTGCTAGGGGAGGGAGGGGCGTACCTCATCAACAAGGGTACCCGCATGATCAATGTTTATATACATAACCCTGAAATGTACCCTACATCTTCATAATAATTTTTTTTTAAAAAAAGAAAACATGCAGGAGGTAGAGCCCTGGCTCCCGACCATTTTGCCACCAACCCAAAGGTCTGCTGAAGCTGGAGTGCCCCAGGTCACGAAAACTTGTGGTACAGATCTTTTCCCAACTCAGCACTCACTAATCTTTTATCAACAGTGTGAAATTGGCCATGATGGGAACATTTACACCATGGTAATTGGCAGTTGCTACCAGTCAGGCCTAAGCTAATTTATCAGCATGCTTCTGTTTACCACTCACTCCCTATCCCCAGGTTGCATGTCCAGAACTCATTTAACTCATATTTATTGAGCCAGAACTCTGGTATGGGAAATCCAGGCCTCATTTTATACGTGTAAAAAATGAAGGTCAGAGAAGTGAGCTGACTTGTCCAGATACACTCAGTGCCAGCCCTCTGTTAGGTACTGGGGATACTGGTTGAAAAGGACAGACAAGGTCCCTGTCCACATGGAGTTTACATACCTTCCACTTTAAAATCTGCATGTATTCTATAATGATTCATTCATCTTCCATTTCGATAAATGACATTAAGGCATGTAAAACTGCTCATCAGAAATTCCGATCAATTGAAAAAAACAACATGGTCACCCTGAACTAATATCCACTCACCAAAAGCGAAGGCATTTTATGTGACATTGGGGGGTGGAGATGTCTTACTGTAGATATGATTTTTATTCATATTGTCGGTCATCAAAAGAGTCATGCTAAATCCCTAGAGTAGAACTCCTACCTCCCATTTTATATCTGAGAAATCTGAAGAGAAAAACCGGCAGAGCCAAGGTTAAATATTTAAGAAGCGGGTTAGGAATAGTGAATGACATCGGAGAAACCCCAAATAGGGCTACAAATTCCCAGGTGCTTAGTAAATAGGAAAGTGATTTTGATTTAGTCATTGGCATTGTTAACACTACCATATAAATCCATAAGATCTTCTTTTTGTCCTCCTCCTCCTCCTCCTCCTCCTCTTCCACCTCCTCTTTCTCCTCCTCCTCCTTCTTATTTGACAGGGTCTTGCTCTTTGCTTATGCTAGAATGCAGTGATGTAATCATAGCTCTCTGTAACCTTGACCTCCTGGGCTCAAGCGATTCTCCGACTACAGGGATACACCACTATGCCTGGCTAATTTGTTTTTTATATTTTGTAGAGACAAGAACCTAGCTATGTTCCTTAGGTTGGTCTCAAATGCCTAGCTTAAAGCAAACCATCTGCCTCAGGCTTTCGAAGGGCTGGGATTGCGGGAGTGAGCCACCAGGCCCGGCAAAATGCTTTTAAGATCTTTTAATACCAAGCCTGATTCTAGACTTCGTTTTCTAGAAGAAAGAACCCATGTTACATGTTTAGGTGTTGCTGCCCCAATATCAATTTTCCATATAATCTCAGGGGCAGTAGGAGTAGGGAGGGGTTGGGCAGATTTTCTGTGAAGGCCAGTGCTTTGTGGTATCTGAAATGATACTCAGAGAGAGATTCCATTAGCTCCCCTGACCCAGCATCAGGCTTCAGCCAACATCAGACCCATCACGAGACCCCGGGCCAGAGATGAACAACAGCTGCTGGATATCGAGGCTCCTCTCTCCATCCTCACAGTAAACCATGCTTCCTAGCAAGACAAAATGTTCCCGTTTATGATTATTTATTTAATTTTTTTAAAGAAAGCCATGCAAGGCATTAGAGTCGTGCTGAAGCTGGTTGTGTTCAAAAACTCCACAAATGATAACAAATGTTTTTATTTTATTTCATTTTATTTTCCAAACCATATGGACTTGCCAGCTCAATGCATCACTGCTTGTTTATTCTAAAGCAGCTGTCGGCACCCTGATAATGCTATAGTATCGCTCAAGTACAGACTGCCAAACCACAGTATATGGAAATCATCTCACAAAAACAAAATAAAACCCCACTTAAACTCAGAGTCCAACCGTGAACTTGTGCAAGGAAGAGGGTCGGGTGGTGGGAGTGTGTGAAATCCTACAAATAGTCTTAAAATTCAGTATTGTTTTAACCAGAATGAAGTGTGACTTGTCTGGTTGATCACAACCAGTGTTTGACCTTTATAAAGGTACAATTTATATTTCATTGCCAAGTGCAACTTAGTGCTTTTTTGTTTTTTTTTAATTGCTACGCTATGATTCAGAAGTCAGCCACAAAAACACAGTTTGGAAACTTGATTCCCTATAGGTTTTAGGCACTTTTTACGTATTTATTTGTTTTGACCATGAAAAAATAACCACTCATGACAAGGGTAACCAGCCAAAGACACACATCTCAGCCCTGTGTCCTCAAATCACCCCAAAACTTTATTAAAGTCAGTTGACCACACCCAGCCCCTGAGTAGAAAAGAGTGAATTAATCAGAGAATTGAACCACAAAGAGAAGTCCTCCAGTTGAAAGGAGGCAAGATCTGCAAGAAAAATGCAATGTTGTACTTCTGTTTGGCCCATGTGAGCCAAGATTCTACCTGCTGTTATTTCCTTTACTGTTCATAAGTCATACTAAAAACAGCTGGAAGGGAATTAGGAAGCATGAGGAAGAGAAGTCACAGGCATAGTCCCCCAGTGCAGGAGGCATTCATTATGCATTATTTTATTCAATCCCTGACCTTAGTGAGGTGGACAAGATTATGCACATTTTACAGATTCAGGAACTGAGGCTCTGAGTGGAGAAGTAATTTGTCTGGGGTTGTTGTGGATTGAATTGTGTTCCCCAAAATATACGCTGAAATCCTAACTCCTGGTACCTGTGAATGTGACCTTATTTTGTAATAGAGTTTTTTACAGATATAGTTATGATGCAAATTAAGATAAGATCATACTGGAATAGGGTGAGCTAGTAATCTAATATGACTGGTGTCCTTATAAGGAAAGGAGAAGAGACATGCACAAACAGGCAAAAGTCATGTAAAGACATAGACATGCACAGAAAGAAGACGATGTAATGACACATGGTGTGAACACCTTGTGACAACAGAGGCAGAAGTTGGAGTGATGCATCTACAATTCAAAGAAGGTCAAGGATTGTTGGCGACTACCAGGAGCTCAGAGAAAGGCATGGAACAGACTCTCCTCTAACGCCTTCAGAGACACCGTGGCCCTATCGATACCTTGATTTCAGACTTGTAGCTTCTAGAACTGTGAGAGAATAAATTCTTATTGTTTTAAGACACCAAGTTTGTGGTAATTCACTACAGCAACCCTAGAAGTTTAATATAAGGGTTAATATGATTTGGATGCCTTGCAATGGCTGGATATCTTTTTCCCAAATTGAGAAAGAGATGCACTCTCTATGCAGGAATTTAAGCACATTTCAAAGAATTCCAAAGAGAGAGAAAAAAATGTACAACAAGGAATTGAAGAATCGGGGAGCAACCTTTACAGCTCCATTTACGACTCATATATTGAATGTCTTTTTCATGCCTCATGTCCATCAGGTGCTGAGGATTCAAAGATGAGTCACCACGGTCCCCATTTAGGTCAGCTTCAGGTTCCATCTATAGTGGGCAGACGGTACAAGAAATACCAGTGATGGATTTTGCAATGGAGAATGGCACTGGGGGGCACTTCCCTGGGGAACTGGCCTCTGCGCTACAATTGGAAGGATGAACAAGATAGTATCTGCTGGAGAAAGCATAGAACGTTTCCAAGCAGAGAGAGCTCTTTCAGCAAAGGCTCAAAAGCAGGGGATGGCCAGGTTTAGCAAATAGAATGTTTAGCTAAATTTGAATTTCCGATAAATAAGGAATTTTTTCAGCATAAATATGTGCCATGCAATAGTTGGGTCATAGTTTATACTAAAACATTATTGTTTATCTGAAATTCAAATTTAGCTGGCCATGCTATATTTTTCCTGGCAATCCTATCAAAGCATGAGCAGGAAAATCATGTCCAGAGAACCACTAAGAGTTCCATACAACAGAAACAAAGGAAAATTGAGCAAAGGGATGGCAGGGAAATAATTTGAGACTAGGTGGAGAGCAGGTCTTGAAAGGACTTATACACCAGGCAATGACAGTAGAAAGACACCGTGGTTGAGAACATGGACTCTGGAACCAAATTGCCTGGGTTGGAAGCTCATCTCTGCTCTTTATTTATGATATGACCTTGAGCCTCAGTTTATGCATCTGTACATTAGTGATAAAAGAGTAGTCAATCCAGAACATTTCTGTGGTGTGTCAGTACACAGGAAGAACTCAGCTCATGTTAACTGTTTTTGTTGGTACTGGACATTATGTTCTTCTAGAAGAACAGAAAATGAAAGTTTCTATTCAAATTTAGATGCTATATAAATTGATAAACAAATATTGAGAGTAACTACTCTCTTGGGATACAAATGTAAAAATTTCTTGCTCTCCAGTGGTACAAATGTGTTGGGACACACATTCCATAAAATGCCAAATATGGCAGTAAGATAAATTATTATTAAAGTCCTTGTTTATTATTAAAGTCAGTCAATTTGTTGGGCACTCTTTAAGCACTGTCTCCACAGTCAAATGCAATGAAGTCTCTCAACTCTGATGAGTTCTTTACAAAAGTATCTAATTTAATTCTCATGAAAATCCAATGATGTTAGCATCATTACCCTAAATGTATGCACAAGGTATCCAAGACTGGAGATGCAATTGTAAAGAAGAGTGTAGGAACTTGGATGTCAATTCTTAGTGCAGGCTGAAACTGGAGATGTTGTCTTAGAATACAGGATATTTAAAAGAGTCCTTTTTTAGTATGTGGGATTAGGTCAGGTGACAGTAAAGGGTGGCAACTGAGAAACAACTCCATGTAAAGATGTGACAGTGACGTACACATAGGGAGGCTGAGGGGCATTGAGAGCAAAGGTTAATTGGTACAGAAGCCATGAGTTGGCAAGAAGGAGAATCCTGTAGATTTGCAAGAAGGCCTCACATGGCAGGGAAAGTAGTTTTATGTGGCTCTGGTAACCAGCAACAGATTTTACAGAGAGGATAGGCAGGCGGGATGCTCAAGCTGGTTGTTAATGACAATCTGGAAGGTGCCAACTGCTGTATCTAGCTTCATCCCTGGGCAGTGGCTTTCTCAGGCTGATTTATTTCTCTGGATCCAGTCTAGTTAGTTTGGGTACTGTGGATTGAGTGTTGTTTAGTCAAGACTAGGGGCTGTCAACTGTTGTTACATCTACCTGTCCTTCTCTCAAGGGACCTGATATCATGTAGGCAACAGCATGGGTCATTTGGATGATGTGACCATCTCATTTGGCAAGAAAAATTCTATCAAGAAGAAACCCCATTCTAGTTTGGGGGCTTCCAGATAGTGGGTTTAAGAAATGAAGAACCATTTATAATAAATTATTTGGATCTTCAAAAGCAAAATGGCTTCGGGGGAGGGAAGTAGAAGGGTGTGTTCTTTCAAATCTTAGCATTCACTTAGCAGATAAAGTTTACTCTTCATTGCATATTTCAGTTGTGGTTTTTCCTGGGTTTAAGACTTAAATCAATTACTGTTAACACTTCAATCTCTATGTTTTTCAGCTTGCTTATTGAGTGTCTATTTTATGTTATTTTATTGAGTGTCTATTTATGCTAGACACTATCTTAAGCTTTTGCATCATCTTTGAACATTTGTTCATTATCTCATTTAGTCCTAATAGCAACAAGTGTTATCATTCCTATTTTACAGATGAGGACACTGGGGTTCAGAGAAGTTAAGGGCATGATCCATGGTTATCTAGCCAGCAAATGATAAAGCACAGACCTTGAATTCAGATCTATTGACTCTAACCCCTATCTTCTTACCCATTAGATTACCTTTCCATAGATGAATAATGTTCTGTATTTTCTGGGTAATAAAAGAACAAACCCATTGTCTGATTACTTATTGGCTTAGAGAGGGAGAAACACTTTCATGATATCCTTCTCTTCAGAATCCTATTAGCTACACATTTTTCCTGAAATTTTTTAATTGTCCAACATACAACAAACGTACACAAGCACCCCACACACACACTTGAGACTATAACAAAGGGTCCCAGTAACAGCTTAAAATCTAGGCTGCCCATCTTTTAGCCTTTTGGCCTAAGAAAATACAGTAGATAAAACTCCTGGCAATGATATTGACAGGTTATCTTTCACTCTAGATAGTAATTACTAAAAATCTCATGTGATGGTTAAAATTTACTCGCAAGGCTTTCATTGAAAGCAGTTCTACAGCAAATTGAATAGTTCTTTTGAAATTTGTCCATTTACAAATTATAGTTTTTTAACTATGACTATAGGAAAGCTGTGACCACCTATCTGCTAGAGGAGTTGATCATTTCTTTATTCTTCCCGCTTCCTAAAAGCATCTCTAACTTAAAGTTGATCAAACCCAAAGCATTAAGGGATGTCTAAGTCTCTATCAGGTGATTAACAAAAACTTTTTAAAAAAATTAACCTCTAGTTTGGTATATACATTCCAAGTTCTTGGGTCTCAGTTTTCTTATTTAAAAATAACTGGACTAAAAATTCTTTTCATTAACTTATATTTCTGTCAAATGCCCTCACATCTCCCAGGTTCTCTAACACAGAGTTTTTAGATATAGACGTCTACCATTAAGCTAGAAATGATGATGAGACTCCCTTTTCCACATAAAAAGTGATAAATTCTAACTAGGAAAGATAAATGATAATAGTCAGATTACTGAAGCCACCTGGTTTGTGGATTTTTTATTATTCAGACTAGAATGTCAAGCTGTATATAATTCACTTATTAGAGTCCTTACTGAGGTCTTAAAGTATAGCCAGAGAGGAGTGAAAAATCTATGGAAATATCAGTCATTAAAAGATCTTCTTTCATGGCAAAATCTCTCATCAGATTAGGTGTACAAGCAATGTACCTCATCATATTAAAGTCCACATATGACAAGTACACAGCTAATATTATGCTCAGTGGGAAAAGCTAGAAAATTTTCCTCTAAGATCAGGAACAAGACAAGGATGCCCACTGTCACCACTTCTATTCAATATAGTACTGGAAGTTCCAGCCAGAACAGTTAGGCAGAAGGAAAAAATACACGGCATTCAAATCAGAAAGAAGTAAAATTACCTCTGGAGAGGGGAAGCAATATGGTGATGGTGATGGTGATGGTGACAGTGGTGCTAACGATGATGGTGGTGGTGGTAATAGTGGTGGTGATGATGGTGGTAGTGATGATGGTGAGGCTGATGGTGGTAGTAGAGGAGGTGATAATAGAAGCTGTTATTGTGATATCCTTGGAACTAAGACATTCACTACCCTTGATTCAACTTTCACTCTCCCATCAAACCCTAGACCCACTCAATCTCCAGCCATCATCCTTCTCTCAGTGTTGCCATGTGACTACCTATCTGATATGTCTATCTTGACATCTCCCTTTCTCTCTATTCCTCTTCCCAAACCTAATGATTCAACCACAGGACTATCTCACCTGCCCAACTGAATTCAAATATTTTATTAAGTAGAGTTATATCTCTGTCATGTACCACTATTTTTACTCTCCCCCCCACATCCTTTTTGAGTCAGATTCTCACCCAGCAACAGAGTGAGAATCTGACTCCCAGGCTGGAGTGCAGTGACATGCTCATAGTCACCACAATCTTGACCTGCTGGGCTCAGGCAAACCTTTCATCTCAACCTTCCAAGTAGCTGGAACCATAGGTGCATGCTACCACACCCAACTAAATTTTTATTATTATTATTTACTGCTGAGAAGAAGTCACATTAAATTGCCCAGACTGGTCTCAAAGCCCTGGACTCAGGCAATCTTTTCACCTCTGCCTCCCAAAGTGCTGGGATTACAGATGTGAGTCCCACGCCCAGCCCTTCTTTCCTCTTTTTCTAATTGGTATGACCGTGTTTTCTTCTATCATCTTTAATTTACCTTCAGACTTGTCTTCTGTGGATATTATCATATTAGAGTACTCTTCATTTTTAAACTGGTTGCTAAAATTATTTGCTGTGTGATTTTTTCTGGAATAAACCTTAAAATGGTTCAGTCTTTCTTTCTGAAACTTGATATCTGACGCAAATGCCTTATGCATCTCCAGGAAGCTGTCTTCTCCAGCTCCAGAAAGCAACCTGACTGGTTTAGTCCACCTGCCCTTATATTGCACCAGACATCTATTATTACATTACACAGTCTCCTTCATTCTTTCTCTTCTAAACAAATGGCTGACCCAACCACAGAACTCTAGCTCCTTTAGCACATACAACATGCCCTCCTCACTTTTTCTATTAACCAAAGTTTTTTTTGCCTTCAGGTCTCTTCCTATGTCATGAGTTGATACCGATAACTCTGAATCTGGGTTCTGGCATATACAGTTCTTAAAGTCTCTGTTGAACTGTGACTTCACAAATGAAGATGCCCCTCACCCAAAAATCACTTTTAAAAATGTTTTTTGGAATGATGAAAAGTCACTGGAAGCCCGAGCAAACACTGATTTGGTTGTATAGGCCTACACAATGGCCAGCATCTACTGGGTACTCAATCAAAATTGGTTGAATCAATGAATGAATTTATAAAATTGAGAAATTCAAAAAGAATGAGAAGACATGTACATATTATTCTCCTTGAGAGGGTCAGAAAAATGGTCACAAAGGAGATGAGGTGATTTATTCTTGGTTTTGAAGGATGGTTAGAATTTGGATTGGTAAAGATAAAATGGATACGGTGATAGAGTCCTGAGAGAGAATAAATAGAATATGCGAGTGGAGGTAAGAAGCCAAGTGTCATACTTTTTCATGAGAATATACCAAAATACAATTTTCTTCATCTCCTCCTTCTTTCTTATTCTTCTTCTTTGAATTTTTTAAAATTTCTAATCAATTCATGTAAGAGCCACTGACTCCTAGAAGGCACCTGAAGTGAGTGAGGTAGCTCCATCTGCTTCCCCACGGTTTCTCACAATCCACCAGAACGCAACCCTTTCTGGTCTGGTCAAGTGTTCATTATCAGTGTTTTGCATTCTCACAATCTCAGGCCCCACCAGAATGGTGACAAACAAACCACTCCTGCAGGTGCCAGGTAGTGGTGGCCCCTTTTTGGTTCCTATCACACTGCTAAGCTCCTAAAGAAAACGGAAACTCTGATTGAGAACACATCCCTTCACAGGCTGAGGGAGCAGAAGAGAGAAAGCAGATGCAACCCCATCACTCAGCAAGGCGCCAAGAAAATTGCTTTACTGACTAGTCAGACCTAACAAACCCAACTTGCACAGGTTTAATCTCCCCAGTTAGACTTTGCATTCCTTAAAAATAAGGACTATGTTTTATTCAACCCTGTACTCCCACAGTACCTAACACATGGTTTGAAAATGGTAAATACTTATAAGAACAACTTGGTAATAACTTTATCCCTTAAACTGGACAAAAATGAATCATAATCAATGGTACTTACAAAAATATGAGCCGGGCTCGGTGGCTCAGCCTGTAATCCCGTGCCTTTGGGATGCTGAGGTGAGTGGGTTGCCTTAGCCCGTGGGTTCGAGACTCCCTGGGCAACGAGACCTCATCTCTACAAAAAAAAAAAAATCAGCCAGGCGTGGGAGCGCATGCCTGTAATTCTGGCTACTTGGAAGGCTGAGGCGGAAGGATCGCCGGAGCCCAGCAGGTCGAGGCTGCGGTGGCCGAGAGCAGCCACTGCACTCCAGTCTGGGCGACAGAGTGAGACTCCAACTCAAAAGAAAAATGTGGCACCAGAAAGTACAAGCTTTTGAGGCAGAGGGGCCAGGGGTTATATCCTGATTCCGACCTGCTGAATGACCTTGACCTTGACAGGTTATTAAACTCTGAGTGTCGGTTGCCTTATCCAAACACACCAGAACCTACCTCACAGGGTTAGATAAGGATTAGATGAGACAATATACTTAGAATGCCAAATAGTATACAACAAATGTTTAGCAAATATTGCACACAGTTATTTCCCCTTGGCTTGAATATATAAGGTATAATCAGAAATACCCTTAATAAGAGTCATCCCCCTTGTCCAGTTTCACAAAGGTGCTGAAGACCAAGGTGACCTCAAATGACAGATCCAGCAGTGGTGAAGGTCTGGAATGATGATCCAGAGATCTCTCAGACATGCAGAGGCACAGGGAAATGTACAGTACATGGAGGCAAGATCTGGAAAAATAAGAAAATTAGGCCCCGCTTAAATTACCTTTACCCAGCATTAATCACAATGCATGCAGCATGAGGTCTATTTTTATACCAACATTAGAGGTCATAGCCAGTGGAGATTTTGAATTTTTTTTTCTCCTTCTCAAATTACTCAGGACTCAAAGTGGAAAAGATGACCTGTTGGTTTGCTGACTGGATATTTTAGGCAAAGTCATGAGGCACTGACTTTTCTCTTCCCAGGACAAAGTAAGGTGATGCATTGTCAACTACCTGGCCAATTTTAGTTGCTGTCGACAGTTGATCCTAATAATGTGGTCAGCAAAGTAGCCCAGGGGCTCCTATATGATCTACTTTGGCTTCTGAATTTCCTATACAGGCTGTCTCCATTGATCAGATATAATCAAATAATGGCTGAAATTCTGTTCCTCAGTGGACCCTATAGGCCATTTCTTTATGACATGACCAAATTGGCCATAGCGCATTCAATTTGTTTTAATGGCCGACACAGATGCAATTAAGCAGATTGACTGTGCAGCAATCCAAATTGTCCATTAAGAAGGTGGCCAAAATAACTGGACCAAACACATGTACCCCGCATCCACTTATTTTTGGATCTCTAGACTTGGCTGTACCTTTAATTTTCTTAAAATCCCTGTTAACTAGTTCTGTTTAATGTTGATGCTACAGCATTCTTTAGAGTGAAATAAAGCAAGTTTGAAAACTTGGAGAGGGATTTTTAGGATGATGCTGAACCTTCTGATCTGAGCGAAGTAATAGGAAGTAAGCACTTCATTCGAAGATTTACAAGGATACAAGAAATTAAATGCATTGGTACAGATTGCTACTAATATTTGTTTTATGAGGAAGGATTTGTCTTCCCATATTAGCAGCCCCCAAGGTTGTGATCTGTCTCTATTATACATACCTGAATTCAAACAATTGACAATTGGCTTCATTTGTTCCTACTTTGCTAATTCAATCTGCAAAAAATAACTACTTTTGCTAGAATTTTAAAGATAATACATCCTCTATATTATTAAATACAACAGATCTTTGAGTAGCTGTGTGTAGTTAGATATATGCATTTGATTCCTTTGTACAGCTATCAGAGATACTCTTTACAGAAAGTTGTGCATATTAGGCAGGGATAAAAAATATCTGCTAAGAATTTTTCAACTAAATATTTAACATAGAGGACCAGTTATTACCAATAGAAATAGACAAAGATGAATGAAATCGATCTGATCTATCCTCAACTTTCATGTTGAGCCTGTTTAAAGTTCCTATGTTCCATTTCAAAGGGCACTTTTCTTTTCAATATGTGCCATTACTAGTCATTGAGCAAAAACAAAAGACAAAGGCACCAAGAGTAACTAGCAGAGATACCACCTAACTCCAGTAAGAATGACCATCATTAATAAAACAAACAACAACAGATCTTGTTGAGGTGTCCGAAAAAAAGGAATGCTTCTACACTGCTGGTGGGAATGCAAACTAGTGCAACCTCTTTGAAAGACAGTGTGGTGATTTCTGAAAGAACTAATAATCAATCTTCCATATGATCCAGCAATTCCCCTATTGGGAATATACCCAGAGGGACTCAAATCATTATCCAGAAAAGATACCTGCATATGTATGTTTGTTGCAGTTCTACTCACAATAGCAAAAACGTGGAACCAAGCATGTTGCCCACCGAAGTTGAACTGGATAAAAAATGTGGTACATATACACAATGGAATATTATGCAGCCATAAAGAAGGACAAACATATGGACTTCACAGCAACTTGGATGAATTTATAGTCGATCATACTCAGTGATCTATCACAGAAACAAAGAACATAAGCGGACCTTGAACAATTATAATACTATAAGAGAGGAATTGGCAGTAGTATGAAACTGTCAGCGGAGGGGAGGGTGGAATTGGCAGCTGAGGGAAATTGCTAGGGAAGGGGGGGCATACCTCATCAACAAGGGTACCTGCATAATCAACATTTGTATATCTGACCCTGAATTGAACCCCACATCTGTATAATAAATAAATAAATAAGAGTAACTAGCAAACAAATACATCTCTACTGCCTTCCAAGTAATATATTTCTCACACTATTTGCTAAAATTACTAGTATCTTAAATGAATACTGTGTTTGCCTGCTTTAAAATGCATTTTAACCACTGTCTCGTTTTGTTCTCCAGGACTTCTTCGAAGTCAGGCATGGTTATCGCCCTTTGACTGATGTGGCTGAAGCAAAGAAAAACTAAGTGATTTACCAAGGTCACATGGTTCCAAGTGGCAAACAGAAGAAGCAGGGTTGCTTGCTCAGAGCCTGAGACCTCCACCAGGGACGCTGCATCCAGGTGGAGATAAGGAAGCACCTGCAGTCATACTGACTATCTAAGTCCAAGTATCTCACAGCCTTGGAGTAGGACAGGTCATGTCAACCATTCCATTCCCAATGTCTCAATTCTTCTGAGCCCGAGCAATTTCTCAAAGGCAATATAGTATCATGATTAGAAGTGAAAATTCTGAATTTGAATTAAGCCTTCACAATTTGCTAGCCACAGCTCAGATCCTCGTTTCCTTAGAAATAAACTAAAGATAATAACAGCATATCTACTTACAGGACTGTTCTATACTGAGTTTACAAGTTCTCTCCTGACTGAGTTTACAAGTTCTCCCGTCCTGACTGAGTTTACAAGTTCTCTTCTCTTTACCAGTCTAACTGATTGGACCACTATGAATATTTAGCACTCAGTAAATATTTGTTGAATAAATAAATGAAGAATAAACAAGACGGAAATGTCAAGTGCCTGCCATATAGCCATAAATACTCAATAAATAATCATTATTAATAACACAGTATTAATAATGGATTGGCTCAGAAAGTAGAGCCTTAATCTTTTAATCTCTAAAATGGGCTAAATACTATTGCTCTCTTTTGGTTGTTGGATTTATTTTTAGAAAAATTTGTGCAGGGTACCTGATAAGGTATTTACTCTTGGTTCTGTTGAGCTACTATTATTGTTGTTGTTCTCATTGTTATTTTAAAACTTTGGGACTCTTCCAAGACTTTGCATACTTGCAAAGTAGGAGAAAATCTATTCATATTTCTGAGTGCTTGCCATATGCCAGAAGTTTCATTTGCAACACAATAACTAGCCTATGTGGAAAATGTTTGTATTCCTATCTTACAGTTATGGAAACTGAGGCTCAGCCCTTTGCAAGATCATGGCTGGTGAGACTTAGGTACCATTCTACCTTTCTCTAATGTCTTCACATTTTTTTACCTATGTCTTTCCCAGTTAGTGCCTACTGCCCTTCCCCACTTTGGAGCTTGTTTTTCTCTAAGAATTATGAAGAGTGAATTCCAAGATTGAGAGGCCATGTGAGGGCTAGTCTAGCTGCTCTTCCATTGATTTGAGGAAAAGGCACGAGTTAGTATCAAATACCTGACATATGGCAGAGACGGCAGGAAGTATCTACCAAATGGTGAATGAATTCCTATGCAGATAGAGAGAGGGTGAGGAGTGCAGTGTTCTCAGGACCTGCCCACCTGCCTTGGGCCCCAGACAAAATCCCAGGGGCTCAATGAGGACTTAAGACCACAGTGGATCCTTGTCATGATTACACCACCATAAACACTTTTCAGGACATAACACATATTTTCTTTTCATTTACAGAGAGAGAGACTCGTTCTATAGCCTTAAGTTAATCTCTCTCTCCACTTCTGTTCTACCACCTGGCATCCCCATTGCCCATTCAACAATCTCCCAATAGTCCTCACTTGGGATCCATGGCAAATTTAATAATATCTGGGAAACATGAACCTCCTCATCAACCCTGCTCTTATGGTGGCGTAATTAGCCAGAGGATAAAGCTCTTTAAAGTAAAAGAAAACACTAAAAAAATATTGATTTTCTACAGAGCCATAATATTAAATGTATCATTCCAAACTGAAGTGGGGACTAATTTAGAAGAGATGCATAAATCTAAGACTGAGTACAATGACATTTGTTTTAAAGCCTAACAAAAAAATTATATATACGGAAGCTTGTCTATCGCTAAATTATTCAGTTTGGATTTTCACTAATAAAATATAAGAACTTGTTACTATATTAAGCAAGTCACTCCCATTATTAATTTGTTAGATAAATGGCTTCTATATCTTGGAACTTTAAATGAAATGGAATTCACTAATCCTAATTGCTTTGCCTTCTACCGGAATTTTTTCCCATTAGTTCAGCATGTTTTGTTTTGATTTTCTCTCTCTCTTTCTTTTTTCCACTTGAAGAGAGGAGCCTTCTTCAACCTAAAGCCTTAGGGTATACTCCATGGGCTTATTAATTATCAGGTACTCATTCAAAGGGGTTAATTAAGCAACAACTTTCTGTTGACTACAGTATACAAAGAATAAAAGGCTTGACTTCTCCTGCTGATTAAGCATCTAGTGACCGAGTCTTCAAGTACCTCCCTGTGGTTGAATGAAATAAAAACCTTTGACCAGTTCTGGTTGTGGGTTTCAAGACTACTCAGGAAGACTGTTACAATTAGTTTGCATTTACAACTCAAGCCACCTTGAGATCACCCAAAAAGAGAAAGGATTCCTACCTTTTAGGATTTCTGAGGTGAGATTTTTTTGTCCCCAGCATCTTGGCTAAAAATTACCATTCTTTCTTTTTAGCTCACAGTTTAGACATTGGGGTTTTTCTTCCTTTCAGCCAATTGCTCATGACACCTTTCTTTTACTGTGGTCTCAAAAAGTCTGTGGCAGAAGATAAAGAATGATTTTTTTCCTAGGAGAGATTTATTGAATTAAAATAAGTCAACATGATAATTCCACAAATCAGGCAGGGGTGAGGGTAGTTTGCAAGCCAATCTTGGAATTCTTATTAGTAATTTTAATTTCAAGGTACATTTTACTCAGCTTCATGCTCAGTAGTTGAAGTTCTCCAAGTTAAACTAGTGACAGAGGTATGTCATGCTTGTGGGGATGGTGGGCTCTTGGAAAGTTGGCCAGTAACTCATCAAGCAAGAGGAGAAACAGATGAATGTCCTCTCAGATGATTCCATGAATACAGTTCCTAGGAGGGAACAGAATAAAGCAACTTTAAAGTCAAGGTCTTGGAATGTTCTCGGATGGTTCTCTGGGAAGAGACAAAAAAGGAGAGTTCATGAAAAACCCATTCAATAGAGGATTCTGGTATATGGCCAACCTCACCCCAAAAAAGTAGGCAGTGACAGATCATAAGAACTGTGAACCTGGGTACCTAACCCCACTCTCTTCTACTCCTCCCTTTCCCAGAATAACTCAAAAGAGATGATACTTTATCCAGGAAAATATACAGATAAACAGCATCTAGTGTAGTGGTCACAAATATAGATTTGGCATGACTTGCAAATGGGTTTGAGCCACAGCTCTGCCATTGATTAGCTGAATGACCTTGGTCTAGTTATTAAGCTCTCTGAGACTCACACACACAATAATCTCATTTTTTCCCCAGTATTTGATAAGATAGGTATTTCTCTAATCTCCATAAAACAGACCAGGAAATAATGAATACAGAAGTTAAATAGATTATTCAAAACCACTCAGCTATCTCAAAGGTCGATGTGAGAACAAATGAGATGTGTGCAAAATCCTTGGCACAGGACTGGTACTTCTAAGCATCTGAGGAATGCCAGCTATTGTTGTTGTTGTTGTTATTATTATTATTATTAAACCATCACCTTGTCAATTTAGCAATCTTTTCCTTAGCTAAATACTCTCAATTTTTAAAAGAAATATGTATCTCCAGGATGAGCATATCTTTTTTCTTAAAGTGCAATGGAAATGGATCTATCAAGTTTTCCTTGCATATAATTTTGATCTCCCAATACACACACACACACACACACACACACACACACACACACACACCCCATCACAAGTAATCTTGTTTGTCTTTGTTTTTTATAAAATTTGCAGAGTTTCAAAGATATACTGAGAATGAATTATCTGTATATAGAGACACATATAAGACCACATAAAACTATCGCAATACACAGCCTGGAGAAAGCACATCATTGCACCCACGCTGGAGAACAGAAATCCGTGTACTATAGTGACTCTTTTTCCAGTAGAGTATGGAAAGGAGGGCAGAGTATCACTGTACAGCGGAACAATCTGGCAAACAATACTTCAGTCAGATGATCCAGGCCAACATCAACAATTACAAATCATGTTCATAGTATGTGATGTGATGTGATGTGATGAGAAGGGCACTTTGCTTCTGGAATCTTCTTCTCAATAACCCGTAAACTCAGTCTGATCATGAGAAAATATAATCAGAACAAATCCAGCAGAGGGACATTCTACAAAATAACTGACCAATACTCAAAACTGTCAAAGTCATCAAAATCAAGAAATGTCTGAGAAACTGCCACTGCCAACAGGTGCCTGAAGAGATGTGACAACTTGTAATAGATGTGACAACTTGTAATAAATGTACTAATGCAGGATGTTAATAAGGGAAACTGAATGCAGGAAAAATAAAAAGAGTAGTATGGGAACTCTGTATTATTAACTCAACTTTTTTTTTTTTTGTAAATCTAAAACTGCCCTTAAAGTCTATGAAGAAAAATTATAAAAATAAATGATAAATAAAATTTAAATGCATATGGCAAACAGAGGCACGCCATACTTACTACATGCCAAGCTTCTACTATCATGGCCGAGTCAAAGGGAGACCCTAGCCAGGCAAATGCCTTAAGACCATGTTCAGGAGGATGTTTTTCTGGACATTGACACCCAGGGATTGTCTGGAGCTCGTTTGGTCAATAAGAACCTCCATAACCTAAGGGTGCCTTTGACATTGGAGGTCCCCAAAGCAAATCTAGGTTGTTTCCAAAGAATGGGTTCCTCTTGGGGCAACGTTGGGGGGGGGGGTAACTCAGTGAATCCATGGCTTCCAGACACAAGTTTCTCTCTATGTCCATACCCTTTGGTTACATCTTCCTATTCCTAATGGGGCTGGAGAGGGTGAGAAGAGAGGCTAGACTCATTTGTGCTTTGAAGTACCCTAAAAATAATTAAACAGTCACCCTGTGCCAGGACCTATGTTCAGATCAGGTGTCTGGTTTGAGGAAGCTCACAGCCTCCTGAAGAATAGGGAGCTGGCCCTACTACAAGGCAACACCAAAGTTCTGATCTAACAGAGACACCAAAAGCACAATCTGGAAGGACAGGAGTGGGATCAGAAATTCCCATGAGAATCAAGGGGAAGGTTCTAGAAGGTTGATGTTCATCTCTGAGGTCGCAGCAGTACACAGACCTGGGGTCCCTCCCTTGAGCTTGCAGCCCTCTTTTTAGTTTAGGCCTTATCCCAGGCCTATAGGGGAGAAAAAACAAGCCTAAATTCAGCATTTAGGAGAACAAAAGAAAAGCAGTGTGACCCAGAGACTACAAATGTTTTTCTTAAGCAACCACAAGGGACAGGCTGTTTGGTGAGAGCACTCACCAGATGGCTGGGGCTCCTCAGCTGCTTCCAATCAAATCTTGCACCACTGACTTGGTGCATCCCACACACTCAGCAAGATTCTGCTGAGTGGGGAGGAAAAAAAAAACACCCTTATTTGCTCCATACCTAGAAAGTGTGCTCTTGGGATTTGGAGGGCAGAATCTAAAACCAACACGAAAGCATCAGAAGACAAGGGGAAACTGAAGACAGCACCCTGTCCTTGGCCATGTGTTTTGTTTTAACTTTATGGTGTTGGAGGAAAGGCAAGGAGAGAAACTGGTTCTTCAAGTCCTGTGTGGGCAGAGAGAAGCAGAAAAGGGTGGAAAAGAAGATGGGGGGAGCTGACTGGGGAGAGATGAATGAGAGAGAGAAAGAAAGAAATGAGGACAGTAAGATATTTGCAAAGATCACATGGTGCTAAAATTCAATTTATGATGATTAATATTATTTTGTAAATTAGCAATATTTTACTTTATTTCAGGCATGGAGCAAAATGACAACTGAATTCTTTCATTCATATATAAATATGAATGCCACATATATGACTTCATATATATGAATATGTATATAAATATGAATATGCATGTGAATATATATATTCACACACGAGTACGTACATACATACACACATACACAGATATACGCATATAATAGGAGTTTGGGAAAATATTTTATTGAAAATTAAAAATATATATCATGAATACTCTATTTTTAAACATTAGAAGGTTTCCTCTTAGAGAAACAACGAGAGGAAAAACTGTTTTTCCATGAACGGGTAAGAGAGTTATGTAAGGACTGACACTATTTTTAATGATATGTTTAACTGTGATGACATTTGGTTTTAACACCTTTCTGTCCATACACCCACAATAAAATATAGCACCCAAGTTTGACCCATAGCCCGAGACAGCACATTGGGCTTTGGATGGCAGAATTCAAAAAAAAGATTCTGGGAAAAGTGAGTGGGTATTAGAAATGTTCCTTCCAAAAAACTTTCTTTTTCTATCTGTGTGATGAGCATTTTCAGTTCTTCCTAGAAACAGAACGTCCTTTCAGGCAGTAGGACAATGCTTGCTGTATTGGACACCCTCAAATAGTACACAGGCTCTAAACTATAGGGAATTGTAATAAATAAGTAGACAAATAAATACCCAATTGCTAGGGACATTCAGTGTCACTTAGGTCTGCACACCGAGCTAGGTCCTGGAGTCACCAGACTTTTTCACACCTGAGTATCATTCCAAGATGCAGCACAGGCAGATATGTTCTTATGAGACACAAGAAAAAGGGAAGGCAAAATTTTTCTGGAACAAAATATATGCCCTGTCCCAAGCTATTCCAGACAGTAGGTGTGTAAGGAGTATGATTGGAGCTCAATAAAAGACTTAATTTTTGTCTTGTCCTTTTCTACTGCACTAAATCACACACACTTGAAAGTGAAGTCCAGCAATTTTCTTATACATGCATATAAAAATGATCACTTAGCTTATGTGTTTACTGCCATCCAATGCTTCTTCCAAGTCCAGAGATTCAAATCCTCCAAGATTACATTTCCGCATCTATAAAATGAGGGGAAATAACAGCTCACAAGCTAGTGAGAGGTTTAGAGAGATGCAAGCCTTGCAAGACACCCGATGGCACTTCGGTGTCCCCAGAGTCCACATCCCTGTCCTCTTTCTAGGCTGCACAGCCCTGATCCAGCAACTCTTCTCTTGATACGACATAGTTTGGCAGCCTGTGAAACTGCTAATGTTTAGATTTGGATGATGGCGATAAAGGAAATTAAATCATATGCATCTGAAGTAGAACCAGGAGCTCAGGAATCATCTGACAAAGGGAAGCTTGATTTGGAAAAGTGCTCCTTATTTTTCACATTTGTTCAGTATAAAAGCACCACACCATATGAGATTTCATCACTGTACATGGTAAGGCTGAAATCGTGAACTGGAAACTTAGTATGAACTGGGGTATAAATACTGAAATATGATAACTTCCAGGGAAAGAGGAAGAGTGAGGAAAAAAGGAACAAGGAAAGAACGGCTCTTTCTTGCAGGGATGGAATGCTGCCTTCCAAACCTGGTCAACTTCTTTTTTGCCCAGGGGGCGACTACAACACATGTATTCTTCTGAACAATGGTTAATGGTTAGAAATCCATCCGTAAAACTTGGTCAGCAAGCTATAATTTTCCCTCTCGAAGATTGCCCCATTGTGTAGAGATTTTGCTTGGTTGTTTGTTTGTTTATTTGTTTTAATTCTGATGAGATGCTAAAAATATCATGAGATACATTGTTGACAAGGGTGGCTAAGTGTTTCTAAATAAGGATTTCAGTGGATTTTGCTGCCATTATATGTGAATTTTCTCTGAAAAAGAATCAAGTATGATGAAAATGACCAGGATGCAAATATACTAACCTGTATGCTTTATTGTAAATTAGTCAAGACTTTTCCCAGTCATTTAAGTCAGCCAAAGGCATTTTAAATATTACAATATCCCAATATGTCTGTATTACTATTCACCACTGAGTTTCTAGCCCCCTTCGCTAAAATGTTTCCTAGTATGTACCAGATGACCAATTTATAAATATAGATTAGGAGGATAAAGGAATACCTGCATAAGGGAATGATAGAACTGGCTCAGTACAGTGGCTTTGCCTGTGATCCCAACACTTCAGGAGGTCAAGACTGGAGGATTGCTTGAGACTAGGAATTCAACACCAGCCTGGGCAGCATAACGAAACCCCATCTCTACAAAAATAAAAATTAACTAAAAATAAAGAAATAATAGAATAGTGGTAAGTTGTTTCAAGTGTATGGCTCTTTCTCTCCTTTTCAACTGACCATTCAAACCTCTGTCTACCAGAAAATGTACACATCATTCCAGGGAACCCTGGTTTTACACAACATATAGACTAACTCTGGCTTCTCACCCACATCTTTGATGTGAATAACCAGTCAGAATTCTTGTTCTTTATTCCTATAGAGCATGACTGTATAGAAGTGTTTTCAAACTTTTCTGATCACAACCAGCATCTGGGATGCTTACTAAACACACAGCTTCCCAAGTTCTTCCTATGGGTCTCAACTTCAGTTGCACATTAGATTCAACGAGGGAGCTTTTAAAACTACTGATGACCAAGCTGTCTTTCATACCCATTTCATCAGAAACTCGAGGTGTGGGATCCAGGCACCAGTAGTCTTACAGCTCCCCAGGTAGTTCCTGTGTACAGCCCAGTTGAAGTACCACTGCAGAGATAATGATTCAGCAGGTCTGTTTTGGGACTTTAGACATTCTATATGCACCAAGTATCCCAGGTAATATTTGCCAGTTCCACCTAGAACCAAATGGCTTAAACAATAAAGACGCTTGCCAATACTTCATCTTTTTCTTTTTTCCTAAAAACACCAAGTATTTCAAGAATGGACTGGTATTTTGGCTGGACTGAGATTTTTAGTCAACATCACATAAACTTGAAGTTGGTCTGCAATTTCGAAGTGAAGTGACACATCAACATCAAAAAGCCACAAAGGAAAAATGAGGCGAAACTGAGTCAAGCAGAATTAATGGCCCCAAACTCACCTAATAATGGCCTCAATATTCAACTTCTGTATGGCAGCACTAGACTCATTTCTTTAATCTGTATTGTCAATAAAATGAAGCTCCATGAAGTCATAATAATTTGAACCATTTAATTTTGTTATTCAGGATTAAGATTTAATATCTTGTCTAATTCATTTACAAGTTGGGGAACCTTAGGCAAGTTACTCCATGACTCTGTGCCTTGCTTTCTGCATAGGTTAAATGAAAATAATACTGTCTACATCTTCTCAGTGCTATCCCAAAATTTGATTAAATTAGCATGTAGGCAAAGCAGGGGCAAATAACAAGCACTAATAAGTGTCGATGACTTTCCACTATGACCTCATGTTGTTATTCATTAAGTCAACAATCTCTCCTCACATGAACTGACTATGCAATGCTTTACAATATTTTTCTGTTCATACAGAAATGACAGCAAGAAAGAGCCCTGGAAGGGAAGTCAAAAGTGGATTCTAACCCAAATATCACCACCACCTAGCTGTGTAACTTGCAGAAACTCAGCTTATTTCTCTGGGCCTTGGTTTCCTAAAACACTCAATTGTTCTAAAGTTTGGAGATGGCCCCAGAGTCATTTCAATGTCCCCTATAACCTCTACAGTGCATGATTTGCATCTTGGTTAGTAAAATAAGTGTCAGGCTTCCTTCTCATTTATTTCAGACTTTTCACACTATTGGTGACTCACCAATTACCTCTTAACTCAGAGAGTAAAATCAGCACAATCCAGAGAATAAAAACTAGGCCTATCTTTACCAGAAAAGAAGATTCAGATTTAAGAGTAAAACAGATACAAGAATATGTTTTGTTTTGTTTTTTTTCCTTCCAGGTCCAGTGAAGAGTACATTCAAGGTTGGTCCCCTCCCTGGGCAGCGGGCACCACACCAACCTCACTTACACAGGCTTGTGTTGACGACCACTCCAAAACCTCCCAAGTATATATTTCATAAAAGCAGGGCCTGTTCAAATCCCTTGTAATGTCTCCAAAGAGGAAGAATAGAGTCAATAATCATGGCTATATCTGTGTGTTGTAAATTCCCTGATCCCCTATTCCCTCTCAGGGTTCTCACAAGCACGTGCGTGTGCACACACACACATAAACACAGCCATAAATATATACGCTCCCATTTAATAGACTGGGGATTCAAATTACAGTTACGGTGTAATAAAACTGACTATCTGCAGGGTGTGTGCAGAAGTCTAAGTGTGTGTGTGAGACAGAGGCGGTGTAGTGGGCAGAGGAGGTAGCAGGTGGGTACTTGCAAGCTTCCTCTTTGACCTGAGATACTAGATTCTCAAAATGTAAGACTCCTCCAGGACATTTAAGTAAGCTGTATTCATAGGGCTAGCTACATAATTTTCAGGACCAGTGCAAAACGAGAACACAGGGTTTCTTCTTCAAAATTTATCAAGAATTTCATGACAGCAACAGCAGAGCACTAAATCAAGTGTGAGATCTTCTAAGTTTGGGGTCCTATGCATTTGTGCTGGTCACACGCCCACAAAACTGGCCTGCCTTGGTGAAAACACATAGAGACTCTGAATTGGAATTTTACACTGTGTACCTTTTCTTTAGGATATACATAGGAAAATTCAGACTTTCTCTCTGAAGGCTTGAATCTAAGTGTTGAAATGAATTGACAATAGACAGGTTAATATGAGAAAGGTGATTTATCTATTTATAATCATAGTTTAGGTGATGCAGGAGCCCTCAGAATGAAAACCCAATAATCCATGGTAAACTATCAATTTTTATGCTTAGGTTGGTTAAAGCATGAATAGCCATGCAGAAATATAATTAATCACAAAAGGTATGATCCAATAGTAATAGAAAGAGGGAGGAATCCCAGCGAGATCTTTTTGTTTGAATTCTTCTGAGCCTTTCTGTGTAGCATTTCTTCCTTCCCCGTAAGAGGCAGAATTCTCTCTGAAATGGAGGTCTTACCACCTACAACCAAACAAGTAGGTCAGAGAATTTCTTTATGGCCAGTTCTGAAATGTGCTTGCAGAGGTGCGTGGTGTCATGAAAACTGAGTGTCTGGAATTAGACTAGCTTGGGTTTGAATCCTGCCAGACCATGTACTAATGGAATGTCTAGGACTCTTCCACTCACCATGTTGAACTTCAACTTCCCATCTCTTAAATGGAGACAAAGCAACCCATTTCCCTGAATTACAAGGATGAAATGCAATAAGGTATAGTAAAACAAAAACGGAGGACAAAGCTTGGCACATGATAGGTACTCCAAGTTTCCCTTCCTTTTGGGAGTAGATCTTGCAGATCTGTTCAAACAAAAACATACTATATATTAAAAGTGAAGTTACTACGATTGAGAACTGAGTGAGATTCGAAAACCCGACAAGTAGTTTTCAACCTATCGGTTCTTTTGCCTCTAAAGAGGCTTCACCCTTGAGAGCGATGAGATGACCTTCTGAAAAAGCTCTCCCTTAGCGTCAGAATTTGGGGACTGATACATGCATCAGCCGGGAACGGAGACAAGTTGCAAAGGGAAAGGGGGAAGGGAGAGAAAGAAAGAAAAGTCAGCCCTGGAGTTGAAGCGTCCCTTCGTCTGTTTTCTTGGCTGGGATGGCGAACTTTTTGGCAGTCAAGTTCCTGGAGCGGGACTGGAGGCTCCGCGGCTCCCATTGGTCCGGCTGCGGCTGTTGCTAAGCGGATGGACCAATAGCGCGCGAGGGACTTCTAAACTCCGCCCCTTCTCGGGTCGTGCGGGAGTCCCGGGATTCGGTGGAGTTCCCGCATCTCTCTGTGGCTTTTTTTCTCATTTTTTAAAGTAAGGGCCGGGACCGAGTTGGGGGCGCCGCACCCAGGAAACGGGCCTGTGGACCGTTCACCTGTCAGACTCATTGTTCCTCCTCTCTGGCGCTCCCCTCGCTCTGCGGCTTTGCTCAGCCTAGAGGGACAGGACGAGCAGGTTTTAGGGTGTGTGTGTGTGTGTGTGTGTGTGTGTGTGTGTGTGTGTGTGTGTGTGTGTGTGAGTGAGAGAGAGAGAGAGAGAGAGAGAGAGAGAGAGAGAGAGAGAGAGAGAGAGACAGAGACAGAGAGAGAGAGAATGTGTGTTGTATGTTTTAATGACTTTATCATAAACTTAGGAAACTCTCGCGAGAGTACCCGCTGCTGATTCTCTTGCTTTTCTCCTTCCTGTGTCTCTAACTGGCTTCTGGGTCACTTCCAACTCTTGGACCTCATCCTCTAGACACACGCACACACAAAGACACGTTCCGGACCATACACTCAGACACACATATGCTGATTCCAGACCATACACACAGACACACACACGCGCGCGCGCGCGCGCTGGACCACTTCCAACACTTGAACCCCATCCTCTAGACACGCACACGCTGGTTCTGGACTATATGCACAGACACACACACAGACACATACATGCGCTGGTTCCGGACCATACACATACGAACAGACACACATACACACGCTGGTTCTGGACCATACACACAGACACACACACACACGCAGACACACACACGCTGGTTCCCTGACCATACACACATAGACACATCATACATACATACTGACTCCCTACCATACACATACACACACACACACACACACACACACACACACACACACACACACACACACACACACACGCTGGTTCCAGACCACACCCGAGCATGTGGGCGCGCACGGGTCCTGAATCATTTGGCATAGAAGGGCACAGTTTCCCTTGCTGCAAAACAGGACCTTGGTGTAGAAAATGTAAATTGCCCAGGAGGGAGAGAGAAATGAGATTGTTGCAGCATCAGGTACTTTGGATTAATAATAATATTGTAAACATAGTGAGACCCCATTTCTACAAAATTAAAAAAAAAAAAAACCTGGACAGGATTACGCAGGAGGGCGAGGCAGGAGGATTGCTTGAACCCAGGAGCTCAAGGCAACTGTGAGCTATGATTGCACCACTGCCCTGCAGCCTGGGCGACAGAGCAGGACCCTTTCTCAAACTGATAATAATAATAATCAAATAAATAATATTGTAAACAATAATACTACCAAATTTTCTGAGACTTTGCTGTATGCCAGACACTGTGCTAAGCAGTTGCCATACTTTATCCTGTTTAAAGCTTGGTGTTCACTTGGGTATCCCCAAACAGTGCAAGGCAGAGGGATGACTGGAACCTGCCTCTGTCGGACTTCAGAGCCCTTGGCTCTACCCACCTCCCTGTGCTGTGGTATAAGTCTATGGTTGTCCGTATAGGGCTTCCTGAGGTCCCCCTCTGGGGATGTCTCCATAAAATCCATGTCTGCTGTGCTACCTCCACCTCATCCAGTCCCAGGACAGCCATCAGGTCTCAGAAGGAGATCTTTATCACCCTAGGCCTATCCTGGCCCATCACTTATTTTACACTTGCGTGTTCAGTGGTTCTTCCTCAAGAATCAAGAATCAGTAGAGAAGACACTTGTTCTATCTCTTTAAGGAATGTCTTCCCTTCATTCAGCAACACCCATTCACCTAAACAGCTTCCCTGGAGCTGCTGTGGAAACTACAACTCAGAGGGGAAAGGTGACTTGATCAAGGCTGCATAGCGTGTCACTTGCCACATCTAAGAGACATCAGAGCCAGTTTTCTACCCAGTTAAACCAACCTGTGAAAGCATTTGTCTAACAAATGACTGCAGACTTAATGTAAACTTAGCTACATACTAGTACTCACTACGGTCTAAATTTTGAAGAACTATCCCGGTAGAGAATATGTAACAATGTGTTTATTTTTCTTATAAAATTTTCTTGTTTTCAAGGAGCTCACATCTTGCTGTGGCTTCACTTTTGTGGTGGTCAATATGGCATGCGAATTATGCCTATTTCCAGGTAAGGACACAGAGGTACAGAGACACAGTGAATCCAGCCCAAGGTCATGCAGCAACACAGCAGGCCAACCCAGTACTGGAACACTGATTTCCTCTTCCCCTCCCCACTTCTTATCTAGCTACTCTGTTCTCCCTGATTGCCTGTGGCTTACAAGTTATACATTTACAACAACAGCAAAATGATGTCTTCCAAAATGTGGGGATTAGGAATATATAAGCAAAGAAAAAGAAAGTCAGGGACAAATAAAATATCTGTTATTTGTTTTTTGTAAACTGCCCAGGAAGTGGCCTGCCAGTGAGGACCAGGATTAACTGGTGGAGAAGCCATGGCTTGTTTCTACCTAGCAGACATCTTCCTGCCACCCTCATCCTGGCTCTGAGCGAGGCGCCAGGGGGAAGCGTGTCTGTGTTCTCTGCTGTTGTCTAACAAGCTCAGCAGAAAGATCCTAAGCAGCTTTCCTCTTTTCTTTCCCAGAGAGTTATGACCTGGCCATGCCCACCTCCCACCCTAACGTGGGTGCCCCCAAGAGATGGTTCTCTTTTGATGACTAAAAGGAGATGCATTTGAACATCTGCAAAGGACAGCATTGCCCAGCCAGTGATAGCCTTTCAGCTCCATCCATCCCCAGAGACTTGCTTGGTCCCAGAAAGATAGCACTGTCTCCTCTCCTTAAATTCCCCAGCTTCAAAAACCTAGCCAAAACCCTGCTTGTAATCCTTCGCCATAAAGTTTATCTTCTAAAACTTTAAGATCTGTGGAAAATAAAAATTGGGATCGGAGCAAAGCAGATTATTGTGCTTGTGGAGGCTGATATAATTGCTGGCTGTTTTCCCTAGGATCCCCCACTGTAACTCTTAGGCAGCCCTGAATTTTAAAGTGTTTGCAAAGCAGCTTTCTTCCTGAATACCGCCCCCCCATAACTCTTGGCTTCCCCCCTTCAGACTTTGTCCGGTGTGGTGAAACGCCTACCTACACAATAGCTGGTCAGTCTCTCCTGCTTTCAGTATCCTTTTTGGCCAAGAGCCTCGCAAGCATTCTTTTTACCTTCCACGAGTATTCCCTTGGAGTGTGTTCAGTCTCTCTGCTAGACACCAGGATATGGGGAGCCCACACAGACAGGGCTTACAGTCAAGAGGGAGAAACAACTATTATGCAAACCATCACAAACCCAAACTTACACTGTCATCCATGTTACAAAGATGTATGCTCATGACACAGTGACAGAGTATGATAAAGGGACTTGGAGTCATTTGGAGCTATCAAGAAAGGCTCCATGGAGGAAGAAACTTATGGTCTGAGGTCTCATGCATGAACAGAGGGTAGAGATTGGGGTGAGGGAGGATGGGAAGAAGAATCAACACGGCCAATGTCCTCTGCTGGGCTTGATGTCCTTGTGTGTACTGAGAACAGTTAACAGAGCCTGCTCAGGCCAACTCACTTTCCATAGATGGGAAATTAGTTTTTATTGAGACTGGTAAAAATTAGCTTCTCTAAGAACATTGGTCTTTCCCCTGAGACAAGAAATTGGGACCATATGTTTAGGACTGGTCTTGATAGGTGGGTGTACAGCTCACCAAAAGGATAAAATCAACACATTTTTCACTGCTTCCATAATCAGGGAGTGGGAACTTTGGAGTCCTACTGATTTTTGCCTTGGCTCAGGGTAGCTTATATTATTAAGAAATGTTCAACTTTCAGTGCCCCTGAACTGAAAGAGTTCAGATTCAAATTTAACCAAGATTTATTGAGTGCTGACTAGGAGCCTGGTATTTCCTATGTATTACCACTTGGAAGCTGTACAACAATTCTGGGAGATAGACCTTTTCAACCCTTTTGCACAGATGAGAAAACCAAGGTCTGGAAAAATCCCCAGATCCTGATTCCAGGCACTTGTCATGGTTGCATAATGGAATAAAGTGTTCTTTGACAGCTCATAGAACGAATGTTTTATGTCACAGGCTCACAAAATGTCAGGTTTGGACAGCGTTTCAGAGCAACTTTTTTGTCAATTCTTCACCAGCATTTGATCTTTAACACCCTTGACATGTCTAGCATCAATGTGAATCTCTCCTGCTATGAAATTCACTACTTTTTGGATGAAGCCAGTTTGACTTTCAGATATTTGGTTTTTCAAAAAGGTTTTCAGCCTTAAGACTTCCAGCTGGCCTAATCAGAAAACATAATAACATTTTAAGGAAATATATGGGTGTGATGTTTAAACAAAGGCAATGGTATAAACAGAATCAGACCTGAGATCCAATCCCCAACATGTGTATGTAGCCAAACAATATGTGTATGGTGCCCCCGAATCTACAATAAAATAAAAATAAATCCTATGGAATTATAGAAAGGAGAAAAAAATAAACAATTTGATGTACTCACAACAAAGCCCGTTACTTGGTGATTATACCAAACCTATAGATAAAGGAAGAATTCAGAATACCTTGATAAAAATCATAATCTAAGTGTCTAAGAACCCTTGAGGTCTATAATCATCTCCTCCTCTCCATGCAATCTCTCCTACATTCCTGGGAGGCTGAATGATGACCTTATGTAACTGAGTCGACCATTCTTCTCAATGGTCTTCAAGTGGAATACTGTCTTGACTTAATATCAACCAAGTGCTTTCCTGGTATTCACCTTTTTTAGGCTTCCGTGCATGAGTCTCATGAGTCAGGGCAGAAGGACCATTTTAGGGGAAAGCTTTTCTGGACCATCAAATATCTGAAAATCAAATTGGCTTCACCCGAAAGGCAGTGACTTTCCTAACAGAAGAGAGATTCACATTGAGACTAGACATGTGCATAACCGGCATTTTCAGAACCAATGATGAGCCCACCAAGAGTTGTTTTTTTTTTTTTTAACTCCACAGACTACCTAATGTTCTATCTCAAACTGATTTTCCAGTTGGAGTTCTCTTCGATGGACACACCAATTAGTTTGATACTATCCTAAGTATCAATCACAGCATCACCCTCCCTCACCACCAAATTGAGCCTTTTTTTTTTTGAGTTGGAGTCTCACTCTGTCGCCCAGACAGGAGTGCAGTGGCCGCTCCCAGCCACTGCAGCCTCACCTGCTGGGCTCCGGCGATCCTTCGGCCTCAGCCTTCCAAGTAGCTGGAATTACAGATACGCGCTACCACGCCCGGCTAATTTTTTGATTTATTGTAGAGATGAGGTCTCGCCAAGTTGCCCAGGCGGGTCTCGAACCCACGGGCTCAGGCAATCCACTCACCTCAGCCTCCCAAAGGCACGGGATTACTGACTGAGCCACCGAGCCTGGCTGAGCCTTTCTTAATTCATCCTCCCACCCAGCCAATATCTACTGAGCTCCCGCCATGTGCAACACTGAAAGGATAAAGTGAACAAAGCTGCCCTTTCTCTGCTTTCATGACAGGTACAGTTTACCCGAGGAGAAGAGACAGTATTTAAAAGGCCAGAAACAAAATACCAAATTCCAATGATTATGCGTGATTGCATTTTCCCTTAAAACAAACAAACAAAAATTCCCTTTGGCGCCTGAGAATAAAATGGGAAATTGAGAAGTAGATATTGCTCTTAGTCAGTTGCTAAGACCATTATTTAATAGGCTTCCTTATTAATTTCCTGAGATTATTGTGTTTGTCTACTTGTTTACCAGTTTATAATATTCCTTGTTTCCACTAGAAGAAAACTTCCATGGGATGAGAAACTCTCTCTAGCTTGCTCACCCCTGAATGCCTCACAGTTTCTGGATCTAGGTGGGAACACCATCATGTTTCTTTTGAGTCATAAATGAGGTTTTCCTCAAGCCTGATTGAGACAGGAATGCTAGAAGCACCCTAACATCAAGGTGACCAAGAATTACAACATGCAGTTGTGCTCACCTGTACCTGAAGGCAGTGTCCTTGTGCTGTTTTGTGTTATTGTCATTCGAAGAGCCACAGTTGACTCCATAACAATCATTTGGGGATTTGGAGAAAAGGTATCTTATTTTAATAATTTAATTACTGGTTAACAATTAAATGAAAGTTCAGAGATAACTTCTTGATTTTGCAACTGAAGAACCTTTTTTTCTTTCTCTCTGCTACCACCCACCCACCTCTCTTCCCAGAAATATGTGCCTAGCATAAAATCCATGTACTCAGTGGCTGGCCATGAAAGGGAGAAATGGAAAACTTAATTCCCAGGTTGCTTCAGAGGAACTTAAAAAAAAAAAAGAGAGAGGGATGCTGGCATTGTCCAGTGCTGATAATATTTTCCTTTTTTAAAGCAGTCATTACTTTTGTGCTTGCAGCATGCTTTGTAATCACTTCTGGTCATCATCCTCTACATCAGCACAGCATTTGATCCATTTTGAGGACGCTGCAGCTGAGGTCAAGAGTGGGCAAGGCCTCCTGCTTGAGACATAGCACAAACTGTTCATACCCGGGAACAGGTCGACATCCAGAAAAGTTTCTGCTGTCCTTGCTGACATCTTCCCCAAGGGTTACCTCTTCCAAGTGGTCAAGTGCAAAGGGAAGCAGTCACATTTTGAACAGGTTTTGCCTACAAAGAAGGATGCAGCGTCTCCAGGAAGAAGTCATTGCCAGGGCTGGACAGGAGGACTGTGCTCAGACTCCGACTTCCAGTCCGTCTCCAGCATGGCACTGGCAATTAGGGATGTCGTCCCTCATCCCCAAATTGCAGACAAGGGAGGGGGCAGCTGAATGTCACTGGAGGAGACAGAAGATGGATGGCCCTGGGAGGTTCCTCTGTCCTATCGACACAGACACACCCGTCTCTCTGTCTCATCGCTTACATCACCTTCAATTTGGCCAGATGCACATCATGGGGGGCATTTCGTCTGGACCAGGATTCTTAAAACACTAGCAAAAAGAGCTGGCTCTTGGGAGAAATGAGAATGGGGCCATTAGAAGTTGGGAGCTGGGGCCATTAGGAAGCAGCTGGGGCTGTGTCGATGCACAGGGGGATTTCTGCTCGATAATGGGAAATGTGAACACAGGTTAGTGCTGTGATTACAGCATCCTGGAGGGGGTCCCTGAGTGGCCAGGAATAGATTAAGATTCACTCAAGCAAAGCTTGGGGGAAGGGACAAAGGTTGCCTGTCCAGGCTCGAGAAAAGTTACCCATAAGGGAAGAGATATCCTACCCGAGGGTGTTGACAGGAAGTGTCGTTTTGGAGTATCATTAGGGAATGGCACATACATATCCTCAGATCTGGAAGAGTGGGACCAAATTGGGGCCAATGAAATGAAAGCCCAGAACAGAACAGAACTCTGTAGAACGATTCATAAAGGTTTTGCTACACCCTGACATGGCAAGATGACCCAACTCTCCACCCAGTTTCTGGGGGACAATTTGATAGCATACATCAAGAGCCTCAGAAAACAGACTCACAAACACACACATTTATTCTGAGAAAATATTTAGATATACTCACAAAGGTGTATATGTAAGAAAGTTCATCCATACAATATTTATGCTGGTGAAAAAATGGGAAATAATCTAAATGTCCAACAACGGAGGAAATGACTAAATCAATTTTAGCGCATTCCTACAATGGTACTTAGCAACCCTTTAAATATAAAAATCATGTTTTCAAAACAAAGTTAATGACATGCAAGAACGATTATGGCAAGCTAAGTAAAAAGTGCAGGTTACATTATGCAAGTGGAAAGGATGTGATCCCAATTCAATATTGAGAAAAAAGCCCAAAAGGAAATAGGCAAACAGTGGTTATCTCTATGTAATAGAATTATGGATAACATTTTACATATTTTAATAGTGTTCAATGTTTTCCATATTATCTGTGTATTACTTTGTATAAGTATGTATGTGTGTATAACTAATATATATATATGGATATGTGCGTGTATATGTGAATATATATGTGTGTGTGTGTGTGTGTGTGTGTGTGTGTGTGTGTGTGTATATATGTATATATATATATATTAGTTGCACTCCCTTTCTTTATCTTCCTTGTCCTGCTTAAATTTTTCCAGATCAATGTTCACTGTCTGACCTACTATGTATTTAGTTGTTTGTTTGCTGTGCTTTACTGTTTGCTGTTTTCATCATCATAAAAATTAAATATTATTAAAATATAAAAAAGAAATATTACAATTGCAGAGAAGGCTAAGTTTCCCTTTTTTCATATCATGACAAAGTCAAGACCAGGGTACAGGATGCATCAAGCTTATCTTCTGTCATGGTAGTTGATTAATGGCAGTTATCAACTGAGTACCAAATGGGGAAGGGGAGAAAGAGGCAACCTCAGCAGAAGAAAGAGAGCATCCATGACCTCAGAGTAGAGTCTATGAACCCTGTGATTCCACTAGGAGAAAGATTAAAATTCTTGTGGGTATATATTCACAATGTAAGACCAGTTGGTACCAAAGGCTGGCTTTGGTTACGTGAATAGCCAATTCTTCCATAATGTTCAAGTTTTCCCTTGAATTATTGTTGCTCCAATCACAGTGGTCCCATGACATATTTCACCTGAAAACAGATGTTTAGAAGCTGAGTGACATACTGAAAAACATCAAATATATGTATTAATTAGAACACTGATTCTAACATTCCTTAGCCATGTGACCTAATTCAAAGCATTAAACTGTCCGGATCCTCAGTTTCCTCACCTGCAAAATAATACTATTCTTCCTAGGTTATTTTAAGTATGAAATTAGACTATACAAAAGGTTATCATGGAGTGCTGTGTATCTGGTCTGTGCTAACTTCACAATGACCACCATGCTGAAAGTCTGGCTTTCTAAGAACGAATCCAATCAGTAAAAGCTTCATGCAATGAGTCTCAATCTCCACATTGGTTTAATCATGATTTAATTATACTGTAACGTCACTGTAGACCTTTGTGAACCTTAGGACAGAAAGGGGAATTTGAGTTGTGAATTCCTCTATTCCAATGTGGTGTGCAGACCGCTGACAACTCAACCACCTGCAGGGCTTGTTAAAATAGGCCACTGGTTAACAGTGCATATTTCCTGGCCTCACTGGACTTCTGATCCCAATGTCTAGGGGTAAAGCCTGAATCTACACTTTTAAAAAGTCACCAGGTGATTCTTGTGTGCACTCAGATTTGAGATCTGCTGCAACTAATGTTTCTAAGAATAAGTAGAGGTGCTCGTGATCTTTCGTAGCATCTTTCGAATCTGCAGCATTCCTCCTCTTTCAATTCAGGGTTTTTCTTTCCAATAGGGTGATGTCTAAAAGTATGACCTTGTGTAATATAGACATTTGCCATGCAGGTATTTGAGCTCCCTCCAACTACTGTTCAGCAACAAAGCCTTGACCTGTCAAACCTGGTCTTAGAGGACTGTGGTTAGCCATGCGAAAGTCCTAAATGCCAAATGAGTAACACAGACCCTACAGTCATCTTCTTCTTCTTTTTTTTTTTTTTTTGAACTGGAGTCTCACTCCATCACCCAGACTGGAGTGCAGTGGAATACTCACAGCCATCCCAGTGTCGACTTGATGGGCTCCGGTGATCTTCCACCTCAGCCTTCCAAGTAACTTGAACTACAGATGAACACTACCATGCCTGGCTAATTTTTTTTTATTTATCGAAGAGATGAGGTCTCGCCAAGTTGCCCAGGTTGGGAACCTGCAGGCTCAGGCAATCCACTCTCCTCAGCCTCCTAAAGTGTTGAGATTACAGGCTGAACCACTGAGCCCAGTCACCCTATGGTCTTATTTTTGCCTTTTTTAACGTGTACAAATGATCTCATGGAAATCTGAACAAAGGAAAAAAAGATTTATCCTCATTTTTATACCTCCCCACAAATTACTCTTTTTTTTTCTTATTTCACCATATTTCTCCCTTCCAGGCCTTGAATACTTAAGTTTTACAAATTCATAATCATTACATTGATATGCCTCAGAGATACGGTTCTTTTAATTTAATGATCAATTTCTTTCCCTCTTTCCCTTTTCTGCTGTTCCTCCCACACTATAGAATTTCCTTGTAATAATTAATCCTTAACCTTAATGTGAAGCATTGCAGCTCTCAAAGCATTTTCATGCCCATTATCTTATTAACAGAACCAGATTAATTTATTTAGATTATAACTTTGTTCTTTCTCATGGAAAGTATGTCAGTGGAGATTCACCTCGCAAAGTGCTAAGACACATGGGCTCTGGAACCAAAGAGACCCAAGTTCAATTCCTGCCACCTAAAAACTGAATGATTTCAGACAAGTAATGTCATCTCACAGAGCCTGTTTCGCTTGGTTATTCAATGTAGATAGATAATCGCAGTACCCACCCATAGTGTTGCTATGAGGGTGAAGCAGATAATCACTTATAAAATACTTAGCATGGTGCCCAGCATGGAGTAAGGGTTTCATTAGTGCCAATTATTATTGTCATTATCACTGTTATTAAATATACTCAATTAATGTTTTTAATGACTGTAGGAAGTGAGAGGAAACCAACTCCATTTGGCCTGATATGACCCCTAAATCTAGTCAGATCAACCCAGTTTTCAGCCCATAACAGGAGAAAGAGGACCAAATTTTATGCTATGCCTTTCATGTCTGTTAGTCTAATGAAGAGATTATGATTCGCTATTATGTGGCACCTTAAAAATAAATTTTTAGTTCTTGCCCTAGACTAGGATATGTCTCATTAAAACTGCGTGCAAGTTTTCCACAGCTTAGAAATATTTGAAACCTACTTTTCATAGTTTTCACATGGCTGTTTTCAGACTGGAGGTGGGAACAGGGGGTTCTCACTGCCAAGTTTCTCATGGGGAAGCATGTTCTTGCAGGTCCCAGCGAACTTACTTGGTTCCAGGAGTTCAGGTCCAGGTAAGCTTTGGGCAAACACCTGAGGCTCTGGGAGGCTTAATTGAGATGAGCCCGAACTTAAATGTTTTATGAGGTACGCCCATTGCTAATTTTCTTGGCCAAGTTTTACTCTGCTGCATTGTGAATGCACTCCTGCTAGCACCTGAGGAACTCGAGTCTTTATCACCAAGTCTTTCATTTGATTTTACCTCACCACATCTCTGAGAGCTGTAGAGTGTATGCACATATGTTTGTGTGTCCACAGCACCCGGCACAATCACACTGCGACTTGTAGTTCTCTGTCCTTTCAGCCCAGGAGTCATTTCTGCCTTTGTGCAACTCATCTCGAAGTTCCAGAAAAGCCAGGCTTCACCTTCCCTTTAGCCAAGTGCTCAAGGCTGGGACCAAATTCTCTCTCAAACATAACAAGTCTGGTGAACAAGAGAACACTTAATCCAGCATCTTACCAAACTCCCATGTGAATTAGGGGTGAAACAGACCCTGATTTACAAAAGAAGCAAAAAATACCCCAGCTGGATGGAGCCCATAGGGCAATCTGAGAGAGAAACCAATTATCCTACCAAGATTTGCCATCTTTTTTTTGGTTTGAACAAACTTCACCCTGTCAAAATGTTTAGAATCATCTTGGAAACTTTTCCTCAGCTGCCTCTAACCTTAAGACCGGTAAATCCCTCAGAATCTATTTTTTTTTTGTTCATATCAAGAATCATTGGTACATATGCCAGCAATATTATTAGAAAACTCACACCCATAAAAAATTAGTGGAGCAGTGTCTATGGGCCTATGTAATTTTTCAGAATGCTTTTTGGGGGCCAACAGGATACAAGCTGGAAAAGCACGAGCCAGTTAGATAATAGCACACTAAAGTGTTACTTTTTGGAATGTTCTGGATCTGTGACATTCCAGTCAGAAAGAAGAGCCAAACCCGAGATGTTCAATAGCAAAAATTTAATACGAGAAACCGTATCACAAGGGACAAAGATGTTAATGAAAAGCACGCAGGGTACGAGGAAGCAACCCAGAAGCTGGCAACAGCTGGAATCTCCTAGAGAGAGATATAAGTTTGGGGCTTTATCAAAACTCCAAAGTCAGAGCTGCGGGACAGTAGCTTGGATGGAGGTTTTCTGGATAAAGCTGGAATTATGGAAAAGACAAGATGCTGGATATGCTGACCAGAGGATAGAGAGAGGAAGATAAATGCCCTGGCTACTCTTTCTCCTGCTTTTTGACTCCAACCAGAGTCTCTCATTGGCTGAAACCTACCAGAAGCCAGTTCCTGTGGAAATATGGGAAATCCTATACAGTTTTTAGTATTTAAGTATGTGGCCAGTGTCCCAGGGGAGGAGAGAAATGGAATGATGTTGGTTCACTGATCCTCAACCTCCTGGGATCAAGTTGTCATCCTGGAGCCTCAGCCTCCCAAGTAACTGGTACTACAGGCACACACTAGCATGCCTGGCTTTTTTTTTTTTTTTTTTTTTTGCATAGAGACGGAGTCTTGCTATGTTGCCCACTATGATCTGAAACTCCTGACCTCAATCAGTCCTCCTACCATGACCTCCTAAAGTGCTGGGGTTATAGGTATCAGACACTGTCCTCAGTCAATACTTTATTTTGATATTGCCCGTATCTAATGACTATAGTAAAAGTCTCCATCAATGTTTCCAATTCAAGAAAGAAAGAAAGCCAAGTCTATCAAGAGCACATTTTTAACTAGAAGGAAAGATAGTGGGAATGTATGTGCTGAGTGGATTCCTTGGCTGGCCAGATGTCAGGATTCCATGAGCTGTTCTATTTGAAGATGCCTTATGAGTGTAAGACCCAGACATACACACACATTGTCAGTTCTCTTTGTGCCGTGTGTGCCAGTAAGACAACCGGTGTCCCTTTTTTTTCAGGGTGATGTTGTTGTCACATGTCAAATATATTAGCATTCCTATTGAAATGATTCATTTGGAAGAAACAACTCAGAAAGATAGGGGAAGAGTGGGAAGAGCATTTTACAGTTGTTGATCTTACGAGCAGCATATCTTTAGGTTTTTGTTTTAAAGAGAGCAGTCACAGTATTACTGTTATCATATCATTATGTTATATCATCATTGTTGTTGCTGCAATTTGTATGTTGCATTAACTTCATTAACTTGGAAGTCCAGATGAGGTCACTGAGCTAGGAATTGAAGATGAATGGTGCTTCACCTGCTGGGCTATCTAGCTTCCCACACCTGCTGGTTCTCTTTCTTCTCTAGTGTGTTGGGAGCAGCGGTGCCCTAAACATTCTCCAGCACCCTCTTGGCTCCTGCATCCTCTTCCTTCATTTTGCACTTTGCTGAGAACTCTGTTCAGCCCCCCAGGCAGATGCTGACACCGTGAGGCTGACCTCCAGGGTCAGATTTGGAAGAACTGGCCTCTCTTCCCTTTGAGTTTCTTCTCCATAAAGGTAGAACTTTGCTGGGAATGTTGCTTGTTTTGGTTTGATTTTGTATTTAGCAAGATTTGACTGTTTTGGACAGTAAATAAAATGGAACAAGAATCTTTCAATTTATGCAACTAAAGTAGACCCTGTTTAGGACCCTGGGCCAAGACCCTTCCTCATGAGGCCTTCACTGTGCATTTTAAACCTCTCCGTACAGGGAGAGAAGCTTCTTTCTCTAGGGAATGACCTCAGATACGTCGTTTTCCCTGAGTTTATGCCTGCCCACCATGGGAGGCAGAGGGAGAAAATTGTACTTTCTGCTTCAAGTTAAAGACCGACGTTTCATCTCTGTCCTAGTACTGACCTCATTCTAGGATGATAAATGATGGGGAGGCCCATTATCTTCAAGAGAACACAATCTCTTACCCATCCTCTCATGCCCCCAATACACATAACGCTACATAGGTGATCAGAATGCATTTCTCAGACATCCAGACAGTTCTCCAAAGTTATCAACATAATGGTTCAGGGTGGTCTTTGCCCAAGATGGTCTTCTTTCTGCTTTCCATAATGCCTCCTCAAGAGAAGATGAGCATTCATCCAGCCATCGCCTTTTGCTTCAAACCCTTTAACATAAACACATTAATACCAACAAGAACAAGCCTTGGATCATAGGCACAGCTCACTGTGAAAAAGAAAAATTTAACTTCTGCTCCCTCCCAAGATACTAGTAATGGAATCAGAGCTGTGGTTCAGGCAAACATTACATTTTAAGTCACCAAATTTCTAAAATATGTATTCCACTCCATGACTCCTCACAGGTCTTCCCCAGGCACACTGGGAAGTACTTGCTTTAGATGTGTACCACTAAAGGCTCATCCTTTAGCGATGCAAGGTAATTTTTCTCAGACAAGAAAACAGTATACTATGCCCTAAAGGATAGTCATATCTTTACCAGAAAACTGCTTGCAGATTCAAAATGATAGACTTTCCAGATCTGACTAAACCATAGGCAGAGCTTTAGTCCTGACATGTTTATATCACTATTACTCGAGTTTGGTGGCCTCAACATAAGGTGATTCTACTCTGCAGTAATGCATTTGATCAAGTGCCTCGACTTTTCTTGGTACCCCTACCCCGCTCCCCATTCCCTAACTCCCCCTAAAACCCACACACATTGCAAGGCCTTTGCTGGTGTGATCTAATTTGGGCTAACTGTCTTCCCTAGGTTTGCCCAGATAAGCATACCCCAGGAGTATGCTGCATCAACTTGACCGTGTGAGAAGAAGACAAAGTGCATATCAGCCTCTCAAGCCTGGAAGCCTGGAACAGTCTCTCTTGTGACATTTGATATGGCTTTCCATCTTGAAAACACTGTTTTTTATAATGTTGTTGTTGATGTTTTTCTGTTTACAGTATCATTAATGTCTATGCCAACTCTCTTACCAAGATCACAGGATCTTCCTTTGAACTTTGGTTTTAGCTGCTTGGAGGATAACTGGCCACTTAAAACTACTGTAGCCCACCCTGAAGTTGACCTGTGCCATAAAACTTATAGTTGAAGTAAAGTCATTCCAATGACATCTTGCAAATTTTGAGATTTTTAAAATTATCTTTACATGATGCAACAACAGGCTGTTGTAAATGGATTTATGGTAGAAAGCAAAGGGAGAGAGTGTTTTTGGAAAGTGCGACTCTTCCTGAGAGATTTCTTCCATCCAACCAACTCTGTTTTGTTCCCATCTTGTTTCCCTGGGATTGCAGGGTAGGCTCTATCTGACTTAAGACCTCATCTTTTTCCACAGTACCACACTGCCTGCCATTCAGCTGAGCAGCTAATCGCCAGCCATCTCTTAGTCCTGTGATGCATAACTCTAGAAAAAGTTTTGAATTCTACACTCAGTTCATTTAGAAATACAGCAAAAAACAAACAGCCTTAAACTTACTTACTTCCTCCTTCCCTTCCTCCTGTTTTCCTCCCTCCCGTTCTTCCTTCACTAACTTTCTTCCTTTCTCCCTTCCCCCTTCCCTTGCTACTCTTTCTTTCTTCACTGATTTCCTTTCTTCCTCCTTCCCTTCCACCCTCCCTTCCTCCTTCACCAACTTCCTTCCCTTTCTCCCTCCCACTCTCCCTTCTTCCTTCACCAACTACCTTCCCTTTCTCCCTCCCTTTCTTCCTTCTTTCACTAGCTTCCTTTCTTCCTTCTTTCACTAAATTCCTTTCTTCCTTCCTTCATTCCTTCCTTCCCTTTCTCTCTACCTTCTTCCCTTTCCTTCTTCCTCCACTTCCTTCCTCCTCCCCTTTCTCCTTACCTCCCTCCTTTTTGCCCTTCCTTTACTTTCTTCCTTCCTTCTTTCCTTCTTCCTTCTTTTCTTTATCCCCTTTTTTCCTTTCTTTTAATAATATTAGTAATTTGGGCCTTTTTGACTCCTATATAAACGGAATCTACTATCATCTTTTACCTAAACACACAAAAATTCATCTTCTCATAGTAGTGAAGACATCTGTGATTCATATCCTGAGCCCCTTCTCCAGCTGCTGTCGAATTTCTCTCACTTTGTTTCTGTGGCTATCAGCCTGAGCCTTGACTAAGAGAAAACTTTTGAACCACCGCTACAAATATTTTCTCTGTTTTCTATGAACGCAAAATATCAAAGACCTTTCTAGGGAAAGTCATTTCCCCCAGTGTATGCATGTTTTCCTTGAATAATTATTTCAAATGTCCCCTTTAAATCTCAAAAGTATCCTAATTCTCTGTTAAAATAGGCAATCATAAACTTAGACCCCAATTTTATAACTTGTGGCAGGCAACCCAAACCCTATTCGAGGTTTCTTAGAAATCTATGAATTCCTAAGTTTTATTCCCTTATACTCTTCTACAGCTGCTTTCTGTTTTTCTCTGGTATCATCCTAAATACAATTAGGTTGTAGAATTCAGCTCTCATTGATCGACTCAAAATGTTCACTAATGTTATTCTTATAAGTATTTGGGTATACAAGTTTTGGGAGATGCTGGAAAGGGCCATATTGTGGTTTATAAGCCCTTCCCAGTCAAACATGATGGTTCTATCCCACCTCCTGGCCCTTGTGCTACCTTATGTCTCCTCCTCTGCTCAGGTGCAATAAACCCATTCCTCTCTGTCCCTTGCAGAGCCTTGATCCTCATATCAAGACTCCTGAGTACCTCAACTCATATCCCAAGTACTTGCCAAGAAAGTTTTCCAGGTATCTTGTTCTCCCTCTAAAATAGTCTGGTGAATACATTTTTAAATCATGTATTACTAACTACCTAACCACATTTGATTTAGTTGTGCTTATCTTGGTTCCCACTAGCATGTGGATAAAAGTAAACTTTGGCAGAGAATATGGAAGGAAATAAGAAGAGATGAAAACATAAAAAAAGAAAAAAACATGAGACTGAGGTAGGAAAGAGAAGAAAAGAGAGGAAGGGAGAAAAAAGGAAGGAAGAAAAAGGAAAAGAGGGAGAGACCTTTGGTTCCAGTGATTAAGATGTCATCCTCCTGAACAGAAGCTTTAAAACTTTTCTATAAGTAGTGTTTCTGGCAGTGTTTGTTAAGTGTTTAGATTTGTGGAGTGTCACGCCCATAGGCTTCGACCTAATAAGACCAACAAGACCCAAACTTTGAAAACTCTTCTAGAACCTACCTAAGTTTAAGGGAAATCATGAGATTATATAAAACTAAATGTAGCTAAATAGAGAAAGATAAGATTATTTTTCCTTTCACCAAATATCTGAGCTATATGGAGATTATTCTTCCATCTTGATACCTCATTTTGACCTGAGAATCTCAAGTCATCTTAAGTGGCAAAAGTATGGAACATAAGCAATAGAATAGTACGGTCGTTTTCAAATCTAATCTTGGATTAAAGAACAAACATATCAGTCATATCCAGTACCTTCGGAAACAGATACAAAGCCAAATCATCCAGGACGTTGTTGGACAAGCTACTGGGACATTTGCTGGGTTTCTTTGAAAGAGCGTATCAGAGAAGTATTAATGAAATAATACTTGGAAAGTGCCTAGTACTTTGCCTGAAACCAAGAATTATTATAATGAGAAGGACAATGATTTTTCTGTTGGAGACATAGAATGAATGACTAGCTCTCCAGCAAGTGACGTCTAATGTGCTCAAACAATGTCTAAACTATGAGGAGAGTACCTAACCAAGTAGATGACATTGACAAGGTCTACTGTAGTTTATTTAAAAGCTGCTGTCACAAATGCTATCTGTGGTCCTTGCTACACTTTCATTCCTTCTGTAATCATCATTTAAGCTATTGCTCCCTACCCCTCCATGCTTACACTGTCTCTGGCTATTTTCCTCTTTCATTGCAAAGTTGTGCCCAACTGGGGAAGAACAAGCAGGCAGTAAGAACTCATCAGTCAGGTACCAGGAACAAAAGGCTAAACCCTTAAAACTCAAAAAACTAACACATGGACATCAGAGTAGAACTGAGAGAAGAAACCCCATAGTAAAGAGACTGTATAAAATTAGTTCAATACATTTTATACACATCTTATAGAACCCTCTTGAAATTGACAATTCCTTGTCTGCCATCTTGATATCTGATTCTGAGCATATCTCCAACTCCATGTCTCATATACTCTGCTTTCATTGTTTTTCCTGTCTTTTTTCCCACTTAGGTCTAGCTTCTGTCAACCTTCTTCTACATGTTTGCCTATTAAGGGGGGAAATCTGTACCTCTCAGTCAGATAACAAAATTCTCTTTTCAGGAAAATCCAAAGACCCCCATAGCATTGTGGAAGAGTTTTCATTTTTGCTTTCTTCTTCACACCTCTCTCAAGGCTCATTCTCCAGGAATTCAAGAGCCTCATAAGATCTTCATGAGGGTCCAAAAGCAAATCCCTCTTTTAGTTCACAGAAGTATGAAAAAGATGGTTGACTTTCACCTTTCTAAGTCAATGAAGACAAGTATTGTTCTTCATGAAAAAGAGAAGTTGAATGTCTTATTTAGAGCCAACTCATAACTTTGTGTGAGATCAGATCTGGATGGGCAGTTCTATAAAGGACCTACACAAAGGTCAGTTCTCTTTGTATCCACTTCTGGTACTGAAAACAAGTTTGGACTAGATCTATTCCACAGGACTTTGCTAATTCAGAGGCCATTAGGCAGGTGACTTCATCATCTTCCCTGTAGATATTAACTTTCAAAATCCCTAAGCAACAGTATGAGAATACTTATTTTGAATCTCATAATCTATTACACATACATTCATAATCACAGGGAGAAATAAAAACGCTTTTGGTGTGAACCGAGCTTGGTATGTTTTGAGAACTGTCTGATTCATGAGAGTTACTTAAAATAGGTGATCACAGAATAGTGTACCCTCCAGAGTGATTTTCACACTGACTTGCTCTATAGCTGGTTGATAGATATGACTTAACCTACTTTAGCATTTTGTCATACTAAGAGGACTCAAAACGCACACGAGCCTTCTCCTTGGCCAGCCTCCATGGCATTGTTCAACTTGCCTAGAGATCCTGCCCTCAATATTGGGGGTAGCCTAACGTGACATATCTGCAGTTAAAGGGTGATGTCAGTTGACACCATGCCACAGAGACCAGTTAAACATTGTTCCTTAGAAAATAAGAGCAGGATTCAATCCTAAAATCCTTGGTAGTGGTCCAGAGACTGAATCACTTGGCTCTCCCGGAGCGTCTCAGCTAGCTGCAACACGTCGAGAAGCACAAGCTTCCTTCACACCACAGAAGCAGGAAAGCAAGAAGTAGGAACATTTAATTTCAAAATAATATACTGCTCCAGGGATCTACTCATTCCCTCACAATTCAGATCTAACCTTATGCATGGGTACTAACCCCTGGTACTACAGTCCACCAACTCTGCTGAGTGGAAAAAGCAAGATCTGCACCTCTATATTCCTTCCAGATTCAACACATAACAACTTATTCTCTTCTTTGCATCTTGCAAAAGAGCTGGGAATTGAAAGATTAAATCTACTTTAATTTATGGGTGCCTCCCATTTTGATGGGAATACTTGGAATGTATTATACATTTGTTTAAAAAAATGAATTCATAAAAACCGAAAAAGTACCCAAGTAACTTTATGCTCATGTTTGTTTGATTGAAATTTCACTTTAAAAAATATAGATATAGCGTGTAGAAGAGACAACATGACTGCCCCTCTAGAGGGAGAATATAATCGCCTTTCTGTTTAGTTTTCTATTGCTGCTGTAGCAAATTACCACAAACTTGGTGACTTAAAACAATACAAATGTACTGTCATACAGTTCTGGAGGTCAGAAATTTGACATAGATCTCTCTTGGCTAATGTTAAAGTATCAGCAGGATTGTATTCCTTTGGAGGCTCTGGGGAGAATCTGTTTCCTTACCTTTCCCAGTTTCTAGAGACCACTGTGTACCCTGGTTTGTGGCTTCTTCTTCCATCTTCAAAACCAGCAATGATGGATCAAGTCCTTTTCACATCATATTTCTCAATGGTTCTCTCTGCCTCTCCCTTCCACTTTTAAGGATCTTTGTCATTGCACTTGACCTACCTGGATAATGCAGGATAATGACGCTATTTTTCATTGTTTTGATTAGCAAATTTAATTTCATCTGCAACTTTAATTCTCTTTTTGCCACATAAGTAATATAGTCACAGCTTCTGAAGATTAAGACACGGACATCTTGGGAAAAGGGCATCATTCCACCCACCACAATTTTTAACATCTCCTGTAAAATAAATCATACCAAGTAAATTCCAAATGCAAGCAAATCCTCTTCCATTTGCTTTTCTACAAAGGAAAACAACTGAAATTGGCATCATGCAACAATTACACAAGTCAATTTGAAGTTAAAACTTATAGTAGAAAGAGACAGTTTTTTAAATGCCTTTTAGTTAAGAGTCATAGATTCTTTTTTATATAAAAATTGTGTATTATTTTTTAAAAATTTTTTATTTTGAAGATGTGGAGTGTAATTCAGGGTTATGTATACAAATGTTCATTATGCAGGTACCCTTAGTGATGAGATGTGTCCCCCCCTCCCCTGACAGTTTTCAGTTCCTGCCAATCCCTTTCTTACAGTATTATGATAATTGTTCAAGGTCCACTTATGAGTGAGAACATGTGGTACTCAGTTCTTTGTTTCTGTGATAGATCACTCAGTATTATAGACTCTTAAGTCCATTCAATTTGCTGTGAAGTTCATAATTTTGTCTTTCTTTATGGCTGTGTACTATTCCATCATGTATATGTACCACATTTTTTTTTATCCAGTTCTCTTTCAATGGGCAGTGCAGTTGGTTCCATGTTTTTGCTATTGTAAATAATGCTGCAATAAACATGCATATGCAGGTATCTTTTTTCATAGACTGAATTGTGCTCCTCCAGGTATATTTCCAGTAGTGGGATTGCAGGGTCATTATGGAAGGTCAATTTTTAGATCTTTTGGAAATCACCAAACTGTTTTCCACAGAGGTTGTACTAGTTTACACTCCCACCAACAGTGTAGAAGTGTGTGTGTGTGTGCGCGCCCCCCACGCCGCATCCTCCCCAGCATCTGTTGTTTTTTGAGTTATTGATGATGGTCTTCCTGACTGGAGTTAGATGGTATCTCAGTGTGGTTTTAATTTGCATTTCTTTGATGACTAGTGAGGCTGAATATTTTAGATATGAATAGATACTTCTCAAAAGAAGACATACGAGCCAGAGATTCTTAACTAAAAATTTACTGAAAATACTACTATAAACAGATGACTGTTAAAGTTAAATAGTCATCAAGTTAAGTTAAATTTAATTTAACTTAAATATTTATAAGGAGTGAAAGCAAACATAAATGTTGAAAACTCAAATCCTTATTTCTCAACTGTCTCCTCATTTCCCACAATGTATTTCTGGCTGTTAGAAGATAATTTCCTAGAGTTTATTAACCTGTAGCAGAAAGGGTTTACAACTAAATCCATGCCAGAGAAAAACTGATTTATAACTCTATGCTGCAGCATCCAGGGTCAAAGAAATTGAAGGAAAATAAGCCCATGACTTAGAAAACCCTGTTGCCTGGGAGCTACAGCAAGGTTAGACAAAGATAGTAACCACAAGAAATGTAGGTGACCCAATCCATTAGCAACACATCAGTTTTTCTTACTAAAAATTTCCAAATCAGTGGCATTGTTCATTCAGAAAAATTCTTAAGTACCCATTCTACACTCAGAATGGTTTTAGATACCGAGGATACAGTCATGTCACGAGCAAGAAAAGCTGGATATCTCCCTCCATGAAGTTCATATTTCTGTAGAGGGAGTTAGAAGTGTAAATACTTAAAATAATTAAGGATAATTTTCATACTGGACTATTTATAAAGGTGTGGAGAGGTTTGGAGTGAACCAAGGAAAGATAGTGCAGTACCCTAAAACTTGCAATGCAGGGAGCTGTTACCAGCCCCGTGTTTGAAGAAAAGGACTACCTGATTCAAGTCCAGATCTCCAGCAGCAGTATGTCCCTAATCCATGGCAGCCCAGCAGAGAGAACACTAAGGAAATCAGTACTCTGACTCATACTCCTTCTGCCTTTATCTGCCAGACTCTTCCTCAGCTAAATTAATTAGAAGCCTGAGATGGAGGAACCCAGTGCATAATGCTGCAGTCCATAAAGATGACCCTCCCTGATTACAAAAGAGAGTGGAGAAGGGTGGAGGCCACAGCTTGATGAGCAAACTAAAAATTTCCAGCACATGCTATTGTTTGGAGTAATGAAATGGTGTCTGATTGGGGATGGAAACGGGTATTAGGATCATTTTAGACAGAAAAAAAGACATTTTTTAAGGGAGTGACATATGAACTGTAGCCACAAAACAAGAAGAGGCCAACAATGTACAAAGTACGGGGTGTTGGAAAGTAGAGTTGCAAAGGATCTAAGGTAATACTGAATTTAGTGGATCAGAAAGGGAAAGAAGTTCAGAATGTTGACCACCTGGTCAGGTAGGAGACGAAGTCAAAGAGATAAGTTGTTGCTAACTCATCAAAAGCCTTGTCTTAGGTTGTTAGAGGAGAAATCACAAGATGAGGGTTTGAGTGCAAACAGATATTTGGCAGGTGATTTCAGGAAGCACAATAAGGACAGGGGAAAGTAAAAGAGAAAAGGGAAAGATCCCAATTAAGTGTGTGCTATGGACCTGGCCACCATGTGGGGGATCAATCCCACTGAGGCCATCGTGGGACTGCACAGAGTACAGCTCATATGCTTCCTCTAGCGAGGAGAAATAGGCTGCTTGCTCATCAGCTGCCACCCGTGGCTCCCTGAGGTCAGCTCCCAAGGGTCCCACTCTCTTTCTCTTCTGGAGGAGACATTTTTCAGGTGAAGAGTTACAAGTGTTTATAGTGGGATGCAGGTGGGTATGCTCAAGAAGGGTAAGTGCTGAGTGGTAAGAGTGGGGGAACTCTCAGAGTATGTTAAGTGTCTGAAAGTTTTTTGGACTTTTCCTAAGTGTGATGGGAAGCCATCAGAGGTGATGAATTATTCATGTTTACTCTCTGACTGGGCTGAGACATTACAGAATAGGGGTGTGAATGGGTTTTTTTATTACTATTGAGATTAAACTCACATGCTACAAAATATACGTTTAAAGTGTACAACTCAGTGGATTTTAGCATATTCACAGAATTGTATGACCATTGCCACCATCGAATTGCAGTGCATATTCATCAACCCCAAAAGAAACTCCATACACATTAGCAGCCATTGTTAATTGGTGCTTTGGGGAGGGTGGTTGATGATGGTCTCAGAGTTTAACATGGAAATGCTGGTATAGAGAAGCATATGGGCTGCTGAATCAAACACCTTGGCTTTGATGACGGGGCCTCTTTCCAGCCCTGTGTTCATGGCATGTTGCTGACCTCAGTGCTCTTAGCCATAAAATAGAGTCAGTAGCGTCTACTTTTTCCAGTTTTCCTGACAATTAGAGAAGGCACTCTTGTGAGTAAAAGAGTACCTGGCACATAATTAGCTCTCTCACACTTTAGATACTATCATCATCACATGTTATATAAAAATGTGGACAGGGGAATTTTCACTGTGGACAGTAAAGACAATCCCATGTCAATATAAAGCCTAGCATTTGGCTAGACCGCCAGAGTTAGAATGCAAGAGATAGAAATATAAGGGGAACAACAGGGTAGAAGGAAAGCTTTGGTGAGTTGAGGCAGGAAGTAAAGATTTCTAAGAAGGGTTAGTTTAGAGTGTTATTTTCCAGTTGAGCAGCTTAAAGAAAAAGAGAAATATAGGGTCAGAGCATGACAGACAGTGGCAGCTCGAGGCAATATGGATCTGGTTTACTTAAGACAAGAAATAGCTACTGATCAACTACAGATTATCTAGCTTTGTCACAGGCCAGACCAGCTCAGATAGAGAGCTCTGGCGAGGCTGACAGGAAAATTAACGGGTATTAGGAAGAAGTATAAAGTCACTCAGGGAGAGGCACTCAGGCTGGGGCAAGACTCGGCACAGAAAGAAGCTTGACTCTATGCCTAGGCTTTGTACCCATCATATATAAACCTGTGTACATCCCTTTCCCTGGGTCTAAGTACCTGGACCAGCCATGATGGATGTTGCAAATGAGCAGACACTGAGGAGAGGGAATGATCCAGAACAAAGTGGCAACAGGACTGACATCTCCTCTTCCCCAATACTTTAAAAACAAACAAATAAAAACCTTAAGCCAGAATCAAGAAACCAAAACAAACAAATAAAAGCCTTAAGCCAGAATCAAGAAACCATCAGCCGGGCTCGGTGGCTCAGCCTGTAATCCCACGCCTTTGGGAGGCTGAGGTGAATGGATTGCCTGAGCCCGCGGTTTCGAGACCCGCCTGGGCAACTTGGCGAGACCTCATCTCTACAATAAATCAAAATGAGCCGGGTGTGGTAGCGCGCGCCTGTAGTTCTAGCTACTAAGAAGGCTGAGGCGGAAGGATTACCGGAGCCCAGCAGGTAGAGACTGTGGTGGCCGGGAGCGGCTACTGCACTCCAGTCTGGGTGACAGAATGAGACTCCAACTCAAAAAAAAAAAAAAAAAAAAAAAGAAACCATCACCATCAGCTTGTTCTCAAGTGTTCTGAAAATATCATAATTATGCCAAGCTGCCATACTTCAGATTTCCACAAATAATCAATTACACTTTATTTATAGAGTCTTAGTTTATTTTGAGGGGTCTTTGTATGTGGTGTGAGATAGGGGGCTCAGCTTTATTCTTATGTTTGTAGCTATCCAGTTGTCCCAGCACCACCTGTTGAAGACTGTTCTTTCTCACATTAAATGATCTAAGTAACTTTGTTGAAGGTCAATTGACCGTGGATGTATAGGTTTATTTCTGGGTCATAAATTTTATTCTATTGGCCTATGTGTCTATCTTTGTGCCAGTGCCACACAATTTTATTATTGTAGTACTGTAATTAAGTTTTGATATAAAAAGTGTGAATTCTCCAACTTTGTTATTCTTTGTCAAGATTTTGGTTATCCAGGGTTCCTTTCGTTTCCATATGAATTTTAGAATCAGTTTGCCCATTTTGCAAAAAAAAAAAAAAAAAAAATGTAGTTTTGATAGGGGCTGTATTGATTTTGTAGATTAATTGGGGACTAATGTCATTTTGACAATATTAAGTTTTTTAATACATAAACATTAGATGTCCTTGGTTTATTTAGGTATTCTTTAATCTCCTTCACCAATGTTCTTTAACTTGCAATGTATAAGTCTTATACTATATTGCTTCAATTTGTTCCTAAATATTTTATTTTTTGAGACTATTGTAAATTGGTTTTTTCCTTAATTTTATTTTGTTTTGTTCATTGCTAGCATAGAAATGAAACTGATTTTTGTATATTTATTTTGCATCCTGCAACTTTGCTAAACTTTTTGTTAGCTCTGATAGTATTTTTGTGAATTCTTCAGAGTTTTTCTCTAAATAAAATTATGCCATCTGATAAGAGAGATAGTTTTGTTTCTTCATTGCAATCTGAATGTTTATTTTTCTTACCTAATCATTCTGCCTTTGACTTCCAGTGTAATGTTGAGTGCAAGTGGAGAAAACAGACATTCTTGCTTTTTTTATGGATTGTCTAGCCTTTCATATTAAGTGCAAATGTTAGCTGTTGGTTTTTCATAGTTACTTTTCCTCAGGTGGAGTAAGTCTCCTTCTATTACTAGTTTGTTATGTGAATTTAACATGAAAGGTTATGAATTGGTTCATATTGTTTTTCCACATCTACTGATATAATCCTGTGGCTTTTTCTCCCTGCATCCTATCAATATAATGTATTACATCAGTTGATTTGTGATCAGTCTTGCATTCTTGAGATAATCCCACTTGGTAAAGATATATAATCATTTGAATATGCTGCTAAATTCAGTTTGCTAGTATTTTCGTGACTTGGTCTACAGTTTTCTTTAAGTGATGTCTTTGGCTTTGATATCAGAGTAATACTGTCCTCATAGAATGAGTTAAGAAATGCTCCCTCTTCTTCTATTTTTTTGTAAGAGTTTGGGAAGAATTGGTGTGAAATTGTAAAATTCACCATGAAGCCACATGGTGCTAGGCTTTTTTTTTGGTTATAAACTTTTTGTTGGTTGGTTTTAATTATTGACTCAATTTATTTACTAATCTAAATAGGTCTATTTAGATTTTCTGTTTCATTTTCAATTTATTTTAATAGTTTGCATGTTTCTAGGTATTTGTCCATCTATACAGGTTATCTAATATGTTGCCATACAATGGCTCATAATTTTTCTTATAATTCTTTTTTGTTTACGTAAGTTTGAAAATGATGTTTCCACTTCCATTTATGATTTTAATAGTTTTAGTATTCTTTTTTCTGGATTGGTCTAGCAAAAGATATGCGAATTTTGTTGATCTTTTCAAAGAATAAAAGTTTTGATCAGGGTTTTATTTTTGAAGATAAATTTTCACTTTATAATATTTGCTTCAAAATTTGGGAAGAATGCACTGGTTTCTGCAAGCACAGATGTACTACTCTCTAAGGTGCAATGTTTTAGAAGAGATGGCTCTGTTTTCATTTGATGAATGGAGTTAGCATGTATCAACTTACACAGAAAACTCTCTCTTTTGGTTAAATGATGTTGGTTATACTCTGACAGACGCAGCCTTGGTCAGGCAATAAGGAGAAATCATTGCTAAGGACACTGAAATGTGTTACAATAATTTTAGTACTTACCCTCTCTGCCTAAAACAAGGTAAACCAGATATAAATCTCCAAATGTAAACATTTCCTTTATGTTGTCACCTTATTCTCAAATGCCCTTTTAGTACTTTATTCTCTTTATACAGCACTCCTCTTTTTTTATTCAGACCCATATTGTCTCATCCCACAATTCCACAGAAGTTTCCCTCTGTGAGGTAAAACCGGAAAAGAAATCCTGCCAAATAGCTACATAGCCTTCTCTTTTTCAGATCTGAAACCGCACACAGTCTCTCTCCTCTCCTCTTATGACCTGACCTGCCATCAAGCAAATTCCTATCCAATCTCTAACTTCCCTCAAAACAGAGAAAAGTCAAGAATTCTGGACTTGTTTTCATCAGAAGAAGTGTTATGAAGAGTGTGAAGCAGGTGAACCTTGCTCTGTTAATTACAGAAAAGCAAAGACATGGTCTTGTGCACAAGTCAAGTCAGTCATGCATGAGGGATGGTCTGGTCAAAGGGTGGTGACAGGAAACGGTGAACTGAGAACAAGACATCACAGGACAGCTCAAGGTCTGAAGTTAAAATCTAAAATAACTTTCATTTCCCTGCCAGATACACAGTCATGTGTGCATGGACATGTGCATGTTCACAGGTATGCACACAGACACACAAAGGTCTTTCTTTCTTTTAGTCACACAAAAGCATACCAGTATATTTTATCTGAAGTCATTTTCTCTTGCATTTTTTTTCTCCAGTGGAAATGAAGATGAAAGAACCTGGGGTCTTCATCTTTCAAGATCCTGTACAGTCTCTGTAGACATGCATGGAAGAGATGGGGCATGACTGATGTTTACACTGAGTCTTGTGTTTTAGAGAAGTGAGTCCTACATTTCATGAACTGGATTTCATGTGTGTGCATTACTTGTCTTCACAGACAGCTACCAACAATTTCTACCATTTCTGTACACTCATGCTACTACTTCTATCAAGAATGGTCTCCTTCCTTTGGATCTTAGCTGTTCCTGTGATTGTTCTGACCAACAAAATGCAACAGAAGTGACATTATACCTTGAAAAGCCTGGAAGCTTTCACTTCACCTTTTGGGACCCAACTCTCATTGAAAGAAGCTTGATCTAGACTCAAAAAATAGGAAATAATGTGGAGAGGAGCGGTTCATTTGTTTATTTTTAAAAGGTCTTAGGTGGTTTGTCTTCTTTAAAAACATGTCTTTCCTTTTGAAATGAAAGTGAAACAGCTTTACTTATAAGTGGTAGATAGAGATGCAACCGCATGCTGGTTTGTGCAGTCATGTCCATGTAGCCTACTCATAGCTTTCAGGAACATCCTCTCAAGACTTGGTTAGAGATGCCCTAGGAATGTCTCTTTGTTTTCAGAATGTGCATGGTGTTTCTTAGAGAAACAGGAAGTCAGAACATGGGTCTGGCGGCCATCTCCTCTGGACTTGAATACTTCTTTGCATGGAATTTTCATCAACATCCAAGGCAGATGTTTCATTTAGAGACTACTCATGTTATGAGTAAAGCTACAATGGGATTCCAGCAGAGATTCAAAGTAAGTCCAAGTTTCATCCTCACCCCATTCTCTTCTCACACTAATCACTCTAAAAAAGAGAGTCAAGTAACTAGGCAGGGCTTATTAACTTTCTTGGGTCTCCTGGGTAAGTGTCAACTGAGTGTGAAATGGGGCCCTAGTGAAAGAGAGATCGGGACTTTCCAGAGTCTCACTCATTTCATCCAAGAAGATGGGACCTTCAAGGAGGTCTCAGGTTCATTGACTCATTTATCCAGATGTTTTCCAATTATACTCATCAATTCATTCATTGCATAAACATACACCTATTACTGATCAGGTGCAGGCATTGGGGAATATTGTTAAATACAATACTCATCTTCGGAAAACTCAGATTCAGAGAATAATTTGCCATTGTTCAGACATTTAGCCATTGCCAGAGTCAAAAATGTTGCAAGCTCTTCATATTTCATATATCATATTGCTTATGTTACCCTAATGTTCCCCATACTTACATGAAATTGGTTTATCTAGCTTTACATATACAATAATACACTTAATTTTTAAAAAATTTACCCACTCCACAAATAAGTTGATTTTAAGAAACTTTGCACAACTAGGGAGAGAAAAACCATATATATATTTTTAATATTGTGCCAATACTACTGGACTCAAATTGAAAGGAGCTATGAAAATAAAGTAAAATTGTTGAATTCTGGCTCGATAAAGAGGTCTTTTCTAAGGGCTTAAGGCTAAAGCCTGTTCTGTCTGTTATAAAGGGAAACTAGCAAGTGTTACCTAGAGGTGTTAGAAACATACTGACACTCAGCTATGACTTTTTTCTTATTATTTGAATGAGAAAGAATGAAAGAGATTTGAAAAGGTCAATGAGTTCTCAACAGGAGTTAGTGACCTTCCTTTGGTGTACCATTTAAAGCCACCCTCTAATCTTGCCTTTGGGCAACTGTAGCTCTCTATGGAGTTTCTTCTCTCACGAGTTCTTTTTGAGGTCTTGAAGAGACAAAAAAACAAAACAAAGCAAAACAACAACAACAACAACGAAAAGCAGACAAATGCAATATGGTGCAAAAGTATGCTATCGTGAGTTCCAAATGTTTTTGACCATGCACCTGTTATACATTTTTGAACCTATACTCCCTACCTACATTTATATTTCCATTAAAAAAATTAATATATGTACAATGGTATGCTAATATTTAATGCACCTTGCAAAGCATATACAAGTAGGAATTTTTTTAAAATACATGCATTAATATTTATCTTCGGTTGTCCAAAAGAAGGCCATAAGTTGTCCTGTTGGGAGATACTAGGTTAAGGTAAAAGTGCAGGGGGAATAGAAAGGTACCCAGTTCATCCAAATAAATGATATGGAGGTTCAGAAAAGGCTCTCTCTGGAGGAGCTTTCACATGAAATGATCCTGGTGTCAGCGAGGTAGAGAATTCTGCATTAAAGGGGCCAACCCCAGTGGACATGCACTCACACTATACCGTCTGCAAATGAGGGAGTAGAGAAATAAGATGAGAGAAGAAAGTCAAGAGAGAAAGCAGAATCTGGTCATGAAGACCTTTACAAATTAAACTGAGTTAGGGCTCTGTCTAAGGAAAAATGGGGAGCTATTCAATAGTCTTAGCAGGGAGCAATTCGAGCTCTAGCATATCCTTCCTCCACTTACATATACATGCACACGGATGCAAAAAGCCATCCCAACCCCACACAAATGGGGAAAAGAACTGACAGCCTACCAAATGATTCACTTCACAGCAGTCATTCATTCATTCAACACGCATTTATTAAGTGCCTACTGTGTGCTAGCCATAGTATTTGTAATGCGTCGTCAGCAATAAACAAAATACCATGGAGTTTCAGACATTAGGGAGATAGACTAAAAGCAAGTAAATAATCAAATTCCATAATAAAATACTGTGAAATCCGGGAGAATTGGAATAGCACTTGGAAATTGAGAAAATAGTATCCTTAGATAGGCTTGTCAAGGAAGATCTCTGGGAAGGAGGCAGGTAAGCCAAGATGTGAATCGTATAAAATAACGAGACTATAAAAAAGTTAGGGAAGAATGGTCTAGGTTCTATGAATGTTATAGGTGAAGACCATGAGTATATAAAATCTTTGTATATTTGTGGAAGGAAAAAAAAGTCCTGGAAAGATGAATTAGAATAAAGCAGGATGAGAAAAAAGATGTTTTGTAAGATGAACAGGGCCCTAATTACACCCAGGGAGCAATGAAAGTGTTTGACAGGAAGGGATATGTCTCATGTTACATTTTGACACTGATTTTTTTTAAGGAGAGGGGATCTTGCTATGTTGCCCAGGCTGACCTTGAATTCCAGGGGATCCTTCTGCCTCAGCATCCCAGGTAGCTGAGACTACAAGAGCTTGCTGCTGTGCCTGGTTCGCATTACATTTTGTGATGTAATGGACCTTCCTTTGACTGCTGGGAGGCCTAGAAATTTTCTCCTTCAGAGGAGCTGGCTTGGACAAGGATGGTAGTTATAAATAAAGAGTCAAGTAGACGTTCAAGTGATAATATCAACAGAACTTGGTTATCATGAGGGTAAGAAGAGTAGAATTTGGGTTAAGATGCAGAGACCAAGCATGTGATGTCCAGGGAGAGCCCAGCTACATAGAACAGGGAGGTCCTCAGCTTTTCAGGCAGCATAGAGGCAGGACTGTCTCTTGGGTGTCCTCAAGTCTGAACTTAAAGGGTGGCCTCTTACATTTCTGTTAGTCTCCAAATGCCTTCCAAAAGAGCATTGAGCTATTAAAAACTCTCTTGAAATCTGGAAATGTGGTATTGATCAGGGATGTTTTGTTCCTTCACCAATGAGCTCTGGAGTGACTCAGAGAGTTCAGTGCAGACACAAATGATCATTCACATCATCACCAGGGCCCTGAAGGTGGTCACGTCTGCAGGGCTACTCACTAAGTAGTTTGGGAAACCACCTGGGAAAGGTGTGGGGTGGACTCCAGTCAATGAGTCAGGCCAGACCACCCCTTGGTGGCAACTGTCCCCAGAAAGTTGGTCTTCAGCTCTATCTAGTCCCAAAGTTTGTTTGATTCTGTTTCCTTCTCCTTACTTCTTCCACTGATCCTAAGTAAATGACAGTGCTTTGAGCTCTCTCAACCAATGAGAAAGGGAACTGGCATGCATTAAGCAAGAAAGCATCTGCTATGACCAAGTCCCTGAGTTAGTGGCTCTATGTGACTCATCTCAGTAGAGGGTAAGAGCAAAGCTTCAACATGGGGAGAATTACTCCTGTGTGATCAATGGGAAAAATGAAGCCTGAAGATGTCAAGAGATTTATCCAAGTCTCACAGCTAACAACATGCAGGACCAACAAGAGATCAGATCGTGAAATCACCAGTGTACATTTCGATAGCTCTACCATGCGTGGAGTATGTGTTTTACACATATTGACCTATATAATTCTCACTGTGAGTCCCAAAAAAAAAAGACAGTAAGGAGGCGAGAGACCCTAACACCTCCTAGGAGGAAGATACTCCTATTGTCCCTGTAGCCTGAGTTCACCCAGATAAAAGAGCTGAAAGTAAGGCTTTCAGGCTCTACTCCCTGCCCTAGATTTGCCCAAATTTGTATCCTTTTCATTATACAAGTTTGCACACAGAATCAATTAGAAGACAGTAATTCTAAAGCCAGCACAAGGACCATGATGGGAATCAGGAATGAGAAATAATCAAACACATTTTCTATAATAAACGTCACACAAGCCCAACTGCCTGGGTTTGCATGTGTTCGCATATGTCATCCATGTGTGTATAACTCAAGGAACAGATAGCATGGGGTCCTGGAGACTTGTCACGTAATTTTGTATGAGCTGCAACACATGGCTTAAGCTTTTAGGGCCTCAATTTCCTCATTGTTAAAGTGAGACTAATCATTTCCACATAAGATATACCCATGGAAGTATTTTATAACATCTAGCACAAGAAGCAGTCAACAAATGCTAGTCCTTTTCTTACTTCCAAGGAATCACAACGTGTCAAGAAAAGGAAGGAGAAAGAAATTGACATTCAGAAGTTTTATTTATGTTCAAAACATAAGCACCTACTAAAGACACAGTTCCTAAAGAGTAATAAAAAATGGGGGTATAAAAAAATACTCAGAGGAACCAGACAATGTGTGCTATAAGAACAAATAGAATGTATGAAGAAAAGTTACAGTGGAAGAATCTCTTGTTAGTCAGAAAGTAAGAGAAAAGGTTCTGGCCTGCCAATTTTTCTTTCTTTTAAAAATAATCTGCTTATGTCTCACCAGCCACACTGTAGACCACCCACAACAAGTACAATAGGCTGTTAAACAGAATCCCTTCTGGGGGGAATGAGCTGGACACCCAGACACATATTCAATTATCCAGATTAAAGATAAACAGCGATGTAGAAAGATTATGACCCCACCCTTCACTGGGGACCACTGGCCAACAAGCAGCAGAGACAAGTTGAAGGGAAAGAATCCAAGTGTAACATGGAAAAGAAGATATTGTGGAACAAGAAGTCAGCAGGGGAGAGTGAAGAGGTAAAAGACTCAGGGTGGCGAGGGAAAAGAGGGAGGGGTGCAGCATTCAGGGTGGCTTTGGGGGTTGTGAAAGAAGTGTTAAGGAGTTGTGCAGATGTATGGAATAGAATTGTAAATTCTCCAGAGTTTTCTCCTTAAGGCAAAATGAAGTGGAAGGGAACAAGACATTTTACGATGTCTATGATTATAGACAAATGTCAGATGGGCTCAGGGTTATTTACTGCTTTTGCATAATCCCCTGGTCCCTGCTGCCTAGCACTGTACTAGCACACAGTAGGCTCTCAGTTAGTGTTGAATGAATCAGTACTTACAGTAGGAGAGTTGTCATCTTGACCCATGGCCCCTGCTATTCTGCACCTTGAATGGAGCCTGGAACCCCAACATCAAGGTGAGAGTGGAGTTGAGAGAGAGAACAGGAAGCCCCCCAATGCACCAGTGCTGTGTGATGGAAGGAGAAACTCATGGCCCAAAGAGAGATGCCCTCAATCATTTTTATTGCCCACAGGTACCCAAGCAGCTCAGGGATAAAGCTCTGTGCTCTGTGCTAGGGTTGGAGAAACAAGGAGAGGGTAGCAATAGCGGGACGTTCTCTCTCAAAGGGGTCTGAGCCTACTCAGACCTCTCTCAGTCTCATGCTGAACCAGACAATAGGGATTTCCATCTTCTCTTCTTCCCTCAAATAAATCCTTTACTTGTCTTTTCTCTTGTTTTTCTGAGAATCAATCTGGGCTCACCTAGCGGGTCACAGACTGGGGTTGGGAGGAAGAGAAAGGACTTCTACTGAGTTCTCATTATGTTTAAGACACTGAACTAAAGAAATTACCTGACTCCTCCAGTCTTCAAAATATTCAGAAGAGTTATTGTTTTCTTGGCTTCATGATGAATTGCATGAAGATCAGAGAATATCCACAATTTTCTCAAGCTAATAAATTTTGGTCTTTCTGATCCTTAAACCTTTTCCTATAAAGAAACATGAGCATTCAGCTATACTGATATTAGTTGTTTGGGTGGTATTGGGGGTGGTGACACCAGGGATGATGAAGGTGACAATAATCATTTATATTATTTCATCATGACAATCCTGACATGTTTATAGGTAAGGAAACTGAGTGATTTAAACATTGGCCCAAGATCACACAGTTGGCAGGTGAATCCTTAAAATGCACCAGAAAACTCTTTAAAATGTACCACACTGCTGACAAACAGACACAAATAGAGACTGAGGGGTAGGGAGGGCAAATTACAGTTTAAGAACATACAGTTTTCTCCTACACCCAGTTTGTTGCATTCAGACAAATGCCCCCTTATCATGGTAGCCAATAGGTATGTTAGATGTGACCTCTGTTTTTTCTTCAGCTATCTTTAGGGGTGTTGTTTGCAGGTCTATTTCTCTTATTATTGACAATCTGTCTGTTATGGACCAAAATGAGAACGTTGGGTCTTGTGATCATGTCACAGAGGGTAGAAAGAGAAAGAACAAGTCTTACCAGAGAACCAGTTTGGAGAAGAGCCTTTGGTAGCAGAGAGTAAATCTCAGCCATTTAATATCAGTTTTCATTTCTTATTGATTCATTCTATTTTCCTTTTACAGAAGAGGAGCACCCCTGCAGTCCAGCTCATCAGCAGACCTTTAACATTTTCCTATTGATCTATGAAGCTATCATCTTAGTTTGCAGTACCTTTTTTGGAGACGTCTTTTACATATTGGACATGTTCTGTATTTAGCTTGCATTTCCAACATTTTTTTTTTCTGGGAGCAAAGAACAGACATCTTGGACCCAAAGATGCAGATTGATCAGATTTCATAATGCTGCTGACACCTGTTTTGGAGCTCCAAGAAGTCTTCAGCTCAGGAGAGCAATGGAGAATGTTGGCTGAGGAATGAGGGTCCAGGGAGGACTTGGTGAGCCCCTTCCAAAGAGGTATAGTTAGGGTCAAGATGAGAGCAACCAGTTAGTGAGTGCTCTCTCCTTGCACCAACCTCACAACAGCCAGGGCAGGTAAAGTCATACACATTAGAAAACTGAGGCTGAGACATGTGTAGTTTTTGTCTAGACACACTCAAATTTAGATCCTGGTTTTACCAGTAACTACCTGCATGTTGAAATAATTTGGCAAAAATTTCAGAGAGCTTCAGTTTCCTCTTCTCTAATACGAGAATCATGATACAACAGCCTAGGGTTGCTGTAAGGTTCTCATTGTGGTCCACAGCAGACAGATTGTCAAACACAGAGGAAGGATCCAGTGGATATGTGGTGAATGAGAGGATACCCTTTTCAACTTATCTGCTGATAAAATTAATTTGTCTACTCTGCCCCATATCATTAAAGGAATTATTTCTTCTTTCTAAAGCTAGCACTTCACATAAAGTTTAGCTTCCAGATAATGAGAAAACATATTTGAAAATGTCTAGTTATGTGCCTGGCATATAGTAGGCGCTCAGTAAATGTTGGCTATTTCCCCTATGAATTTATGCATTTACTCTTTACTCCTAAGCAACTGTATGACTTCTGTCTCCAGCATATTCATATTTCCTTATTTACCTTCAAACACAATCTTCCTTTCAAGTAATCTTTATTCAATACATATTTATAAAATTTTGAATCAGGATCTCACTCTGTTGCCCAGGCTGGAGTGCAGTGGTACGATCATGGCTCACTACAGTCTCCAACTCCTGGGCTCAAGCACTTCTCCTATCTTGATCTTCCAAAGGGCTGAAATTACAGAGTTGAGCCACCACAGCTGGCCATCCAGTGTTTTTTTTTTCAGCTATGCTTCTTAAACCTTCCTCAGTCCAAGCCTTCTTACTCACTGTTCACTCTTTTCTTCTTAACTCCTAGGAGCTGCTTTCAAACTTCCCCTAAGCTCTGCTGTATCGAAGGTTCTGTTGATCACTCATTGCTTGACATTCATACTTGTCTTCCTCAACCTCTTTCTGGCTTTTGATAATGTTCATCATTATCTCTTCCTTGAAAAAGTGCTCTCCTCTCTTGGTTTCTGAGTCATTTTGTTAGTTGATTCATCTATTCACTCGACAGTTTATATGTACCTTTATGTACTGTAAGAGGCACTAGGATTCGACATGGACTCTACTCAAGGAGCACTGAGACAGAACAATATACTCTGGTTCTTTCTTCTATCTTCTGCTCTCATCTCCTTCCCAATACTGACGGACTCTTCCAGTCTCTTCTCAGAAGTCATCTTCTCTACAAAGACACTGTGATCATCCTTAGACAAGGACAATTGTTTACTTTTCTCTGTCTTGCCTCCATTCCTTCAGCCTACTTCCACCATTTCCTATATCTCCTTGGATAAAACTTCTTTGGTTTTGCCCCTGACTTGTATTACAAGTTCCTTAGGGTATGGAATACACAAGGTTCAACAATTATTGGCTGAGTTGAATGAAATATTTTCATTAACTCCTTCCCTGTTTATCTTCCTTCCTTTTTTTCATTCTGTCCCATAAACAGAGACATGCTTTCAGAAGATCAATATTTGTCTATTCATGCTCTTTTAGGTGATTTGTTTGTCATAAAACAAGCTTAAAAGGATACCTGTTTGTACCACTAGTGTCTTTAGCCATCATCTTGTACACAATCATACAAAAGGAAACTCATCAGACTTCCCCACCCAAGCTCTCATTCCCCAGGTCAGGACTCATACATCATTTAACTTGGTCTTCTCCTTGACTTCAGTCAGTTACTCTTATATTCATTTCCTGTGACTTCTGTAACAAATTGCCACAAGCTGTGTGACTCAAAACAACAGAACTCTATTCTCTCATAGTTCTAGAGGCTGGAAGTCTGAAGACAACGTGTCAGAAGGGCCATGATCCCTCTGAAGGCTCTAGGGAAGAATCTATTTCATACCTCTCTCCCAGTTTCTAGTGGGGGCCAGCAATCCTTGGTGTTTCTTAGTTTGCATACATATTATTCCAATCTCTGCCCTCCTTACCTCTCTCTGTCTGTGTCTGTGTGACACAAGGCCTACTTACAAGGACACCAGTCATTGGATTTGGGTTCCATTTTAAACCATTGTAACCTCATCATAAATGTATTATATCTACAAAGATCCTATTTCCACATAAGGTTACATGAGGTTCTGAGAGAGGATGAATGTGGGAGGACAGTATTCAACCCAGTACATTCCTCAATTCATCTTGTCTACTGCCACCAAATCAGATTCCCCAATCACTGCTTAGTTATAGCCTTCCAGGACTCAAACACCTAAAACAGCATTACATGTCCTCACTTCCTTGACCACCATAAGCTGCCTAAGCAAGCTATTTTCCAATCATAGTGCATATTATTTTTATGTTAAGTACTTAATAAAATTGTGGCCTTGGTAAACTATGAACTGCATGGGATAGAAGTCTAATCTGCCTTTTTTATCCCCTTTTTCCAGAACACTGCAGTTTCTGTGTGAGTGTTCCATCACTATATGCTGGATTAATGCGCAATGCATTGAGCATTAGTTCCAAGTCTTCCAAGTGACCTTGAAGAGTCCTGCATTACCTGTCATGACACCATCTGCTCCAGTCAGCATTTGCTGAGTAAAAATTAGGTGCTCTCAATAAATACTTATTTGTTGATGGATTCATCCATCAACCAGGTTTCCTGCTCTGAAGCATTTTTAATCTGGGTCTCCAGGGGACTGGAGTTGGGGGCAAAGAGGAGTAAGGAATGGGCCGTGGAGACATTTGATCAGCATTACCTCCTTAGACCTTCTGGGGCCTGCACAAGGTTTCAATTTGCCTGAGAATCCACTTCTAGTCCTTCAAAGAGAAATAATAACAATTACCTTTACAACCATAGATGGTGGGGTCCAAGACACAAGATTAAGATTCATGTTAAAAATATGGTATTGATGAAGATGCACGTTTCTCTGACAATGTTTGAGAAAGGCAGAGAGCAGACCTAAATTGGAGAGATGTCAGTTTCTGTATTCTTACTTGGATCACCAGTGGGTCTGTGTCAGGAAAGAAAATTTGTAAAAGAAACACTGTATGACCACACATTTTTATTCTTTAATTTTAGCTGTAGGGGATATAGGAGCATGTTAGTTACACAGATGTATTGCATGGTGGTGAGGTTTAGGCTTCTATTGAACCCATTGCCCCAATAGTGATCATAGTAATGACCCAAGTAATTTATCAACCTTCATTCTCTTCCTCTCCCTTTTAGAAATCGTCAGTATCTCTTGTTTTCATCTTTATTTCTGTGTGTACCTCATGGCCCATATGTCTTGTAACACATCCCACTTTGGTGTAACTTGCATCCACGTTTCGAAAGAAAGGTGGTATTTTTTTCTTTTCTTTTCTTTTTTTAGATTCAAGGGGCACATGTACAGGTTTGCTTGATAGTGGGTTTGGGCTTCTAGAGGGTATGTCACCCAAATGGTAAGCAGGTACCCAATGGGTAGTTTTATCCGTTGGCTTCCTCCTTCTCTCCTTTCTTTAGGAATTCCCAGTGTCTTTTGTTTCCATCCTCAAGTCTGTGTGTACCTAATGTTTAGCTCTCACTTATAAGTGACAACCTGCAGTATTTGGTTTTCTGTTTCTATGTCAATTCACTGAGAATAATGGCCTCCACCTACATTTATGTTGCTGCAAAGAACATGATTTTATTCTTTTTTAATGACTGTGTAGTAATCTGTGGTATATATGTACTTCTTTTTATTTTTAATCCAGGTGACCATTGATGGGTGCCCAGGTCGTTCCATGATTTTGCTATTGTGAATAGTGCTAAATATACATGTGACTGTGGGTGTCTTTTTGTTAGAACAATTTATGCTTCTTTGAGTAAATACCCATTAGTGGGACTGCTGGGTCGAATGGTATGTCTATTTCTAGTTCTTTGAAAAATCTCCAAACTTCTTTCCACAGGGGCTGAACTGGTTTACATTTCCACCAACAGTGTATGGGTTTTTCCAAGAAAGGGGGTTCTAAAATTCTGGCTGAAATTGCCCCTAGAACCAAGATGAGACTACTGGAAGCAGTGGTTTCTGATGTATTTAACCATTCTGTGGATTGGCTTCAGCAGAATGTTAATATCTATCTAGGATTGTAACCAAAAAAAGAAAAAAGGAAAGAATAAAAGGGAGCTCGGGGGTACCAATCACTTCATTGTGGAATGTTTTCATAGTCCATCACAATTGTTAACCACACCAGAGTCAACTCCCATTCACATTTCCACCCCCAAGTTGTTGCAACCTTAAACAAGAAAGTTTAGACATCTAGTATGAAAGACACGTGCAACTACTATTTTATTTTTGTGCATTATTTTTTTCTTTTCTACGTGTCGTAAGTCACCCATCCTCTTAACGCTTTTTTTTTTCGGGGATTATAGGACCAAAGCTGGCTTTATTTTGTTTTGGTTCCCTTGTATCCATTTCAATAGAATTAGTAATACCACTAATTTTCAGATTTTGTGTGCTTAATAGAATGGGAATATGAGGTCATGTGTCCAAAAAGATAATTATCATTCTGGGCAGTGATTGAATGGTTTCATTGTCCTCAAAATATATGGCAGGCAAAAAGAACTTTTGTTATGGCATTACCTGATGTGTATGTGATTCCCAAAACTTCACATGATTCAATCTGCCATTCCAGAATAACAGAAAGTTAACTTTGCTACAGGGGAAGTGGAATTTTAACAGCAGATGGATCTGTATTGTTGGTAGATGCAAGCTAGGCAAAAGTCATATTGAGCACTAACCTATTGGATCCTGATGAGTGAGAGTTTATCACATGTGCCTATTACTCACTTAGATTCGTTCATTTCATTAATTTTCACCACTTGAAGTAGGGGGAATACACAACATCTTCCTTTCCTTGATTTTCCACAATAAGAACATTGGTTGACAACTCTTCTTTCGTGGCCATTTGCCATTCCTGGAGGCAGATAAGTCTCTAGCTTTGTGCTCTCCCAGGGGAATGTGGATGTGAACTGAGGGGTCACTATTTCCACAACTATTTAAAATGCCGAAAGGATTGACACCAAGGATTCTGGGGAAGAATATTCAGCTTCAGACAAAAACAGGGAACAGCAAATGCCAAGAATTAGGAGCATGGATCAAATGATGAGAAGAAACCTAGAATTTTCCTCTTAAGTATTTCAATTCATCAGGGGTTGATTACTGCTAAACCAGATCTGGACATACCAAGAGTATCCCAACTGGAAATCTTCCTCATCCGTATGGTTACATGGCTTCTGTATGACTCCAGAATCCCTACTGCTCTTGACCTAGTCATCACAGCACTCAAGACAACAGGGTGCCATTGATGTGTTTAGGTCGCCATCTCTGACCACCTATTTTATTCTCTATTCACATTCGCTCTTCCTCAACATCCTCTTCATGCTTCATCACCAATACTTATCAATATAATATCAACCACTCAATAATGCCCAAAGATAAGTCTAATCAGTCAAAAGACTGGATGTAGAGACACACACCCTTGGGTCTGAGTCTCATTGTATCATTTACAAGTTGGATAAGCCTAGGTAAGTGACAGCACTCCCCTGAACCTAAATGTCCTCACATAGAAAGCAAATAACAATGCCCATCTCACACAAGTTGAGATCAAAACTGTTTATGTCATGAGCCACATTCCAAGGGCTGGGTGTGGAATGTTAGACCGAACATTGTGCTCTGATTTCAATGATAAACTAAAGTAAAATTGAGTAAGTATTTTCTGGATTATCTAGGTGGTCCTTTTATATTTAAAGAACTACCAGCCGGGCTCGGTGGCTCAGCCTGTAATCCCACGCCTTTGGGAGGCTGAGGTGAGTGGATTGCCTGAGCCCGCTGGTTCAAGACCCGCCTGGGCAGCGAGACCTCATCTCTATAATAAAATAAAAAAATTAGCCAGGCATGGTAGCGCATGCCTGTAATTCCAGCTACTCGGAAGGCTGAGGCAGAAGGATCGCCGGAGCCCAGCAGGCGAGGCTGCAGTGGCCGGGAGCGGCCACTGCACTCCAGTCTGGGTGAGCGAGTGAGACTCTGACTCAAAAAAAAAAAAAAGAACTGCCACCCATTTTAATGCCAATAATTTTGAATAAGTTTGCCCTGTAAAAGACTAATTTGATTGGCTCTACTAATTTAAAAAATAAAGGTGGAAATAAACTTAAAATGATGTACTGCTGTCAAATCAATGCCAAGTGGCTACCTGGTGCCCAGTATAAGTAGGGAACACTTGTGAGATACTTGAGTCATCACACCACGTGCAGGCATGGTGAGATGAAACTTACCTGGACTGTAGTACTCAGTGCCACTTTTAGGTAACAAGTTTTGAATCATTTTCATCAAAACCAGATCATCAGTTATATTTAATTAAAATTATTGTAGGTTATTAATATATTTTGCTTTACAGTTTGCTGCTAGTGATATGCATTAGAAGGGTAAATAAAATTTTACTGTCTATTTAAATAACATCATACCTAAAAGAATATGACAGATTTAAGTGGACTCTGTGTATAAGCAAGTTGGAGAAACACATTAATAATATGTGTGGAATTCTGCATAGTAAGTGACCCACAGAAGTTGCACAAGAAGTGCTGAGCATCCTTTGTAGAGGTGTGTGTAATGGGGGGCAATATTCTTAGTATGGTATAGAATATGAAAAATAAAAGAATAATGATTAGTCGTAATTCTGTTTATTCGTCACATCTTATTTTTTTATTTTTTAATTCGAAAGGTACGTGTGCAGGTTTGTTACATGGATATATTGTGTAACAGTGAAGCTTCTATTGAATTCATCACCCAAACAGGGAACATGGTACCCAGTAGGTAGTTTTTCAACCCTCACTTCCCTCCCTTCCTGCTTTAGGAGTCCTCATTGTCTGTTGTTTTCAACTTTAATGCCATGTGTACCCAGTGTTTAGCTCTCACTTATAAGGGAGAACATTCAATATTTGCTTTCCTGTTTTGGGATTCATTCACTTAGGATAACGACCTCCAGTTGCATTTGTCTTGCTGCAAAAGATGAAATTTTATTCTTCCTTATGGTTGAGTGGTATTTCACGGTATGTATGTACCACATTGTCTTTATCCAATCCACTATTATTGGACATCTAGATTGGTTCCATAGCTTTGCTATTATGTATTCATCGCTGCTTATGTGTGCCTACCAATATGCTAAGGATGTTGCATAGAATATGTATCTAACCTTTATAACAATTTGAAGCACAGAATGTAATCTATTATATTACATTGCCATCCTGCCTTCAAGGATTTGACAATCTACTCAGGAAATGACTCATGCATATAAACAGTTCATTTGAGGTTATGATTGTCAAATGCAAAAAGAAAGGTATGTGTGAACTCCAAGAAGGGAAAGATCTGTCAGGGGTTTATTTGGAAGGTTTCTTGAATGAGGAGTCAGATGTGGATTGGCACAATTGCAGGAATAGCCCATCTGTCCCATAAGATTCTCTGTCCACTTCTGAAACCTCCTATAGAACTCCAAAAAGCAATCTTTACAGATGACAGCAAAAACTTCTCTTGCCATCTGGCAGCCCTTTGGTTTCCATCAAAGAAATGCCATCTTCTTGTTCCACAGAAACTTGAGAATAAGTTTTCTCCTTCTAAAAGTCATCTTCTTCTGGAAAACTTTCAGTGAGTTTCATGGTCAGATCATCAGGGGGGCTGGATGTCTAAGATTCAGGATTCTATAACGGTCCTTCCCAAAGCAGTTTCAAAATGATATTTATGGATATTGCTTTTAATATGCTTAACCTCTTGGTTGCTTGTCACACAGAGGTGTATCCATGAATGTACCCTCTGGAAATGCAGCTTTATCTCAGGAGCATGTAACAGGCTACATAAGACAGCTGCCCACCAACATTCAAACTATGGTGAAACAAGTCAGAGGAGAAGTCAAGCTAAGATCTTGGAAAAGGCATGAGTGGGACACAGGAGGGTGGGAAGTGAGAAGTGGGGCAATTTTTTCTTTGGCATCCCCCTTCTTAGTAAGTTGGCCCTTCTTTCTACTAAAGGCTATAGGTCCTGTTGGATGACCCTCTTCATTCAGTTACTCTCCCTGGATACAATTTTACCCTTGGCCCTTCAAGTTGGGTAGTAATGTACCTCCTCAACTCCTATCCCTACCATTGTGCCTTTTTAATTTCCTAAACCCTTCCCCAACCTTTGTTAAATATCCCTTTACTAAATTCTCTTCCCACTACTCAATTTGAATACACATCTGTTCTTCTCCAGCCAAGACTGAAACACAGAGGGATAGGGCAATGAGGTCCCAGTACCTGGGGTGTCAGGTGGGTAAGGGTGAAGTTCTTCTAGACAGGTACAAAGCGAAGAGGACAGTGAACACCAAATCAAATAATAATTATTAGTATTGGTATTTTTAGGCCTGCTTTATGCCTGACCAGAAAATAGAATCTTTAACTCCATAATTTCTAATCTTGGAGAATACATCGCATTGTCTTTCCCATTTTCCATGGGAAGAAATGGTGTCACTGTTTAAGTGTAAGGCAATTTAGCTATTAAATGACAAGGTTAGAATTCAACCCAGGTTCTAATTCTCTGTGTGCTCACTTAGATTCTGTCATCCTCTCCTTGACAGTAACAGCCTGATAAGGATGAAATAGATACTGAGCTCAAGTACCCACATCTTTCTTGGAGGGACCCAAAAGGAAGAAAAGATCTATGTCCATCCACCCATAGGTCACAAGGGTCCTCTTCTCAGGCTGCTCCTTAGAGGAAGGGTCAGTGGAGCATCTCTTTGGTACAGTGGATTTTCTTGAGCTCTTATCGATGACAGAAAGCACCCTGCCATGTTGGCTGGAACACCCTCTCCAAATGCAGCCCGCATTGAACTTCAGAAACTCTCTGGGCTCCTCTGAGTTAATAACCGTCCATCTGACACCTGGCTGACTTGCACACCTCTGGGCCCTGAACTCTGGCCAGCTGCTACATCTGAACTGGAGCCCACCTGCTCCTCGGAGAGCTGAAGTTTCCAGAATGAGCATGCATTAATGTGATTTCCTTGTGGTCAGGATGCTGAAAAGGCCTACTGTGGCTCTAAGAGAAAATCAGGGCATCAGTCATGCTGACCTGGCAAAGAATGTGCTGGAAAACCTGGCTATGTGACAAGATTTAAGAGAAGGGAAGAACTTTCTGTATCGATAAAATTTATTGCATTTTTTAATGTTTTCTTTACGTGTCCATTATTAAAATTTTGAGAAAGATATAACAGTTTAATGAAAGGAAAAAACACAGTCCTTCATGTAGAGATAAGCCTAGGGAATTATTTCTATATTTTTTTCTAAACATGTATACATATTTTTTTAATTTCAAAAACTGTACATTTTGTTTACTCAAAGTGAATGCCTTGAAATCACCTAGGAATGCATTCGAAATGCATAATCTTGGGCTAAACCTCAGGTTTACTGAATCAGAATCTACATTTTAACAAAACCTCCAGGTGATTAGAGGGCACTTGGATTATAAAGCCATAGGATATCCAATGATATGGATATGCCATGGACAGTTTCACTAATTCCCTTTTAGTTCAGAAAATAACACTCTGAATTTTGATGGTCATATCCTAGAACATAGTGAAATATGCTACCAAATAGCCTTTTGCATCCACCATTGAGCAAACAATAATGGCTATGATTAATCAAATGGTAATAATGTGGTTGGCCCTGTGGTGAAGGCTTCATAAGAGTAATCTCACCTCATTCTTATGATGGTCCTTGCAAAATGGCCATCTTTTGTTCAAAGTGATGTTACTGGGTCATTTTTAAATAAAGTATTTCAAATGATGATGATATTTCAAATAATGCTACTACTATCACTGATGATAGTAATAATAGCAGTTGTCAGGCACATTCTCTATTCCAAAGATTATATTAATGATTTTTTTATTCATTTGTTAAATTTAAACTTCAAACAACTCTGAGAGCCAGGTGTTATTATTAACCCTCTTAAAAACCAAGGCAACCATACTCAGAGGTTAAATATCTCGTCCAAGGTCACATTTCAAGATGACAGCAAAATCCCAATCTGGACCCAGGCTGCCTGGCTCCAATGCTCACAGCCAAAATGGTGCATGAAGAGGAATGTACTAATTTGCTTTAGTGCATCCTTGGGGTCTCACCTCCCTGTCACTGTTGGTCCCTTAAGCGGGCCATTATTCTCCCAAATCCTTTGTATGGGAATAGAGGAAGGGATTCATGGCACTGCCTCCCTGGCAGAGATGGACTTAGGAGGACAGAGGATTTGTTCTTAATCACAGCTCAACACAGCAGTGCTGCAGGCATCAGGATCCTCAGACATTCAGACTGACTGACCGCGTGGCAAACATCCCAGGACTTTGCAGGGAACAATGGGCACTGAACTGCAGGTGACCCGACCTGCTAATCACTGCCTGATTACCAGCTAATCAGTGCCTTGTTTGGGACACTGAATCCCAATTCCCTTTGGACTGGGCTGGGCCTTGGCAGGCAGTCACCTGGTTAATGTGGAAGGGGCGAGGCAGGGGGTCATGTGTTCCAGTGTACAGAGTGGCCAAAGGCCATCTTTGGGGAAATAGTCACAGGGTCTGTCTCTCTCCTGCTGGTCCTGGGCAACTACAGCACTTGTCAACAGCATGGAAATGAAGAGAGGCCAATGCCTCCTTTCTGGAGCCTATGAGAAAAAAAAGAAGTTAATCAACACCTCCAGGCATGGAGAACACAGAAGAATGCTTTTTTGTTTTTTCAGAATTTCTTCAAGGGAGGTATTAATTGGGAGGTTGGATTAACAACCAACACCAACACCCCCATGACTACTGCCTCCATAATCAATTCTCATCATTGCCTCCATTATTACCATTACAACTACCATCATGACTACCACCATTACCACCACTATAAGCAGCACCATTATCACATCATCATCCACACAACCACTATCATCACCACCATCAACACCATCCTCACCACCATGACCATCACCATCATCACCCACACAACCACTATCAACACTACCGCCATCACCATCACCGTCACTATCACCACCACCACCATCACCACCACCACCATCACCACCACCACCATAATCACCAACACAACCACCACCATTACCACTATCACCATGATCACCACCATCACCATCATTACCAAAGCCATCACCATCATTATCACTGTCACCCCCATCTCCACCAATATTCCCACCACCATTATCACCATCACCACCATCACCACTACTACCACGGTAATCATCATCCCACCATAATCACCATCACCATTATCACCACTACCACCACCATCATAATTACCACCACCACCACCACCACCACTACTGCCATCACTATCACCATTACTACTTCTGGCCCTGCTACGACACTGCCACGACCATAACCATCCACAACTGTGATAGCTACCACTACAAACATTACCATCATCACTACAACCATTACCACCACCATTATGACTACCATCACCAACACTACCACTACTAGTAACTTCACATCTACTACTCCTAACACCATCACACCCCACCTTCACCATTGCTCTCATCCCTAACATCACCACCACCAAGAGCAACAAAACAACACTATCACCACTGCTACTTACACCATAACATGACCACCATAGCTGCCACTGCTACCACCTGGGAGAGCAATTTAGAGTTGTGTTTTAAAAATACTTGTTTGAGAGCTAGACAAGAAGTACTCGAGAAGTACTAGCTGTTTGAGTTTCAATCATTAATTAACCTTTGAAACTTAATTTCCCCAAGTAGAGAAATAGAAATAGCAATAGAACCAGCTCATGCAGAATACTTATCACAGTGCTTGGCACATAATAAAGGACTCAATGGAAGTTCACTATTGTTATTATCGTTATTTCTGTGCCAACTCCATTCTAATACACAGTTACTTCTCTAGCTTCCTTGCTTGAAAATGGATCAGGTGAGAACTTCTTATCCTATTATCCCTAAATGTCATGGGACTGTCTAAGCTGCCTGACATCTTTTAGAAACAGGAGTCTGGTCATGGTGGTGTGGGAAGAAAGTTCCAGATATGCCCTCAGTTTTTTTAAAAGCGATCTGACCTTGAAAACGCCTCTAACATTTTAGATACCCCGTTTCCACTTCTGAAAAATGGAGAATGATAATCTTTTCCTTGAAGGATTGTGAAAATAATCCAGAGAGAACATAAAGAAAAACCCCAGCAGATCACCAAACACAAAGTAGGCATTCAATACTTTGAGTTGACTTCACTTGCCAATATTTTAGTTTTGAATAAATAATCATCAGGAAGTGAAAAATGTGTGCATTGCTCTAGAGAACCTCCTAATGTGGGAATAAAATCAAGTCTCTCCCTCTTCCAGATGGAGCTGAGCCCTACATGCTGACCAGTTCTTTGGAGCACTGCAGAGGTCTAATAAAAGATTACCTTTGCCCCGTTGCTTTGGTTCTAGGAAGCTGTTCAATGTTTGACTATATTTCTCCACACTCATTTAAAAACAGTTCATCAGGTTAGTGCGTTGAATTATTGCTCCTTGGGAGTTCTTCAAACCCTGGATTTCCTTCAGAGAGAGCTGTATTCTATTCCATTCTTGGAATTCAGCTCCCTGACCCCCTCTGTAACCCCTGATCACCAATGCAGAGCAAATATCCTGCTATCTGCTGAACTAAGAGAGAACTCCCTGCCTGCCTGCCTATAGGATGGAATCTCATCTCTTGGGTTTTTCAGAGCAAAAATGTTAGACAAGCTTTCGGTTTCCCTTCTTCATTTCTGTAGCCACTGGTCACCAACATTTTGGTAGTGGACATTAGTCTACTCTTAAAAGTGGACATTAGTATACTCCTAAAAGTATTGGCATGGTAAGAGGAGGAAGGGGGGGATATCCCATTCTGTTCACTTAAATTTGGTTTCTCCATATTTTCTGTGAAGTATTACTCAGAAGACTACTTTGTGAAGCAAACCATGGTGAAAGAACTCTCCACACAATTTCCACTCGTGACTGTGTAGCACAGACTACACATGGGGGCCAGAAGAGAGAGTGATAAGTTCTGAACCCATGAAAATAAAGTACTAAGAATTAACTTTGGCAAGCTCAGCAGCTGACTGAGGAAATACTGGAATCTACCCCCACCCCCAACATTAGGATGGATAGACTGTTGTCCAGCAATGTAGTGTTTTATGTTCAGAATGTTCTTCCTTCTAAAAGTCTAGTTTCAGCTATCGAATGAAAGAAGGGGTACAGGAAAGAAAATTGCCTTGCAGATAATCCACAGATTCTACTTTGAATAGTTTCAGATTTTACCCTCTCCTCTATAATCTTGAATCTTATGTCAGGATGGACTGACCCCTCTAATTTCCCAGCTTCCTGTTAATAGAATCTAAAATCTTTGGGCCAGTTGCCATTTGACACTACCAACAATCCTGACGGGTTGCTTTCCTTAATTTTCCACTCAGCACTGCATCTTATAAAACTTCACATACTATTAATTAGTAGTTCCAGATAACTGCTTCTCACTGCTTTATAGTATTCCCTAATGGGCACCAGTTCATTCTTGTTCTTCATTTCCCAACTGTGGACTCTTTGGCTCCTCCCTGACAACCACAGGCAATGACTCCATGACGTCCTCTTATTTTCCTTCTCGTGCACCCAAGTGAAGATTTTTTCAAATATTCCAAAAGTGGAACTACTGATTACAACATACATGGGTGTTCAATGTTTGTGAGATCATTTTTCCATTGGCTTCACTAATCTAGACTCCTAAAAGCAGGACATGAGGAATCATGTGTTTCTACATATCAGGCCAACACTCAACATCATTCATCTTTCTCATTTTTGCCGCTCTGATGGGCATAAAGCTGTATCTCATTGCATTTGATTTGAATTTCTCTTATTCTGAGCTTAAACATCTCTTATAAGAGCCATTTGGGTTTCTACCTGTGTGAATTATCTGTCATACTTTTACCCTCTTACTGGTGGGTTTTATGATCCTTTTCTTATTAACTTACAGTTTTCCCTCATATTCTACCATTGGTTCTTAGTAAGTTTGAGATATTTCCAATAATGTGTCCCAATTTTTATTTATTTTAGCTTCATCTTTGCTATCTTTCATTAAAAAGACGTTCTCAATTTTGGTGGACTCAAGCCCATTCTTTTTTTTTTTTTTGCCTGATTTTGATTTTTGGTCTTCTTTAGAAAGTATCTGCCCACCTCTAGGTCATAAAAATATGCTTCTAAATTTTCTTCTGTTAAGCATATAATTTTTCCTCTCATATTTAATTTCTTACTCATCTGAAGTCCACCTTTGTATGATACAGAAGTATAAATGTCATTGTTCCCCACATGGTGAGCCACTTTCTCAACACCATCTACCAACAAATCTACCATTCCCAATGTCTTATAAGCTGTGTTAATCATATTTCACATCTTCATTCATAAATAGGTCTGTCTCCAAGGTCTTTGTTCTACTTATCTCTGTTCTTGAGCTAGTAGTAGACTGACTTCAAGATAATGGTTTTGCAGTATGTCAATATTTTTCAGCATAAGCCCTGCCCCTCATTCTTCTTTTTCATGGTTGGCTTAGCTCTCTGGGGAAATTTACTCTTCTGTATCTATTTTAATATAACATTTCTGTGTTTTACAGCAATAAATTTTTAAAAATACAGCTGGGGTTCTTATGGTGATTATATAGGGTGCACTTTTTAATCTTTTAAATAAAACAAGGTGTTGTTCAGTTGTAAACCAAGTCTCAGAGAGGTGCTCTCACTGCACCTTTGAAGTCAAGGTGAAAAGTGTTACTCCGGTAATAGAGTAACGGAGAGTGGCTCTCTCCTCCTGGCCAGCACTGTCCCCAGAAGCCCAGGGAAGCCTTAGATTTGGTCCTTAGTTTGGGGCAGTACTGTCAATGCCTGATTCCTTCTTGAATAATGACTCTGCTCAGGAAATCGTGCCTCAGAGCTCAGATTTCCCCCCATTTAAGCTTATGGCTTCTTGGCCTGGAGCCTGTTCCCTTCCCAAAATGTTTGTTAGTACAGTGGCTTTTTATGGCACTTTATGGAAAAATTAAAGGGTGGGGGGCAATGACTGTATTCTGCATACCAGCCCGTCTTTAACCTTCGTTTACTGGAATTTGAGTCCACTACATACCTTGTTAGCAGGGGGGAAAAACAAACTTCATGTATATTTTTTTTCCGTCCAAGCTCACAATTGGAATGCTCTTTTACCTCTTCACTCAGGCCAGGACTCATATGACCCAGGCTCTGCAAAACAGTCTGCTGTACAGCAGCCTTTGCACAACATTTATAACTGTGGTTATCTGTGTGAGAATCAGGAGGGGGCCTGGCCTGGTGAGAATCAGAGGGTGGAGGAAGCCGCTTTATCTTTGCAAAGTTGATCACGCAGGCAATGTTGGTGAATTCACACCTTGCTCCCCCAAGCCCCTCTCCAACCTTAACATCACACCTGGGAAGCTGCTGGGTTAGAAAGGAGCCCATCAGGAGGAGCCACTTTGTCTGCTTCTGGAAAAGAGAGCCAGCAGGCTTAAGCTAAAACCTAGTCTTTGATAAAGAGCAGGAAGTCCTCAGAGAACTTAGCCTTGGTACCAGCAGAGGAAGAAGGGCCTAAGCAGAGTCCTCCAGAAATGTCATGCTTTTCTTAGAACTAGGACATATATGACACAAATTTGAGATTATCTCCAACAATTATCTAAAATTAACTGTGGTTTTCAAATGAAAAACATTTAGGGGAGTTTCAGATAAGAAGAAGCCCTATCTATAATGCTTGCTGTGGGGAGGGAAGAAAAAGAAATAAGCAAGAGCAAGAGAAACAAAATGAGAGCAAGAGAGTAAGAGAGCAAGAGAAAGCTAGAGAGAGAGAAAGAGAGAGAGAGAGAGAGAGAGAGAGAGAACACTATAAAATGATAACAAATGTCCTTGTAGCCCCATAAACCATAACACTCCCTCTCTTTTTTCTTCCCTTATTGACAGAAAAGAGGACTTGTCTTCTGACCATCTCTCCGCCATGATTTTGTAGAGAAAATTTTGCTCCCAAGAGGAATGTTGGATTATCATCTCCTAGATATAGCCAGAATTGGGTTACTATTATTCGGAACCACTAAGTACTACATAAGCCAAAGTATTTGTTCATAGAGATTGAGATATTAGCCAGTGATTTCTCTCTCTGAAGTGGTTCTTTATAGGTTGGAACTACCTGGAACATTCATAGAATTAATAGATTTGGAAATGAGAAAGAAAGCAGAATCCAGCTGAAGAAGCCCTAGGAGATGTCATTTGAAGTCTGTGTGATAAGATGGACTTACAAAGAAAGCACTTGAGTACACACTAGCATTTGTGTTCTTCACTTTAAAGACAGTAATCTAGTATAGAATATACTGCTGTCATTCCCATTTTACAGATAGGGATGTTGAGTCTCAACAGTATTGCATGGCTAGAAAGAAAATGGCGCAGAATTTCAAGCAGGTCTGAGTTTAGAATCTTAACCACCATGTCTAATGACCTCTATTAAATCATTTTTTGTTCCTAATTCTACTTGGTATTTGATTCTTCACACTGTATATATGGATAACTATTCCAAGGGGAAGAGAGAGACCTAAGGATGTCTGTGTTGAGGGAGGGATGTATTCAAAGGATAAACTCCCTGAGGACAGCAGCAATAATAGTATAAATGAGAGCCACCATGTATTAAGCATCCACTCATTTTATTGCATGTTTGTCACTGCATGTAATCTTCATGTGCTATCGCACATAACAAGTTATATATTTGCATGCAGTCTTTATAACCACTCTGCATATAAGACCATTTTAGAGATGGAAAACACAGGCTCAGAAAAGGTAAGTGCCATGCTAGCCAGAGATTGAGCTGTGGTTTGAATAGCAAAATGCAAAGAACCACTCACTTTCTACTGCTCCATGATTCTGCCTCACCACTGAGGTCTGTCAAGTATCAGATATTTCTAGGGGGCCTAGGCTATGTCTTCATCATTTGTGACTTTATTTCCCCCTAAAAACAAGTTGGCAAAGAGCAAGTGATAACAATCACCAAAAGCAGCCGGGTAGGAAGTATTTAACCTGCATACTTCCATACTTAAATACTGGAATGGACCAACCCCTTGTCTTACCTTTGTGCTGGCCAGAAAGAAATGGCAAGAGAAGGTGGATGGTTTTCATAACCTCTTTCAGCTCTAAGCCATGTTTCCTGTGCACTTACCAGGCCTTAATGGAAACCAAACAATTATTTTAGGTATCTATATTCTTAACGCCATAAGTCAAGTGCCCATGTGGTTAGGAAAACAGCACCAACAAAAATATTTTTAAAAAATATCCTAACACAACATGAAGTGACCACAGCTATTCACAGAAGTAGACATATTTCTTAAAGTTTGAAAAGAGGTGAGTCTTTCTCAGGATTCTAGCTCAAGGCCACGTTTACACAAGTATAATCATTCCTCTAGCAAGGTTTTGTTTATTTGGCCATTAAAAAAATTTAAAACAACTTTTACTTTCAGCTTTCTGAATAAGAACTGTTTTTCCAGCTGTGTCGTCTAAGGAGGATACAAGAGGCTATATTTTTTTCAGAAAAGAAGGAAAGTTTCTTAGACTATTCTGCTTGGGCTAAATTGCATACAGAGCAGTTTATTTATACTGTTTTATCACACACCTGTTTGGATATGGGCTGTTTTCTGGTATTTAAAGCACACCACTTCTTGCCAATTGCTTTATCTGCAGAGACCCATGCTTTTGCTGCAAATGTTTCTTATTAACTCAGAGAGAAATACCAGTTGCTCCATGAACATTATTAGTTAGGACTAAAATCACTTAATTGTTACTTACTTCGAGCATGTTGTCACTGAAGAGCTATATCCGAGGAATCCTTTCAAAACAAGGTAGAGACCATTTCGCTTTACTTAGGGGGAAAAAGAGTAACAAATCCTTTTGGATAAAATCCTTTAATAAAAATATTTTTAAAAAAACAAACCGCCTGCTTATTTTGAGCTAGTATGTTGAGGAGAAAGGAAAACATTGCCATTCTGGATTGTAGCGGGCTGTTTCGCCACTATGAAAGTTCTGAAATATACAAATATCAGCCTGAATACTGGAATGGACCAACCCCTTGTCTTACCCTTGTTCTTCCCAGAAAGAAATGGCAAGAGAAGGTGAATGGTTTTCATAACCTCTTTCAGCTCTAAGCCATGTATTTCAACTTGTGTTTTTTAGCTTCAAGGCCAAATTAATCTCACATAAACACCCAGAATTTGGGTGAAAGCCGACTCCACTTACATGACCTCTCTGTATCACTTAAATCCTAGGTACTTACCTTACTATAATCAGTAAAATACGAATCATAGCACCTATTTATTAATGAGATAATTTAAATCAACACATAGCTGTTAACTAGCTATTATGGAATAAGCCTTGTGCTAGGTATTAAAACACAGAGAGGTAAAGTCTCTGTATCCAAGAATTCACAGTTCACAGTTCAGCACATGGTTAGGTTTCTTTCGATAATAGTAGAATCTGAATATTTATGTGTAGACTCATAAATTGTTAACTATAAAGCCAAAACTAAGCCTGCAGAGTTGAGATCTGAGTATTTATGTGAGATTAATTTGACCTTGAAGCTAAAAAACACAAGTTAAAATACTAGCTTAACAAACTGTATTAATTATCTATAGCTCTGTAACAAACTGTCCCCACAAGTTGTTGGTTTAAAATAACAGGAATGTGTTATCTCACAGTTTCTGTGAGTTGGGAACTCAAGTGTGGTTCAGCCGGGTGGCTTTGGCTTAAGGTTTCTTAGAAGACTGCGATCTGTTTGCCAGCCTAGGCTGCAGTCTCATCTGAAGGCTCATCTGAAGGCAATTCTTCTAGGTTGAACCGCATGGCTGTTGGAATTACACAGTCCTTTGTGGGGGCTGCTGTATGAAGGCCCTCAGTTTCTCACTGGTTGTTGTTGACTGGAAGGCATTTACTGAGTTTCTTGACATGTGGACCTCTCCACAGGGCAGTACATAAAGGGACAGCTGGCCTCCCAGAGTGTGAGTCTTTGAGCAAGGGAGAGTAAGAGAGAAAGAAGACATTCTCTTTGTAACCTAATCTTAGAAGCAACATACAATCACTCATTACCTATTTATTAGAAACAAGCCAGTAGGTCCAGCCCTTCTCACAGGGAGTAGACAGCACAAGAACATAAATATGAAAAGGCAGAGATTATCTGGGGCCATCTTAGAGGCTGCCTGTGGATTAAGAACTGATTCGCAGCCTCAACTATGTCTCAGCACAATGTCACTGGTTCCACAGTGTCTCAGCTTCCCAACACAGCAGAGTAGTCCCATACACATCTGCGTTAGAAACTTTTGTTTTATATACATGGAAAGTCTACTGGGACTTAGCCATAATGACTTTCCCTCAAACTATTTCATGGAAGTGTTTCCAAGGAGCCATCTCAACATCTGGCAACTCTCACTGTGTCTTGCAATGATGCAGTTTGGATAACACGGTCCCAAGCTTTCAGTCCTGGGGTACTCTTCTTTCCCTCTTTTATCTTTTAAGACCTCCATTATGTAATTGGGAATACTAAATGACTCTTTCCTCATGGAGTTGTGAGGACTAAGTGACATAAGCAGTTAACAGAAGTACATATTGCAAATCGCTTAGGTGCCAGGTCCAGTACACTTCAAAACTTGTTTCTGGAGTTTAGAACTTAACAAAGAAAACAAATAATCACTGTTGGACAACATGATCGTTAGATAAATTATCATAAGGGAGAAGTATAATCATGGGTTATATGAACCAATCAGAATGAATGTTGGCTGTAATCTCAGATCAGTGTTCTGGAAGTTCATTATAGTGCCAGACAATCAACCTTTAGTTGTTTAAATATGGAAAAAGGAGTGGGCAGGCAGCAATGTCCCAGAAGTCCCAATGTGGCCAGGGTTTGGCACTGGGGGCTCAGAGCAGTAGTGAGTCATCAACAGTTGCAAAAGTACCGTCTTTCAATATTTGAACTGTTAGGGATACAGCGAGGTTCATGGATTTACTGTCTGTCATCAGCTCTGAGAATGGGCATGTTGGAAACATAGGGAGAAATGACCTGAATTTGTCTGAAGGGTAGGGAAAGGTTATTCTGATCAAGAGACTAGTGTAGACCTGGGATTTGAGTTGAGGTTATAAAGGCGAAGAGGGAGGAGACAGGCATGTTAGGCCAAGGGAACTGCATGTGCAAATCCCCTAAGACTGGATAAGGCATGATGATACATTTGGAGAGGTAAGGACAGTAGGGTGACTCTAAAGTAGAGAGAGCAAGGGGAGCCTGGTATCACTCTAAGTCATGTGAAGAATTTGGGCTTTGATTTTACAGGCTCAAAAGAAAAGAAACCATTGAAGGGATTTAAGCAAAAGCATGATGTTATCAGATTTTTATTCTAAGAGATTATTCTGGCTGGAGATCCTGGCATATCATCAGTGTAAGTATCAGAATCATTTTTCCCCGTTTTCCACTGGCATTGCAAACTCAGTGACACAGATAGTTAAAGAACACATGGGCACTGGCTGCCTGCCCTCTTGAGGAACACAAACAAAGTTTCCAGACCTTTGGATTCAATCCACCAGAGTCGGGGTCTAAGTCCCCAGAACCAGTCAGGCAGCACAATAATAGCAACCCCATTTTCACACCCTGCTGCCCTTGTTTGAGCAACATTTTAGAGATACTAGCACAAATCTTGATGTTTTCAGAAGATTAAAAACTTGAGGGTATACACTAAATCTTAGCATAACATCAATGAAGACAGAAGGCAGCACCCAGCATTTCTTGATGAACAATATGCAACCTTACTTACAATATTTTCTTTCATCCCTATAGCATCCTCTTGAGAGCATAATCACCATATCTGCTTCTCAAATAATAAAAAAATGAGGATCAAAAAGACTGTGAAATTCAAGATACTGACTTAACCAATGGATGTATACTCTAAAGTCCATTGTCCTATTTGGAATAGAAATTTCTTAGATGATATGAGGTGTATAGTAGAGTTTCTTAACCTCAATGCTATTGATATTGAGAGCTGGACACTTCTTTATTGTGGGGCGTTATCTTGTGCATTAGAAAATGTTAAGTTGCATTCCTGGACTCTGTCTACTAGATGCCAGCAGCATTATCCCTAGATGTGACAATCAAAAATATCTCTAGGTATTTCCAAATATTCCATGGTGAGAAAAATCAACCCCTAGTTGAGATCCACTACTACAGAGTTGACTACTACAATAAAGTATTTACACACAGATCCACTAATGATGGTTCATTTCACTCCGTTTTTCCATTGATCAAAGCAGGTCACCTGGCAGACCCAATATAAATAAGTGGAGTGAAAAAATACACTTCTTCCATAGAAAGGAACTGTAGGTCATGTGACAACAGGCAAGGTGCATAATCCTCTTACAGAAGGAGGAGCAAACAACTGGAAAAATATTAAAATTAAAACAATTTCAAGTGTGATTTGTACTACAAAAGAGGAGTATAATGTGCTGTACAAATGACATCAGAGGGAATTAGACTATCTAGATGATCAGAGTAATCTCCCAAGAAGAGAGTTTTAAAATAAAACCCATATAGAAAGCCATTGTTAAGGCAAAAAAACAAATGTGCATAAAGAGAATATTTCCAGCAGAGGAAACAACACATTTGTGGGAAGATGCAAGTCACCCTTAATGATTACCTGCAAGAGCTTAGTAGTCTCAACCCAAAGCCCTGATTTCCACCAATAAAATATAAAAACCATTATTATTAGTATAATTGTTTAATTTTAGCCATACACCAGGCACTATGATGTGCAATCTTGGACTGCAAGATAGTCACAGTCTAGTTAGTTGGGCAGAAAAGATACCATTGAGTAGGCAACTAGTGAGATATATCAGAGAAGCATGCCAGAAAGTTGGTACTTTGGGAATTCAGAGATTGACTAGGGATCTGTGGCCCAGGGAAGCAGAGGAAACAGTGCTTTAATTTAACTTGAAGGTCGGGTAAGGATTAGAAGAATTAAGAGAAAGCATACCTGATGTAAAAAATTGCAAAAGAAAAGGTGAGGGAATTAGGTAGGAAGAAGGCCTGTGAGGCAAAGAAAGGAATCTATGAAGTGGGACATAACAATTTGAATGAAAAGACCACTGCCACTTAGGTTTTTTGAGTTGAGTCTCACTCTGTCGCCATAGTGCAGTGGCCGCTTAAGGGATCTGCCATGCCGAATTGGTACGGCAGGAATTACAGGCATGCGCTCAACAGAGGCATGTTTTTTTTGAAGTGGTAGAGATTGAAAGGTCTAGAGAGCCGAGTAAATTCGAAAGGTAGGCAATAGCAACTACCTCAGTCGAAAGGCGCGGGATTACAGGCTGAGCCACCGAGCCCGGCTCAGGCTTAGGTTTTAAATACCAATCTAGATTTCAAGGTTGAAGCTGATGACAGTCAATAAAGAAGGAGACTTACAAAGAGAAAACTGTGAGTTCTAGGACCTTTCTCTCAGTGACAAATATGGGCCAACAGCTTCAGCATTACCTGGACAGGTGTCAGATTATAAATCTCTGGCAACCCTATAGAATGGCAGATCAAGAATCTCATTTTCATAGAACTTTCAAGCAATCCTGGCATATGTTGTAGTTTGAGAAACAGCACCAGAAGACCAATTGGAATGAATTAAAATAAAGAGAGATGACAGCCAGGGTAGCAAATGAAGTGTCTTCTGCAGGTTTGTAGAGTGAACTTCTAAGAATCTTGTGTGTGATTAACCAGAAACATAGCAAAAGACAAATGGTGTGGATGAAGAATAAAAAATGTATGATGCCTGCACGGGTAGAGTAGATAGTGCACAGGCAATGAAGAAAGAGGGAGAATAGGCTCAGATTGCTGGAGCCATTGTGGAAACAGGAAAATCAAAGGCAGGGGGAGGAGGGTAGCTGATATGTGAAGACAGCACAAAATGGCATGTTAGACTTACTATGTTTGAATTCCCAGGACAGCTTAACTATGAAAAGCTTCAAAAGATGTCATAGAAGATCATAGGGAGGGAAGAGTGCCACACATCCTCTAGGATGGAAGGTCCATTCCTTGGGCCCCCACTCTATTTTCAGTTCCTAGAGCAGTATCTGGGATAGAGTTAGCGCACAGAGGATATTTGTTGAATAAGTACTGGCTGGGAGACATGTGTATGGAGGTTCTGAAAAGGTTAATTAGCCAGCATGGGAAGTGTAGAGTAGCCTTGCTGGAGCTTGGCACACATATCTGCCTGAAGATACCCTTCAGAGTTTGTTAGAAATGCAGTGTTTGGGACTCGCCCAAGATAACAAATTTCCACTCTCTCGGGGTAGACCCTGAAATGTGAACTTTTGCCAGGCTGCCTAAGAGATTCTGGGGCATTCTCAGATTAGAGGCATTCAGTGACAAACACATAGAAATCAAAGTGAAGGAGAAATCAAGATAAAAATCTGGACAAAGTCCACCATGAGGAGACGAGCTTTGCCGTCACAAAAGAGATGAGGTGAAAGCAAACGTAGTCAAAAATGACCATAACCCATCAGGATTCCTCAGTTTTCAATATCTCAATTTTCCTACAATAAATTCATAGTTTTGTTTTCCACTTTATGGGGCTAACAAGCGCCATAAGTTTACTACGTGATGGAGAAAGCCCTGCCTCATTTTCTTTCAAGCACAAAATGGAATCCACCTTTATGGAATGTGTTTGACATGCATTGATTAAGCTCTTAGTATGCACAATGATTTGCACTGGGGTCAGGAGATATAAAAATTAGCAATACGCTAATTTCCCTGTCCTGGAAACCTCCACCGCCTAGTGTGGGAGACTCACAACAACACAAAAATCATGAAAATGATGACAGTCCATGTGCTGAGAAGTGGTCAGAAGGAGGATGGTACAAGGGCAACCAGGCTGTCACAGAGGAGTTGAATGAGGGGAGACTAAGAAATCCAGAGAGGCTTCCCTGAAGTGGTGACCCATAGGAAATAAGCAGGCATTTACTAAACAAAGTAAGCAGAATATGCCAGACAGAGAGAAGAGTATAGGAAAGAAAACTAGAGCTGATATCTGTCGTCTACATGGGCATTTGCCCATGGTCACTGGGCAAGACTGTCAGATAAGGATGGAGAACAGGCTCTAGGACTGCGGGTGGAGCTCAGCAGTGCCTGCCTATCCAGAGCCATCAAGGTGGCACATGGGTGGGGCTGGGAAGAGCTGCCCTTTTCTCCAACACTACCAGGGCCTCCAGCCCAATCCCTTGGAGGGCAGTGCCTGGAGACAGGGAGCGAGCAGAGCAAGTTCTGGCATGCTGGCCCCATGACTCACTCTTGGCCCTTGGAGCCCTAGTCTTTGCCGAGAAACCCAGAGCTGCTCAGAGAAGCTGCTGGGAAGTGAGGCCTGTGCTGGGCCAAGGCCCCTTCTGCCCTTCCTTCCCGACACAGAGGCTGGGATGGGCAGCAGACGAGCTCTGCTGGGGCCCTAAGATTTCATCAAACTCAAGAGAAAGTCAAGAGATGTGCCAGCTGAGGCTGATGGAGGGCTGAGAGGTCAACTGGTATATGATGGGAAAACTGAGTCCTAGTGAAGGAGAGGACTTGCCAAGGCCATGCAGTGAGATCTGAGCAAAAATTGCAATTACACTCAAACCTCTCAATGTGTAGCCAAGAGAGTCTACCTCTGCCAATGAGAATGAGGAGGCCGACACACTCAAGAATGAGGAGGCCGACACACTCAAGAATCCAGGCTTCAAGTTATTTTGGTTGACTTGCCAGTCTAGCCCAAAGGCTGGCTAACTATGGCTCACAGGCCAAACCCAGACATATCAATTTATAGACTTCCATAGCTGCTTTCAAGTTGCAATGTCCAATTGAGTATTTGAAACAGAGACTCTACAGTCCAAAGCTTAAAATATGTATCATCTGGTCCTTTAGAGAAAAAAAAATGTGTCGACCACTTGTCTAACGCAATAGATCTCGGATTTTAGCATGCCAGAGAATCTCCTAGGAACCTGATATAAAATAGTCTATCTATTTGGGGTGGGACCCAGGAAACTGAAGGTTAGTAAAAGTCCCAAAGATTTTGATGCAAATGACTCAAGATTACACTTTGAGAAACTTTGGCCAACCCTGGTTCAGAGAAGTTAGAACTGACTCTAGGAGCAGTGTTGTCTTCAGGAAACAGTCCTGTCGTTCAACCTCCTCCAGGCAGGACCTGCAGGCTTCTTTACAGAAGTCCAGCATGCAATTCTTAAACCAGGACTCTTCCAACTGTCACAGAGCAAGGCCCCAGGAACTTCTGCAGAGTTATTTCCAAGTACATGGAAGGCATAGACAGTGGCCACAAAGGGATGATCATCACTTATCAGTTGTGTGGTTCTGGTGGGGTCATCTTCTTCCTGGGCCTTAGTGTAGTGTAGACCCGTAAAATAGATCACTCATATTTTGTGTTTACTTGCTGTCTTCCTGCTCTGTGGTTTCTGGTCTAACCATACCCATGATATTACATGAACACCAACATCACTGACTTCCCCATGGCATTGGCAGAACACCAGGAGAGCAATGACGTGACTCAGCACCTGCTTTTTCACTCTCAGTCTCAATAGCCAACAAAGTTCATGAAAAGAGACTAAAGGGAAAGTTGAATTTTGGGTAGAAAAAATGAACATACTTCACTGCCAATAAGCATTTATTATATTATTAACCATTTAACAACTGTGTCTGTTTTTAGTAAAGACAGCGTCTTGTTATGTTGCCCAGGCTAGCCTCGAACTCCAAGTCTCAAGAGATTCTCCTGCCTCCGCCTCCTCAAATCCTGGGATTACAGATGTGAGCCACCACACTCAGCCAATCATCTTTTCTTTTTTCTTTCTGTCTCGCAAAACTATTATAAGCCCTGAGAGTCCAAAGAATTATTACAAGGCTTGTATTGAAGTGCTTACACTTCTGATGAGCCAGGATCCTTTGGTGCTTATGATATTCGTGTCTTTAAAGTGGCTCAGTGCTTACAGATAAAGAGAGGAATATTAATGTTTTGTGTTAATTCAAATCACGGAAATGTATGACAATGTTATTTGTATTAGGTATTAAAAAATCACAATAACTTAAATATGTAATTATACAGGACTGGTGCAAACTAAATAAAAGATTTTCAAACAGCAGAAAAATATGCAACCATCGATAACTCCACTTACAGCAAGGTCTCTCGACATTGATACTTTACTGATATTGGGAGCTAAATAATTCTTGGGAGAACTACCCTATGCATTGTTAGCAGCATCCTTAGCCTTGACCCACTTAATGTCAGAAGCAAATCCCCTCCCCATCTTCACAATACTAATTGCAACAACTAAAATTGTCTCCAGATATTGCCTAATGTCCCCTGGGAGACAAAATTGCCCCTGTTGGAGAAGTATCAATTCACAGCAAATTTTAGTCATGTGATAAATTACATATTTATTACAGGCAAGAAAAATTTTAAAATAAAAATTAGATAGAGAGTATGATCTCTTCTATGAAAAACAATAGTAGAAGGAGGATATAGAAAGAGAAAAGAAAAATGGAGGAATCCAAAGACGCAGTTACACAAAAATGGACTGAAAGGAAATAGCCTGAAAGTTCATAAATAGTTGCTTTCAAGAGGTGAGATTATGGTCATTTCGATGTTTCTATAATGTTCCAAATACTCTACAGTGACTGTATATGACATCAAAATCAGGAAGCACATGTAAAGAAAACACTAAAAAAAGTGCACAAAGATAGACATTATTTCTGACTTATTTAGGTGGTTATTTTGGGGTGAAGTATGTTTTCTTGGACTTCATGTTTCTGAAATTTCTGTCTCCATTCAGATCCACCTTGGGTATGTCATCATGGGCCCCATTCGTGAGGCCGGTCAGCAGGATCTTAGCAGTTCCACTCAGTGAGAGTTTCTCCAATTCTCCATTCACAGTCTATTCAAATAAAGTCCTGGTAATATTTATACAAACTTTTACTGACTCATCTCCACTGACATATCACACAGACCCTCAGACCTTTCTAGAACTTGCCTCGGTAATTTCTGAGAGGCCTCAGGGAATGTTTTATGGGATCTTGGGATTCTGCTTGTTGATGGCCTTTGTCCAGGAAGACACTGAAAGAAGAAATCTAACCCACAACACTGCTGCCTGGTTAATGCTAATATCTGCACCAATGCTGCCTTCCCCAAGTGCCCCCAGGCAAGAAAGCCCAGAGATGCCAAACTTTCTTTGTGTCCTGAAACAATGATTTCTGGGCCAGCAGGGAGAACAAGCTGCTTCTGATTCTGATTCTGATTCTACCATCTCCATCCATAGTTCTCGAGTTCTATATCGGAGGTTAACAAACTTTTACTGTAAAGGGCTATATACTTCAGTCTTTGTACACTATATGGCCTTGGCTGCAGCTACTCAACTCTACCATTGTAGGAAAAGAACTAGCATAGGTAATACGCACACAAATAGACTTGGCAGTGTTCCAATAAAACTTTACAAACTAGGCAAGTTACTCAGGAGCTGACGGGGGAGAGCCGCTTGAGTCCAGGTGTTCAAGAACACCCTGGACAACACAGGGAAACTCCCATCTCTAAAAAAACAACAACAAAAAATTTGTTTATAGACTCTGAACTTTGATTTTTATAGAATTATTTTTCATCATGAAACATTATTTTTATTTAAAAAATGTCCATTCATTTAAAAATGTAAAAGCAATGATTTATTCATAGGACACACAAAATTTGTAGGTGTTAGATGTCAGGCTACATTTGGCCTGTTGGTTAAGTTTGGCAGCCCCTACTCTACTGCAAGGGGCGATGTCAGAAGAAAGACCAGGAAGGGAATGTGAATGGCACTTGGTAGAAAGACTAGAGCAGGAACATAGTATGGTTCATAGGCATGCATTCATTCATTTAATGACATTTATTGAGAACCTACTATATATGTGTCAAACACTCAGTCAGGTACTAGTGTCAGAGTAGGGAGAAAGACAGACAAGGTCCCTGTGTTCACCAAGCTTATTATCTACTGGGTAAAACAGATTGAAACAATATTTAGAAATTTGCTATATACTTTGAAGAATCACAGGAGTCCAAGAAAGTAGGTGTGAGGTGGAATGAAGCAGAGATATTGCCTTCTATTGTGGTGTAAAAAAATTATCACAACACTAGTATGTTAAAACAACACACATCTATTATCGCACAATGTCTGTAGGTCAGAAGTCCAAGTAGAATTTAGCTGAGTACTCTTCCCAGGGCCTCACAAGACCGAAAACAAGGTGTTCATTGAGCTGCATTCTCACTGAAGGCTCAAATGGAGAAAATTTCACACTGAATTCATTGTGAGGATAAGATTGGGAGTCCTGGCCTTTTCTGGTTACTGTCTGGAGGCAATTCTTTGACCTTCAACTCAGCCCACAGTTCCTTGCCTTCTCCACCACAACAATAGCCATTTACATTAAGCCCATAAGGCAAGTATCTCTTTGGGAAGACCTAGTCTCTCTCTCTCATAGGCTTTTACCTGATTAAGTCCTACCTAGGAGGGCAGGAAAACTCCTTTTGGCTAACTCAAGATCAATTGATTTGGGACCTTAATTACATCTGCAAAAACCCTTCACTTTTACCATATTCTATTGGCCAGATCCAAGGCACAGGTCCCTCCTAACTCAAGAAGAGAGAATTATGAAGGGCACAAATACAAAGGCTGAAATCATGGGGCCACCCTAAGGTCGACTCAGCACAGGAGGGGAAGGATTCTCTTTGAAAGAGAATTTTCACTGAGACCTGATGCATGCATGTGATCTAGCTATGTGAAGCCTAGGGGAGACAGAGTTCCAGGAAGAGTGAATAGCATGTGCAAATCCTTGAGGAGAAATGGCAATTTTGCAGAGCTATAGAAGTTCTGACTATGAGAATGGTTCTCATTCCTGGCTGTGCATCACTTGGAGAACTCAAAAACAAAACAAAACAAAAACATAGTTATTTTCCAGGAACCATTTTCAACCAGTAAAATTCTGAAGTTCTTGGTTTAAATTTCCCAAATTGTCTCTGAGTAGGACAGGGGTTAGGGGTTGCTCAGATGTTGGGAACAGGAGATATGCACTGTCTCTGTTAGCTCAGACCGAAGTTGCTCAGCTAAAAGATGCAAAGAACAGCTCATTGTTGTGTTCACAATGTAGATGTCACATAAATGTTAATTTAAGAAAGCCAAATCCTTGCTGTATAGAAAGCAGTATTTCTTTTGGGTGAGCAAAGTTAGACTTAAATTGGAGACATGTAGCACAAGTTGTGGCCAGAATTGGCCAAAAGTGCTCTTCATAATGGCTGTCTCAGCCAACTAAAATGTACTTAAGTTTACTTAAAAGTCTGAATTTGATTCAAGAAGCTGTGTTTGAGACAAAAGACATAAAAGCACCTTGAAAATGAGACTTTGATTACAAAATAATTAGCATTATTAGTATCTATTTCCAATTAGTATCTATTTCCAATTATGCTTCAAGTAATTTCCTAGGCATCATTGTGTAGAATACTGTATTTACCACATGTAACAGTATAATAATAGCACAAAGATGTCATCATTCCTACCTCATGGACAAAGAAAAGGAGCTCAGAAAGCAACTTTATCAGACAAGGTGGCAGATGGGAGAAGACAAGAGCTTTAGAAATGGATAATGCTGATTTTCTTCAAACTTTGGTCCCCTTTCTCCTTCTCATGACCTTTATGAGCTTAGGAAAACTATACCATCACTTTAAGTCAAAAATCTTAATTTGTTAAATAGACATTAATGCTACCAAATCTTCTAGGATTGTTGGAGGGATGAACAAGGCACCTTGCCTACTTGTGGGAGGAAGAGTTGAGTTCTGTTTTTTAATTATTCTTCTGATCTCCAATAGATTATAATGAACAGATTTGGGATTCTGACCCTGCTTTCCCAATCTTAGGCCAGTAAGCATTGCATAAAAGGAGAAGTAAATACTCTTTAACGGTTTGCAAGAAGAAGAGCTCTCCTAGGAAAATGGAAGATTCAAGTAACTTCAGGAAATGGAAATACATATGTTTAATGTTTTCATCCTTAAATATTGTATTTACAAATCAAGCAATCTCACATATTTAAGATTGAAAATTGGCTAGATTCTTCTCTCCCATGGATTATTCTTCTCTGAGACTCAGTTTCTTCACAATGAATTAAGAAAATGATGCCTACTTTTAAATATCCTTGCCATTTCCCTATGCCCAACGCCCATTGCAGCTTTGATTTTGCCTGCTGTCTGGCTCTTTGTACTTGCTCAATAGAATCTCTATCATTACAAGGACCAAAAAGCAAAAAGTGCATCAAAGAAAGTAGTGAAGGAGATTTCCTACAAATTATTGACTAAAAAATTCCATCCACTAGTCCTTAAACAGATGGCTATTTTGATTCTCCTTACCTAGTGTCCATTCTACGATATGAAAGAATGTAAAACATAGCAAGGTCCTGAATTATGTAAATAACACGCACTCTGACATCTCTGTCCACAGTTTATTTCTAGCTCCCATTCTGCAGGAACCTGGTATTTAGGGTCAGGAGTACTGTACACCATTTCCCCTTCATCATGAAGATGGAAGGAGATATCATGGAGAAAGCCTTGCCACTGAGTCAGTAGCAAATTGTCTATTCACTCAAACCTGAAGTGCATTCCGAGGCTATATTATGCATTACCAGTCCATAGCCAAAAACAGTCAAGCTTGACCCTCTCTGCCCCTAGCCAGATCCAGAAAATTCACAATCCTGCAATTTTTCAAATTTCCTAGGACTTCCTAGCCATTGCGAAGGGTTTGTAACCATGAATTCTTCATTTTGACTCTAGTGCTATATTGGAAAAGTTATCTTTTAGAAAAGCAAATGAAAAGGAGACCCCTCGACTCTCAGGGCCATTTCCGAATGCATGTGCATTGTCCCAAGAGTTATGGAAAACAGCTGTGAAAACAGCTTCTTAGCTACTGCCCTAAGAAGTAAGTGAGAAATAAGCAGGAAAACCCGTATAGATTCCCTGTTGTAGCCACGTATTTCGGGTGACTTCTATTTTTTAATGACAAGCTGGTGCGTGTGTTACTCATTTTTTCATTCCCATGTCATTCACTGTACCAAGCAGAAGCCCTGAAAATCTAAAATCTAAAGGACAGCTCCATATACCCAGAAGTCGAGCCAGTGTTAGGAAAAATTGTCAAAGGACTTTTTTTGGAATCCTCATATATGTTGTAGCCTAAAGGTGATGCCAAAAAAAAAAGAAGAACAGATAATCCAAACTACTCATGATAGGACAACAACAACCACCAAAAGCCTTTACAAATACAGAAGAAAAACTTAGCTTCACGGTTAGATTTCAAAAATTTTAAAGGAAAATAAAGGAAATGTCTTATTAGCTTCTTAGAGTAGAAATGATTACAAGCAAAATAATGAAGAAAGAAAAAGTGTGTTTTTCCCAGTTGGTGTGCCAACTCTAGGTGATAAAGGAGAAAAAATAGAAAGAAGGAAAAGAAAGGGAGGAGGAAGAGAGGAAGGAAAGAAGGGAGGGAGGAAGAAAAGAGGGAGGGAGGGACAAATGGGGAGAGGGAGAGGGGGAAGGGAGGGAGGAAGGGAGGGAAAAAGAAAGGGCGGAAGGAAGGAAGGAAAACAAGAAAAGGGGAAAGAGGGAGGATAGAAAAAGCAGGGCTACCTTCTCCACTTGAGATGAGCCTCAAGATTTAGGGCCCATGACACTTTCAAGGACCCACAGAAATGTTTTAATTTCATTTTTCTTTAAAATCAGAAGAAAAAAGTGAATATAATATGAATATGTAACACTGAATCCTGCCTGCATGATATTATGTTTATACCAATGCACTTATAAAATTTTATTTTTAATTTTTTTTAATGACGAAAGCAACCCATAAAATTAAGCATGCCTGGGACTTACAAAGTCACAACACAGTCCTGGGGAGGAAAAAGGGGAACCAGGGGGAGGGGTGGTGGAGGGGACAAAGAAAACAAAGCTAAAGGGAGATAGGGTACAATGGTGGGATTTGGACTTGGTGATAATAAGTGTTAAAGATTCTTCTGGAGGTAGATTCTACCTGGTTATCTAGTTAGAGAGACCGGCTTGGAGACTTGGACACAGTTACTGAAAGTTATATTTTAACATTCCATTGATCATTAATGCCCTGGAAAAAGAGTTACAGAGGTAATAACCTATTTTAACTCATTCCATGTGTCCCAGTCTCTGTTGTGGCACATTTGTGGATTTAGATTACTTAAACCCTCTTAAGTCATATTTAAGATTATTAAACTTCAGGAAAGCTGAAGGCAAAGGAAAATCTTCACCCTCAGGGGGACAGGCTTTCTTTTTCTAATATTGTAATTGTGGGATCCAATTCTTCTTTTCCTGAGTAATAGACAATTGCTAGTTGAGATACCTATAAAAGTTGTGGCCTTCAGAGATACCTCTCGTCCTTTGGATCTTGAGGTGTTTTTACTTTCAAGATCCTGAATCCAAGGAGTTGCCCCATCCCTGTCTTCCTATCTTCTATTTGCAGACTTAAGGGACTGGAGTCCCCCGTGAGGAAGTCTTTGGAAAGCTACTTATCTGGAGTCCCTGAGGCTCTATCCATAGATGAGGGCAAACAGCAATGTCAGTGACAAACTATTCCATCTAGTCCTCTGAGATTCAGTGCAGAAGAGGATAATTTAATACAAGAATGTGTCCTTCTGAGTATGACTAGAATACAGCATAGTATCATGAAACCCAATTCAGTTATTTAATTGATGGGAGAATATTTAGGTAAAATTGCTTCATGCCTCAGTTTCCCCTTTTGAAAATGTGATGAGTAGCATCTTTTATGAAAGTTTGTTTTCAGGATTAAAATTAAATAAGGTATATGAAGTATTTAGCACACGTTTGACAAGTATTAGGTATCAAGCAAATGGTGGCTATTGTCTTTACTATTGTTATTTAATTTCCAGGTCTCCTCCCTATTATTAAAGAAATTATATCTATTGTACAAAAATTGAAATTATTGAAAATTGTAAAGAAACAGAAAGTAAAGCACCCATAATCACCCCACCTAGAAGCAACTAATTTGACATTTGGGCAAACCTCCATCCAACTCACATGTTTGAAAGCATTTCAGATACCTTTGAAACTGATAGAAAAGTTAGACACAAAAACAAGTTGCGTTTTTATTCACCAACACTACATAATTACCAAATGTATTATTAAATTATGTGAGAATTACAATGGCAGCCAAATAATAAATACTTAGGAGAAAATAATCTAACACAAAAGTTTACCATCTTTATGGAAAAAATTTAAAACGTTACCTTACATCATAAAAGAAATTCTCAGTACATGAAGATATCAATCATGGTTATGGGCAAGCAGATTATAAATTGGTAACTCTTCCCTAATGAATCTATAATTAAATTTAAAGTAATTTTAATCAAGACCCCAATAAGGAACTTGAGATGATGATACTAAAATTTTATGAGAAGATGAAAGAGGCAAAAATAGTCAAGAACATTTTGAATAAATAGAAAAAAATGTAAGAAATTTACCAGGTATTCCAGGTATTGAATTTTATTTTAAATCTGTAGCCTCTATGGCATCATTTTCCAAAGAAAAAATAGACCAATGAGATTGAATAGAAATCTTAAAAACAGATTCAAGCATTTATGGAAACTCAACATAGAATTTGGGAATATAAATCAGTGAAGGGAAGATAGATTATATAATCAATAGTCATGGTGCAGCTGGTTTTCCAAAAGAAGATAAATGAAACAGATTAGCTTCCTCACTCTACACACACACACACACACACACACACACACACACACACACACACACACAGTTTCCAGATAGATTAAGACATAAATGTAAAAAAGCAAAACTAAAAACTAAAGAAAACATATAGGAGAAATTATGTTTATGCCATATGATAGGAAGAGGTTCTCAACCATAACTCAAAATGCATTATTCTTAAAGGTAATTACTGAAAACTTTGGATTTATTAAAATTTGAAAATTGACTACAACAAAGGACATTGTAAACAAAGGCAAAAGGCCAGAGATAAGATATTAGCAACACATTGTCTATCAATGGGTCGATAAACAGAATATCTTACAATCAATAAAAAAGTCAGTAAGTCAATAATAAAATGAGCAAAATATATAAATAAGTCATAGAACAGAAAACCCCAAAAGGCCAATAAATGAGTGAAAAGGTGCCCAGTCTGACTAGTAATAAAAGAAATCCAAACAAAATCAACACTAAGATACCATCCCACACCCATAAGACAGTCTAGAATTTAAAAGTCTAACAATACCAAGTATTGGCAAGAATGCAGAACAAATTCTCATATTTTTCTTTTGGGAGCATAAATTTTTACAATAACATTGAAGAGTAGTTTTGCAAAAATCTAGTGAAATTGAAGATGTGCATAACTGAGACCCAGAGATTTCAATCCTAGGAATGTAGCCTGGAAAAAACTCTGCATTAGAGTGTTTGCTGCTATAAACTAAGATGTTTATAACAGCCATAAGTGGGTAGTTGCTCAGATGCTCATGGATAAGTAATGGATAAGAGTGGACAAGTCAATAGTGGCATCTTCATGTGGTGAATTTTCCTCAGCAGATAAAATAGATCAACTAGAAATAGATGTATCCAAATGAAGTAATCTTCCTGACATAGAATTACACTCAAAAAAGAGAGTATTGATTATATATGTTTAAAATATAAAAACAATACTACTCTGCTGTTTATGGACATTTGTATATCTAGTAAAAGTATAAAATTATGAGCTAAATTGACAATTAGCAAATTTGGGTAGTTATTTCTAGGAAGAGAGCGAGAAGAATGACATGGAGCAAATTTAGTGGATTTCAGCTATCTTTACAACAATACACTATTTAGGGAAAACATTGAAGGTGAATATAGTCAAATGGTTTTAACAAAGTTGAGTGATGACTGCACTGGATAAGTTATACTATTGTCTGCACTTTTCTATATGTTCGAAATACTTTATAATATGACAAACATTTATATTTTTAAAGCATATGACAAATGCCTATTACAATTGCAGTCGAAGGTGCAAAACTCAACTGCTCACAAAAATGCCAAATCAAAGAAAAATCAGTAAATTAATTAAGGTTTGAGAGAGAAATAACATCCCAGGGAGGGGTCCGCTACCTGGAGATGTAGAGTTTTTCTTCTTGACTGATTGATATTCTCTGGAACTTTCTCATGTTAAATTTCAAACCATTTGTAGCAGGTACTATGCTTTGCGGAGACCAGAGTCACACACGTGGCTCCTTCTCCTAGGCATCTGTGCATCCTGCATTTCACCCACCACCCCACCAACAGACACAAAACAAAAACATTTGGCCCATAAGCACCACAAACAACATGCACCCTGTGTGAAGACGAATATACAAAATACACTTGGTGTGATCCACACTTGCTCAAGGTGATGTAGCTCTAAACTTCCCTGGAACCTAAACAAGGAGGGAAGCATGACCAGTCCCAAGATTCACAGCACCCAACAGACAAAATCAAAGGGCTCTTCTGGGAAGTACAACCATTTTAGGATATTAGAGCCTCACAGAAAATTCTCCCTGCTGTAATAAAAATAAATAAATAAGTGTGAAACAAAGCCGTTTATTCTACACACAACTTGAACTCTGAGGACTGAATCTACCCCACCATACACACAGCTAACTTACTGTCTGTACTGCACTATCATAGCATTCTTGTTCCATTCTCTTCACTCAAGACCTCACTCTCAAGCGAACTCTTGCCTAGCAATGATTGACCCCTACAGGAACTTTTCCAAAGGCCCACCAACTCTCACTGTGCTCAACAGAAAGTGTCAACAGATGACTGGTGCCCTAAGAATCTTTGAATCTTTATTGTTTGCCCAATCCTTTAGGTGGAAAGAGGATACAGCAAGGGGGCTTACATCTGATAGTGGAAAATGACTATCTTCTACAACATTAAATTGAATTAATAATACCAACAATTGGTATTCAATGAATTCTAAAGGTTTTACATGTATATCTCATTTAATCATTAAAACATCTCTAAATGCTTGGTAATGATATTATTCTCATTTTACAGATAAGAAAACCAAGGTTCAGGAAATTAAATAATTTGTCCAATGTCTCACAAGCAGTAACTATCACAATCAGGACTTGAATTGGATCTGCGTGCCTTCATTGCATGAATTTTCTACAACCAGTCTGCTTTCCTGTTTCTATTAGAAAAACGTAGCCCATACCATTACCAAATAGTGGTTCTAGTCTCCATGAAAGGAAGAGGTTTAGCCATTTCTCTGTCTTGGGAATGAGTTCCACAAGAGAGCTGTTCCAAACCCGACTCTTAGTTCTATGGAGTTTGTGACTAACCAATACCCCTCTTTAATTGGTCCCCATTTCTCTCACTCCACCCCAAGGAGGAAGGCTGACCTTCGTGCTCCAAGACCTTGGAACCCTCACCATGAAGGCATCGTGGAGCCACGGAGCCAGCCCAGGAACCATTTGGCAAGCTGGGCCATGTGGTCGTGGGCCAAGGTTTCCCCAGGAGTACGGAGTGATTTGTAATCAGCTGGGAGTGATTACACATTGTTTCTCATCGATAGGCACCAGGAAGCCCTGACAGGATAATGAGATGCAGCTGATGGAAAATCACAGCTGACTGTCGCCCGTGAGCACAGTTTGCACGGCCCTGCAGTGCTGCCACCGAGTCCTCCCCACTGCAAAGGCAGGGAGCAAGTCCGTGGAATCTTAATGCTAAGCACCCCCCTCCCCTACAGTGTCAAGGGAAATTGGAGAGTCCACCAGCTGTGTAGTAGATAATTGGGTAAGAACGGGATACAGGGAATTTCTCTGGGCAAACCACAAATGCTCCCAGGTAAGGCTCCAAATAGCTTTCCTAAAAGGAGAGAGCAGCCTTTAGACAGTCTTGAGAACGAACTAGAATGCAGGGTAACAAAGGATGGGATCCCTTTATCTTGCCTGGCCCCAGAGAAACGAGTTTCTGAGTCTCTGCGCATTACCTGTGCGGGGCCGGAAGTGCCGCTGAGTGTTTTCTCACTGTGCTCAATGAGAGAATCTGTTTAAACTATCTTTCTGTGGATCAGTTCGCTAAGGGCCGACTTGAGCCCTGTTTACCCTTCTGTTGTTAAGGAAAAACAGCTGTTTGCTTAAATTGAGGTCTCCTTCTTCCATGACAGTCATTACTGCTTCCCCAGTAAGAGATAATGGTCTTGAATTTCCCAAGCAGATGTGAGGTGATCAAGTCTTGACTATGCTTGTAAGGGCCATTCTTAACCCAGAGTGGTGTTCCCGCTGAAGGTATTATGAGACTTAATCTTCATACTTAATTACCATTCCTGATGGGCGGGCAAAGAGGTCCCTAATAAATAAAATTGTTAAGAGCACAGTTCTGGTCCCAGACCTTTAACCTAGTTTCCTCAAATACAAGTTCCATGTCCTACACTTAGGCTGCATTTCCCTGCACAGCTTATGGAACTCATCCATGATAAAGAAGGTGGAATTTGACCAATCAGTGACTGGCTAGTGTGAGTCTCAAAAAAAAAAAAAAATAGTGCAATAAGTTGAAATGAGTTAAGGCCTCGATTAAACTATTAATTTTGCTTTACTAACAGTTTACAATATGACTTATTTTAATTAAACTTTTTAAAAAATTATTTTGAGAAAACTGTAGGTTCACAGGCAGTTGTAAGAAATAATGCAAAGAGATTCCATGTAGACTTCTTATTCCTCCAATGATAGCATCTTGCAAAATTATAGTCTCATATCACAGCCAGAAAATTGACATTGATACAATTCACTGATTCTCAGATAGCCCCTGTTTTACTTGTTAATTGCATGCAATGCTGTCACACCATTACTCTCCTGTATCCAGCACGCCGGTCAAAATACTTGAGTTCCATCACCACAAGAATGCCTTATGCAGTCCCTTTTTTAATCCCACCTCCCTGACTCTTCCCTAACGTCTGACAACTGCTAATCTGTTTTTCATTTATATATATATATATATATATATATATATATTCACATTAAAAATGCTATATAAATGGAATCGTGTAATAATGTTAACTTTTGCTGGGCACTGTGGCTCACGCCTGTAATTCCAGCAGTTTGGGAGAGGAGAGAGAACTGCCTGAGTCCACGGGTTCAAGACCAGCCTGGTCAGCATGGTGAGACCTCGTCTCTACCATAAATCAAAAAATTAACTGGGTGTGGTGGCGCATACCTGTAGCTCCAGCTACTTGGAAGGCAGAGGTGGAAGGATAGCCTGAGCCCAGCAGGATGAGGCTGTGGTGGCTGTGAGCATGTCCTGCACTCCAGTCTGGGTGACAGAGTGAGACTCCGACTCAAAAAAAAGTTGCCTTTTGGGATTGACTTTTCTTTTCATTCTACATTATTATCCAGATTCATCCAAGTTGTTGCTTGTAGTCACTGCTCATTCATATGGTTGAGTCATGTTCCATGGTTTGGATGTAGCTATCTTTCCCCCCTGAAGGATATCTGGGTTACTTCCTGTCTTAGGCCATTTAGAATAAAACTGTTCTGAATACTCATGCATAGGTTTTTGTGTGAACAGATATTTTCCTTTTCTAGAATAAATAGCCAAGAGGGTCATGGCTGGATCTTAAGACAGTTGTGTATTTAGTTGTGTAAGAAATTGCCAAAGTGCTTTCCAGAGTGGCTGCACTCACAAGAAAAGTGTGAGTGACCCAGTTGCCCTGCATTCTCACTAGCTCTTGGTGTTGTCACTTTTTTATTCTAGCCGTTCTGATAGACGTGTAATAGTATTTCACTGTGAAGTCAATTTGCACTTACCTAATGGCTAATAATGTTAAACATCATTTCATGTGTTCATTTGCCATCTGTATATCATCTTTAGTGAAACATCTATATAAATATTTTGTCTATTTTCTAGTTCAATTGCTTGTTTTTTTGCTGTTGAATTTTGAGAGTCCTGTATAAACTCTAAATACAAGTCCTTTGTCAGATATGAGATTGTAAATATTTCTTCAAGTCTTTTCCTGCCTTTTTATCCTCTTAATGGACTCATAATTTTAAGGAAGTCTAATTTATCAACTTTTTCTCTTATAGATCATACTTTTGCTGTCAAGTCTAAGGTCTCTTTGACTAGACCTAGATCTTTTTTTTTTTTTTTTTTTTTTTTTCCGAGTTGGAGTCTCACTCTGTCCCCAGACTGGAGTGCAGTGGCCGCTCCCAGCCACCGCAGCCTCGACCTGCTGGGCTCCGGCGATCCTTCCACCTCAGCCTTCCGAGTAGCCGGAATTACAGGCATGCGCTACCACGCCCGGCTGATTTTTTGATTTATTGTAGAGATGAGGTCTCGCTGCCCAGGTGGGTCTCGAACCCACGGGCTCAGGCAATCCACTCACCTCAGCCTCCCAAAGGCGCGGGATTACAGGCTGAGCCACCGAGCCCGGCTTAGACCTAGATCTTAGAGACTTTCTCCTATTATTTTTCTAGAAGCTTCATAATGTAAAGTCTACTTTATAACCATGATCCAGTTTAAGCAAATTTTTGTATAAAGTATGTGATTTGGGCAGAGATGATGATGATGATTTCATGCCTATGTGTGCCTAATTTCTCCTATACCATTTGTTGAAAAGTATATCCTACCTTCACTGAATTGTTTTTGCCCCTTTGTGCCAAAAAAAAAAAAAAAAATTAGTTTGGCATTTATCTGTGGGTAAACAGTTTTTAAGTGAAATAGAAAATTGTCGAACTATATGCACGTTTTTCCTTAAAAACATAAATATATATGTATTTACATTCACATGTACGCATGTTCACAATGATGTTTATTGTGATTACTTCTGGAAGTTGAGACAAAAGAATTTTTAACTAATATGCTTAAAAATAAGTAGTTTGATGAGCATTTATTATGTGATAGGTGCTATTCAGCCTTTTATTGATTAAAGTGCTAGTGAACTAAAATAATGATGATGATCAGGATTACTGAATTATTACTAGCTTTTATATGGCAAGGCACTGTCTGTAAGTGCTTTACATATATCCTCTTACTTAATTATCACAACAATCCTATGGGTTAACGTCTGTTATTATTCTTATGTTACCATAAGGAAACAGGCTTGGAGAAATTATGTGCCTGAGGGCCACAAGACGAGAAAGTTGTAGAGATATAAACTCAGGTATTCTGACAATTCAGACGATCCTGTATGATCTGTCTGTGTGTTGTGTGAATTATTTGACAACATGAAGTTAAGTAATTTGTAATTAGACACAAGAAAAAATACTGCTTAAAATAATTTAATCTGACGTATAAAGAAGAGATATGATCTCTCTTTGATCAACTTAGCTGCAGTATCAATTTGCCAATTGTTTGAGTCTATGATCTACGTATGGTCTATGAGACTATTCTCTTTAGGACTTTTTACCCTTAAACAAACTTCTAAAACTTCTTGAATATTCTAATGACTTATAGTTCCCAAAAAGATATCATCTTTTTAAATACGTTTTTAAAAAATTGTGTTTGGCTTGTTTCAGATGGTTCCTGAGAATTGAGTGATCGCTACAATGTCTCCTCTATATTCCAAATAAACAAGTCAAAGCCAGAAAGTTCTGTGGCAGGACATGACCCAAACATTCAAGTCTTTATGGTCCAAAGTCACTTTGCCAGAATGCACTCAAAGACAAACAGAGAGCATTCTTTAAATATTTCTGGTTTTTAAAAAAGAAAACCTTTTTTTTTAAGTAACACGCCCCTAGAAAGGAAATAGTAAATAAATTTTAAAGTACATTAATTAAAATATATAAGTATTCACTTGATTTGATATCCCCCAATAACCCTAAATACTACTGTAAATGAAGAAAAAGGAGAGTGGAGGGTTAGTATAAATATTCCACCACTCTCTCACAATCTCTCTACTTTATACTTTGTTGATTCAGTAACATACTCAAACTTCTGACAACAAATAGAAATTAAAGAGAAAGTTGAAAAATACAAAATATTTTAAAGCAGTTATTTTTTCCAAGGGCTGTTTATTCTACCCTGGACATATTTCCTTTATTACTGACATTCTTCCTATTCTGATGACCACAGACTTATTCTGGGATCATGTCCTTTATTTTCATTTGTATTTTTGTAGCCGTCTTCTGTTTTCTTCTAATTCTGTCTCTTTTCTCTCCAACCCATCTGATTCACACTACCAGATTAATTGCCACAAAACACAGTTCCAAGATCTTCTATGGCTCCCTGCTTTCTGCTGATGCAAGTACAAACTCCACAATTTGGAATTCAAGGATATCAAAACAATTATACCAATCTAACTGCCCTTGCCTTTTCTCCCACTTTCACTCTGTCAAGCCTGAGGGGAAGACCATTTCGAAGCTTGCCTTCCCACTCCCTATGTGCCTTTCTTTGAGCTGAACCTTAGCGGGCTGTCCTCAGGGCACATGTAGCCATTCATTTTCTCCTTCAAAACATCAGAGCTCCTTCCCATAGCAGTTTTTCCTTTTCTCCAATTGATCAAGACCTGGAACATTTAGCATAGCTGCCTGCAATGATAGGCACTCTCATGGCACTCTTAGCCTAATCTTAATTACAATGTGAGTTAGGTAATGGTGTGCTTGTAAATGGTTAACAACTGGTTCTCAGTCTGGGGAAGGGAAACAGTACTTGCATATATGTATACGGAGGATGCCAAAAACTGTGTACACATTTTAAGGAAGGAAAAATCTGTATTAAAATTGTAATACTCAATATAGACCAAAAACAAAAGATGAATACAAGTAATGTTTGACATCTGCAATTGCAATAGGTGCTCAAAATGGTTACCATCAGTGTCCAGACACTTCTGATTACAGCGAACTCAAAGTAATACACAGACAGCATTGCTTAAAATGTGTATACATTTTTTGGCACCACCGGTATATACATACATGCATTTATTATAAATGTTGCTGACATAAAGCACAATATTTACAAATAATAAAATAGTTAATAAACCTTTTTGTAAATTCCATAAGCCCATCAATTCTTAAAGAATAATTTTGCTATATTTTTGTCAAACAATTATATCCATAACCAACCTAAGGTAGCAATTGACAGATGAGAATAGTTCCAACATGAATATTTGTTGATAGTTTATTTACATTAGTGAGGGGATGAAAGTGAAATGTGATATGCTGAAACTTCATGTATTTATTAATCATGCAAGTGAATCCTTTGCTAATTCAGGTAATTGCTGTCAAATACTGAAAAGAATATCTGCTTAATTTTTTGTGCTATTCACAAGTAGAATTTGCAGACTCTGCACAATTTTACAGTTAATCTGTATCATTTACATTATTCCTAATACTTTCTAAGTCTAGAGAATCAAAATAACAATAAAACCCTGATTTCTAGTGTTTGACTATTTCCATGGTGTAAATATTTCTACCATAACTGATTTCAAGACACCAACCAAAGGTCACTGAACAAAGAGTAGGAAAGACATGGACAATAACTCCTCATTATATATTATTTCTATTATGTTGATACAATAGATGTAAATAAACCAAAGAACATAGGTAAATATAAAATAATTAGAAAGTATTGAGTTTTGTTTTAATATAATTAATTTCAAGATACATATATATAATTTAATCTTCAGTAATGACCGTGTTTAACAACTGGCCTGAACATTTCTTGAGAATTTAATAATCAGCTCTCACATTTCAGACAAGCCAGCTCTTGTATCACACTGGCGTAAGAAAATATTAATGCCCTTTTTACTGATGAGGAAACACTTCTCTAGTTCAAAGGCAAATGCATCTATTGAGTAAACAAACCTATGTAGATCAAAATTATTTTACCAGTGCACCAGCTATCCTGAGATCATGGGTCATGTTTGTCTTCTTGGGCTCTGTAGTCTCAGACCTAGCATGGTATAGGCTCAGACGCAGGGCTCAATTGATGCTTGTCAATCTTGCCCTTACCCCTATTCAGCTGTTTATAAAGAAGGCTGACCTACAAAATATTTTGGTGAGAACACAGGAGCACTTTATTTTTGAGCAATGAAACTTGATTCTCTTTATTCACTACACACCATGGGTTGGACCTAGCTCTGTGACCTGGCCAGCTCCTGCACTCTCAGGTTCAAAATGGAAACCACGTGATAAAAGCAGAATAAGAAAATAATTGCAAAATGTTTTCTGTAAACTGGAGAATGCTGCTTTCTAGGGAATTTTCCTTTTAAAATAAAGAAAACCCATGGTGGAGGTGGGGAGGAAGTTTTTCTCACTTCTCTATGGATAACCATGTTTGTTACTAAAAAAAAAAAAAATTGATTCTGCACAAGATGAGAGATATCCTCCCACCATAAACAACTATAACACTAAACAAAAATATATGAAATTATTAGCTCTGGACACTGTACAAAAGGCAGTGTAGAATTTTATTGGCTTTTTGCCCAAACATACTTTTTTGTAACGCAGAGTGGGGAGAGGAAACTGTACGGCATGATCTGGCAGAGTTGAAGAGACAAGAGCTAAGGATCATGATGGTGTTTTGTTAGAAGATGTTACACAATTATGTATGTATTAGTGAATATAATTAAATATCCATTCCAGGTTCAAAATAGACCAATGGATCTCAATGTGACAGAGTATGAGGAAGTTTATTGATACAGCTTCAGATTCTACTTTGCAACTGACCTCTAAGAAACTACCACTGGTCAAATATTCCTGTGATATCAAAGAAAAATATCTATTTACTTATCTTAAAAGGTTATTTAAATATTCTTTCCTTTTTGAACGACTTATCTTTATAAATGTGGATTTTCTTTGTTCATTTCAAACAAGACATATCACAATAGATTGAATGTAGAAGTAAAATGTGAATTCAATTGCCAATAAATTTGCCAAAGTGAAAACAAAATATTTCTCACTAATTTTTTGAACATACATTTGTTTTTCATTAAAATGTATAGTTTGTGTTCACCTGCAAGGAATTTATTATTGTCATTTTAAATAAATGTTAAAATAACATACTTTAAATTTTCAGTTTTAATTTGTACTATTGTAAATATTGATCAATAGAATGCACATGGAAAGGGTCACAAGAACAAAATACAGGACAATTGATGCCCTAGAGTCAATAAAGACTATTCTAGACCCCTAACAAAGCTTAAAAGAAGCCTCAAAAGGATTGTACTGATCTGAAAGTAAATTAATTGCCCAATAGGACAAAACTCAACACTTTATTGAGATTTTATTGAGAAAGACTAGAAAACTCAGGCACTCAAAAATTAGCATCCACAAAATCCAACATTCAATCAAAAATTACTAGACATGTGAAGAACCAGAGCAATGATGTTCCATATCCAAGAGAAAATTCGTCCTGTAAGACCAGATCCCAAAATGAAAGAATAAGAGATAATAAAATTAACAAAAGAAACATTTAAAATAATTATTATAAATATGTTTGTATTAGTGAGTGTTATCCAGAAAAACTGAGCCGTGTGTGTGTGCATGTGTGTGTGTGTACTGTATACATATGGAGAGAGAGACAGAGAGAGGTAGATTCATGGAAACAGATTTATTTTGAAGGATTGACGCACATGATTATGGAGACTAAGCAACTCCACTGTCTGCGAATTGCAAGCTAGAGGCGCAGGAAAGTTGGTGGTCTAGTTTCAGTCCAAACTTGAAGGCCTGAAAACCAGGAAAGCCAATAGTATATGTCTCAGTCAGAGCCTGAAAGCTCTAGAACCAAGGGCTTCAATGTCTGAGGACAGGAGAAGATGGACATTCCGACTCAAGCACAAAGAAGCTTCCTCCCACTTTCTATTCAGGCTCTTAACAGATTGAATGGGGACCATCTGTACTGATGAGGTCAATCTTCTTTATTCAGTTTACCGATACAAATGCTAATCTCTTACAAAAATACGCTCACAGACATACCAATAAATAGTGTTCCAGCTTTCTGTACATCTCTCAGCCTAGTCAAATTGACACATAAATTTAATCATCGCAATAATCAAGAATTTCACGGAATAGATCGATGTAGAGGAAACATAAGAAATATCAATAAAAAATAAAAGCTATAAGAAAAGAGACATGGAAATTTTAGAATCTGAAAAATACAGTATCCAGTTTCAAAAATTGCTTGATGGCTTAACAACAGACTAAAAACATAGCATAAGAAATGATTTAAAGAAAATATTTAAGACAGAGCAGTATAAACTATGCTATATGAGTGCAGATTAAACAAAGCTGAAAACAAAATTGAACAAATTCTCAATGACGTGTGAGACTACCTCAAGCAGCCTAACATATATGTGATTGGACTAGCAGAAGGAGAGAAGAGAGAGACTGGAGTAGAAAAACATTTGAAGGAACCATAGTAGAAAATTTTCAAATTTGCAAAAGTTCACTAAATTTAAAGCAGAATAAACACAGAGACACATACATATAAATACATATGTCAAGTCACATAACAATCAAATTGGTAAAATTTATAATAAAGAAAAGTGTTTAAAAACACCTGAGGAGGAGAAAATCAAAATATTAAAAATATGCATTAATATCATATAAGAAAAACAATAACACAAATATCTGGTAACTTTTTGAGAAACAGATAAACTAAAAGACAATAAAATGACATTATTAAAAGACTGAAAGAAATAAAAATTGTCAACTTAGAATCCTATATCCTGTTAAAATACCCATTGACAATTAAGAAATTAGCAATAACAGTACAATTTCAGACTGGGATGATTTGTCATAAGCAGACCTGAACTATAAGAAGTATTTTAAAAAATATTTCAGGCTAAAGGGAAAAGATATCAGATAGGAACTCAGTTATGCATAAAGAAATGAAGAATGTCATTTTTATCTATTTATTTTGTTAAAATATAATTTATTGCTTAAAAAGTAATTACACTATATACTGATATTATAATATGTACAGAAGTAAAACATACGACAATAAGAACAAAAATAGTGTAAAGAAATCATGAAGATAAACTATGGTAAAGTTATCACATTTACACAAAGTTTTGTAATGGTGTCTGAAGGTATATACTGATATAGACATGTATAGTATAAATATAAAAGCAGGCATTCCAATAAGCAATTATATGCATACATATATATGCCTACATTCATACATATATAAACTAACACATGAATAAGCACAGAGGTGTAGGTAATAAATCAGTAAAAGATGCAAGGTAGAATGATAAAAAAAAAGAAAAGAAATACTGAAAAAATACTCATATAAATCAAAATAAGACTTAAAGAGGAAGGAAAGAAACAAATAAAAACAAATATCAATATAAATAACAAATCTAAGTGTATAAATTTTACATAAAATATAATTGAATTTAGCTCTCCAAATGAACACTAGAATTTGTCATATTAGATGGAAAAAAGGCCCAACTATACACTGTTTACCAAAGATGCATTTTACATATCAAAATATAAACAAGTTAAACATAAGAGGATAAAAAACAACATACCCTGCAAATGTTAATCATAAGAAAACTGGAGTGACTATACTGATATGAGACTAAGCAGACTTTAGGAAAAGAAATGTTTCTAAACATAAAGAAATATATTTTATATTGATAAAAAAAATCAATATACCAAGAAGACATAACAATCTTAAACTTATGTGCACCTGATTATAGAGCTTCAAAATACTGAAAGCAAAAATGACATAACACTGAGAAATAAACAAATTCACAATTAGAAATGAATATTAATAAAGTAAGTAGGTAGAAAAATCATTCTATTCTATTAATGAAATTGACCTAATTTTTATAGACCACTGTACCCAACAACTTCAAAATATATATAAAATATTTCCAAGTGCACATGGAATAGTCCTAAAACAGGAAATATGTTGGGCCACAAAACAAGTCTCAATAAGTGTTTAAAAAATCAAAATTTTACAGAGCAGTTTCTCTGAACACAGGAATTAAATTAGAGATCAAAAACAAGAAATATCAGGAAAACCTACAAATATTTTGAAATAAAAAGCCACTTCTAACTAATGTATTGGTCAAAAAAGAAATACGAAAGAAATTAGAAAATAATTGAAACTGAGTAATAATGAGATTACATTTTGAAATTTGTGGGATGCACATAAAGCCAAATTAGCAAAAAAAATTGTACTTTTATGTATTTTTATTAAAATTTTAAAAGATTTTAATTTGCTGACCTAAGTTCCTACTTTAAGAAACTAGAGAAAGAATAGCAAATTACATATAATACAAACAGGAAAAAAGGAAATAATAGAAAAAGGATCAGTAAATTCTAAATGAATAAACAACGGAGAAAAATCAAAAAAACACAAACTTGGTTTTTGGAAAATATTAATAAAATTCATAAACCCCTAATTACACTAGTCAAGAAAAAAGAGGAATGATAAATTAACAATATAAACAATGAAAAAGGTGACATTACTACAAACACTACCAACATTAAAAGGATAATAAAGGAATATTATAGAAGTTTTATACAAATGCCTTATTACTTGAAATATACATATTATTTAAATTGATACAAAAAGAAAAACTTCAAATAACCCTATATGTATTACAGAATTTCATCTCATACACACCTTATCACAAAAGAAAATTCAGGTTCAAATGGTTTCCCTGGTGAATTTTATTAGACATATAAGGAATAAATAATACTAATCTTACAAAAAATATTTCAGAAAATAGAAGTTAAGAAATAATTTTTACTTCATTTTATGAGACCAGTATAACCATGATAGCAAAATCAGACAATAACATAAGAAAAAATAATCCTTGTAAACAAAGATCAGAAAAATAAACTTTAATAAAATATTTTTTAAATGACAGCATTTTGACAACAAAAAGGATAATATGTGATGATCAAGTGGGATTTGTTCTGGAAACGTAAGATGGGTTTAGCATTTGAGAATACAAGGTACCACATTAACAGAATATAGGACAAAAATTATATAATTATCTCAGCAAATGCCAATAACTCGACAATATGCAAAGCCCATTCATGATAAAAATTCTTAACATACTTGGAATCAGATGAAACTTCCTCCACCTGATAAAAGGAATCTATAGATAACCTGTATCTAGCAGCATATTGAAGATAAATGATTGAACATTCTTTCCCTAAGATTAGGAATAAGGTAAAGATGTCTTTCTTTGCCAATTTTATTCAACATTTTACTGGAGGTCTTAACCTGTGCAATAAGACAAGAAAAATAAACCAAGATATTAGGAAGGAAAAAAACTGCTGATCACATTATCATGTATGTAGAAAGTCATTAAAAATGTAAAAAACAAAATGTTACCAGAGTGAAGTAATTTTTTTGAAGTCACAGGATGCAGAGTCAATATATAAAAACCAATTGTGTTTCCATATGTTTACAAGAAAAAATTTGAAAATAACATTTCAAAAAATTTTACAGTAACACAAAAGAACATCAATAGCATTACAAAATATAAATTGCTTAGAGATAAATTCCTTGAAGTGTAAAAGGCCTCTATGCTAAAACTACAAAACATTATCAAGAGAAGTTAAAGATATAAATAAATGGAGAGTAAACCATTTTTGTATTGTAACAATATGGTTAGGTTACCAATTCTTCTCAAGTTGTTCTATAAATGCAATTCACCTTAACCAAAACCCCACCTGGCATTTTTGCAGAAATTGACAAGCAGATTTTAAAATTTATATGAAAATGCAGAAGACCTAAAATAAGACCAAACAATGTTAGAAGAAAAGTGCTTCAAGTTTGAAAACATTATACTACTTAATTTTATGACTTAGTATAAGGCTCAGGTAATACAGCAGTGCATTATATTGGTGAAGACATACAAAAAAATAGATCAATATAACAGAGCATAAAATTAAAAAATAAACCCAGACTTAAATGGTGAATTGATTTCTAACAAAGAGATCAGCTCATTTCACTGGGAAAAAATAATTTATATCTACATTTTTAAAAATGAAGATTGACTCATGTCTCACACTACATATCAGTTAATTTGAGATGGCTTGTAAATCCAAACATAAAAGGTAAAGTTATAAATCTTCTATAAGAAAAGTCAGAGACTATCTTCACATCAAAGTGAGCAAAAGTTTCTCAAGACACGAAAATACACTAATCATGTTGGGGAGGGGGAATGACAAAAATGGACTTTATCAAAATTAAGCATTCCTGCTGTTAAAAAGACACCTTTATAAAGTGGACCAGGCTCAGTGGCTCAGCGTAATCCCAACATTTTGGGAGGCTGAGGTGAGAGGATTGCCTGAGCCCAGGGGTTCAAGATCAGTCTGGGCAATTTGGTGAGACCTCATCTCTACAATAAATCACAAAAACTAGCCAGGCATGGTGGCATGCATCTGTAGCTCCAGCTGCTTGGAAGGCTGCAGAAGGAACTACAGCAGGTCATGGCTGCAGTAGCAATGAGCATGCCACTGCACTCCAGCCTGAGTGACAAGAGTGAGACTCCAACTCAAAAAAAAAAAAAAAAGAACAAAGACTAGCAAGTCATTGACTCTAAGAAGACAGTCAAAGGACTTGTATCCCAACTATATAAATACATAAACAACCTACAAGCTTCAATATTTGAGATAAATGACTTCTTAATGAACAGAAAATTCAAACAGAAACCTAAAAAAAAAAAAATTCAAATGATCAAGAAGCACTTGAAAATGTGTTTGACATTAGTCATCAGGAAAATACAATTAAAACCATGAGATAATAGTACACCACCCACTAGGATTCCTAAAACAAAAGAGGCTGACAACACCAGGTAATGATAAGAACCTGGTAGGAGGGGAAAATGGTAGAACCACTTTGGAAACCCGTCCAGCAATGTCATAAAAGTAAACATACACCTACCCCATTACCCAGCAGTACCCTTCTTAGCTGTCTATTCAAAAGTAAAAAAAAGCATATACACACAAAAAGACTTGAACAAGAATATTTATAGAAGCTTCATTAATAATAATTAGCAACTCTAAAGAGCTCAGATGCCCATTAAAATGAAATGAATAAACAGTGACATAAAATGGAATACCACATTGCAACAAAAAGTGACAAAACTGTGAATACATGTAGCTCACATAGATGAACCTCAAGGACATAATGCTGAGCAGAAGCCAGATACAAAAGGATACTACTAATCTCTGATTTAATACACACACACATGTCTTGCCTCATTTTTCTTCTTACCACCAAGAACATCAGTCAATGTAAAACGTTAAATACACACACACACACACACACACACACCACACACACACACACACACACACACACACACACACACACACACACACCACAACCTTCAGATAGATGATACCAAACCTGACTTAGCCTTCTCCTTCACTGAGATAAAGAAATTTGATTTTTTGTCTGCTGGTACAGAATCCTATGTACTCAAGAATGCAAACTGTAAATCAATACCCACGACTTTAAGGTGACATTTCAACAACTGTACATCCTGGAGCCTCTCAGGATCTCAGGATCATTTTGTTCCTGTCAAATGCCTAACTTTTTAAATAATTTATGAGCATTTTACTCCGCATCTTACAACTCGGGATGAACTGTCTTCCTTTTTTATGAGTATGCTTTCATTCAAAGAGTCAGTTATTCACTCACTAAATATGATTGAACATATACCATGTGCCAGCACTATATTGTACAGTGTGGATATAGTAGTGTGGATGTAGTAGTGGGAAGGGTAGCCACAGCCTAGACCTGGAGCTTATGTGGGGAGGAGGAGGGGAAAAATGTCAAATTACGGGTTGTACAAATAATGTTTAAATGGTTTTTTTTTTTCAATTTTCTTTTTAAAAATTTTTATTTTAAAGATGTGGGGTACACTTCAGGATTAGGCATATAAGTGGTCATCGTACAGGTAAAGTTTGGGCCCCCTTTTGGTCCCCACCTGCCTGGTTTGAGATCAGGTACCCTTATTGATATTATGTGCCGCCCCCCTCCCATGTACACAATGGAAGATTATGCAGCCATAGAGGACAAAATGATGGACTTCACAGCAACTTGGATGGGCTCAATAATCTATCATAGAAACTATTAAATATTAAATGTTATTATTGCAGAAAGAAAGAAAGAAAGAAAGAGAGAAAGAAAGAAAGAAAGAGAAAAAGAAAGAAAGAAAGAAAAGAAAGAACTGTATGGCATAGGCTTCCTATGTGCTCATTTAGCAAGAAATACTGATCTTGTCTTAAATGGATGAAGTCAGAGTAAAGACCAAAAAGTGCTTCCTGGGGAAGGGAACTTTTGAGCTAAACTTTGAATGGTGAGCAAAAATATACTTGGAGGAGGCTAATATTTAAGATGCCAGAGTGAGTCTGGTGAAATGGGCAAGGTCTGTAATAAACCGGACAGCGTTAAGAATTTTGACTGCATCAATAAATAAAATCATGGGAAAGTTATTAAAGAAGTTTGCACTCTAGAGGGATATGATCATCTGACTTCAGGTATAGAATACATTGGGGAGTGTGGGATGAGCACTGGGGGACTAGTTTGATGGTAGCACACATACATAATCAACAAATGTCCCTATTAATTTCCAATGAGAGACGTGCTCTGAATTCCATGGACTAGAGCTAGTGTAGAACTTAGATAGTCCTACTTTCAATAATTAGCAAATACACTGGCACTGCTTTTTGGACAAAGACAGAGAACTGAAAGGTTTAGCAGAAAAAGTTAAAGAAGAGTCACCCAAGAAGAGGACATAAGAACAGGCAAGTCAAAGAAGTTAGCCTCAGAAGGTCAATGCCTGGGATACCTGTATGTGCCGGTTTCTTTTTTTAATTTTTATTTAGGGTGACCAATTAATAAGAGCTCATTCTGTCTCAAAATTGCACCAAGCACTTTATATTTATCACAGATAATTGACACCTCTGTCCCACAAGGCATATGATATTGTTACATATTTTTAAAAAGAAAGAACTGGAAGTGTAGAGCAGTAGAATAACTTGTTCAAAGTTACACAATCTGTAGGTAACAGAGGGAAAACTTGAACCCAAAGCTGTCTGATGTCAAACATTGACTCTTCACCATGGCATGTTTCTTTTTAATGGTTACCTCCTTTCCTGGTTCTCAGTTACTTCACCCCACTATATTTGGAACAATTCTGGGTTCTTCTGTACTCTGCCATAGATACATAGAACATTAATCCTAATGGGGCCTTAGAAATTAGGTAGGTCAATGCTTTAATTTTATAAAGGAATAACATGAGTCTTAGGGACATGCTGGGGCCCCTCAGCAAATATTGACAAGTGAGGTGCAGAGCTCCTAGTCTTCCAGTAAACCACACTAGTCATCCAACTTATCCATTCTCTTTATAGATTTGAAAATTTTGCAATGGTGAAGTTATACTGTGCCTGTGAGCTAGCTCGGTGGAGAAGGCAGCTCTTAAACACTGATTTGTGGATAGAGTAAATGTCAAAATAAGTTTAAGAAAAGAAAGACTAAGTCTAGACAATTATTGTGTCTACTTCTCCCTTCTCCAATGGGAGGAAGAAATGTTGCTTAATATGTATTTAAAGTTGAACATTTTAGAACTTGTAGCTGCTGTACTCATTGCTTAACTATTCACAGATTCCTCAGGGCAAAATGCCTTCTGCTGGGGCAAGAATGATTCTTTAGTTACCTACAACTTCAAGGCCAATAGGAAAGCTTAATTTCACAAACAGTAAAATCATAACTGCCATTTAGGTAGAACACTAGACGAGTTAAGAGTTCCAAAAGGGAAAATGGCATTATTTATACTTCAAAATATACATCGGTGCCCAAAAGAAAGCACAAACTACCTAGAAGATATTTGATGACCTAATCTCATGTAATTACATGCAATTAATTTGTAATCTATTCCAGATTCTGAAACTATTCAAATCTCTCAGCATTTCTTGGCAAAGAACCTTTCACACCAGTCCCAACTGGGAACAGCCTTTTCTGGGAGGTGGGGAGGGACCCAGATCTGGCAACAGCAAGCCTTAAACTCAAGGGAGGCTCTTCATGTTTCCAAAAGAAGATGAAGGGGGCCATCTCTGTGGTCAACAAGGGTAATTTTGGAAGCTCAAAGTCTATCAAAATGCTAAGGTGTGATTATTTTAGCAGAATTCTTCTCTTTCACAGATGCAATCAATAACCTTTGGGTTCACCTGAAAAGAAGTTTTACCGTGTATGCTGTAATTGAATTGATTTTATATTTTCAAGATAAAGAACATTAGCTTTTACAACTCTAAAAGGTAGTCTCTACAGGCTTCTCTACCTACATCTGTTATAAACCTCTTCTCTTTGATGGGCAATAGGTATTGTTTAATTTCTAGCTCAACAGTATGTCTTCCCAGCCAACAGAGACAGGGGTTCTTTCCACTTCCTTCGGGTTTACCACTGTGACTTTTTCCCTGAATGATATTCTCCACTCTGGAAAAACTCACTCAGAGTTGTGAGCATGAAAAAAAAAATCCGTGGGGGATATTTTTTTAAATGGTAGCAGAGTATGCAATGTGTGGAATTTGGATTAAGCTCTGAAACATTTTTAGTTTCGTCTCCAGTGTTCACTATCTGCGTGATATTAGTCAAGTTAAATAACTACTTCTCCTAACCTCAGTTTCCCCATGGATGTAAACTTTTTTCAGGGTTTTATGATGATAATGAGGTCTCACATTATCACCTACACCTACAATGTAGTATCTAGCACACTCCCTGAAACAAGTCGAATCCCTCCCTTAAATTACTGGTTCCCTGAAAAAATTATTCCCTCTCTTTTTTTTTTTTGAGTTGGAGTCTCACTCTGTCACCCAGACTGGAATGCAGTGGCCACTCCCGGCCACCGCAGCCTTGACCTGCTGGGCTCCGGCGATCCTTTCACCTCGGCCTTCCAAGTAGCCGGAATTACAGGCATGCACTACCACGCCCGGCTGATTTTTTGATTTATTGTAGAGATGAGGTCTCGCTGTCCAGGTGGGTCTTGAACCCGCGGGCTCGGGCAATCCACTCACCTCAGCCTCCCAAAGGTGCGGGATTACAGGCTGAGCCACCGAGCCCAGCTTATTCCCTCTCTCTAAAAAAAAAAAAAACGGAACCAGACCCCATATATCACTTTGTAAACCCAGAACAGCTCACCTTATTTTAAATAAGACATTGTGAAAAGTTAAAAGGAAAGATGGACCAGAAGAGATAAAATGAGAGACAACCAGCAGTAACAGGGAATTTGCTATAATAGTTTCTGAAAATCTTTGCTACATATTGTGGGGTTCTTCTTCAACAATGTCCAAACATAAATTTGACAAATGAAATGATTGTTTTGGTCTGTGGTAGGTCAGAGAACAACAGTAAGTCAGAAGGCCGTGAAAGGGATTTAAATTGAGTAAATCTTTCAACCTCTTCTCACAAATTAAGTGTAGTCAGCCTTGATAGAAACTGCCAATGGTAATTTCTGAATTTCCAGGGACCCCCACACAGGTTGACACCTTGGATGTTATTGGCATTGCTATGTTTGTTTTGGATGTGGTAATAAGCATGACTAGAATGAGGCTTTTGCTAGATTCTTACACATAATTGCCTCTTGGATTTCTCTAAATTAAGTTATGAGGTTTTTTGAGACTGTGACACTAGATAATGAGGTCATAACCCTGATTTGGTAGCTGCTTTAGGACAGAGACAAAAGGCAGACATTTTTAGCTTAGATTTAACACATTCAAGAGGGGAGGGGAGCATGTAATGGATTGTGTATCTATTAGAGGAAATAAATATTTTATTCTTATTTTCTTCCTCTGGATTCCACACACACCCTCAAAATACTTACAGTCAACCATACCAGTTAGTGGTGGCAGACACAGATGGAATTGTAGGGAGTCTTGCATTTCTATTATTTGTTGATGAGGAAGACAGTATTGTATGTGAATTGGGTTATCTCCCTCAACTTCATGATGTTGAGATGAAAAATGTCATAAAAAAAACAAGTCAAAAACAGGAATGAAAACCTCCCATAGTAAATCTGAAGACAGAATATTGCTAATAATAATAATAATAATAATGGTAATGATAGAAGCAATGACAATGGTTGAACTGTTTACTGAGCACCTGTGAGGCACCATGGTGAGAGCTTTTCATATGTTTGTTCTCTTTCGTAATTTTCACAATAATCCATTTATTTTCATCATTTTACACATGAGGATAGTGAAGCTAAGAAAGTGACCACATCATTAGAAAGTGATGGGGAAGGGATTTGAACTCATGACTGTAAAGTCTCTTAATAACTGCATGGGTTTAGTTAAGAATAAACTGTGCAAGCGAGTTCTACACACGGGCATTCAAGGGTCATTATTGCATGTTGACCATGTGGCAGGAATGAGGTTAAATGATGAGAACACAAAGATGAATAGACTCAGTGGTGTCCCTTGAAGAAAGGTGAATAAAATCACATGGGATAAAAAAAAGTGATGTATGTATCTGAGAAATGACTGGAAACTGGTGTGGTAGAAAAGTTTTGAGAGGTAGGGAGCCATGACTGAGAAGATTGATGCGGTGGTCCAGTTTGATCAGGAAGGATCTTATGACCTCAGCTATGGAAGTTGGCCTGTATCCTCTGCACATGTCAAGACCATAAATAATGTTGAGGCAGAGTCATATTCGAGCTCTAGAACAATCTCTCTGACTCCATAGCATAAGTTAGTTTGGAGGTGGCCAAAATTGAAAACAAGAAATCTATTTAGGGAGATACCTAATGCGGTGAGGGTTTGAGCTGTGACCACTGTAACTGAGATTGAGTGGATTCATAAAGTGTCTATGCAGTTGAATCAGCAAGATTTGGGTATGACTGGGGACTGGTTAGATGTGAAGGGGAAGGAGAGAGAGGATCTCAAGTAACTCTGCCAATATGGCTGATGGGACATAAGATGGTCCTGAGATTATTCTACTGAAATGTAGAGTTCTTGAAGAATGAAAAATTAGAGTCATTGAAAAGGAATATACTGTTCCTGTCAGCTAGAACTTTGATTGCCTGTCAAGAGAATGCAAGTCAAAATATTCTGATTAGAAGTCCTGGCCACTTGTGTTGGAAGTATTTACTAAGCCAGTTCTCATTCCTGAAAGCAAGTAGAAAAGACCCCAATGTACTGAAATGTTAAGGGTCTTCACAGACTATGAAGAGCAGGAATTTGAACCATAAAAATCTCCAAAGTCTCAAGAAAACTCACACCTTTGAGGGCTTCTATCCAGAAGTCCTACTTTTTCAATGTCCTATACAAGTGCAGAACTTCATGAATTGAAACAGGGGCTTTTGTTTCAACCCTTGCAGTTAGTTCATAAGGAATAATTGGACTTTTTAATGTCTAGCCCATGATCCAGCTCTACAGCCAAATAAAACCCTCATCCTCAAGAATCAGGGTGGTACAGCCATAGAATTTGTCTCCCGCAAAGCCACCTATTTTTTTCCAGATTCCAGGTGCCATGATCTGTGGATGGATCATGGGAAGTTGCACTAAACACTAAATACATCCTTTTTAATAAGCTACCTTTAGCCTACGTGTGTTGAGATTCTGCCTTGTCATTCATAACAACGTGTGAGAGTTTGATTTTAGGTTTGCTTTGCCAGTACCCTATCTGTAACACACTAGCTTTTTGGGTTGACTCTTGCATTAGGCTGGATAGAAGCCTTCTTTGGTATGGGTTTTTCTTCAGACTTGAAAGAGTTTATGGTTCAAATCTCTGGTCTCTGCAGGCTCTTATAACCCTCAGCATTTCAATCAATGGGGTCTTTTCTGCTTGCTCTCGGGAGTGAAAACTGGTTTAGTAAACAGCACTGAAAACATGGCCAGGACTTCCGATCATAATATTTCCACTTCCATTCCCTAACGCTGTAGCAGCCCGAATAATTTTGTTAGACTTGTGTGTGATCTCTCATCCTTTGCTTTCTTCCTCCTTATCAGAGACAAGTCCAAACTTTGCAAAAACAAGAGCCACTAGATGATGTCCAACAGCAGAAGACAGACCTCTAGCAAAAGATGTGGGGAGCAAAACCTAATGGACTGCACTCATCCTGAACTACTAGAGCCTGCAGTTCCAGAATGCATAGAATCAAAACACACATGCTAAACTTCACTATAGCACATACACAGCTGTTCAGAAAGAAATTCATGGAAACTGTTGATATGTGTGCCTACCTAGCTCAGTGGCTCAAAAGGATAAGGGTTTGCAAGCTTCTACAGATCTTTCGCAGTCTGTGCTCCAGCCCTAATGAACAACTTCTAGTTCACACCCTGAGCTTTCTTTCTCATCCAGGTCGAGGCATGCACTGCTCCCTTTGCTATCAACCCCTTCCCATCCTTCTTATCTAAGTTTAAGCAGAATTTCTTGGGGAAAATATTGCCTGATACTTATTAATTGTTAGATGTCCCTGCTCAAGTTTTCAGTGTATGCCTCTGTTTTAATGCATTTTCACCTACATTATAAAATCACTTTACAATTCAGCATGACTAAATTTTAAACTTAAGGGCCACAACTTTTATCTCTACATCTCCAGAAGTTTGTACAGTGTACTACATATGGTAGTTACTTAATAAGTGTTGAAGACAGTGATGAGGAATGGGAGGATGACTCCTTCCCACCTTTCTCAGCCAGCATGAAAACAGGAAATGTAGCCTCCTTTCTGACAGGCCTCCTCTTCTGGATTTTTCTAGTGGGTGGTTTCAGTAGGGACAGGGAAAGATAGATTATCTAGCACTTCCTCAGCCATAGTGGGTTCTTCACTGGGTCTCAAGAACCACTATTCTTGCAGGGCCTAGGAAAACACTGACTTCACAGAGAAAATGAAGCTCAAATTGGACATTTATGGATATTCCTTTAAAAAGACCCAAGCACTGAATGTGTTTTCCAGACTGATGCCTTGGAGGGAAAGTCCAGCCACCACCTTCTCTCTCTAATGCTCTGTGTACAACCTCTGTGACACCATTGCCCATTTTACGAGGCAGCTCTGGCACATCTCACAGGCAATCAGCCTGTTGGTGCAATTCTGAAACTCACCAGGCTGGCTTCTCCAATCTCCATGACGTCAAATGTGCCATGTCTCAAGGATGCCCACCACATGCCAAGTTGGGAAATTAGGGAGGTGCGGTCAGGTTGAAACCTCCCTTCTTACTTTTTTCCTGGTGTCTCGAAACCAGGATTTACTAATATTTCTTTAGGTGGTTTTCAAAAGTACATCTATCTCTTTCTCTGAATGATGTGATGAAAGTTATTAATTTTGTGTGTGTGTGATAGAAATTATTTTTTCCCAACCAGAACCCCCAAAACATTTTCTTCTTTAATTGGGACATATCCCTCACATTGCATTGTAGCAATAATATCACATTTTTGGTATTAGGGTCTGCCTATCTTTTAAAGGCCTTGAAAACACAAAACAAGCCTTACTTTTCCTTGTCATTCTGACTGGAATCTAGTACCAAGGGTTTGCACATGTTTGGCAATTGATACATATTTATGGAAAAAATGGAATGAAATAATCTGGAATGAACAGATTCATTAAATGTAACATGATTTAGCCATCTACTAAAAAGGAGATATTCAACAAGCGTCTATATTGTTGATTCTATTAAATAATCTTGATAATAATATCCTTTTGACTCAGTTGTAAACAGAAGAGAAATGCAAGTACACATACAAATTATTGTGAATCATGACACACTCACTAGAATGGCTAAAGAGAAAAAGAATAACATCAAATTGTAACATGGAAGTATAGCAACAAAAACTTCACTTAATGAAACCGTTTTACACATTATCATTTTTGACAGCTTCTCAAAAAGTGAGACATACATCTACCCAATGACCTAGCAATTCTACTCCCAGGTATTTATCCTTCTTTTGGAAGGAAATGAAAGTATGTAAGTCTACAAAAAACCTTGTACAAGAATGTTCATAGCAGCTTTACTTATAACAGCCAAACACCAGAAACAGAACAAATGTTGACCAATAGGAAAACGGATAAACAAACTGTGATATATCCACATGCCAGAATAATACTCAGCAGAAAATGGATAAACTACATACGTGAAACAACATAGATGAATCTCTAAAATGGTATGCTGGGTGAAGGATATCACATAACACAAAAATATATACTATATAATTCTATTTGTATAAAATTTTAGAATTTCATAGAAGACTAACCTACAGTGATGGAAATTAGATCCATGGTTGCCTCTGGGGTAGAGAATTGACTGGAAAGGAACACAAGGAAAATTTTTGTGGTGATGGAAACATTTTGTGTCCTGGTTGAGGGAAGAGATTAAACAAGTATATATGTTTGTCAAAACTGAGTCAACAGTACGCCAAGAGCATAACACTGTATGTAAATTATGCCTCAATCTAAGAAAGCCATTTTGGATGCTGTGTTTCTCAAGTCTCAAACAAAACGAAGCCTAGATTTTTAGGACAAAAAGAGGCCTGAGGAAATCATAAGGTCCTACCCATTATGGTAAAACTGAGATAGAAAAACTGAGTCTCCCAAAGGAAAAGTGATATGTTCAAGATCGCATAGACTTAGAGGCTGAGGCAGAACTGGAACTCAAATCCCTCAATGTACAGGAGGATTGGAGCTAGGAATTACTTCAACTCTACACTCTCCTTGCTTTAATAGTATCAATTAATTTGCCAACTATGCCCTTGGACCCACACTCACCCTGCTGCATGCCCTTCCACAACCCCTTATGATATTTCACCAAGGGAAATAATTTTCTAAGTTTATCTCCATAAAGACTAGGGCAGAGCCAGGCTAGATAGAGAGAACCAGAGTTACATTCTCTCTGAATATAGGAGTTCTAGGTTTTAGGTCATCCTTGCCCAGTAGAAAGGCCTCAAAACTCAGTGTCTCTGAAGAGAGGTAAAGGAAACCCTAGTCGTCAGAAATTGGATAAAAGATCTTAGGATCAGATTCAGGAGAAAGCCAAGCTGTTACAGAGACTGGGGAGAGGTCACTGAGTCTGGCAAGACATGGAGCAAGGAGAAGGATCCACCCATCTTCTCCTATCACCTGTGTAAACCAGACTGGGCTCCTTGTTCTATTTTAAACATTCTCTCTCTCCTACCCAACTCAGGCTCCTTCTGGAGACTTCCATTTCTACTCCAGAAAACCTTGAGAGCAGCAAGAGATCATCAGCAGGAGAGGATCAATAAGGTGAGATGAATTCCCAGTCCCATCACCTCTAACTAAGGCAGGAGAGGGACACTATTCAACCATGACATTACTCTGAGACAAAACCAAAATTTTTACTCTTAAAAATATCAGTCGTGAATGGTCACACCAGAATTCCAATTAATTGCATATCAACTTAGATGGGATAAATTTGTATGCTGACTGATTCTATTCCTCAGCACTCCTTTGTTCAGTCAGCAATGTCCTCAGTGGAGTATCCACCCCTGTCTCCTTCACTAAAAAACTTCTGTACATCCACTCTTATTGAAGGAATATATTATCAAAAAGAAGGCCTTAAGCTCCCAACTTTCTCAGAGAGAGGCAATGTAGCTATTAACTGTGCAAAACTTTTTGTTAGCTCCAAGAAGTCATTTCATATTCTATGTCAGGCACTTAGGAGTTGCTTAAAAAACATATTGGTTGGGTAATGAATGAGTGAATATTTGTTTTTAGACTCTGTGACATTGCATCTCAGTGTATTCTAGGGAAGGAACCAACTTGAGCATTGGAGTCCAATCAATCTCTACTTATTAAGGGCACACATTATGCTGCACATAGGCATAACACATAACTTCTCTGAGCCTCAGTTTGCTCATTTTTTCTATATAAAAAAATAATAATACTTAACTTAAAGCAAGGGCTTTTAGTTTGGCGTCCATGGATCCTTAAGGAGCCCTTAAAATTGAATATGATTTTTGGTACATATGTATTTTTATGAAAGAGTTTTAGATTTCATCACATTCTTTAACTAGGTCAGTGTCTTCTTTAAAAAAAAAATATATAAACCACTGCGGCCTTAGATATTTTTATGAAGATGCAGATAATATATATAAAGTACCTGAGAAAGCGAGAACCCACAGCAACTGCTGTACAATCTCCTGCCATGGGGGAATGAGATTTCTGAGATTGGTAACAGGTTGTCCCAACCCTTATGAGTCCGCAGCCTTCCAAGACGCCCTTGAGTAGCCAACTAGGTCACCTTAGGCAAATCTCTTCTCCCTGGCCTGGGTTCTTGTTTCTAATGTGAAAAATTTGTACCTGGTGATCACCCAAACCTTGCAGATATCAACATCCTGACTCTTGCAACTCCCTTAAATCATAAGGATAAAATGCAAATAAATATCGGTATATTCAGCTATGTGCTTCATTTTCTAGAGAGTTCAGGAGAGGGGCCTCTGCTTTTTACCTCGAAGAGCAACTGAGTTGGTAACTGAAATTCAGTTCTGATACAAAAGAAAGTCTGAGAACAGGGTGAGAGGGCATCTTCAGGACTGTGTGTGTAAAGCAGACCAGAGCCTTTGGGTTTCTCCCTTGAACAGAGGTGATGGAGTCACCTGTTTTGGAGGAGCAAAGCAGTTCAGAGGGGCAAAGTGCAGGCAGCACTGCCATTTCTCTACTTCTCCAAATTGCTCAATTAACTGAAAAAGAAAACCAGACAAACACTCCATTGGACAGCAAACCACTGATTTGCATATATTTAAGCAGGAAAGAGTCCCTCCTGCTCTCTTTCTTTTTTACTTGGTTCCAAGGGCTCTTGACAATTTTCTCTAGAGAAAAGCTCTCCTCCAGTAGACCCTTGAATTAGGGAAGACTTTTAAACCATCTCTTAATGGTTTTGGTGAAAGAAGAAAGGAGTCTGAAACACTCCTCCCCACCCTTTCCAGTTATGTCAAAGACCAGATGTGAATGTGTAGGGCAAATGTGCAGAAAATCTGCTCATCCTTGGCCAGTTTTTAGATAAGTATACTACCAAGCCAGGCTGAATTCTCCTACAAGAAAACTGTGAGTAATCCCAAGGAGAAGATTCTCTAGATAGAATCTTTAACCAAATTCTCATCTGGCTCCTACATTAATCCACCACAAGTTTTACAGTTCCCCCAAAGGGGTTAAACCCATTACCTGTTGCTGCAGTCTGGATAAGGTTGGTCCTCCAAAAATCTCATGTTGATATTGTACCCCAGTGTGATGGTGTTGGAAGGTAGGGCCTACTGGGGGGTATTTAGGTCATTAGGATGGATCCCCCATGAATACATGAGTGCCCTTCCACCCTGTGTGGAATGTATTCATTCCTTCAAGAGTGGAGTGTTTAGTAGAGTCTGACTTCCTCAATTTATCTATCTTGTTCTCTCTCTTGCCATGTGATCTCTGCACATATCTGCCCCCCTTCCATCTTCTTCTTTGAGTGGAAGCAGCCTGAGGCCCTCAGCAGAGACAGCTTCTCAATCTTGAACTTTCCAGCCATCAGAATCTTCAGTCAAATAAACCTCTTTTCTTTTGCCCAGCCTCAAGCATTCTGTTACGGCGATATTAAATAGACTAAGACACCCATGTAGCTCAGTGAAAGCAACATGAATACTTCAACCCTAACTTTAAACATTGGCCATTTCACTTACAAGTTCTGGGATATGGTCAAGCTGTGATCTTACTGAATCTCAGCTTCCCCATCTATAAAATGGGGGAATGATAGTAACAATATTAAATAGTTATTTTGTGTATTTGATAAGTTCATATGTAAAAAGTATCTATAAAAGTGCCTGCTAGCCTCCAATCAATGTTGGCTACTGTATTGGTTATCCATTGATGCCTAAAAATTTACCCCCAAAACATTATGACTACAAACAGCAATATTTATGATTTTGAAATTTCTCAGGAAATTGAAATGGCCTGAGTCCTCTGGTTCAAGGTCTTTTGCAGTCGACAATCAAGATGTCAGCTGGGACTACAGTCATCTCAAGACTCAACTTGGAGCAGGAGCTACTTCTAATCTCACTTGCCTGGCTCTTGTTAAGACTTGTTTCTTGCGGTCACAAGATGGAGAGCTACAGTTGTTCCCTGGCTGTTCCTCAGTTCCTTGTCACATGGGCTTTCAATAGCGAAGTTCACAATATGGGACCTGTTTCATGAGAGTGAGGAAGCAGGAGAGAGCAGAAAGGAAGTGCCAGATGGAAGTCCCAGTCTTCTGTAGTCTCATAGGTAATATCCCATCATCTTTGATATATTCTGTTCATTAAAAGCCAGTCACTAAGCACAGCCCATTCTCAAGGAGAGAGAATGGCTCAAAGGCATGAATACCTCGAGGCCATGATCATTGGAAGAAATCTTGGAAAGCTGTGTATCCCACCTCTCATTGGTATTATTATCTGACAATAGTATGTAGAACAACAAGCACAGTGCCAAACGTGAGGACTCAATAAAAGACTATTGTTATTCTTATGTCATTGCTAGCTCTTAGCAAATTATTTAAACACTGGACAGATTTAACTGAGTGTTGGTCCATTGTTATGACCATAGACCCTGAGACTGGGTTACTCAGTGTGGAGTCTCCATTGACATATCACCAAACTCCCTCCTCCTCCTTCTTCTTATAGAAGAATAGTGGCCACAGATGGACAAAATCAGGGGATGGCAAGAAGATCATAAAGGAATCAAAATGATGAAAGCACCAGGATCCAAGAATCTTCATCAGGCTAGAATAATGACAACTTCTCATTAAAACTGATACAAAAAGAGACACAAAACACCCAACTCTAATTTTCAAGACAAAAAAAAACCCAGAGAGGGTTGGGGAGTGTGTGTCTGTGTGTGTGTGTGTGTCCAGCAGTGCAGCAGTATCCTGGCCAAAAAGAACAGTCAACATAAAGCAAGTCTGTTGTCTGGTTGATGAAAATGTTAATACAGATGGGACTATATCAACAGAAGAAGATGTTTCAAAGCAATTGAGGTGATAATCTTATCTTTTTTCTGAATGCTCAATCCAGTCCTAAAATCAGGCCTAGTATGAAAGGAACTGCCAAATTGGGAAATACCAAATAGAACTTTCCTTGGTAGGGACAGAATCTAAAGGAAACGGTTAAATAAATACATTTTTCAAATTTAAAAGCCTCCTACCTGCAATGAGTTAAAAGTCCTACCATTAGAAGTCTCCAAGCATAGATAGGGTGACTACATTGAACAAAATGTATTTAGATGAGAAATTAGTCCATAAAATGGAAATAAAAGGTGCAGCCTACTTCCAGGGGACGGGGGCTGTGAAACTTAATATTGTGGATGAGTAAGAGAACAAAGGTTGTGCCGTGTTCTTTGCCATCCAAATGGTCATTGGATGGAATATTTTCTGGAGGACCCAGTCCCTTCCTGAGAACTGAACATTGACGTATAGGAAAACCTGGGCCCCTCTGCATTTATACGGCAAAAGAGTGGGAACTGCCCCACCTGCTAGTTCGGCTGCCTTAAGCTCCATTCCACACAGGTTTGGTAATTCCCTAGGAATGGGCATTGTCCTTGGCCTCCAAAGGCAGTTTGGTGGATGCACCCTTATTGGACACAATCTATATACCAGCCCACCAGGCCTTACAACCTTGCTCTGGCTCTCATGTTTGTCTTGTCCTGTCTGCTAGATTGTGAGGTACCCTGGGATAGATACAGATTTAAAGATGCCTTCCTTTGGGAAGCTTTCCAAAACCAAGTCCTCATCTCCCACCCTCTTGGGGCTAAGAGTTCCAAGACTTTTTTGGAGCTCTTAACCCCAAAATCTACAGTGTGGATTTCAACTTGTCTTGTCAGAAAAATCACCTTTTAAGTTAAATTATAACTTTTTTACACATGTATTTAATCTCTTGCTCTCGTACATGTTCATTCGTCATTTTAGTTCTTTTCCTCCCTAGCACCTGCTTGTAGTCAAGTTTTAAATTCATTTGTTCAGTCATCTAAATTAAATAAATTCAAAAATTGACTCCCAAATAAATAAATTGAGCCATACAAAATGTCGTTTTGGGGATCTGGTTTATTTCACGTGGTATCATGTTTTTGAGGTTCATTCATGGAGTAGCGTGTCTCAGTACTGCATTCTATTTGATGGCTGATTCTTACTCCGTTGGTGGCCATAACATGCCTGTGTTTATCCACTCATCAGCAGAGGGAAATTTGGACTTTTTTCACTTTTTGGCTATCATAGATTATGCTGTTATGGACACTCATGTAATGTATTTTATTGTGCCTAATTAGAAGGAATTCCAGACAGGACCCGGTGGCTTCCAGAGAGCTCTGGTGGCACCGAGGCCTGTGAGGAAGTGGCTCTTCTTACAGTCCAAGGCCCCACCGTGAGAAACCAACACGCCCTTGGAATGTACCCCAGGGTCCTACAAGGAGCTGTGGGTTCACATGGCAGGGCTACCGTGTTCTTCCTGAAGGAGAAGTAGAAGATTCTCCCATCTGTAAAAAGGAAGGCCTTCATGAAATGGGAGACCTTACACTTGTACAGAGAAGCACTCTGTGGTGCCCAGACTCCTGCAGATCTCCCATTCCTGGTTATTTTGAAGCTAGACCCCTGAAAAGCATTATGCTACATCATCATATGGTTTACAGTTTATATGAACTGCAAATGCTCACCAAGATACATATAGATAAATATATGCAATTACGGTTTTGTTTTCAATATTCACTTTGAATGGAATTATAAAGTGCCTCTTTCAGGTCAGGTTTAAGAAAAGGAAAAACAGTAACATCCAAAAGTTTCAGCAATCAAAGGCTTTAGGTACATGCTTTTGTCAATCCTTTTTTAAAGGCTACTAAAAACATTAAAAACAAGAAAGGAAAGAAAGCACATGTGTCCCGTGGTCACCAAGAGCTCTTCCAAGTTCATGTTTACACCAACCCTGCCTTTCTGCAGCTTCTGCAGAGGCATCCACCCCATGCCTTAGCATCAAGCCACGAGTCCCAGGCTGTGACCTCACCTCCTTTGTCCAAGCTACATCCCAAAGGACATGTCACCCAGCAGCATCGCTGTGGACAGCAACACAATAACATGCATTTCAGCAACACATTGAATAAATGCTGTTTTCATTCCAAATACAGTGGTGGGAATCAGAGAAACAATGGTCTTCTTCTGCTCCATGATACAAGTTAAAAATATTGCCTGCTTCTTAGCTAACTCCTATCTTAGCCCTGCACATTTAAAAATACACCCGTCAGTGGCTCTGCATTTGAAAATGTATTTTGCATCTGATAATTATGATGCATTTAAAGGGCAAAATTAGAAAGAGCAAAATTAGGCTGACAGGCTTAATTAGCCCTTTCTCTCTTTTTTTTTAATGGGTGGAATTCGGGCAACTGTCTGCTCGAGAGGCACAAAGACCCCTGATGGGGGTGATGGAGATGCACCCACTTTTCTGTCAACCCAGTCTGTCTGAGAGCTGGATGTGGGGGATTGACTGTGCACAGAGAAATGCGAGACACACGCAACAAGAAGATTACACCCTCATGTCCTCAAGAAACGACATGATTGTGATTACAAAGTAATCTATCAACAGATAATGGAGGACTGCGCACATGGCCTCCCAGAGGCCTGATGCAATCGCGACGATTACAAGGGTTTATATGTAAAGGGGTGAACTCTGCAGCTTGATGTATTTTCCAGGATAATTATCACCCACATCTGCCTGCACCTGAAGATCCATTTCCCCCACCAGCCCTGACCTTGCTAAGCAATTATTGAAATGCCTTTCTCTGTGCACAGAGAAATGCAAGACAGGGCCCTGTAGCTGGGCCCTGCTCCCAAAGACCCCAAGCAATTCACAGAGGAGTGCACCGAGGTGGCCAGGATGGGACTGGAAACTTTCAACCACCTTCTATCTGACACTGTACACTGGATTTTCTGAAATTTGATTCTGCGTCCCTGATCAAGTTATCTTGATAGCTGGCTGCTTTGAACTCACCCTGTACACCAGACGGGTGGATCCGTCCCCAGCACTCAAGAGGGGATTCTTGTCTCTTCAAGTCTCCATGGCCCTTCGCAAGCCGCGACAGGCCACGGGAAGCCGAGTTGGGGCACAGTGATCCCAGGTATGAGTCATCCTGATGAATCAGACGTGTCCCTACTTTTTTTTTTCAAGCTGTGGTTTTCTTCGTAACAGAGACTTTGTTGTTCTTTTGGCAGCCAGATCTAGAAGCCCTCTACATGCTGAGAAAGGAGACTCTACTGTACCAATTCCCCTAGACAGAACCCGGAATGGGCCGCCCCCACTACAGGCTGTGTGGAATGTTCTGAAACCATCCATAGGGCAGCCACAGAGCTATAGAAAGGGCCCAAGATCTGAGTTTGAACCCTGACTCTTAATACTCAGGTGATCTCTGGGCAAGAAACTCTACCTCTCTGAGATGAAACCTCCAGCTTGTAGAATTGATATAGAAATTCACTGATTTAAGAGTGGTTCTCAACCAGGGACCTCTGTGTACCACCACCAGGAGACATCTGGCAATGTTTGGGGATATATTTGTCTGTCACAACAAATGCCTTCTTTCCCACTCTTGGATGTTACAGAAAAATCCTTCGAGACGCTAACAGTCAGTAGAGATTCAAGCAGCCATTTTCAACAATTCAAAATATTTATTGAAAGTATGTATAACCAAATGATAAAGGCCAGGTTGTAAGGAGAGGGAGGCACATAATCCATGATCCTGCTGTGGTCCTATGTTTACATTATTGCATTTTTTTTAACCTGGTTAACATGTCTGCATGACAATTTGTGGCTATTTCTTCCAAAGGTCCAAAACAAGAGAAATACAAGAACAGGTTGCTAGAAATGGCATAACATATTTCAGTTTATAAAACTTTGTAATTGGAATTTTCCCCAGCTCTAAGCAGAATTGCTTTACCCAGAGTCCTGTCCAATGACAAAATAGTAGCCTCAGCCAGGATTTCCGAGAGAGAGAGAGAGAGAGAGAGAGACAGAGAGAGAGAGAGAGAGGAGAGAGAGAGAGAGAGAGAGAGAGAGAGAGAGAGACATATGTATTCATGAGCTGCACACAAAGAGGTGAACCTGCAGATACTCAGAAGGGTGAGAAACGTCAGGAAGGCCTGAGTGGGAATCTCCTAGGGCTTCTTAGCTCCTTGCAGAGGCACCTTCCAGCTACAACAAACACACCTCATTCACCCTTCATATTTGCAACACAAAATTCTGCAGAGGGGGCAGAACAAATAGTATTGTGATGGTCTGTGAGGGAGAAAGAGGAAATCCAGCAAAAACCCCACACTGGATAAACAGAGCCCAGGCAATGCTGAAAGTTTTCCACATGCCAGGTTTTTGGTGTCCTTGATTTACCATTCATGTGAACACAGCTGTAGGAGGGGGTGCAGCTCAGAGTCCAGAAGGGGAGACCAGGGAAGAGCATAACAAGGAGGAAGAGAGGACTGTTTGCGGACTAGACTGTTCAATGGACTTGGAATTATTTCCCCTCATTCCTAGCTGCATAAAATAGTTGCCTATTTCAGATGGATTACCGCAAGCTCCCTTAAGTGCTGTTTACACAGTGAGATAATTGCAATAATGGAACCCACCCCTAGTTGTCCCTCCGTTTCAGTCCAGTTTCCCTCATGAGCTTCCATCAAAGCAGCCCTATTTGTGGATGTTTCTCTTAGCCCCCAACGATGAGCCTAAGTGGGAAATGTGTAATTATTCATTTTATGGCTATTGATGGGCCAGCGCTGACTGGTCATTGCCGCCTGGGGCTTTTGGAGAGCAGGGTTTTTGGTTGAGTTGGGGAGGGGTCTGTCTGGAATGAAGATAACCTTCTTCTCACCATCACCAGAACTTTGCCTGCAGAGGTCTGGGAACTTTGTTCTAGGGTCAAGTTCACACCGTAGGACATGTCTTTCAATGAGTTTTGGTGACTGTTGCTTTGTTTGGTCCCTGATGTTCTCGCTTTTTCCCTAAAATTAGCAGTAGGAATAATAGTCAATGCTATTTCCTTAAATAATTGTCCATAGCTCAGTGAAGTGTAAAAGTCAAGGTCAACCAGATGCTCAGTGTGCATGTATTGTGACAAGTAAATTCTTGCATGTATACAGTTGGAACTTTCCCACTGAAACCTCCCTCCCACTCAACAGACCTAGCCCTGTATTATGCCTTTATGCCCCCAAGCCCCTATCCAGATCCAATTTTAACGCAAGAATCAGTTTCTCTTGACCTGAGACCTTGGCTCTTATATCCATATCCTATGGCTGCTATACAAATTTACTTCACATTTAGCAGCTTAAAACAGCACAAATCCATTATCTTGCAATTCTGGAGGTCAGAATTTTCACGAGTCTTACTAGGTTTAAACTCAAGGGGTTGCCAGGGCTGGATTCCTTCTAGAGAGGATGCCATTTTCTTGCTTTTTTCCAGTTTCTAGATGCTGCTCATATGTGTTGGCTCCTGGCCTCACCCTCCATCTACACAGCTAGCCATGGTGGGTGGAGTCCTTCTCGTGCCACATCATGTGACTCTACCTTCTTGTGTCCTCCCTTGCACTTGTAAGCATCCATGTGTTGACACTGGTTCCACCCAGATAATCTAGAATAATCCTCCAATCTCAAAGTCAGCTTATTAGCAACCTCAATCCCATCTCCAACCTTCAATCCTCTTTACCATGTCACCTGACATATTCACAGGTTCTAGTGAGTAGGATGTGGACATCTTTGGGAGGCATGATTCTGACCACACAGTTCCTCTTCTAGGATGATTCTTACCTCTTCTTCTCAGTTTAGTGATTGCACAGATGATTTTTCAGGTAATCATATTTTTTATAGATAATCTTGCATCTTGAGATTTCCTTGTGCTTAGATAAAACACACAGTCGTGTTTGCATGCACACACACATATATATGCACACACACGTGCCATCCATCCCAGCTTCATGGAGTAGACCAGAACTAGAATGCAAGCTGCTGTGTAAAGACAGTTTGGGACTGGATTCTGAGTGCTTAAGCAACACCTGCTACACTGCACATGGGCAATAAATATTTACTGAATAAACCTATCAATCAGAAGAATAAGTTGCAATACATGGGCCCCAGAATCAGATATAAGGTTAATTTCTTGCCTAGCTACTTAGCAGTCAGTCATAGGACTCTCTAGTAAGCCCTCTCTCTAAGATGAGGATAGTCACCTGACTAATGGGGCTGTTATGAGGTGAAACTTTGTGGAAGACCAGGGATAGGATAACATCCAAAGAGCAGAGGTCTGTGTTGTCCTCGCCCTGGTGATAACCACCTTGGGCAAGAAGACAGACCCGTAGGCTAATAAGACCCTCAAATGTTAGAGGTGCTTTGAGGGAAATGGGCTACATTCGTAGTCGTAGTCGGGAGATAACGTAGGAAATGGTCAGTTCAAGGAGATCTCATAGAAGTGTGAACCCTCCACCAGAATCCTAAACAAAGAGTGGGTGTCGAAAAGGTAGAGGAAGGAGAGAGGTAGTTCAGTAGAGGGAACACTATGAACAAAGACCCAGAGGCATGGAACCACCTGGCCTATTCAGGGAACTGTGAGCAGTTGCATGGGGATAGAGTCAAGAGAACATGGCAGGGACACAGCGAGAATTTCCCATGGCAGGAATATAGTATTAAGAGGACTTGTAGCCGGGCTCGGTGGCTCAGCCTGTAATCCCGCACCTTTGGGAGGCTGAGGTGAGTGGATTGCCTGAGCCTGCGGGTTCGAGACCCGCCTGGGCAACTTGGCGAGACCTCATCTCTACAATAAATCAAAAAATCAGCGGGGCGTGGTAGCGTGCGCCTGTAATTCCGGCTACTCGGAAGGCTGAGGTGGAAGGATCGCCGGAGCCCAGCAGGTCGAGGCTGCGGTGGCCGGGAGCGGCCACTGCACTCCAGTCTGGGCGACAGAGTGAGACTCTAACTCAAAAAAAAAAGGGGGGGGCTTGTGACTGGACAAGCCCTGTGTACCTTGTGTTGATGGGTTGGGTATACCTCAAATGGTTAGCACAGGCATGTGCATTGTTTCTAATTTTATGCTCTTTCTCCCTCACTCATTCACACAAACTGACACACACATGAGGACATGCAGTAGTTCTGTCAAAAACACATATACCTCTTGTGTTCACATACAACCTAAACTACTAGGATGACACATGCATTTGGGTCACACCTTGCATGCAAACACATTTGCAGTCCAAAGCACACACATGGGGCAAATAAAACAAACACACCCCAAACGAATACATTCCTACCCATGTGAATAAACACACATGCACACACAAAAGGCACACATGAGAGCATGTATATACAATGTACACACAGACTGCACATGCAGGCACATGTATGGTCACACAACACACATCCAGGGCATTAAAGACACAGGCACATGAACACTGACCATGCACACCCTCCCATGTGGTTACTAACCAAATCCACACTCAAAGTAAACACACACATACTGAACATATATTCATGTCACTTAAACACACACCCACAATCCATGCACACACACCCTTAGAGAGCATGCACAGTGGACCATGCCAACATGCACACACACACACACACACACTTTGACCACGCACACGCAGACTCTTCACTGCTTTCTGGAATGTGTCTGGGTTGCAGGCAGGCAGTTGTTTGGCCTGAGGGAGGCTGTGATGATTCTCCCAGCCACAGCGGGCGGGGCAGCTCAGAGACCAGTTTTGGATTACACAGTTTATATCTCCGTCCCTCCCCATGAGTAAGGGTGGTGCAGAAAAGGGGTGTCTTAGCTTTCCCTTGCAACCAGCTTCTGTCTTTCCCTACCACCCAGCCCCACTGAAGTCTCTGCAGCCCGTGATAATAGGATGTCATCCAAAAGCATTGCTGGGTCTTTTGCAAGAGTTCCCCATGCGAGACTCCCTGCCTAGCCCTACCCCTCCCTTCCAAACTAAGCTGGCAGGGTGCCAAGTCATCTCAGGGGGGAAGTGGGGCAGAGCCAAGCGCTTGGCAGCTCCTGGCACTGAGAGGCCCCCATCAACTGCCCTCCCGGAGGCCCTGTTTGGGTGATGAGCCCAGCCCGCTCTTGAGCTCTGCAGAAAGGACTCCCTCACAACATCTGCTTGGCCTATCTGGGACTAGTCAAGCACAGCTTCCTCTTCTGCCTGCACTCATCTAGGAATTGGGTTCCAATGAGCTGGAACCTGGTGCTTTCGCCTGAAGTTTTGACAAGTTGTTTCCTGGCAGCAGCCAGGATGGAGCTGTGACCTCCATCTGGGTTAATGAGTGGAAGACTCGCTGTGTGCCTACTACACTGTCCCATTCCATTGTCCTGCTCCAAGGAGCTCACAAGCAGGGTGGCGCCTCATTTTGGGTGTCAGGACTCATCCTTGGAGACTGTCCTATACCCGCAGTCAGAGCGAGTCTCAACAGATGTAGACCAAGCCCCTGCTCTGTGTTAGAGAAGGAGAAGAATGGCTGTAAGTGTGCAGAGGGATGCTCATAATGCAACTCAGATGTCCTCCAGGGCCCGCACTCCTGAGAGATTTAATCAAAATTAGTCCAAATGCTGATTCCACAGGCTTGTGAGACTCCAGAGCGGTCCCCAGATTTGTTCTGAATTTCCTCAATGTTTTCTTTCTCACATTTCTCCAGGCTTCTGAGTACACAAAGCACCTGCCTCAAACTCCACCCAATCAAGCTGAACAAAAAGCCAATTTCTTAAAGAATTTACAAAATAATTCCATTTGTCTGAAACATTTTGAGCTTAGTGGCTTTGCGGAAAGCTTCATGGTCACAGGAAGAGGTGCATTGCAGGGTCCCCAACTGGTCTTCCATTCCACCAGCTTCAGTACCAAACTCACTTCCCATCTTCCTCCTCTTTCTCTCTCAGGAGTAACACCCAAGTCTGTCCTCCTTTCTACTTGCCTGCTCACTTTCAGGCCTAGGAAGATTAGCTCCCATCACTTATCCCCCAAAAAGACCTTTTGGAATAGTCTTCTCTCCCAAGAGTATCTATCAATAAGAAATTCTCATGACAGTTGCCAAGAAAATAAAATATCCCCCATGACATTACATCATAAAGTCCTGTGCTTGCCAGAGGAGTTGCTCAGACAAAGGTGAATAGAAATCATTCTACCAAAAAGACACCTGCATGCATATGTTTATTGCAGCATTATTCACAATAGCAAAGTCATGAAACTAACCTAGGTGCCCCTCAAGGGTGTATTGTATAAATAAAATGTGGTACATATATACCAGAGAATACTATACAGTCATAAAAAAAATGGAATCATGTTTTTTTGCAGCCACACAGTGCAATGGAATAACTCTCATTCTAAGTGAATTATTATTGCAGAAACAGAAAACTGAACGTGGCCTGTTCCCACTTACAAGTAGGAGCTAAGTACTGAATACACACATGCATAAAGATGAGAAACACAGACACTGAGAACTCCTGAAGTGGGGAGGAAAGAAGGCTGAAAAACTACCCGGTGGGTGCCATGCTCACCACCACCAGACCTCACCATCACCATCACAAAATATACCTATGTAACAAATTTGCTATGTACCACTTGAATCTAAAATAATAATTTTTTTGAGTTGGAGTCTCACTTTATCTCCCAAGTGGGGATGCAATGGCATAATCACAGTTCACTACAGTCTCAGAATCCTGGGTTCAAGTGATCCTTCTGCTTCAGTCTCCCAAGTAGCTGGGACTATAGACAAATGCCACTACATCTGGTTAATTTATTTTTATTTTTTTAAAGATGAGGTTTCCCTATGTTGCCTAGGCTCATCTTGAACTCGTGGGCTCAAACAAACCTCCTACCTCAACCTACCAAAGTGCTGGGATTAAAAATGTGAGCCACCATATCCGGGGTAAAATAAAATAATTTTGAAAGGAAAAGTGAGCTTTGGAAGCGAGAGTACATTTAATAGCAAGGAGACACCTGACTTCTACCAGCTAAGTGAAGAGAGGACTCAGGAACTGGGTGTCAAGTCTGACCCTTACCCAAGTGCTGGCAAGACCACTGAAGCTAGAGTGGGAAGTCCGTGCCCCAGATGGGCCCCCAGGAAATGTGTCTCCAGCCAGGCTCTGACATCTTTGTTCCATGGTGACAACAAAGGCCTGAGCTCCAAATACCCACCCACACCCCCAAGCCACTGTGGTCTCTCCAGGCCAAGAGGGGCAAAGAAGGGGCAGGCACAGGTTACAGGCCTCCTTGGAAGAGTTGACTGGGGGCCATTCATATGCAGGAGATTTCCCTTTCAACAAAGTCTGTTTGTTTCCCCCAAGAGCCTGGAGTCTCCGTGCCAAGACAGAATGACTCACTGGCTCCCAGGCCCTTGCCTCGCTCCAGGAGACACTCAGCTACTTCTTTGCGTAGAGCAGCAGAGCAGCCTCCCTCTGGCTCCAGGCCAACGTGGGTGCTACACAGTGAGCTTGGAAACTCAACATGGAGAAGGTTCCGTGTGTGACTCTTCAGGCCTCAGCCTCATTGCAGGATGCCCACATCCGTGCATGCTGGCTTCCTTCAAGTGTTCAAATGGCGTCAGTTTAAAAGTGAGTTTAGCCCCCCTCCACAAGCCCCCTCATCTGGAAGTCTCCCAAAGCCATGGCCAACTTTGAATGCAAAAGCATGGATGCTCATGCTGAGTGGTTTGAAAAACATCCTTCTCAGTATTTGATAAACTTCCAGAAAGGCTTTGTCCATGAGAGAAATGTATTTCTTCAGAGCAGTCAAGATCAATCATCGACACAAGAAACATCTCCGTTGATGAAAACACTGGATACAAATTCAACTAGTTGTCCTGACTGAGCTTTAGATTCGTAGTCTATGTAAATGACTTCACAGGGCTGGGCGCAGTGGCTCACGCCTGTAATCCCAGCACTTTGGAAGGCCGAGGCGAAAGGATTGCCTGAGCTCAGGAGTTTGAGACCAGCCTGGGCAACATGGTGAGACTTTGTCTCTACAATAAATCAAAAATTTAGCCAGACGTGGTGATACGCACCTGTAGTTCCAGCTACTTGGAAGGCTGAAGCAGAAGGATCAGCTGAGCCCAGTAGGCTGAGGCTGCAGTGGCCATGATTGTGCCACTGCACTCCAGCCTGGGTGACAGAATGAGACTCCGACTCAAAAAAAAAAAAAAAGCCTCACAGGATTGTTGTGAAGATTCAATAAGAAAATAATAACCATGGAGACAAGCCAAGAAATGCCCTCAGTATCTTACAAATATCATCTGACACCATCCTCCTAATCTCTATCACAGAGCCCCAGGAAGTGCAGGCACTCTCATACCTATTTTGAATGAACTGAGCCTGGTGAAGTTAACTGATCTAAGTTCACACAGCTAATGAAAAGCATATTGTGCAGCAAATTAGTAGGACAACCAGATAGAAAAAGATGAACACAGCCTACCTAGAGAGGCAAAAAAGTTTTAGTGGTTCATAAGTACATTAGAAGCACATGTATTAATTGGCAATGTGTAGGCTAATTGTAAAGCTCGTTCATCTGTTCAGTGAAAACAGTTTCCATAGGTCCTTCATTATATCAGCCTCAAGGCAAGTTACCTCCTAAAACAGAAAGTAAGGTATAAACCTAAAGGCAATCTTGTTTGATTTTTCTCATGTTTCTTCCCAGTAAGGAAGATGTTACTTATTCATTCAACAACAACAACAAAAAAAACTTATTCAGTACCTCCTTTAGGTCATGCACTCTTTTGGGACAGGGAACAAAATGAGTGTCCCAAAGACACAATGGAATCTATCATGCAGGACAGGGTTGATCTACCTCAGGACTAGTGAGCTTCTGGGTTGGATCATTCCTTGCTGGAAGGGTCTGTCCTGTGCTTTGTGGGATGTTTAGCCACATTCCTAGTCTCTACCTCCCAGATGCTGGTAGTACCTCTCAAGATGTGACTGCCAAAAAGTGCCCAGATGTTGCCAAATGCCCTGTGGGGTCAAAACGCCCAATTGGGAACCATTGCTGAAGAGGAGGAGAGAGTCATCAATCAAACACGGACAGCTATCAGCACAGGGGAACTTGGAGGACCACCCCACATTCCATTGTCTTGGTAGATATCTAGGTGGAGATTCAAGCCCAGCAGAACTAGTCAGAAGTAGTTTGAGGGCAATGAGGGAGACGGGCTTTGGAGGCATAGCAGAGGCAGAGGGAACAATGTGACCAACTCTGCGGGTGAGACTCAGCAATCTGTGCATGGAGGGATCCTGATTTGGGGTCTATGTTACTGAACATCCAGGTCAGTGCTCTGGTTAAGACTAAACGAGGCATCAGTCAGCGTACCTTTCACTCAACACAAGGAATAAATGGCAGAAGCTATAGTCCAGAAGGTTTAGACAAGTTAGAACCATGAGCCAAAGTTGTGATGTGCTAACAGGAGCAAATGCAAACCCCTGAATTATGGCCCCCAAAATACCCAACTAATAAAACAGGGCCCCCCTAGCTGAAAGGTAAAAGACTTGAGAAAGCTTTGAGCGTAAGCCAGTGCTTCTCACACTCATTCTTGCATAAGAAACCCCTTGAGGGTTTATTAAAGCACAGACTGCTGAGTCCCACCCACAGAGTTTGTGATCCAGGAGGTCTTGAGTGGAGCCAGATAGTTTGCATGTCTAAAAAGTTCTCGGGTGATGCTGCTGGTTGGGGCATCAACCTGTGAGAACCACTGGTATCAACCTTAGTTTCCAAAGATGGTAGTAGCAGCAAGGTCATATTAACAGAGATATGGTGTCTAGTACAAGAAGGTGAGAATCTCAATGCTCAGACAAGAGCTGATGTGCCAGAAATAATGCTAAGCATCATATTTTAAGGGGATTCTTGGTAAACTGGAAGATCCTCAAAGAAGAGTGAGAAACCTAGACTATATGAAAAGTGCTTGAGGAATGCAGGGCATATGACCTAAAAAAAAAAAGTTAGGGAAAGAATTTAGAAACTGCCTTCAAATAGCTGAGGGACTATACTGTGAAAAATAGATTGGATTTGGCTTTTGTTTTCCAAGGTGGACCACATTAGTTCAAGACAGTGTTAGCCAAGGTGGGAGTGTCAAAGACAAAGGTTTGGGCTCAATGTAATCTTGTAACAGCGGAAGCTCTGGTGAAGCACTGTTCACTAGACGCATCATGAGAAACATGTAGGTAATTTACAGTTGTCTAGCAGCTGTATGTAAATGTGAAAAGAAACAGGAGAAGTTAATTTCAATAATGCATGTTTTTTTACGAAATGCTTCCAAAATGTTATCACTTTGACATGTGATCAGTATTAAAATTATGAATGAGAGTGTTTACATTCTTTTTCTTTGTACTCAGTGATCTAAACTAGTGTGTGTTTTATACTCACAGCACATCTTCATCCAGGCCAGGCCCATAACGGTGCTCCCTGGATACACGTGGCTCTTAGCTCCCATGTAGGACAGCCAAGCTCTCTTGAATCCATCACCAAGAAGTGAATGATTGCCCATTTTAATCAGTGCCCCTGTCCTGTTATCAACTTTTAGATTGAGTGGTATTTGTATCTCCCTCCTATATATTTTATTTTATTATTATAGAGACAAGGTCTCGCCAAGTTGCCCAAGCTGGTCTCGGACCTGCAGGCTCAGGCTATCCACTCACCTTGGCCTCCCAGAGTGCTGGGATTACAGGCTGAGCCACCGAGCCCAACTATTTTTATTTTAAATTAAAATAAATTTGTTATGAGCTTTTATACATCTTTGAGAATTTCAAAGCTTATATTAAGGTATCTAGAAGAAGCCTGGGACGTCCTAAATAGAAATGGTATCATGACTCTTTTTCTTATAGGTGACAGGATACTCTATTCAATTTAGCTGAAGAATCATTTATCAATCCACATTCTGAAAAGGCCAGTGTGGACTCTGGTTTCTGGCATGGCTCTATTCAGATATATCAACTGTGTCGCCAGAAACTGCTTCCTGTGGCTCCCAGATTCACTTACTTCTGTGCTTGCCTTCATTCTCTGCCTGGACTCTCCCCTGCTCACCACAGTGTAGAAATGTGGCCACTGGAGGCTACAATCATTTCGGTGGGCATTGCCTGTGGAACAAAGCTGCTTTTGTCAAATAGTTCCAAAAAGTTCTAGATTTGAGGCTCATTGACTTGAATTGGCAGTGTCCTGATTATTCCTGAATCCAAGCATTATGGAGTCTGTATTTGGTCAGGGCTGAGTTGCCTCTGAAGTGAGGTTTATAGAAGGACAGATCCATGCAGGCTTCAAGAATGGGGTTCTCTTGAAGAAAGGAAAGAAAGAGGAATGCTGGTTTTCCCAGAGACGAGTGTTAATGACAGAGGCCAGCAGAGCATTTTGTCCTGGGTTATGATCATTGCCTTTGAGAAGATACAGTTTACCTATACTGCAGAGACACTGCTTGGAATTTCATCGATGAGGAACTGGATTCAAAGCACTTATCTTAAGTATGAGAGCCACATACTTTGCTTTTGACTAATCTATTTGAAGAAGACTTGTCCTGTGTGACTGAATTTAGGTGATAGCCTGAGACTAGAATGAGGCCCCAGAGTCTAAAAAATAAATCTAGGTTTGCAAAATTCCCAGAAAATATAGAAGAATTACAACTGAGCTGGATGTGGTATATTATTTTCCTTCCCTCAAACAATGAGTTTTAAGCCAAGATGGTGACTGCTCTTGCATCAAAATGTCCAGGATCAAAGATGTGCAAAGTCTGAGAAGACTCAAAGCCTGACTTCTTCAGATTTCTGAACATCCAAAATACAAACTGGATTATGCATTTCATCTGAATCTTGCAGCCCTCGCTCATAGGCAATCTTTCCTTGTACCAGTTACTCATTCCATTTAATCCACTAATTTCCTCCCATGGGGTTAGTTTCCTCAAAGTCATGTTCTTTTTTTCTGCTCACATATACCTAGATAGTTCTTAAATTCATCCAACAATCTAGACAGGGCCATGCCTGAAATCTGCACACATGCAATGAATTCAAAAAAAGACAGGATTCCAAAAATTGACAAGGGCACAGTACAAAGTATACAAAAAAGTATTTAGTATTTAGTATTCAACAAAATGTCTTTAGTTACATTATATGTGATTCTGTACCTCAGGTTAAGGCTAAATTAGAAGTAGCAGTAATCAAGAAATATTAGTTACAATATGACAAGGTTTCCCTTCAAGACACAGAACACTTTCCTTGCCTAATTTGTGGGTTCCTATTCATCCCTCAAGAGTTCACAAAAAAAAATTGTTGGCTCATTTCCTTGGAGATTTCCACACACTGCTTTTGGGGGCACTTCTCTTCTTCAGTCTATTGACCTGAGGCTGTGAAGCTACATATTTTAATGCAGTTAGACTGTTATGGACTGAAGTCTCATCTCTCATTTCTTAACTGTATATCTAAAAAGTTCTTAAATTTGTCTGAATCTCAGTTGTCTATAAAGAAAATACAAACCCCATTTTGCTGGGTGTTGTTTTTTTTTTTTTAAGATATGAACTAATGTATGTAAATTACTTGTGGCATAGGCACTCAATAACTAGTGACATTGTAATTATTATCACACTGAACTGTGGTTTCTTGTTTATAAATTGGTCTTCCCCATTAGACTCTGACCTCCTCTAGGGCAGGGACTGTGTCTTATTAAATTTTATGTCTCAATCCAGTGTTAAGAAATACATGTTTGTTGAAATAATAACATGAATAAATAAACAAATGCATACAGATGAAGACACAGTCCGCAGCCAGTCTCTGGGGGACTGTGGCCCCAGAACAATCACACTAGATCAAACCCTTTCGTTTTTAGTTGAATACCAAGCTCCATATTAGACTAAATCACATGGAATTTTTAAAAAATTGCCCATAGTCAATGTGGGCAGTTTCACATGATTCAAACCGATTGAGAGCTACAAAGCATTGAGTTTATTTTCAATGTTTTTCAAATACCACTGCGTGATTAATTGTATTAAATAACTTACGGGTCCACCTCCCTCCAACCACATTGAACAAGCAGAGATGTAAAATCAAAATAACAGTGTTTATAAGTGGAAAATGCCTGCTTGCCACTCAAGCTGTAAGTCTTGCAGGCCCTGAAACCTCGACGTTTGCTTTCTAAAATCCAAGCTCTTCTCCACACCCTGTTTTTGAACTAGAGAACCTGCCTTGTGTATTTTCAGCTTGAAAACAAACACACATTTATCCCACTGCAATCTACCAAGTAACGTTGCTCCAGGTACCTTGAAACCTGAAAACTCAACTCTAGAAGGGACACAGGTAGTAGGCACCAAAATCACCTCTCAGCCCAATTGACTCAGAAGCTGTCTGGCTGGGCCAACACCCTTATTAAAAAAAAAAAAAAAAGAAGTCTCTTATTTGGGTTGAAAAACTCCTTCAGTACATAGTGTTAATCTCATCCTAACCATATTTTGTAAATACAAAGCCTAGTTCAACGGTCCCACTGAGACCACATTTCCCAATAATGAGGAAAATGGCATTTACAGGAAGGTCTGGAACTTTCCTTCAGTAGCCTGCATTTTTGTAAGTCCTGTGTGAAACCTCCATGTGGGCATGACTAATGGATCCACCTAATTAAATTTTTACAGCATTCCAGGGCTGGAGTGTCAACTGTTTGCTTCCACCTTGAATCCTTGTAACACTGTCAAGTAAGTCTCTCATCCCATCCCCCTCCCACACACACCTTTTTTAGGGGCTGTCGGCTGCATTCCAATGTCATATGAAATCAGAATTTGACTGATGAGGATGCAGACATGGATTGCCAAACCATTTTTGCAAGCTGGCCTGCCTTCACCTATTTAGAAAGGTTAGGAACAGTAACAATTACAACAATAAAATCTTTCCAGCCAGGGTAGGATTCTAAAGGAGCAGGTGAAGAAATCCTCGCTCATGAATAAGAAGATCCTCACTGCCATTTACAAATCCTTGCTGCAAAAGACCAAAGTGTGTATTTAGTAAGATGGACTTTTAACTTTGAAAGCATACTTGACTTCAATGGATTCTATAAACTTCAGGGGGGAAATGGGAGGATCGTCTGTAATATGTATCTTGTTCTTTGTTATTTTATTGGTTTCAGAATAGAGGCATATGATTAAAACATTTGCTTATCTCCTTACTGAAGGTGAAGGTTGGTCACAACATGGATAGCTGATTTGAGAATACGTCTAGAATGGAATCAAACTTTAGTGTCTATCAACCAGGAGACTTGAGCCAGGACACTGGATTCCAGGCAGTGGGTCTCCTTACTGATATCATGGACACTCTGGAGGTGCTTTCTTGAAGACAGATACTCAGGATGGACACCTGTCAGTCACTCCCTGGATGCACTCTAAGCCACAGCTTCTTTAATGTATCCATCCACATCATCTACATCAGAACCACCCAGAGAGCTTGTTAAAATGCAGTCCTCAGCCGGGCTCGGTGGCTCAGCCTGTAATCCCATGCCTTTGGGAGGCTGAGGTGAGTGGATTGCCTGAGCCCGCGGGTTCGAGACCCGCCTGGGAAGCGAGACCTCATCTCTACAATAAATCAAAAAATCAGCCGGGCATGGTAGCGCATGCCTGTAATTCCGGCTACTTGGAAGGCTGAGGTGGAAGGATCGCCGTAGCCCAGCAGGTCGAGGCTACGGGGGCCGGGAGCGGCCACTGCACTCCAGTCTGGGCGACAGAGTGAGACTCCAACTCAAAAAAAAAAAAATGCAGTCCTCGGACCCTAACCCAAATCATCTTAGAATCCGGAAGTGGAGGCAGAGACTCCATGAGTTTGTCAAAGAGCTTGCAGGCAAGCTTCCTGAGCCAGAATTTGGAGCTCCAGTGTTCTGGGGGCACTGGGAAGGTCACAGCCTAACTCCACACCAAAAAGGGAGCTGAGGTGGCAAATAACAAAAAAATTGTACAGTAAGTAAGGCCAGATGGAGACCCATTCCAGAGAACCAGGTCACCAGCACAAGGAAATTGTTGTTTTGGTCCAACCATGAGGTCCCTGTGGACACACAGAGGCTAATGCCACTCCAAAACGAGCCCAGAGATGAATTCTTCTAGTCTAAGACCTACAAGGAGACAGTGATAGTGGAAGAACTGTTTCTGGTGTCTTTCTCTGCCTCTTCCCCTAACTGGTCTACCCCCTACACACATACTCACACTTGCACAAATACTCAAATAAGTCCACCTGCACAACTTGTACACACCTGCCTTGAAAAATTATCTGTAACCCATATAGGTTAGCACAGAGCTACTATTACCCTGGCTCTAGCTGAGATAAACTCCCATCTCATCAAAAGATTTTTCTTTCTAATTCATCTTAGGAAAATCACTAACCACAAGCATTTCAGAAAACCATCTCCTTCCAAGAGCTCCATCCTAATGTGGGAATTTGCTAACCCCACAACAGAGGGTTGACTGGAGTCCGGGTAAGATGAAATTGTCAGACATTTATGATGTAGCTTGGCAGGATTCCTTGGAAGCCACTCCTCCTGACTCCGATTCTAAGATGAGCCTAGGACCACACTGGACAAAACAGTAGTGAAGTATGGTAGATTCAACAGGGCTTTACAATAAATGTCTTCAGTTAGCATTGGCTGTATGAACTTACTGAGCCTCACACTCACACTTCTTTTCTGTAATCTAAAAGTTTATGAAGAAGAAGAAATGAGACCATGTAGGAAACACCTAGCCCAGTAAGCTAGGACACAATAATAAGAAGGAGTTGATAAATAATTGACCTGGCAGAATGCCTACATTCCACAGACTTCAGGTTTCAGAAAGTTCTCAGTTTGAATCTTGACTCTTCCACCTATTGGTTAGGAAATTTGGGGAAAGTTTCTTCACCTCTCTGAATGCCGAGTTTCTCATCAGAATAAAAATAACACCACTACCAAAATCAAAGGACTGTTGGGAGACTTTTTGCATGAATATCTTATAAGAATTTGTGTTAGGCAAGATGAATGTTTAGAGATGATCAGCTTCTTCACGTACCCTTTCTCTTTCTCCTCCTCCTCTCCTCCTCCTCTTCCTCTCCTCTCCCTCCTTGTCTCCTCCTCCTTTCCTCTCTTCTTCCTCATCCTCCTTCCCTCCTCCTCCTCCTCTTCCTCCTTCCCCACCTCCCCTTCCCCTCCTCATCCTCTCCTTTCCCTTCTCCTTTTTTGCCTTCTCCTGCTCCTTGTTCTACTTTTTCTTTCTCCTCCTTCTCCTCTTCCTCTTCCTCCTGCTCTTCTCTAGTAAGAAGGCTAAGCCATGGGAAGAAAAAACAAAGGTAGCTACTTCCTGCCTTGGGGAAAACATTAAGCAAGGAGAATGGAGGGCCAGTGAATGTGCAACTCTTAGAGAAGGGTTCATTCCCAATAACACAAGTCACTGGCTGATCTTCCAGAAAAAGTCAATCTCCATTTCTCATGTCATCTGGGGTTCGGGAAATCTCCCCTTGACTGTGGTCAGTTTGGGGATCGGATAAACTTAAACTGCCCGAAAAGGGAAGAGACTTTTTTCCCCCAGTGCTGGGGGCATTTCTTTCTGAAATGTTTTTCTTTCTTAGGCAGGGAATCAACAGATTTTTGAATCTTTTGAATGGCTTCAAAATGCGCATGCTCAAGAAGACAGACGGATCTTTAGACCTAATAAGATTTATTACTTCTAATTTCTGAGCTCTGTACTCTTGGACAAGGGGCTAAACTAACTCTCTCTCCCCTCCTCCCATTTCTTCATTTTAAGAAAGAGGAGTTCTATGGGGGGTCTCTGTCTTCCATCAGCCTCCTCATCCCTGGGCAGAGAGCCAGCATCATTTTGCGAGGTGACCTCAGGTTTATCTGGGTTTATCTTGGGTGGAAGACATATTAGCTGATTGGACTTCAAGGCTGGTTTTGAAATGAGGACCTTAAAAATAAAATCCCAATTCCTCAAAAGGTTAAACAGAATTATCCATGACCCAACAATTCTACTCTTAGTTCTATACTTAAAATAATTGAAAACAGATCTTCAAACAAATACTTGTACACAAATATTAACAGCACTACTAGCAATAGCCAAAAGGTGGAGACAGTCCAAATGCCCATCGACTATGAGTATAAACAAAATGTGGTCTACCCATACGATGAAATATTATTCGATTATAAAAAGAAATTAAATACTGACACATGTTACAACATGGATGAAGCTTGAAAACATGAAGTTATGTTAAAGAAGCCAATATCATATTGTATGATTCTATTTCTAAGAAATATCTGCAGTAGGTAAATCCATAAAGACAGAAAGCAGATCAGTGGTTGCCGGGAGCTGAGGAGAAGGAAAAATGAGGAGTGATTGTTTAATGGGTATGAGGTTTTCTTACAGGGTGATGAAAATGTTCTGGAGCTAGGTAGGAGTGATAGTCACACAGCATTGTGATTCTTCAAAATCCCACTGAATTGTACACTTTACAATGGTTGCTTTAGTGTTATGTTAATTTTACCTAATTTAAAAAAAATTCAAGTCAACATGTGGGTGTTTTGATTCAGTGTGAAGAAAACAGAAGAAAAAGGAGATAGTGATTGTCAACGTACTGATTAAAAATTTGCACTTTGAGGGCAGGGCAGTCCCCTAAATCTCTTTAATTAAGACATAGAAGACAATGGCAATGGGAGAAACAGCAGTTCAACAGATAAATAGCAACTGAGAGAGACGCGAGCCAATGGCTTCTTGGGGCTGGTCAGCTGCGCTGATTTTTCTCAAGTCAAGTTAACATGTTAAGTGTGCAAACAACACTCCTGATTTCTTTGTTCCCTGTCTCCCCGACCCTCTCTACCAGCTATCTTGGCTTGGCATGCATCCTATTTTCCGAGCGACAGCTGTGCACAGTTGAATAGTAAATCAAACACCCTAAAAAACTGTTGTTTTAAAACAATGTCTCAGATTTCCCAGATATTTCATTTCTGTTTTCCTTCCCAACACCCCTTGCCTCAGACAGCAGTGGTGGTAACTCATTCAGGTAGCGAGTGGGCCACTGCCTTGTTCAGAGGAAATTCATCAGTGAGTTCCCCTTGAGAAATGGTCTTGCGGGGGCAGAATTGACAGACAGGTTACAAACAGTGCAGGTTGATCCTGTATATTGCTAGAAAACATGTTTTTAACACATGCTCTTGAACAGGAAGGGATTGGCTAGCCAGGGTTTTCTGGGGATACATATCACCAGGATGAGCCCCAAGTTTGCAAGAATAATGACTCCCCACATCCTCGTTTCTATGAGACATCGTGTGAAAGCTTTTGCCTACATCTCCCAGGGAAGGCTGTGTTTTTTCCAACCTCTCTGTCTGGGGGAGGCAGATTTCCTATGGAAAGAGACAAATTATCTGGTGAAGGCTTTTCTCAAAGGGATGGTGGGGGGCTTCCTGGAAAATCTCACGCAAATGCACAGGTAAACACTCATTTACAAGCCCTGGCACTATAGACGCCCCAGCTTGGTCTCTGATTTAACTGAAGTCAGGGTTTCTCAGTCTTGGCATGATTGACATTTGGGTTTGATCATTCTTTGTTGGTGGGGGATGGGAGCTGTGGCAGCTCAGAAAGGTTAAATGACTCACCAAGGTCAAAGGGCTATTAAGTCACAGAGCTTATCACACATTTGCTCAGCAAACATCTCATGCCACTTCCTATGTCCTGAGCATTAGCATGGGCACTGCCAGTCAGGAGATATTTATAGACCATCTATAAGGTGTCAATACTGTGGATACAAGAGAGAAAAAGGCACACCTCCTCCGTGTAAAAGAAACAGAAAATAAACATGCAAACCAGAGTTTCTCTGTCTCTGCATTATTGAAGTTTGGGATTTGATCATTGATGGAGGGGGCTGTCCTTGGCATGACAGGAACTGTATGGGCAGGAAGGACGTGGCAAAGCTTCCGGGCCTCTACTGAATTCTAGTAGCATCCCCCAGTCGTGACAGTCAAAGGTGCCCCCGAACATTGCCAAATGTCCCCTGGGGCGCAAAATCACCCCTGGTTGAGAAATGCTGACATAAAGGGAATTTAAGAAAACAAACTTCAAATGGAATGGAGTTGTCTAAGTAAAAATAGAAGGCTTTGTGTCCAGAGATTGTATTCCAGAGATGACCTTCCTCTAGAAGGAATATTCAGAGATGGGGGCTGCTTCTGCAGTAAAATAAAATCAACCTAGCAAGTAAAAAGGCAGGATTTTCTTCGTAACTGAACTAGTCCATTTATCCAAAAATATCTTCTTTAATCACTCATTTATTGATAGTGGTCTCATGAGATGGTAAAGTCCATGAAACCAGAAACTTTGTGGATCTGGGACACCACAGCATTTCCAGAACTGCATCAGGGTCAGACCAAAAGTCTTGGACCATAAATGAAAAAAAGTGGATAAATCCTGACAACTTCCTTCTTGGGAGACCTTCATAGTCTTTGCTCCTCTTTCCCTTACCTTCTCTTATTTTCCATCTTTGTCTTTCTGGCCTTTTCTCTCTTCCCATCTACACCAAAACAAGCCCACACATTGTCAAGTACAAAAGCAAATACACAAATGTTCCTGCAAGCAGACACACACATATCCACCAATACACCAACAGGAAATTCAAAGTAAAGACCAAAAGGCCAAAATACATGTCCTTGACTTAACATTCTGAAAAAAATCAAACCCATGGAAACTCAATAACAGACCACCGGGACACAGATTGTACCGGAACGATCAACCGGCCCGGGATTCTCTTGGCATTTGTCGATATGTCACAACTTGAGGGCTTGATGCCCTCACCATGAGGTCACCAGAAGTTCTGAGTCCAAGCCAAGACACCGTGTGATCCTTTGCATTCAAAGTTATACACATTTGCAGTGAAAAATAACACTAAGAGTCTATCCCTACTCCCTCCGAAAAGAAATAGCCATTCTGTGGCTATGAAGCCAGTAGAAAGTGGTTCCCGTCTCTTGGCAAGATTATTAAAGGCTGCCTGAGCAGGCAGAGATGCAGTTCAGAAAACATAATCGTTTATTTACCCAGATAAATTTGAAACTTGCTACATAAACTTGAGGGCTGTTTGTTAAACACTCTCTATGCTTTTCTACACCCAAAAGACCATAACTGTGCCTTTAGATTGGAGCAAAAGATTGGGAAATGGCAAACCAGGCAATTAAATAAAGTATATGCATTTAATTTTTAACATGCTTTTCCAGACTTGCCACAAGAGCCAATTTCAGGTAACTCACTCCTGGCAACCTAAAATAAAAAGTGACCTCTTGATCTGAAATAATTGAATTCACTTTCATTCTTCTCCTAGATGGAAGTGAACACCTGTTCATGTGCCATTCCTGATGAGCAGAGACAGTTGAGACCCAGAAGCCTCTATGCTAAATCAAAGCATCCATCCTTTTCCCAAACTGTACACAGAGGAACTGTTAAAGATTAGGGGGCAAAGTCTTAGAAACGCATTGATTCAAACCCAAATCATATTTGGGCTAAAGAGGGGACCAGAACATTCACAGGAACCACACACCATCCTATATAGAGTACCGAGTCTGAGATATAAGCAGAGTTTGGAGTTCTTTCCAAATGCCGGCCCATCTCCTGTGATTAGAAGTATTGTCAGATCAGACTGCATGAGCTCAACTGTCCCCAGGAAGGTCAGACTCACACAGCCCCTGAGGAAACTTTCTAATCTTCACAGTTTCCTTTGTGCCTCTCAATACTCCTAAAACGCATTTATTGAGCATTTAATATGTGTCAAGGTGGTCTAAGCACTTTACGTGACTATAATCCTATCCCAAACCCTAGGAAGTGCTGTTTTGTTATCTGTGTTTTATAAATAAATGATTAAGACCTAGGGAATTCAGGTAACTTCCAAAGTTTTCACAGTTGCTAAGTGGTAACAATGGGATCTGAACACAGGCCACATTCCCTCAGAGCCAACACTCTTGCAACTACAGTTGAATCTCCTCTACACTCTTCTCTCCTCACTCTCCACACAGGACATTCCCAGTTCCTACATACCTTCAGTCATCGCCTCTGTGATAGTCATCAAAAACAATTCAATGTTCATACCAACTCCAATCTTTTGATAATGGCTGCCTGAATCATTGTGCTGCAGCAACCAGGCTCAGTGGAAAAAAAATAAATCTATGATTGATTGGTGATGCCTGTTCTGGGTGCAAAAATGGCAATTAGTGATTAGTAGCACGTATGCTACCTATTTGCTGACGACTGTTCAATTTCTACTGCTAACCAATAAGTTATCTTCTGATTTCCAAAGCCAGAGTTTCAACTGCCTACTAGACATCTCCACTAGGAAGTCCTTTGGGTATCTCCAACTCCTCAAAGCTGGCTTCTTCTCTCATGCTTTCTAACCAGGCTTAAAAATAACTACCCACACACGTTTCTAAACTACGAACCTGAGAGCTGAGCTTAGCTCTTCCCTCTCTTTCATCAGATATGCCAATCAATCACACATCTTTTCCATTCTACTTTTCAAAAATTTTGAGAATCTGCTATCTCTATCACATTCCCACACCTAAAGTCTAGGATAGGACTTCATTTCAAGTATTGCAATAACTAACTATTGCTCCTGCCTCCAGCTCCAGATTTGTTCATCCACTGCCAAGTATTCCTTTTTTGTTTTGTTTTTGAGACAGAACTGAGGTCTGCAGTGGCACAACCGTAGCTCACAGTAGCCTTGAACTCCTAAAGTTCAAGTTGTTCTCCCAAGTAGCTTGAACTACAAGTGTGCACTACCATCCAGACTTTTTTTTTTTTTTTAATTTTTGCTAGAAACAGAGTCATGCTATGCTGTCCAGGTTGGTCTGGAACTCCTGCCCTTAAGTGATCCTCCCACCTTGGTCTCTCAAACTGCTGGGATTACAGGTATGAGTCACCACACCTGGCCTCTTTCTGAAGTGCTAATCTGGATATATATTTCTCCAGTCCAAATACCTGTGTGGCTTCCCTAAAGGTCAAACTCTTCAGCTGATGCATAAAATTCTTGACAGTGAGGCTTCAAACTGTTCAGATATGTCCCATGCTCCTCTGCTACCCACCCCACCCTATGTTACCTGGGCTTCAACAGCATAAACCACCTTGCTATATTGTGCCATCATCATTCAAGCCTACCTCCACTCAGAATGCCCCCCAGGATGTAGTGATGCTTTCTGGAGATGTCCATGTCCTTGGTAGACAGGAATCAACAGCCACAGATTATACCCTCAGCTCTTAGAAGTATTGTCTGAGGGACCCATTATAGCTACACCACACCCATATACAGAGGAGATGCTTTGGGTCTCACCTAAAGCAGCAGCTGTTAGGATGAGATTTACAGCCTACAAGTTCATAAAAAAGGTATCCTTGGTATGCTGTTTCCACGGGAAGCTGGATAAAGAGGTCCATAATCCTCAGCAACCCCTGACAATGTCACCAGCCTCATGATATTTGTCTGTGATTCATGACTGTGAGCTCCCTGAGGGCAAGGATTAGTCTGATACAACTCTCCCTTTCTGTTGTACCTGAGTTTAGTACCTGGTGGAAGGCAGACATTCAAGAAATGTTTGTTAATAGATGGAATGGAACCAGAGAGCAAATGGGTCAGTTTCAGTACCATCCCTTATTGGCCAGGTGGGCTTGACCAAATTTTTTTAACCTCTCGATGCCTCAGTTTCTCCAACCACAAAATTGGGATAATAGTAATGTCATATTCTTATGTTCTTCAGATACTGTGACCAATGGGTAAAGGATGGATGGATGAATAGATGAATGGATGGATAGATGATTAATAGTTGGATAAGTAGATGAATATTCATGTTGACGAATGAGTGGATTAACAGATAAACAAGTTATCTGATGAATTCATTTGGTACATAATTAGTTAAGAAAAATGTCATTCTATCACAGCCAAAAGCCACCATCAATCACACACTAAAGTGACCCAAGTTCGGATGATCCCTCAGGAAACAACAAAAGAACAGTAACTTTGGCAGTCCCAGGGATACCATGAAGGCCTCCTCTGGGCACTCTTTTTACCAAAAGGCCTGCACCCTAAAAGAGGGGGAACGAGAAAGGAAGGGAAGAAAAGGGATGGGGAAGAGGAAAGAGTAAGAAAAAGGGAAGGGAAGGGAGGAGAGAAAAGGGGATGGGACAGGAAGGGAAGAGATGGAAGGGGACAGGAGAGGAGGAGGGGGGAGGGGAGGGGGGAATGGGAGGGGAAGGGAAGGAAAGAAATATGGAGGAGGGGAAGGGAGGGGAGGAGAGGGAATAGGATGGGAGGGGAGGGGAGGGGAGGGGAAGGGAAGAGAAGGGAGGGGAAGGGAAAGGAAGGGGAGACAGAGGAGGAGACAGCAGGGGGGACACAGGAAGGGAGGGGGTGGGGATGGGAAAACGGAAGGGAAAAACACACATGTACACAGAGAAAAGTTGCTTGACGCCAAGTCCCCCGTCACTCATTTGAACGTGCTGTCACTTCATCCTCACCATCTCCCCTCACCCGGGCCTCTCCAGGAGATTCTGCAGGCCTGAGGTTTTGCCTTGCAGAAGGTGGAACAGACAAGATCTTGAACTCCAATCACTCCACACGGAACTGAATCTGCCATCTCAGTAGTACTTGTGCACGAAGGCAGGCTGGTGGAGAAACGCCCAGGCAAGGGGCCTTCCTCTAAGGACTTCTCTTAACCTATTAGCAGTCATGCTTCACCCATCTCAGCTCGCTCACCTGTGGCTAAAAGGCCAGGCCTGCCGGAAAACCCAGCCCCTCCTGCTGGGGTGCTCCACGGATCCCCAGAGACTGCGGCCCCTCCCGGGCTCTGCTGTATCAGCTGAGTAATCTCCCCGCGCATTCTGACACACAGCTGCAAGAGATGAAGACTGTACTGTTGACAGATGAAACTTTGGATAAGATTACATGGTTTTGAATATCTTGATGACATATTTGTCTGAAAAGTCTTTTAGAGGACAGCCTAATATAAATGCACGGAAATGTTTCTAATGACTAGCATTTGTCTACAGACTTCGTTGGAGAAATTAGCATTCATGTGTCTCGGGATGTCATTTGCATTTGTATGTGGGGACCAACTTTTGAATAATCATTTCTTCCAGCCCAGAAGAGTTAACTATTTACTCTAAAGGCAGGCTGGTTTCCTTCTGAGGCGATCAGGCTGGAACTGTGCTGTCCGGAAAGAGGTAGTGAAGTTCTAGCCTTTCAACCCACCCCTCCAGCATCACTGGGGCCCTCTAAGCAGTCCTCACACACCGTTTGCCCCAGTGGATACTGGTTCTGTCTTAGCTGGACCCACCTCACTAATATCATCACTAGTCCTGACCCAGTAAACCTCAGCTCTTTCTATACACTCCAGCCCTGCTAGGTTGAAATCTGGGACCTATCTGGTTAAACATATACTTGGAATTTTCCCCACTATAAGGCAGAGTCCATTGAAAACCCACAGAAGTAGCTAGTGTGTAGAGGTGGTATAGATCCTACCTTCTATGTGATTTCTTAGAGGTCTGATGGTTGAAGTCTGGGACAATTTTCCTAGTCTGCTTTTGCATTACATAGAAGGAAAAGAGACGGTCTGGTTAAAGTGAGTCAGAGCTAAGTTCTAACAAGGATCTCATCTGCTCTGGGATGCCCAGGAAGTAAAATAACCTCCCCAGAGACCAGGCTTTCCTCCATACTTTGAGATGATGATGGCCCCAGTCACCCTGAGGTGTGGTGATGAGAGTCAATCATGCATGTGAGATGCTGGGGTTTGGGACATAATAGACATGCAATAAATGTTGCTTTCCTGCCTTGATTCCTCAGTTTTCCTGGTGTACCATTGGCAACAGCATTGAGGTTTTGAAAAACAAACTTGAAAATCGCAAAAAAAAAAAAAAAAAAAAAATGAAGTCCCAGCTTGAGGGCAAGATTCATTTGGAAGAGTTTGGTGGAGGTCACTTTCATTGTTGGGTCACTAGACAGCCCTGGGATGTACCACTGTATGAGCTCTGGGTTTCCAGGAAGATTTTCCTATGCACTTTCATTCTCCAACATCTTACCTGGTATCTGAAGTAACCGCCAGACTGCTCTGCCTGAGTGGCCTGCCCTGGAGAAAGAAGGTTCAAGGTCAAGGGACACACACAGCATGGCTCTGCCCTGGGACCCTGCACCATGCAAGGAGTTGGCATGTGGTGAATCCCCAGTGAATGAACGGGAGTGTGAGTGTGAAATCCTGACGGCATCTGGCTGCCTCCTGGAACGTGGAGCAGGGACACTGATGCACCATGTTCAAAAAGACATCAATCATTATTGGTATCAATAACAATAATAATTATAAGAGGAACAGCAACAACAGCAATAATCGTACATTTCTGGAGCTCAGGGCAGACTTAGAGCGGAATGCTAGACAGTGTGGTCTAACCCTGACACACAACAAGCCCATGGCTGTCAGCTCTCATTTCTCCAGCCTAGGAAGTAGGAAGAGATAGTCTGGAAAGCCCAGGATTGCAAGTCAATGTTGCTAACACCCTGTCATCTCCAGCTGCTACAGTCCCCTTCAAAGTGTCCCTTCCCCGTCTGGTTTTTGGATCATGAGTAGCTCATTTCTAGCATCAACCCCTCTCTGAAATCTCCCCAAGCCCCCAGATTTAGAGGAAGAGATGGTTCTATGCTCCAAGATGTGGCTGAATCTAGCCTTTTAGAGGCTCCAAGAACTGAAAGATGGAAGGTGGTGGTCACCCTACATGTAATTGAAAATAGAAACAATATCAGACTCAAGAGAAGCAAACAAAGTCCAGTGAAGCTCAGTTTTTCCCACGATAATAAACTTTGATTTGTGTTTTAAATTACTGTCAACAGAAATATTTGGAGGGGGAGGCTGGAGCTGCTTTGTCGGTATCTTAACTCCGTATCTCTCTACCTATGATGCAACTTGGCACCAGCTCTGGGGCATCTCGTGCTTCTATCATAAAATACCCGACACTCCGTTGAGATCTCAGATCTACATCTCTCTGTTCACCTGCCGTGACACTTCCTTGATGTCAGAGAATGGTATGAAAGGCAGGATTGCCCACCAAGGCAGTGCTCAATGGATACTTATGTGAGAACTTGCTCCTGCAGAATGTCCTCTTAATTTGCTGCTGTGTCCCGACCTGAAAATACCTTGTTCATAAACTGGGATCTATCTCAATGTCTGTGTCTGTCTGTCTGTCTCTCTCTCTGTCTCTCTCTCTCTCTGTCTGTCTCTCTGCCTGTGTCTCTCCCTGTCTCTCTCTGCCACTGTCTCTCCCTCTTAATCTCTCTTTTTCTCTCTCTCTCTCTTTCTCTCTCTCACTGTCTGACTCTCTCTCTCTCTATATATATATACACACACCCACACATATATATATACATATATATGTATGTCTGTCCTCTCCCTCTCTCTCTCTCTCTGTCTCTCTGCTGCCATGTTAATGTCTCAAATGATGTTATCTGGTGCCCCATGTCTCCTGCCAGAGACAACGCCTGCTCCCAAGGAGTCTCAGGTCACGTCCCACCCTTTTAATGTCTGTGAAGGTAAGCTGGGAGAGGCAAAGCTGATCCTTCTCGAAGTTTGGAATTTTTTTTATCAGTACGCCTTGAGAACATTTTTATGAGCCTCTTGCCAAACCTGAAACTCCGTATTGGAATCACCAGTGATCCTCTGAAAACCAGAGCCTCAAGTGTCCCTAGGAGTACACGTGACCACTCCTAACAACACATTTCTCAAGCAGCAAAGACTACACCTAGTCCTCAGGGTAGGAGCCGCTCCAGAGAATGACACGTCTTCTAGCATCACTTTTCACTGTAAGTGTGAGAGAAACAAATTAACCCGACGGATGTGGCTACTGTAGCCTCTAACTCAACTAAGCTGATTGGCCAGCTAGGGCAAGCAAGTTATTAAATGAATGCACATATGTATCAACACACACAGCATATACATACACACATAAAATTGATATGTATATATACTTTCTCCTCTTTTTTGTCACTGGCTATTTGTTGTAAAGATCTACTGTTTCTCTGCAAATCAGGTGGTTCCTTACTGCACTGTCACTAGAGATGTGGACTGATGTAAAGTGTACACATGCCCTCCTCATTCGACCCATAGTCCCTTAAGAGAACTTATATCCTACCGTTTGGATTATACCATTTATTGATGAAGAGAATACAGTGGCAAAAGCAGCCCTGAGTGTTGGTCACCAAAGTGTTAGCCAGCGGGAGGATAATTAAGGAGGAAAACAACACAGCACATTTCTACTCTTTTGTCATAGAATTTAGAGCATGGACTGGAGAGCGAAGATGGGGACCACTCAAGGGCTGCATACAAAGGCGGCGTGCTTCATGGCTGATCGGGCATGGTCCCATGGGAAAGCTCCATTTCCAAGCACTCTATGGAAGCTTCTGGAACATTCACTGGTGCAGATATTGTAGCAGCCTAAGGAACTGGGGATGTTAAGAACCTCTTTGCTCTCATTCAATTTTGCATTGAGTGACCCTTTTTGGTCCCCCTACCCAGATACATCCACTACCTTTCTCCACCTGGTTCTGTGCTCTGGGAGGCAGATCTGTGTGGACATGACAATGGGCTCCCCAGGCCTCTCGGCCCACTTCTATTAGGGTCAGGCCTGCAAGGGATACTGAAAGGAGATCAGAGGACACGATCAGGCTGCACTGTCAACTCAGCCAGCATTCATTCTCCCTCCTTTCTCTCTCTCTCTGTCTGTCTCTATTTCTTTCAACCTCTCTCTCGCTCCCTCTCTCATTCTCTGTCTCTCTGCCTCTGTTTCTCTCTGAGTGTCTCTGTCTCTCTCTCTCTCTCTGCCTGTCTGTTTCTCGCTCTCTGTCTCTGTCTCCATCTCTCTGTCTCTGTATCTCTCTCCGCTCTCTCTCTCTCCCCCTTCCCCCCCCTCCTTTTCCCTCTCTTCCTCTCCCTCTCTCCCTCACTCTTTCTTTCTCTCTCTCCACCCCCTTCTGCTTTCTCTCTGGATCTTGGATCCACTCCCTTCCCTTACTCCTTCAAGCCCAGGAGGTGGTACTGGCTCCCTGAAGATGGTAACCCTAGGAAGCTGCACTTTACTTTATGGTTTTCTTCATACCCAGAGCTCCCTCTCATAGATATCCTCTTGAGTAAAACTCCCCTAACATTACCCAGGTGGACTTCTTCCTACAGGACCCAAGTGACCCAAAGTCCGTGGGTCAAACAGTATCTCAGTGGGTGTGGTTCTCCTTAGGTGACCCTAGGGGTACAGTCTCCTTTGTCCTTCTCCATTTCTTCTCGGCCCAATCAGGACTCCATACCAAAGAATGTGAACATCCTCCACACTCTTCCTGAAAGAAACAAAGCTGGTCATAAGCACCCCACAGGCCTTGCTTCCCACCCACCTCCTCTGACCCCTGACTCCATGGCAGAGCTGTGCCAGAGGGTGGGGCACTAAACCAAGAGTCAGGAGGCCCAGGGGCCAGGCCTGGGCTGGCTCCTTTTTCACCCTTTGAATTTGGGTCACATACATATCTCCTCCTTGGGGCCCTCGGTCCAGTCAAGCTGACAGCCCAGAGCTGAAGGATAAATAGGGACAGCTGGAAACGTGCCATGCAGTAAACCAATGTGCATGCTAGTGTTTACTTGTGGTCATGGTAACTGGTAACCTTCCCACCTAGACTAGGAGTTCTTTAGGTCAGGATTGATGGCTTGCGCATAGGTCTCCATTCCTTCACAGTATATACCCCTGTACCCTATACCAGGAAGTTTATGAGGATAACAAAGTGTTTCCACTAAAAAAAAAAAAAAATCTCTTTTCTAGATTCTATTGTAGCTAGGAATGGCCATGTGACTTTGTTCTCACCAAGAAGATGTAAGTATTCCAAAGGTATTTTCACTTTATACTTTCTTTATCTTCCTACTTAGAACACAAACACAATGGCTAGAACTTCAGTAGCCACCTTGCAAAGATGAGGTGATAGGCAAGAAGGAAAAGACATGAGAGTTGTGGAGATGCTGGCTTTGGTATTATTAAACCACTCAACAAATGCAAGCAGCCAACTGCCTCTAGAATTGCCTGCATGTGTGTGTGTGTGTGTGTGTGTGTGTGTGTGTGTGTGTGTGTGTGAGTGAGAGAGAGAAAGAGAGAGAGAAACTAGCACTTATTTGCTCAAGTCACTGTTAATTGATTGTTCTCTTGCTTGTAGCCATAAGCATCTTATCTGACACAGTGAATGATGTGTTAATAAAACAACTTCCTCTTCCTCAACACTCCATTTGCTTTGTAAGTTGAAAACTGTGTGCCGTAGACATTTTTTAAAAGTAGGATGCCTCCATTAAGATGAACTCATGCCCGGGCACAGTGGCTCACACATTTAATCCCAGCACTTTGGGAGGCCAAGGTGAGAAGATTGCCTGAGCCCACAGGTTTGAGACCAGCCTGGGCAACTTGGTGAGACCTCGTCTCTACAATAAATAAAAAGATTAGCCAGACGTGATGGTGTGTGCCTGTGGTTCCAGCTACTTGGAAGGCTGAGGTAGAAGGATCACCTGAGCCCAGCAGGTCGAGGTTGCGGTGGTCGTGAGCGAGCCACTGCACTCCAGCCTGGGCAACAGAGTAAGACCTTGACTCAAAAGAAAAAAAAAAAGATGAACTCAAACCTGCTTCACCCTAACCATGCCCTAACCCATAATCCCTCCCCCCCCTTCTCAGTAGCTCCTGAAGCTCCTTCAGGCCAGTTGCTATAGTGACATCTGCATCCTCAGATATAGACATCACATTTGCCATAACTGGCATTAGATTAAAAAAAACTAAGGATTGAAGAAAAAATGGGCTTCAGAAGTAAGAAAAAACATATTGGCAATCACTACTGTTTTTTAAGAGACTAATATATGCAAAACATTTTGTAATCACTATTTCAAACATACCATATCCCTATTAAGGACTCATTTTAATTCCTATTTTATAAATGAAAACTCTGAAGCTCAGAGACTTTGTAGAATTTGGTCAAGATCCTGAGCCTTACAAATGACACAGGGCCCATGTGAATCTCAGGCTCCCAGCTCCACTCCGGATGTCCTTCCTGCTAGACACTGAATTCCGAGTATAGAAGCCCCTTTGCTTTTCTTCTCTTAACATCCGAAGATATCAGCAGACCTGACCAGGTGCTGACTCGTTTAAAGCTGACTCTGCACTAAACCTTCAAAGTATCTAGTTTTCAATCCATGAAGGGTTCAGAGGATGTTGGTTTGGGGCAATTGAGAAAGTGTACCTTTCCACTCTCTCATCTGCATGCTGGATGCCTATTGAAAGTTACTATGGTGATCCGTTTGACCAGAAGTTTCCGCTGAATCATCCCAACACATATATAAAAACATAAGTGTGGTTTGGGGACCCAGAGCCCAGCAGCCAGGGGAGATGTCTCCATTTTTCTTTTGTGACTCACTCGTGGTCATGCGTGGGCCCAGCTGAGAAGAAGGTGAAACCTCTGTGTCAGGTGTAGCGCCCTGGAGAGGTTTGACACAGCTAGACATGTTGAACCTGCCTCTCAGGGAAACTGAAGACCCAAGAAAGAACTGGACACCCACCCCTTGGGTACTGCCCTGCTCCCCTGGGTTCTTCTGCAGCTGCAGTTCTTTTTAGTAAATGTGTCAGTTTGGAGACTCCAAAGGGAAAGTCTGCAATAAGCCCTTGTATTCAGGTAGGTTATTTGGGAGCTGAAGCAAGGAAGCAGAAGGGGAAAAGTGGGGCTTCTGAGAGAGTGAGGAGAAAAAAGCCAGCGGAAGAGTGTGCTGTCCAGATGCTGCTGTGTACAGAAATCTGCTTTAGGGACGGTTCTCAAGAAACTAGTGACAAGTCATAGTGACTTGGAGCAGGCAGACCAGGGTTCAGATCCTCTGCCTGCTTCTTATAGTGCTGGCTGCAGCCCTTGGCAAGTCTTGACCTTGCCATTGACTTCTCTATGTATAGAACTGGGGGAAGAATAGCATGGGAGATATCAAGAAAGGATCTACGCAAGGTAGCCTGGGCAGAATCTGGTATGTGGTATATCCCCAGTCAATTTTGATTTCTTTCTTTGCTCTCTTCCCCAGAGAGATTCAGCTAAATGATACCTGCTATTTTGGCTATGAACCAGACATCAGAACTTATGGCTGGGGAGCTAATTTATATAACTAAAGATTTGAACAAGGCTCTCAAAAGATGCCCTTAATTTTCTCTTTAGAAGTAAACTTTGACTGGCATTTAGTTGTTCTTTACTGGACATATGTTTGAACTGTGGAACTAGGTGGGCAAGAATATGGCTATCTTTACTGATAAACTAATGAAGATACGTATACAGTGTGGCCTAATTTGTCCCTTATTTGCTACTCAGAGACTTTCTGGGGATGCCCTTGGGTTTGAAAAAGAATTTGGAGTTGTCAAGGAAAAAAATTCCAGGGCAAGCTGTTCAATGCCGTTAAAAAAGAGATACTGTTTATGAAATTGGTGTCGATTTTTTAAAACTGTGCAACTCATTACATTAGCAATCATGTGGAAAAACAGATGCAACTTTTCCAGAGAATAACTTCGTCAGATCAAAGCCCTAAAATATTTTTGCCTAGCAACCCCAAGTTTTTATATTTATCTAAGGGAAATTATCAGATACTCAGCAATTGCGTACAAGGATATAGATCAAAGCAGTTGGAAACAACTGAAAAATTCGAAAGAATCTTAAAGTCCTAAACAACGAATATAATCAAATATATTTTTTATAAGCATGTGATTAAAGTTCATGTGTCCAATAAAGACATACTTTATTTTTCTTTTTTCTATTCTTTTTATTGTATATATTTAAGATGGTGTTTTGATGTACGTATACATATTGAAGTTCTGCCCCATTAGCTTTAAAAAATTTCTCCCCCTGTCATTTCCTTACCTTCATAGAAAAAGGACAAATGGAAAATTTTGGTCCAGGAAATTTGGTTGAGGAGTAGAAATCTGAATAGCACCATCTGAGCCCTAGGAAATGATGCATTAAGTGATTGCTTATGCATAACATCTTTCCTCTGGGATGTTTTTTGATTTTTGAAATATGTCTAAATATATTTGACCCCTCAAGAAACTCCATACACAAGATACAGGTTATTATTTCTTGATTAAAGACATGCTTTCTGAGAGTATTCAATGACCCAAAAAGTATCGATTGGTATATTATGAAGTAGAGAGTTGGACATAAAAGTTACATTCAATTTGATCCCAATTCTGTGAAAAATATTTTAATGATAAATGTGCATACTTGTGTAAGTATGTTTGTATGTGCATTTTAATATATAACTTGAAGGAAAACATTATTAGCAACCAGTGTTTCTAATTAAGTTATCTTCATTCATATCTTAATTCTCCTTTTTTGTATTTTCCAAATTTTCTGTAATGAGCAAAAAGTACGATCATAATCAGAAAAAGAGGCAAGAAATATGATGTATAAAAATGCTAAAGAAATCAAATTTTAGAATCCTGGTCATTTTTCTATAGCATAATCTTTCTTCAGAATTATGTGGAGCTGACTCAAATAGATGAGGGTAGCCCAGAAAAAGTGTTTTGATGCTTGACCTCTGACCCCAAGGAAGGAACAGTAAGGAAGACAACTGAGCAGATATGGCAGGAGGGAATTTGTGATGTCCTTGAAGGACAGCTGTGAGTAGATGGCATGCAGAGCTGGTTAGTCTCCTGAGGTCTCAGAGTGTGTGGTCCATTACAGCGTCTCTATCACTTATGTCCAGCTTTCAGCTGGACACTCCCAACACCCTGATCTTAGTATCTTCTCTCAATTCTCTCATTTGATGGTGTCTCTATTCCCACACCCCCATCCTCTTCTTCTGTGCCCCTAAGTCTGTTTTCTCCAGCTGGGACCTTTCTCATGAACTGTGGCCCTCCTTTTCAACCTGCCACTGAACTTGGCTAGTAAGGTGCCTTGAAAGCTGTGCAAGCAGGACTTTCCTTATTACCCATAGATGCATTTCTTCTTCGGACACCTTTTTACGTCAGTGGTTCTAAATTTTTCTTGGATCAGGGATGCCTTTGAGAGCTTAAGGGAGTTCATGAGACCTTCACAATACGAATGTGTGCATGATATCAGTTCACCTGGGATCCCCTGAGGGCCCTGAGCATCCTGACACTTCAAGTTAAGAATCTTGCTTCAGGTAATTCCAATAAAGATTCTGAAAGCCTGGCAGTTAGTGTAAGCTCTATCACGTCAGCCTGTTCTTATTTTCACAGAAAGGATCTTTGTGGGTTATCCTGATGGCCCCGCAAGGTTCTAGCTCTGAGTTACCTAGTTTGGCTGCCATTCAAGAGAGAATCGTTTTCCGACTGCTTGCTCTGAAGTTGACTCTGGCATGTCAAACTCAGCCTTAAGCAATGGAAAATGCATGGATGTGGGTGGCTCAGAGGGTTCCTATCCCTTAAACAGTGAAAACATTTTTAAGAAGTAAGCAACAATAGCATTGTATCTCCAGGAGCCTTGATGTATCTAGAATGGAATCAACATTCCATGTGCAAATGTCTGACATAATTATCAGAAGCATGGCCATTGCAATCTTCCAGGCTCCAGACTCAAGTGAAATAAAACCCAGGGAGGTGTGGTGGGTTATCTGGCTTTACAGAGCTGTTAGCAGTTGAGGATGGATATTTTGTTCCATTTACTTCAATTGCTATGAAAAAGAAGCCAGGTACAAAGCCCAGCCAGGAAGCCCAAGCTGGAGCATGAACTCTAATGAGAATAGACTAAATAATATGGCAAACCTAAGTCTCTAGCTTGGCCCCAACTTTAGAGCCAGGTGTTGGCCCAATCATGCCCAGAACATGCATCGCTCTCCCACTGGAAGGGTGTAGCTAGACTCAAACATGAAATGGTACACAGTTGCACAGGGTGGTCACTGCGCAAGGTGCTTGACCGTGGTTGAGGAGGGACTGGAGTGCAGTCAGATCTTGGCTTGCTCTGTGGGGCCACAGGGGGCTTCTACTCACACCAAAGTTCTAGAAAAGACAGCCACTGTGCCTACCCTTTCCCACCATCTCGTGTCCCTCATTCCCAATGCCAAAGGGTCACAGAGAGATTAACGCCCCCCATGGTGCTTTGGAGCTAGTCCAAAAAAAGAAGTTATGTCTACCATGCAGGGAACTGAGACCCACTAGACTGTGGATGTACAGACTGGTCAGAAGACATAGAAATTATGATCAGAAGATCTGGGCTTGACTCTCTCCCTGCCTCCCTTACGAGCAGTGTGGGCTTGAATAGGTATCTTAACTTCCCTGAATTTCAGTTTCTTCACCTCTAACCAAAAGAGAATAATATCCAGGGTACTTGATTATCATGAGAATGAAATGAGTCCACTGGCAATAATAATGAGAGCTGTATTAATTTTCTACTGCTGAATAACAGCCACAAACGTAAAAGGTTGAAGCGATACCCACTGTTGTATCAAGGCTTAGTATGTCAGGAGCCTGAGTAGGTTCAGTGAGGTCTCTGGTTAAGGACTCCCAAGGCCAAGATCAAGGCTAAGTGGAGATCTTAAGCGGAGGTCTTGGGGAAGACTCTGCTTTCAAGCTCCTGGAGATTGTTGGCAGAATTAATTTCATTGGTCCCGCTTCCTTGCTGTCTGTCAGATGGGGCCACTCTCAGCTCCTGGGGAACACCCACATTTCTTATCACACCCCCCCACCTTTCCAATTGAGCGGTACCATGTTGAATCCTTCTTGTGCTTTGAATCTCTGTAACTTCCCCTTTCTGCTTCTGACTGGAGAAGCCCTCTGCTTTCAAAGGGCTCCATGAATTAGATTAGATTCCTCTGGATAATTTTTCTTAAGGTCAACTGATTTGTGTTCATTGACAAAATCTCTTTTGCCATGGAACATAATATCATCACAGGAGTAACTTTCATGAATAACATTCACAGTCCCAGAGATGAGGGTAGGAAGTCTTGGGAGCTCATCTTAGAACTCTGCTTTCCACAACAGATTGTATAAATTGAGCACTTATTGCATACATTACCTCATTAAATATTTGCAACAGCTGAGTTTTGGACAAGTCTAGAGAGGGTAGGTAAATTCGTCCAAAATAACGTGGTTGGTTACTAGCAGGCTGAATCTGAACCAGCATCTGACTCAGACCACTAACTCTTAACCACCCACCCCTGACACATAACTGAAGCAGCTGTTCCCTTCCCCTGCTTACCACCATGGGTGTTCGTGAAGTGTTCACTGATATCTCCAACTTCTCAGATATTGTCCTCACACAACTGATTTCTGATGCCCAGGCTAGAGTGCAGTGGCACACTCACCGCCACCCCAGCACCAACCTGCTGATCTCCGGCAATCCTTCTGCCTCAGTCTTCCAAGTAGCTGGAACTACAGGCATGCACCACCAAGGCCGGCTCATTTTTTATTTATTTTAGAGATAAGGTTTTGCCAAGTTGCCCTGGCTGGTCTCAAATCCTCGGGCTCAGACAATCTCCTCACCTCAGCCTCCCAAAGTGCTGGGATTACAGGCTGAGTCACAAAGCCCGGTCCACACAACTGATTTCTAATTCAGAGATTCAAGCAGAGATGCTTCTGACCACCAAATATTGATTGTATTTCTTAGCCACACAGTATCATGACAATAGCTCCAGAAATTAAAATAGAAAAATAAATAAAGAACGAACGCACTGTGCTTGAACTACCCTGGATAGGATGAATTTTTAAGTGTCCCCCCCTGGTTTCACACACATAGGGCTGCACCTTGCTGCAAATATTGAAACTTCCTTGCAACAGGCTTTGAAATCTGAGACAGCAGGTTGTCCATTCCCAAAGCCTCCCACTGTGCTTTGGAGATAGTCAAAAGGAAAGCTGAAGACCTTCAAAAGGTACCGGCATGGGTGCCACCTGAGTGTCTCATCTTGCCACCATTTTAGCAACACCATCGGTGGGATTCCAGGACAACTTTTTATTTAAAAATCCCTCTGTAAATTAGCCATGAATTGTAAAGGAAATCTCTGACAGTGCCTTGATACTGGGAAGAGAAATTTTGACCTTTAAAAAAAAAAGAAAAGAAAAACTTCAGTGATTTTTTTCCCCCATGTTTTCATGGGAGATGACTTTGGCCATCATTAGTTCACTCATTCATTCATCTATCCATTCCATCAGTTCACCAGACACACTTCTGGGTGTTTGATGTAGGCTACTGACCATCAAAGGTGCAGGGAATACAAGATATATTTAGACATGGTCCCCGGCCTCAATAAACTCCCAGACCAGAGGGAGAGAGGAACACTCAAACAGGTAATTACAACACGGTGCTGTCAATGTTTGGACGAGAAGGAAGTCGGGGAGGTGTGGAGACAGGGAGAAAGAACACCAACGTGGCTGAAGAGTCAGAGAAAGATTCCCAAAGGAGGTGAGAGTTGAGCCGAGCCCTGAAGGATAGGTAGGTTCACCAGAAGGTCAAGCTAGAAGAACAGTGTGGGACACCCACCTGGGATCCACAAGTATCCCTTAGATTGGGAGCCCCAGGCAAGAGGAGCAGGGAATGACAGGACAGCGAAGGTACTAGCAGGACCCAACCAAAGGCTCTTTTTTGCACATAGAGGAGTTTAGGAAGATGATGGGAGCTACAGGTGATAAGAGGGCTTGAGGCATAGCCAGGCTTATGTTTTACAAGATGTTTGGTGTTCTCCCCATCAGGAAACACAGGGATGAGGGAAAACTTAGAGAGTGACACTGGATGGATCAGACATGTGTGAGAGGCTGTATCCCTAGGTAAAGTTCATTACCTCAGAGGTGCATATGAACATCTTAAGTAGGCTTCCAAAGCACCAGAAGATTAGAAGGTGGGGAGATGAGAACTCTCACTCATTCATTCATTCTGCCACCAAACCAAGTTATTGAACACTTGCTATGTGCTAAGCATTGTGCTGGGCACTTGGGAAAAAATGATGAGCAAGACAAAAATATCTCTATATAGAGATATTTATAAACTCTATATAGAGTTTACAGTCTCACAGCAGAGACATTCAGTTCAAAAGCAAGTGTGTTCTATAAAGAGACAAAGAACAAACAATTTAAGCTTTGTGATCATGCAGTTTCTGTTGCTGCTGCCTATTGATGCTTCTCTTCTTTCTCCTTTCCTTCTCCTCCACTTTCTCCTATAAAACGCTTTGAATCACAAAAAAAATATTAAGTCATAGGTTGGACAAAAACAGCCATGGGTATGTAGACTCTACTGGACAAATAGGATTTGGGAAAATAATACTGGTAGAGAGCATGTGCAAAGTCCCTGGGATACAAGAGAGCATGAGGGGTGGAACAAGAAAGTTGGTGTGACTGGAACATGGAGAGCCACATGGGTGTGGCTCAAACCAAAACTGGAGCCAGAGTCAGGGACTGGATTTTAAACATAAGAAGAAGATACCAGAATGTGCACTCAAAATATTACATCCACCTTTTTAAAGTGCAGTCAGTTTAAGGACACCAGGAAGGGAAAGCAAAAGATAACAGGAGGTGAAAGAAACCAGGACTACAGAAAAAAAAGAGTAGCAGACAGAAAAGCAAACAGAGAAATGAATAGAGTGGGAGAAATGACCACCTTCTGGGGTCCTTATGATTCAAGGAGATGGTGCAAGTAAATCACTTAGAACGGTGGCTGGCATGTAGTGGATGCTCAGGAAAGCTCAATTTTCAGGACGAATCCAGGACGATAAAAGCCTACATCAAAATGTCTACCTGGACTTTTGTAGAATGAGTTGAGTGAGTGGAATGTGAACTGAATATGTGAGTGAAATGTGCAAGCTTTTAAAAAAAAAAAAAAAAGTCAGCTACAAAGAATTCCTGTTTTGGAAGCCACCGGTAATCACCAAGGGCCATCTCCAGCAGCAAGGGGCCATTCCCCGATGAATTCCATCAATCCACGTGAAGCAAGGAATCTGTTAATACAGCTACTAAAGAAGGTTTCACCCTGCAGCTTGAGAGCACCCAGGGTGCACCATGGAGCCTGGCTTCTCTGCTCCGAAAGGCATCCAGGAAGACCCCAGGAAGTCTTCCTGGCAATTAGAGCTCAAGGAGCAAAATTCTGTCTCTAGACACTTACCCACTTCAGCTTCAAATTGTTCTTGGGATCTTTGTGTTTCTTCCTCCAGCATAGGCTCTGTGCTAAGCACCTCAGAGGGGACAGGAGGTGGACACCATCATGGACCCTGACCAGAGGGAGTTTGGTGGTTCTGCCCTTAAAGGCTCCAGTGTCTGTCATATAAGCAGACATCTGAACATCATTGAATCATTACATCAGGCAGCTCTAACACCTGCAAAATGACCCAGGTGCCAAAGAGAACTAGAACAAGAGTAGACCCCAGCGTCTGATGGGTGGAGGCATGCCTGGCTGACTCAAAAGCATGCTGGCTTCCAGACCTCCGCCAAAAGTTCCTAAAAGTGCAACTTCCTAAAAGTGCTTTAGCACTAGGTTTTAATTAAACATTTAATATGCATCACACAAATGTGTTGTTTCTGCCAGGGAGGAAAAGATGGATCTTGCATTTGGACATCTCCAGCTAAAATGACATGTATTTTCACAGGAGTTACTCACAGGGCTTCCAACCCTGCTCCCCAAGCTTGGAGCAGTCTGGATATGGAAAGTCACTAGCTCGGAGCAGTTGTGTTCATTTCTGCTTCTCAGACTGAGTCCTGAGTCTGAATGGAGGGAGGTACAAGCTGTTGGAATTAACATGAAGCACCTAAAAATAGACCCCGTTGGTCATATGGTCTCTTTCTCTGATAATCAGTCCTCCTCTTCCCTTTCCTGTTACCATGACTAGGATCAAAACTCTAAAGAACTTTAGAGTTTTGATCCTAAAAGAGGATATGCACCAAGTAACTGAGAAAAAGACTTTGAGGAAATGGCTCCTTAAGGGGCAAGAGAGTGCCACCTGCCTGACGCAGGAGAGTTGGGAATTCTGTTAAGTTGATAGATATTGACCAAAATTCCAGAAGAATGGAGAATCTGATAAATGACATACTCTCATTAACTTCAAATTAATTATAGAATTCGTTTTGGATTTCAACTTAATTGTTAAAATTCCTTCTAAATTTATATTGATCTCATTTCCTGCCTTATTAAAGGGAAATTGGATAAAACTCTTTGGTGAGTAGGGATCACAAAATGCCCTTGGCTATTATGAGCACCAAAATTCATTGAACAAGACAATAGCTATAGAGCAGTGGTTGTCAACTGAGCATTTTTGCCCTCCAGGGACATGTAGCAATGTCTGAACACATCTTTGGTTGTCACAACTAAAGGAGAGGGATTGCTAATGACATCCAGTGGGTGCAGGCCAGAGATACTGCTAAATACCCTACAATTCCCAGGACCCTCCCAACCACAAAGACTCATTCAGCCCAAAAGTCAATAGTGCTAAGGTTGAGAAACTATGACACAGAGGTAGAAGAGGGTCTGTGATGCAGATTGATATATTAGACGATGGCTGGAAGAAAAGATTAAAACAAAACAATAGAAGTATTTGATATGAGAATCTGGTGAGGACTCTGCTGTCAATCAGTTGTGTGGTCTTAAGCAAGTCAATATATTGACTAAATTGAATTCAGTGTATTCACTCATTCACTTAGCCAGCTTTGTGAAAAAAGTCATGTTCTAATCTAGGTAGATGAAAGAAAATAAGTGATATATGCAAAAACTTCATGTAGGAAAGAAGCAAAGTCCAAGGAAGACCAAAGTGATCAGAAAATAATCAACATAAAGCACAAAGCACAGGACAGGCTCCTGGACCTTGTAGATCTTAGTAAGAAGCTGGGCTTTGATGCCAGGTGTAATGAGCAATTTCAGGTAGTGAGTAACATGACCCAGTCTGTATTTTAATGCCAGCTTACTAGACAGTACCTTGTCTTTCCTGCTCACCAAATAGGCTCTGAGAGCATCTGTTGGATGAAAGCCTTCATTCTCTGTTGCTGCAGTGAGAAGACTTGACCAGAAGGAGAAGACAACACTGGAAGCAAAGAGAACAAGCAAGAGATCATCATGCGGTCCCTGGAGACAAAGATGGAAAAGATGGAAAACCGGCCATTCCTCAAAGTATTAAATATAGCATTACCATGAGACCCAGCAATTCCACTCTTAGGCATAAGCAAGAAAAATGAAAGCATACCTCCACACAAAAGCTCATATTGTCAAAGCAGCCCAAAGGTATAAACAACCCAAATGCCCATTAGCAGTTGAATGAAAGAGCAAAATATGGTAGATCTATATAATGGAATATTATGCTGCCATTAAAAAAGAATGAAGTTCCAACACAAGCTACAACATGAATGGACCTTAAAAACACGATGATAAGTGTAGGAACTACATATTGCATGTTTCCGTTAACATGAAACATCCAGAATTAGCACATCTATAGACACGGAAAGTAGATTGGTAATCACCAGGGGTCAGGAAGAAGAAAGTGACTATTAAAAAGTAGGAGCATCCTGGTCAGGATGATGAAAAGATTCTGGATTCTGATAGTGGTTATTGTTACACAACCTTGTAAATATATAGATATTTTTTAAACACTGAATTGTGTACTTTAAGCAAGTGAATTGTATGGTATCTGAATTATATCTCAATAAAGCTTTCCTAAGGAAGGTTGTGAATGCACTGAGATGGGTGAGGATGAACTCAGGATGGGATCCACAGAGCTTGGGGACTGATGGGATGCAGTGGGGGAGAGTCATAAAGGTCACCTGCCTGGTTTCTTAATTGATGCTGCTACTCCTCACCCTTAACAGTTCTTTTAGGTATCACCTTCACATATAATGCTGTTGTTGTTTTAAAAAAATATGCCTCTTTTTCCTAATTAAAGTGTACAGGGTGGGGGAAGTCTTGGTGGAGGGGCTTTATTAGATAAATCAAAAAACTTTGTTTTGGATGACCTATTCACTCCTCCTTGCCAGAAGACCATGACCTTTGACCCTATGGATGCGGCTGGAGCAGGCTCAAGCCTACAAAGCATTGAAAATCTGATGCTTTTTCACAAAAAGGATGTGGTACATCTTAAGGAAAAGGCTGCCCCAGTGCAATGTACAGAGAGAGAGAGAATCGTGGTGTTTACTTTGACCCTTATCTTGACTTTTCATGCCCATTTAAGTGTAACTTCTGGTAAAGTCAAAAACAAAAAGAACATTGTTTTGTACTGATGAGAGATGAAGATAGAAGGAAAAAAAAAAAAGACCCAGGACCATTCATTAGCATGAGATATCAAGTTTTCCTCATGCCATGTCATTGTTGCGGGAGGAGGCACTTTTAATCTGGTTTAAATGACACTGACAAGTAGTGAACGTGCTTCTGTCCTCACAAGAGTTTTCAGGGCTGGAGCAGAAGTCAGTGTTCCTCACTGGATTCTGAGACAAGGAAATCTCCCCTCTTGGCCTCAGGGCCACCCAAGAAACACACTCTGTTATAGTCACATCGATAGCTAATTTCTAAAGCTGCTGACTACACGTATGTGTTCTTTCACATACTTATGTGGGGAGAGGAAGAGAAGATACCGTCCCTGCCCTCAAAGAGCTCACAGCTATATGTAGAAAAAGACAAACAGTCAGGGATGAACTCTGTAGAGGAAGTATTTAACAGGTGGTATGAGAAGTGGATTCAGAGATAGGCACACTAGAAAAGTGTTCCTGAAGGAGCTATGGGTGTCAGAATGTTCTTAGCTGCAAGTAACAAAACACATAGCACACAGAGCTCACAAAAATGAATACTGATCTTACCCAGCAGACACCTGCAGGTGGGGAGAGTCCAGATCAAATGCCCTGGTTGCACACTGTCTTCAAGGCCTCAACAGTTCCCATCACCCTGCTCTTCCATAGTCAGTGGATAATCCTCTCACCCTTGGCCATCTACTAAATGGGTGCAAGACAGCTGCTACTGAAAACCCTGCACACTACTAACTAGGTTTATTAAGATGCCTGTACAAACCATGCACTGGTGGGTACTCAAAAGCAAAATAAGTGACTTGGGTCATTATTTCCTTTCCTTCTCTTCCAACATCATCTCAAGACCGCACTAGAATTAAAGAAGCTGAGGTCATTATCTGGGGATTTTGCAAGACTTAGGATAGCCCTCAAGTCCCATCAGTCAAGAGCCAAGTGGTTTTGGTGGCTCCAGGCCTTCCACCAGACCCCTCCACTGTCCCCGGCTTCCCATCAGGGGACACAGAGAGGAGGCGGGTTTTGTTTTCCAAGGCTGCACCGCCGCCCTCGCATGGTGCAGTCATTTTGGCTCCTTGGTGTGGGAGGAGGCTCACCACACGCTGGTCTGAGCTCTGGGTTCCTCACCCCACAGCCCGCCCCCACGGTCCCGTTGGTGACTCAGCGCCTGGGGAGCCTTCACCGCTCAGGCTGTCCCTCACATAGGCACCCCCTCCCAAGCCCAGGTGCTCCCATCTCCTCAGCCGGTGGCGCATCACGGTTGGCCAGTGGTATATCTGTACTTTTTGTCTTCCTACTCGAGCAAAGACAGGCTGGGTGCCGCAAAGAAGAACGCAAAGCCATGGATCTCCCGTTGTCAACCCAGGGCCCCTTCCAACCTCCTGGTAGCTGACCGGAGACCACAGCTGGGCTTAGTGGCACAGAGAAGCTAGCTGCCAAGCCATCCCATTTGAAAAACCAGACTGTGACCAGTATACTGAACAAATTTAATACAGAAACCACCGAGAGAATAAATAAGGAACCCTGCGGACTGTGTCCTCTTCACAGAGAAACTTTTCCCATTACTCTCAGACTTCAAACCAATTAGGACCTGGCTAATTAGTTTTGTGAATGGCACAACAGTTGGGGAAAAAGGTCACTTTGGTATATGATTTTCTTTCTCTTTCTAAGCCACAGAACTTCCTCCAAGGAACGAGCATTAACCTCCGGTTCTCAGAAGCAAAACAAGCCAAGTCACACATTTCTATGAATTCTCTCTATAAGCTGATGATTAGTAATAATAGCAGTAGCTGTATCTACTTTGCGTGCAGGTGCCAGGCTCCGTTCACCTGCAACAGAGCCTTCCCAAGACTTGGAGAGCCCATTTCATATATAAGTAAGCTACATCTCATTGAGGTAAGGAAAACAAGCAATGCCGTCTCGTGGAAGAATATAGGCCAGAAGTCAGGAGAGCTGGGACTTTTTCCTGGTCCTGCCAACCCTGCCAGAGCTTGGACAAGACTTTTTCTTTCCCACTGGAAATGTCAAACACCTCACCAAAGAGTGAGTAGCTGTAACGATAAAAATACTTGTTGGTGGATGATTTAACTGAAACTAAGTATTTTGGGATGATACTCCAGCAGGTATGTTGGGGTATCTTTAAAAAAAAAGCATCACTTGGTGGCTGCCATGTGTTAGGTGAGACAATGTCACATGCTTTGGCATAGAAATAGCAACAACTATGGGTGCATGTATAAAACTGCACATTTCTAGGACAGAGATTCCGTGGTCCTTTATGTAGCGCTGACACTTTACAGATGAGAAAACAGAAGCCAAGAGAGCAGAAACAGCTCTCACAAAATCCCTTAACATTAGAGAAGATCTCTAATATTAGAAGGTTCGTTAAGGCAAGGCCTAGGTCCCAACTCCCTCAGAACAATGAGAAAAGCCCAGTCCCTGACTATATTGGCAGGGATTATTACCCTTACCTATAAGTTAATGTAAGAATGTATGCCCTTAATTCCAGCCCTAGCAATTTCATCATGGTGAACTTCAAACACAGCACAGGGCCCTGACTCAACTCTGCTGCTATTTCTCATACTCACCAGTGTCTCTGTGCTCTGTGCCTACAAGACACTGACAGGAGCACAGTTTTAAGCCTTGGCTTTATTTTTCCCTGAATCTCTACTCTGCCCTTTTTGTTGATTTAGTGCACCCTTTCTCTTCCTGACTTCTAGTTGCATAACAGAAGAATTTTGTATAAAATCTATATAAGCAGCCGGGCTCAGTGGTTCAGCCTGTAATCCTGCACTTTGGGAGGCTGAGGTGAGTGGATTGCCTGAGCCTGCGGGTTCGAGACCCGCCTGGGCAACTTGGCAAGACCTCATCTCTACAATAAATCAAAAAATCAGCTGGGCGTGGTAGCGCATGCCTGTAATTCCGGCTATTCGAAAGGCTGAGGTGGAAGGATTGCGGAGCCTAGCAGGTCCAGGCTGCGGTGGCCAGGAGCGGCCACTGCTCTCCAGTCTGGGCAACAGAGTGAGACTCCAACTCAAAAATAAATAAATAAATAAATAAATAAATAAATAAATAAAATCTATGTAAGCAAGATTTTTGCAATAGGGGCACTATCAGTTAAAATATATCATTATATTTGAAGAAATTAGATGACTAGTCCATTTGATTATTTTATCTAACAACTGAAGGAGATAAGCACAGTGGAGAATGGCAGGGTTTTCATCAGAAGCTTATGTGCACACTCTGTGGTTTCAGGTGAGCTCATTGGTCCCTCAGTTGGGTTCAAGATATACTTTTAGACTTTTCTCCTTTTTTTTGAGTCAGACTCTCACTCTGTCACCCAGGCTGGAGGGCAGTGGCACGCTCCCAGCCACCGCAGCCTCGACCTGCTGGGCTCCGGGATCCTTCCATCTCAGCCTTCCAAGTAACCGGAACCACAGGCATGTGCTACCATGCCTGGCTAATTTTTATTTATTGTAGAGACGAGGTCTCGCCAAGTTGCCGAGGTGGGTCTCGAACCCGCGAGTTCAGGCAATCCACTCGCCTAGGCCTCCCAAAGTGCTGGGATTACAGGCTGAGCCACCGAGCCCGGCCACTTTTAGACTTTTAAGAGAATATTCAGTTCCATGCCAATTAGTCAGTTCTCACACGAGAACAAGAAGACCAATGAGATGAGAACACTGACCTCCTTGACACTGGACTTCTATCTATGAAATGTGTTCCAGCACAATGAGGCCTGGTGAAAACCTAGTGAAGTGGTTAGAGGAATTTTATTCTTCCTCATGCAAAAATTGAATAATCACAGTACATTCAATATATGGTAAGATGCCCCTGGAGATCTAAGGGGTGTGTGTGTGTGTGTGTGTTTTATAATGATAGTTAAAATATAAATATATAATATATATATATTAGATAGATAAATATTTCCCATGAGAATTTCACTTCTGGAAAACAAAAATATAAAATATATTAAGTCCATGGGAGGTCACATCCACAACAACAGTTTAACTTTCTGTTTAGATTCTCAGGTTTATTTCTTAATGCAGGAAGAAAATAACAAACATTTTTTATCATGAATAAGCTGTTCCACATATATTCAAAGGGGTTCATGTTTCTAAGAGGCAAAAATATGTTAGTGCCTGGAAGATATTGCAGAGAAGTTCAAAAAGCTGCATTTGCCTTAGTGTCCTTTTACATGTCCTCTGAGGATACCAAAAATGTTGTTGGCCTGTGTACATATAAATGGATGGATGGACAGGTGAACATATTGACAGGATAGATGAATGGATGGATGGATGAAGAGGTAGACAGATGGGCAGAATGGATGAATAGATGGATGGATGGGTGGGTGGATAGATGGATGGATGTATAGATAGATGGGCAGGTGGACAGATGGACAGAAGCATGGACAGATGGATGAGTAACCGAATTATTTATTATCCCTTTATCTCCTACACTATCACAAAACCTGACATACAGCAAGATTCTAATAAATGAAGACCTGACACTTCGAGATCTCAATAATGGGTCAACTGGTCACTGCCCTTTCAAGACTTGGGCCTGGAAAAAACACGGCATCTTCTGACACACTTTGATATTTATTTATTCATCAAACCTAGGGATTCCAAAGTCTCTTGCATCAATGAATCAAGCATCAGTGAAGCACATGACCATGTACATGGGGTAATTTGAGTAGCCGTGCTACTCCAAAGCATTTTCTAAAAACACCACCACCAATAGGATGACACCCAAGAGTTGGACTAGGAACCAAAGGAAAAAACTTTCTTCCATGCAAGTCTGTGCTAAGATGGTCTAGGGAGGAGAAATCCGAAGACTCTTTCTGAGCATCTCCAATTCCTTGCTCAAGTCACCCTCCCCTAAAGGACTAACGTATCCTTATGGCCTGAATCACCACCAGCAACAGGGAAGGCTGACCCCTGCCAAGGTGAAGCTCATGAAGGAAAAGTTCATGATGAAGTCATGATTTTTAAATAAATTAACCTGAGAGTCCCCATGTTCCTAGAAACATGATGCAAAAGGAACCAAAGAGAGAACACAACATAAAAGTCTGGTGTTCATGCCTGATTTTGCACAGAAATCTTTCCCTTCTCCTCCCTGTGACAGGTTTGTTTGGATGACATAAGCAGGTGTTTTTTTAAAGGTAATACTAAGCTACTGGGTTCTTCATCATTCTTTTAGAGAAAAAAAGTTTCTGCAATATTGTATCTTCCTAGTACTTTGTGCTCAAAATGTTTTTCTCTTCCTCTTGGCCAAAACCTTTTAAGAAAGTATTCAGAATTTCTTACTCTCTTTCTCTGGTAGAATTTGAATCTATTCATTAGCATTTATATAGGACCCCCCGACGAGCCAAGTGCTGGTTTTTATTAACTTGAACCAGGACACCAGAATTAAACATAAGAGTCCTGCTTCAGGAAGCTCACCGAATTATGAGAGAAAATTACGTGAATTATGAAATGGTAGCACAAAGAAGACAAGGAAGTTTTGTGATGGAATTGCTCATAGAAATGAGTGCAGTGGTGGTAATGGTCGCGGGAATCTACACGTGGATAAGACTGCATAGAATAAAATACACACACACACACACACACACACACACACACACACACACGCATGCATGAAAAATGAGTGCAATCTGTATATGGTGGGTAGATTGTAACAATGTCAATTTCCGGGTTGTGCTATTGTACTCTTCTGATTATGCAAGATGTCAATGCTGGGGAAAGACTGGAAGGAGGACACAGGATCCATCTGGTGCCGGGTGCGGTGGCTCACATCTGTAATCCTGGCACTTTGGGAAACCAAGATGGGAGGATTGCTTGAGGCCAGAAGTTTGAGACCAGCCTGGGGAACACCGGAACACTGCATTTCTACAAAAATTTTTAAAAATTAGCCAGGTGTGTTGGCGAATGCCTGTAGTACCAGCTTCCCAGGAGACTGAAGGAGGCAGACTATTTGAGTCCAAGAGTTAGAGGCTATACCACTATACTCCAGCTGGAGCCACAGAGCAAGACCCTATCTCTGAAAATCAATCATCAATAAATATAAATAAATAAAATAAAAATCTGTCTGTTTTAGTCCTTATAACGGCAGATGACTCTACAATGACCTCAGAATTTAAAAAAAAAATAAAAATATATATAACTACAATGTAAAGTTAGAAGTGCCACAGCAGGGACCCCTGTGAGCAAAGTAGAGATACTCCACCCCAGTTAGATTAGGGAGAAGCAGTCAAACAAGGCCTCTCTAGCAAGGGGGCGCTCTCAGTGGCAGAGGCGAATCAGTAAGTCGGAAAAGGTAGGAAGTGGAGAAGGATGCACCAGGCTGGAGTGACAGCACGTCCCCTGAGCCAGGTGAGTTTTGTGTGGCAGCATCACTCCCACTTACCCAGAAAGCTGCTCTCCCGCTCTTCAGCTTCCACCTCCTGGGTTTCAGCCACTTCTTTTAGATCTAAAAGAAAGTTTCTTTACATCAGTAACAGTATCCTCTTCCCCCAACTCCTTTCACAGGTCATTTGTTGAAGAAGCTAGAACATTTATCTTAGAGAATTTCCCAAATTCTCCATTTAAAGTATTGCTTTGTTAAGGAGTCTGTATCATTTCTCTGTCTCCTGCATTTTCTGTAAACTGGTGCTTTTATTATTAATAATAATAATTGTCTTTATTATTATTATTATTACATGACTACCAAATCATCCTAAAGTTATTAGAAAAGTAAAAATGTAGGCAATAGAATACTTTTAGGAGTCTAATTTTTCTTTCAAATAACTTTAAACCAAACCTTTTCTCCTTGTGACATAGAAAATGGACAGCAACCTCATGTAGGTACTCTCAAGTTTAGGAAGGGATTTTAGTACAAAGAAAATGTACAGACTTGTGCAATAGCCAAGAAGGACCAGCACTGCAGCTGCATTTAGTTCAGAGAGTTTTTGGAAGCAGATCTTTCTGATAGTGACATCTAATAAAGGCAGTGAGTGTTATATTAATCACTAGACTCTTAGTCACCTTAAGGGAATTGATATCAGATGCTACCAGGACGGTGGAGGGAGGGCAGATATTAGCAATCCTGATTACAGATGTGAATGTAATTTTAGGGGCGTTCTTATAATTACCTTTATGCTTTGATTAAATGGCTCATGTAACACCAGGCTACAGGTAGGAGGCAGGAGCAAAGTCAGGAAATCAAGGCTACTACCTACCTCAATCCCCACGCCCCCAGAAGGCAGAAGACGGCATGTGCTTCACCACTGAATAAAGCACAAAACCTTCCCTTCTCAACTTGCCCTGTGCACGCTCACGCTCACAAACAACCTACAGATAGACCACTGCACGTTTGTTGGCAGCAAACACCAGCTTAGGAATAGTTACAGAGAAATTCACAAAATGTCAAGGGCATTTTCTCAAAAGAGGGGAAAGAGGTTAAGTTTAAAAGCTCTGCATCGCTTGTATGGGCCACCTAATTTCTTTTCCACCTGAATTTAAAACGGATTTCCTCAATCATTTCCAATCCAGGGTGTCCCGCAAGATAGTCTGAAGGATGCGGGTTCAGCCTAATGTCTTTAAACGCCCACCACCATGGAAACCAGAGAGCCATAGGTCTGGGCATTCCAGCTTACCTGAACTTTGCTCAAACTTCCTCCTTTAATAGTTTGCTCTTCTTCTTAGACAGAAACAAGCATAGGAATGTTATAATAGTGATGCTGTCATGGTAGAATCAAGGCTCTGGCATCAAAGAACTCACACCGTACACATAAAATGAGTCACTTGGTCATCTGGTCAACACTCACTCGACACCCCCCTGAGCCACACTCGCAACAGATGTTTTGGGATGGATACAATGATGAGCCAGTTACCAACCATCACTTGCCATGATATGGTACGGCGTAATACTATTATAACATGATATGACATGTCTTTTGATGTGGTACACAGTATTATACCATATTATATGCTGCTATACTATATTAAATTGTATTATATGCTAGTTGTCCATTTGTCTCTTGGCTGTCTGTCTCTTACAATAAATAATAAAGGAAAGGAGTTATGAGTGCAAATTTTGCAGCCATGCCTGAATTTACACCTTGTACCACCCCTGCCCTGTGACCTTGGAAATGCCCTCTAAGGCAGCACGTAAGGGGAAACTGAGGGTGTTCCTTAGCTTCCTCCTCAGCCAAATGGAAATAACTGTAGCATGTATCTCAGAGGGCTTCTGTGATGACACGATGAGTTGAAACAGAGGGCAAGGCCAGGATCTCAGGTCCACTTTGGCAGTTAGTAATGTTATAAACTTGATGGTGGGCTCCTCAGTGTCTCTGTAGGCGGCAGAGCCACCATCACACTCAGACAGGCTCAGAGAATTCTCTAGGTCCGTGGCCCACATCATGTCCGAGTCCAAGTCTGAGCTAATCTGATATTTTGCCACTCTGCCACAAGGGTGGGCATAAAAGCAGTTAGAGGAACTAATCCCCACCTGACCCAAGTCATGACTTTGATGTGCCCTGCTGGGAATTCAGACCAACTCCCAGGAACCTTGCCTGGGAAGACTAAGGGCTGGAATTGCTGCAACCATTGCACTCCCATGAGGTGCCCTGGTCTGGAGTCCACACAGATGGAAGAAAGCCAGTTCTAGTGACACCACATGACCCCTGTCCCTAGCCGGGCCTGACGACACCAGCTCTGTCTCTAGCCCTTTGGGTCATGTGAGCCACAGAGTTCCTTTTTTTTGCCTAAGTCAGTTCAGGTCAAAATCTTTCACCTGTATCCCAAAGAGGGCAAACTGGTATGCCGTGATATAGATGAAGACGCCGAGACTCGGAAGTGCATCAAGAACTCCTCCGAGATCACACACCAGTAAGGTGCTGACGTGGTGACTACGCTGTGAAGCTTCTGAGAGAGGTCGAGCCACCACTCGGCAATCATGGCAGAGTCAAAGGGTCTTGTGGAGCCAGGGGCATAAGATGAGCATCCAGCCTTTATTAGATGCCAGACACTGCGCTCAGAGCCTCGGGTGCAATATCACATGCGAGCTGTGCCTTGAGGAACGGGCAGGATCTGGGCATGGGGAAATGGGGACGGGCCTTGCATTCTCAGCCGAAGATTACCAAACAGTGTCTGAGAGCCTTGAAGCCCTGGGAAGCAGCTGTGACTCAAAGCGGCACCGAGGCCCTCCCCAGCAGCAGGCGGCGGTGCGGGAACAGCACACCTTGCTCACATTCAGGCCCATAGCCCCAGTCATCCCATCATTTGAAAATCCATCCCAGCAAGATTTATTGCAGCTCACCTGGGCTCCAGGGCCTGCACACTTCAACCACGCTTTCCCCGCAGTTCTACCTCGGGAAGTGAGCAAGCTAGCATCCCTTTGTAAGTGAAGGACTGGTCAGTTGGACAGGGAAGAGGTTACATAAGGACTGCTGTGTTGCAACAGAGCAGCCAGTCATCCTGCCCCTTTTATTTATTTATTTATTTATTTGAGCTGGAGGCTCACTCTGTCGCCCAGACTGGAGTGCAGTGGCCACTCCCGGCCACTGCAGCCTTGACCTGCTGGGCTCCTGCAATCCTTCCACCTCAGCCTTCCAAGTAGCTGAAACTACAGGCGTGTGCTACCACGCCCAGCTAATTTTTTTATTTATTTATTTATTGTAGAGATGAGGTCTCGCCTGCCCAGGCAGGTCTAGAACCCGCAGGCTCTGGCAATCCACTCACCTCAACCTCCCAAAGGCGCGGGATTACAGGCTGAGCCACCGAGCCCGGCATCCTGCCCCTTTTAAGTCATGTTTTCTGGGACACTTGGCAGGATATTCTGTGTGGGTTAGAGCTTCAAAAAAAGACCACAAATCAGAGAGCTTATTTGGTCATTTTCACTGAATGAACAGGTATGGAGCACCTATTGTATACCAAGCGCTGTAGCAGGTGAAGGAGATGGAGAGATGAGAGGTGTCATCCTGGATTCACCACACTCGCATGTGGGTTGAGGACTAATGTGGCAACACAAGGACACTGACAAAGCCAGCATAGAGACCAGCATCCAGCTTCATGGGTACCAGTGGGCTGGAAGACACAGGTAGGTTTGTTTGTTTTGAGTTGGAGTCTCACTCTGTCACCCAGACTGGAGTGCAGTGGCCGCTCCCAGTCACCGCAGCCTCGACCTGCTGGGCTCCGGTGATCCTTCCACCTCAGCCTTCCAAGTAGCAGGAATTACAGGCACGCGCTACCACGCTCGGCTAATTTTTTTTTTTTTTTTTTTTGTAGAGATGAGGTCTCACCAAGTTGCCCAGGCAGGTCTCGAACCTGGGGGCTCAGGCAATCCACTCACCTCAGCCTCCCAAGGCGCGGGATTACAGGTTAAGCCACCGAGCCCAGCTTACAGGTAGGTTTTTAAGAGGAAACTCAAGACCCAAAGATGAGCCAAATTAGCCAGGAAATAGGATAGAGGGTAGGGAAGTCAGGAAACGGGTAGAATTGCAGGTGAGCCAGATCTTGCCAACGCTCAGGAGAGAGAGAAAGAAAGAGGCCATCTTGAGGGTAGGTACAACTTTAAGGTAGGAACATAAAAGATGGAAGAGTGAAGATACTTCCCAAGTTTCTAGTATGCCTTTAGCCTCCTACTGTGAAACGGTGTACAGAATGTCAGCATCGACCTTGGCACATGCTGGTAGGTCACATTCTTTTGAGCACTCACTACAGGGCTGGCACTATGCCAAGCACTTGGTATACATGTATCATTATAATCACAAAAACTCTCTCTACCTCTGATGTTGGAAGAGACTGAGGGCCAGAGAGGTCAACTGACTTGCCCAAGTTCTCACTCCTGGGACAGAAGCAAGATTCGCATCCTGGTCAGCCTGGTGCCAAAGGAAGGCACCTCAGGGTATGTCCCCTGCCTGGTGACCCTCTGAAATCCACGTTTTTCTCTTCTCTGGGCTGCCGCAAGAGACTCTACACAATTTCAGCCTAAGAAGGCAGTATCCTCTGGCCTCTGGAGACACCCAGGGCCTTGGCCTCACCATTCTAACCCTGGATCTGTTATTTTGACCTTGAAGATGTTCCAACTTTGCCACGATGACCCATTAAGTTTCCACAACAACGCAGCATATCAGCTTTCATTTGTGTCTATGAGTGTCAGGTCCCTGTTTACCCAATCTCTATTCAGCCTCAGAGGGCGGAGGACGCTCCTTCCATGCATCCCAGAAGGTCTTTTTTTCCCCTCTCTAGGCAGTTCAGTCCATTTGCAGCCTGAAAAATGAGTTGGAGGAAGAGAGCGAAGAACTTTGCTGAGGTCAGAGGGTGAATCGGCAGGAGACCTGGGCACTGACCTCAGAGCCTGTGTCCCCAGGCTGCACACCCACAATCTACTAAGGCACACATCACTGCCCTCCCCCTGCTCCACTCTAACAAGGCACACATCACTGCAACAGCGCCCTGGCCTCGCCCAGATCAGCAGCTGCGAGCTGAGCTAAGAGTCAACAGTCTGCATTGCTTCCCTGAAGGGTCCCCATCTTTCCTCCTGAGATCCGTCGACTCCAGGCTGGGTCTGCTGAAACAGCCAGCGCCAAGCTCTCTCGGGCAGGACACAGACCACCGGCCATAAATAACTCACGGGCTGGTTCCTGCTCTCATTCCCAGGTTTCTCTTAAAAGGGGCATAGAGGAGTTCTCCAGCGGGAGACTCTGCAAAAGCCTGTACATTTAGGCCACTTCAAGAGAAACCACGGGGACTAGTTGTGGCTCAAATGTGAACACTTGAAATGCTGAACTCTTCTGTTCAAGGAAATACCTCTGAGCCCCCTGGCTTCAAAATTGGCGTCAGGAAAATGACAGGGAAGTTGTTGATCTAAACGAGAGAAAAAACCAGGGAGGAAGGGAGGAAAGAACTGATCTCAGATATGCTTGTATACATACACAGAGCCCTTCTGCTTTAGGTTACATCTAATTTTTATTAGTCTCTGAGGCCCCAACTTTGGACAACTACTACTTACTTTGACAGAGCAAAGGTTTACAAGGACAAAGCCAGGTGTAAACATAAGACAATTTGCTAGTAATCCATCTTCTTCAATACAGAGCTTTGCCTACACCGTATAAAAGTGAAGTTATTTTAGAATTGATTAGAAGGGTTGATGTATGGATACCCAGATAGGGTCATTTAGTTTGAAATTACTCCAATGACTAAATAGGCCAAGTCAGTTTAAAATGTCCATTAGGAGACTTGAGTGATCCAGTGGGTTACTTTGCGTAATCACTGGAAGTTAGGAGTGACAGGCTGTCCTGGAATGCCACAATGCTTTGTCCCTTTATCAACAACCCAGAGGATTTGCAGGAGATTCAGAAGAGCACTCACCACTTACAGAGCTCCTCTGTGGCCCACCTACACCTTAGGAGACACATCACAGGCACAGTCCCTAATCCTGGCAATATCCAAGTTGCAGATGAGAGAACTGCTTCAGAGAGGTTAAGTCACATAAAAAGCATGTCGATTTCATTTGCAACTGGCCCAGAGCTGGGAAGCAATTCAAAACTAGTTGATGGCACATTCTAGATCCAAAGAGATTTTAGGCAAGAGATTTTAGGCAAGCCAGGTCCAAGCTGAATCCAACAAGACAGAACCTATGGGGATAGCTGTATCAAAAACACGAGCACACACATGCAGGATGGGGGAGGAAAGAACTTGGGGCTGGAGTCCACAGTGAGTCACCAGTGCTATGAGTCTTCTGGGAGGCTCATGAAATCATGATTTGCGTCAGGAGAAGATGGACTGTAACTCAAGGGGTCAGAGGGCAGTGCTTCTTGCTCTGTGCTGAGATGCTCGCACCTGGGCACCTGGGTTCATTCAGCGACTTACATCCTCAGGTAGTAGCAGTAACCAGGTGGGCCCACCTGTGAGTTAGTAACAGGAGGCAGGGGCACTTAAAATCAAGGCATTTATGGACGTGTTAAAGGTACTGACAGCCGGGCTCTGTGGCTCAGCCTGTAATCCCGCGCCTTGGGAGGCTGAGTGGATTGCCTGAGCCCACGGGTTCGAGACCCGCCTGGGCAACGTGGTGAGACCTCATCTCTACAATAAATCAAAAAGTTAGCCGGGTGAGGTAGTGAGCACCTGTAGTTCCAGCTACTTGGAAGGCTGAGGTGGAAGGATCGCTGGAGCCCAGCAGGTCGAGGCTGTGGTGGTCAGGAGCGGCCACCACTGCACTCCAGTCTGGGCAACAGAGTGAGACTCCAACTCAAAAAAAAAATAAAAATAAAAATAAAGGTACTGCCATATTTGCTGTCTCCAAATTCCCAAAGACCCTGTGGCACGTGGATATTTATTATACATGGACTCATGAGTAGATAAAATCAGGACTTATGTATAGAAGAAGGGAGTATGATGTTATGTTAAAGCAAAAAAAAAAAAGCTTCCTTAACCACCTCAAGAATGATGGGAAGATAGATGGACAGGATGAAAAAGAAAATTGACACACAGTGAGACCCTGTCACTGGAGGTAATCAAGTACAAGCTGTCAGGGTCATGTGTGGATTTTTGTGGACTCTGGGCACTTTAGCTTATATGAACCCCTTGTTCTATAAAAAAGATTTTAAAATTTATGATAGGTATAAATTCATGCTAGATTATATTCCTTTTGTATTCTTCTGATTTTAAAAGAAATTCAAATGTTTTTGTAGATCACACACAGTCTCGCAGGCCCTGAGTACAGTGTCTGCTTTACTTAGTAGAGAAATTGACCCTGGATGCTGCCAGCTCACCTCCCAGGGGGCTGAAAAGCAGAGCCAGATCCCTACATTGGTTGGAAGGATGGTGTTAAAATCAGATCCCTAATCTCCTGCCAATCTGATAGACCATAGGTGAATTCTGCCCAAGAATACAGAAGTGCCCAAAACCTCTTTTTGAGATTAAGATAATGTGTTTTACAGGTAGCACAAGTTAAAAACAGAACTATGTATATGCTGTGATGATTCTGTTCTTTGAACAGGATAGGATATACAGGGACCTCAGTGATTACTGACGGCAACTTCTGAGACCCAGATTAGGGGACTAAGGTAGAGATGAGGACTAGCAGTCCTTTTGTTGGATGCACTCCTATTTATTTCTATCTCGTTCTATCTTATTGAACATGGGCCATGCATCACCATTACAAAATAACTCAATGAGAAATACTAGCAGGGGGTCATAAGCCTTATTTTCATTTTTATTTGGTGTGGGTGGGGTATTAGCCCAATTTTCTGTTCTTCGTCAGATCAGGAACACTGGGTCGTGGTGAGTGATGCTGTGAGAATGTCCCTGGGCATGTCTACCATTCTCAATGCACAGAACAACACACAGAAAGCCCAGGAATGCCCCTGATGCCACCAAGAACTAAGGCACAAAATAGGGCCATAAGAGACTCCTCTCCTCAGCCCCAGTCAAAACAAACCCAGAAACCACAAGCGTCATCCTGGTAATCGCTAGAGTCTTTACATTTGGTCTATATTTTCTAGAACTCCATTTATTTCCCAGGTTGAATGGCTGCTAAATGCCTTAGGAACAGGAACCATGAATCACCCCATAACCAGGGGTGGGAAGGAGAGTGAACACAACTTCACAGAGCAGGCGCCACCGGCAAGCCTTTCCTCTGAGTTATCATGAACAAAAGGCACACGATGCATAAAGATTGCTCCGATATCAAGTCTCTTTTTCTATTCCTGTTTTTTTTTTTTAATCAGTTCTGAGTTCACCACAATAAAAAAATCTTTGAAGGGTTGAATGCTTTTGAGACAAATTCCCTCACCGGTATAAGCTGTGAATAGGATCAAAAGAGAAGAGTGAATCACGCAGACCCTAATTGAGAGAAGAGAAAAATCTAAGGAGAGGGCCAGGCCTGGAAAAAGAAAAGAGGGAGAGAGAAAGAAAATTCTGGATAGTAACAGTAGGGAAATAGGCCCCAGCATTTTTTCCATTTTTTTTCCTTTCTCTCTTTCTTTCTTTTTTTTTTTTTTTTTTTTTGGTAAAGACGAGATCTCGCTATGTTGCCCAGGCTAGTCTCGAACTCCTAGGCTCAAATGATCTGCCCACCTCGGCCTCCCAAAGTGCTGGGATTACAGATGTGAGCCACTGCACCCGGCCTGGCTCCAGCATTTTTTAAAATCTTTGTCTATTGCCTAAAACCAAAAGAAATCTTTTCATTCCGACGTTCACGCTTGCACGAGACTATTTATTACCACCCCCTGCCTGGCAGGCCATGGTGGGTGTCTTTGTCAGATGAAGAAATGAAAGAAGGCTGGTACACCTTTTCAGGAATTCTCCCTGGAGAAGACATCTGGGTTTTTCACATCTCTGGTGCAAAACAAGTATTTCGTTAAATGGTATATATTGAGTTCTAAGGAAGAAACCTGCAGAGAAAAAGACAAACAAATAAACAAAATCTCCAAACTCTGTCAATGCTGTCTACTTGCTACCATGGATCTCTACAAATGTAGAGCTCACTAATGACAGGTTATTCCAGAATCCACATTTCAAGATGAGATCACCCAATGAGCATCCCAAGCAACACATGGAAAGCTCAATGCCCTCTCCTTTATTCTTCTCTCAACCCCACCCTACACACGCACCCCCATCGAAATGATGCCCTTGGAAAGAAACCTACAAGTCTCATTTGTCTACATTTTGCTTCCTCCTCTTGCCTTCCCGTAAGCAAATGTGAGTTGTTCTCTAACTGCACCAGAAAATCAGAATTTATTGTACATATGTTTGTGCTCCACTTAATAAAAAAACCTATATTTTAAGATAAACTTTGTTAGTAATTCATGAGGTAAGTGACTATTTATGCTAATCAGGCAGAAATATATTCTCAAGCATAATGCATTACATAAATTTGAATGCAAAATGTTCAATTATGAAGTAAATACAGGTAATGCAAATAATAAATTACCTCTAATAAAAATTATAAAAGATGTGTCTTCAAAGAGAGAGCGGCTTTAACTTACAACTGTGAACTGCTTAAAGAGAAAAGAATTAATAAATGCTGAATTACTCTGATGATTATTTAGCACATAATTCACCTATTCATAACGACTCCTAGTAATCAGACTGTTGTTTCACATCCTCCAACATGAGGCAAGACTGTTTCCTCAGCAATTTTACCCTTATCAGATTATCTCGTCTGATTCTATTAATTTTCTTCCATGAATCTGCTAACAGTGATTTGTGATTTACTTACCGTGCTAACTGAAGACAGTTAAAAGGATTTATCTTACACTAGACCTAAGAACAGGGTATGCCTTATCATTCAGTTACTCTGAAGAACTCTTTCTCAAATCAATTTAGTTGCTTTTGGAGTGAAATTTACTGGACACTGGTTAGTTCTGCACCATAAAATCAGCTCTTAGATAAACAAAGAGTTCAGATACTACACTTGATGTATCCTGTTCTATTCAGATTACATATATCCAATTCCTACATGGTGTACTTGACTGGCTATAATTCACAACCATGAAAAAATATATTCCTGTTAGCTTTTAATCTTTGTCATTTGGACATGAACAGGGCTTTGTTTTTCATTTTTGGATGAAGTTGCTATGTATGGACTGACATGAAACTACAATTGTGTTTTTTATGTTACTGTTTCACAATATTCTATGTGATTCGACCCATGCCCTCCTCCTCCTCAAAAATCTTCTATAAATATTCATTGCTTTCAGAAACTTTAATGCTGCTGGTTCGAATTGGTCAATAATGACAAACCCATGGTTTCTAAATTACTGTATATTGTTCTACAGAGATTACGAGAGTATATATAGCAAGGGATGTTAAGCAGTAAGAAAACACAGTTCACATTGTATTTGGATTAGATTGGCTTGGATAGCAGTGAAACAAACAATGTTAGCAAAGAAGTCTAAAGAAATGTGGCCCACTATAATTGCAGAGAATCAAAAACCTGAATAGTACTAATTAAAATGAGGGAGCTCAATTGTTAGCAAAAAAATGCTGCTAACAGAGAACTGTAAATGTTTAGACACTCCTGGTGAATCACTAAATAATAAAGGAAAAGGGACAAAAATGAGAATTAAGTTATAAGCCTAAGAGCACTACTGTCACACATCTAAAGAATAATTCTGATCCTCTATTTTATTTCAAGAGAAAATCGGAGACTATAAAAGACTCTGCAATGAGAGAAAGAAAAACACCATGGTTTGACAGCAGAGTACAAAAATAAACCATAAAAATGTGCAGATAATACATTTAGCTGCCCAAACATGGGCATTTGATTTCTAGAAATGATATATAACAATGCAACAATGGGGTACTTGGCCATGAATTTATATGGCATGCACTTCGTCATTAGCAAACTTCATTTATAAAATATTGCTTATTTATAAATGTAGGAGTTTCAATGCTCCCGGCCAAAAATAATTTTTTGGAGAGGCAGTAATCACTCCTTACAACTTTTAACAAAAATGTGACGCAAAAGGATTGAAATGTATCATAAACAAAAAAACCAATTCCTTATAAATGCATTTAAATTTATATTTTTACATGAAAAACATACACTTCAGGCATTTGTGGCTACAGATTTTTTAAAAGACCTAGAAAACTATTGCCATGGACAATGCTAAATGACATAATGTTTATGTAATTTAAGCAGTGGATTTTCCTCTGAATACATAAACTATAATCCCTTAACTTCATTACTAGGTAAAATATTGTTAGAGAGGAGGAAAGCAAGGGAATTCTGCTAGGTTGCATAAATATTGACATAATATTCACTCTTTCTTTTCCAAACTGGTAATAGACAGTTTATTTCACCCAACAAAGTGCTCCTATAAAACCAAAACTACCCTTATAAACAACTTCTCTGCAGTGATGATGAAAATAAAAAGTACATGTCTAGAAAATACCCAAAGCTCTACCTGTTAGGATTAGGATGTGCCTACAAATCTTTGGGGGAGGGGGCTTCGATCAGAAATTTGTGGGTTTGCTGAAAGGGAGGCTACCAGATACGAGAAATTAACACAGGTCTCATCTGGTGTGTGGAACGAGTGAGAGACACCTAAGATCTTGTTATAAATAGTCAAGTATGCTGCGGGGTGGGTAAAACCATTCTGAAGTGCAATGTTCAAAAAGCTGGCTTAATATATGACTAAGTGTCAGAAGTCAGGTTTTCTGAGAATTACTTTTCAGATAAACAACTTTATAGCACTGCACTTAATCTTACTTACTAGAGACATCTCATTTATCACTGAATTACAAGTAACTTTAATTCTATTGATATTTCCATAAAGCCCGTTGAAAATCTATCCTGGCACTTTTAAAGGGTTTGGGGCCCTGTTACATGGGATCCACTTGCGAAGGTCTTGCGGCCAGAATTATACCCCGAGGGCGTCTGTGCTCCCCGGCCTCTTTGTCAACCATCAAGGAGGGCAAGAAGGGGAAAAAAGTCATTCATGCATCTGCCAGCACTGCTTTAGGGCCCTTTCCTACAGGGTCGGGTTCTCCCACTTCAGCCCAAATAACTTTTTGTGCCTCTTTCCTCCTCCCACCTTGGGAAAGCAGCTTCATTTCACTTTATCAACAAAACTGGACACGGATCAATTTCAACTGACCTTTGCCGAAAGGTGGCGCTGTTGAGGCAAAAACCAACTCGGTCCCACAATAGTTTTCACTCTTCGATCCTTTTGCAGGCTTTTCAGACTTTTTTTTAATGCACGCTCCTAGCGTTTCCCCCTCCCATAAAGTAAAATAAATACGATTAACACTAAATGCATTTCATTAATTGGAGGAATCAGCAGTCCCAATTTCCAAGCAGGCGGGCTGGTGTTCCAAATTGCTGGGTCGGCTTCACGCACTCTCGTTTCCCAGATAAATCTCGGTTTCTGCGACTTGCCTATCGCTTTAAAATCTTAGAAACAGAGTTGTTTCTTTCTTTTTCTTTGCTTTTTCTTTCTTTTCTCTCTTTTTGCTTTTTCATAAGCTTTAACAGAATCGATCTAGAACACTGAACTCATTATTAGCATTTGCAACGGGGAGGGGGAGACTCAGCTCCCCCATCACACCCCCACTCTGGGTTTCCGGGTTCGTCCGAGAAACCGCTGTTTAAAATTTAACCCTTCGAGGGGAGCTGGTCAGCGGGGCTGGGGGTATCGTTCTCCTGCCACCACCCCCCCACGTTACCTGCCAGGATCAAGTCCGAAATAATTAAGTGTAACGTAAAAGTGCAAAGGGCGCGCCTGACCGTGATAAACAGAGGTCAGATTTCACAAGGGGATGGGTGATTCTAGGGTGGGGGGGGGAGAGAAAGAAAGAGAAATATGAATCTCAAAGGCCAAACTCAGGCCACAGTCTGGAGCCCGAGGGCTGCACCCGGCTGACCTGACTCTGAGCAATTCCCGGGAGTTAGCTCGCATGGGCGCTCGCTCCATCCAAGGGCACGCGACGCCCGCGGGCAGCCAGTTCCCGCGAAGAACGGCCCCTACACAACTTACGGTACCTCTTTTAAAAGAGGGTGATAACGCGGGCTTTCCCTCTCCGCGGACTCGGAGCCACCCTGGCAGGCGCACTGCGGGGCGGCGTCCCGCGCGCTCTCCGGACTCGGGGACCCTAGCGCATCCCCGCCGCCACCACCCCTAATTCCTTCCCCGCACGGGCGCCCCGGAGAGGGGCAAAGAGTTGGGGCCAAGTTTGGGCTCCAGGCACAGCCAGACTGGAGGAAGGAAAGTCGTCCAGGCAGACACCTGGATGCCAAAGGCGGAGAGGGGGGTAAAAAGCCGGGAGGCGAATGTACCACCCTGGAGTGGGGCGCAGGCAGGGGAAAGAGCGTCGGGCCAATCCCAAAGGAGAGAAAGGCCGGCGGGCTGGGGGTCCGGAAGGCAAGCCTCGCGCCATCTCCAAAGAAAAGCAAACCGTCCTCCCGGATCCGCCCGGGTTCCCGAAGCCCCTCTGGAAAACTCCTTCCCCTGTTACCCCAAACTTTACGCCGGGCCTCGCTCCCTCCCTGGGAGGCTGCGGCGCGGGAAGGGTTAAGCCAGCCCGTCCCAGCTGACAGTCAGCTGATTGGGTCCTGATTGACAGCTCCGAAAAGTTTCCTTGTTTCTATACTATTATGCTAATCGCGGCCGCTTTCGCGGCCTCCCATTGGCCCGGAGTGCCAGTCAATTTCCCATTTGGACCTGACGTCACGAGTGCTATAAAACTCAGCAATTGCTTTAAACTCTTCTTGCTGGATCAGAGGCTTTAAAATCTTTTTTCATCTTCGAGCTGTAGCTCGGGCAGCTCGTCGGCTCAGCCTCCCCCTCCCCCTTTACTCTCTGCCTCGTCTTTCCCCAGGACTTCGCTATTTTGCTTTTTTTTTTCCAAAAGAGAGAGAGGGAGAGAGAGAGAGAGAGAGAGAGAGAGAGAGAGAGGCAAGAAAGAACTAAACTCCCCCTCCCTTTCCTCCAGCCCGGCAGCACCTCTGTCTTGCACTTTGCACGGAGGGAGAGAGCGCGCGCGCGAGAGAGAGAGGAAAGAAAAAATAACAATAATAAAGAAAGCCCGGCAGAAGAGGAGGCGAGAAGCATGAAGTGTTAACTCCCCCGTGCCGAGGCCCGCGCCGCCCGGACAGCCGCCCGCCGCGCCTCCAGCCCCGAGCGGCCGCCGCGCGCGCCCCGCCTGCAGCCCGGGCCGGCGAAGCGAGCTCTCCTTATGCGAAGCGCGCAGCGGAGCGGCGAGCGGGGGACGCCGCGCACCGGGCCGGGCTCCTCCGGCTTCGCCGCCGCCGCAGCCCGCGGAGGACCTTCCCGAGCCTGAAGCCGCCGGCTCGGCGCGCACGGAGAGGCGAGCGAGCGAGGAGGGGCCGGGGCGAGCGAGCGAGCACATTGGCGTGAGCAGGGGGAGGGAGGGCGGGCGCTGGGGGGCGCGGGCAGAGCGGGGGGGTGTGAGCGCGCTCGGAGGTTTCGGGCCAGCCACCGCCGCGCGAGCTAGAGGCGCCCCAGCCCGGCAAGCTGGCTCACCCGCTGGCCACCCAGCACAGCCCGCTGGCCCCTCCCTGCAGCCCATCTGGCGGAGCGGCGGCGGCGGCGGCGGCGGCAGGAGAATGGCATCAGAACTGGCGATGAGCAACTCCGACCTGCCCACCAGTCCCCTGGCCATGGAATATGTTAATGACTTCGATCTGATGAAGTTTGAAGTGAAAAAGGAACCGGTGGAGACCGACCGCATCATCAGCCAGTGCGGCCGTCTCATCGCCGGGGGCTCGCTGTCCTCCACCCCCATGAGCACGCCGTGCAGCTCGGTGCCGCCTTCCCCCAGCTTCTCGGCGCCCAGCCCGGGCTCGGGCAGCGAGCAGAAGGCGCACCTGGAAGACTACTACTGGATGACCGGCTACCCGCAGCAGCTGAACCCCGAGGCGCTGGGCTTCAGCCCCGAGGACGCGGTCGAGGCGCTCATCAGCAACAGCCACCAGCTCCAGGGCGGCTTCGATGGCTACGCGCGCGGGGCGCAGCAGCTGGCCGCGGCGGCCGGGGCCGGCGCCGGCGCCTCCCTGGGCGGCAGCGGCGAGGAGATGGGCCCCGCCGCCGCCGTGGTGTCCGCCGTGATCGCCGCGGCCGCCGCGCAGAGCGGCGCGGGCCCGCACTACCACCACCACCACCACCACGCCGCGGGCCACCACCATCACCCGACGGCCGGCGGCGCGCCCGGCGCCGCGGGCAGCGCGTCCGCCTCGGCCGGGGGCGCGGGCGGCGCGGGCGGCGGGGGCCCGGCCAGCGCCGGGGGCGGCGGCGGCGGCGGCGGCGGGGGCGCGGCGGGGGCGGGGGGCGCCCTGCACCCGCACCACGCGGCCGGGGGCCTGCACTTCGACGACCGCTTCTCCGACGAGCAGCTGGTGACCATGTCGGTGCGCGAGCTGAACCGGCAGCTGCGCGGCGTCAGCAAGGAGGAGGTGATCCGGCTCAAGCAGAAGAGGCGGACCCTGAAAAACCGCGGCTATGCCCAGTCCTGCCGCTTCAAGAGGGTGCAGCAGAGACACGTCCTGGAGTCCGAGAAGAACCAGCTGCTGCAGCAGGTCGACCACCTCAAGCAGGAGATCTCCAGGCTGGTGCGCGAGAGGGACGCGTACAAGGAGAAATACGAGAAGTTGGTGAGCAGCGGCTTCCGAGAAAACGGCTCGAGCAGCGACAACCCGTCCTCTCCCGAGTTTTTCATGTGAGTCTGACACGCGATCCCAGCTAGCCGCCCTGATAAGTGGGGGTCCGGCTCGGGTGCGGGCTTGCTAGTTCCAGAGCCACGCTGGCCACCACCGCCCCCTCCCCGGCCGAGTTTGCGCCCCCCCTCCGGCCCCCTCACACACACACACACACACACACACACACACACACACACACACACACACACGCGTGCGCGCGCGCGCGTCCTGCTCCGAGCTCATGGTGGTGGTGGCTGTTTTAAGTTGGGGAGGGAATGGGTGTCTGGCTCACGGATTGCCAATCTGAAATTCTCCATAAACTTGCTAGCTTGTTGTTTTGTTTTGTTTTGTTTTGTTTTGTTTTGTTTTGACACTCTCCCACCCCACCCTACCCCCCCCCGATTTGCACAATGTTCAAAGATCTCTGCAGAGTTCTTCATGTGAAACGTTGCCCACCTTTGAAGCTTGCATCATTCACATATATATTTTTCTCCCTTCTTCAGTTCATGAGCTGGTGTTCATTTTCTGTGTGTGTGTTTATTATTTTTATTCTGTTTGGATTTTTTTTAATTGTTTTACTTTTGGAGCTTGCTGTGTTGCCCACCTCCCCCTCCCCACTCCAACCTTCACCCTCACTCCCTCTCCACCCATCTCCTCCCAGAAAAAAGAAAGAAAAAAAAGTAAAGTTTTTTTTTCTTCTCCTGAGTTCTTCATGTGAGATTGAGCTTGCAAAGAAAAAAAAAATGTGAAATGTTATAGACTTGCAGCGTGCTGAGTTCCTTCGGGGTTTTTTTTTTAGCATTGTTATGCTAAAATAGAGAAAAAAAAATCCTCATGAACCTGCCACAATCAAGCCTGCATCAACCTTCTGGGTGTGACTTGTGAGTTTTGGCCTTGTGGTGCCAAATCTGAGAGTTTAGTCTGCCATTTAAAAAACTCATTCTCATCTCATGCATTATTGTGCTTGCTACTTTGTCTTAGCAACAATGAACTATAACTGTTTCAAAGACTTTATGGAAAAGAGACATTATATTAATAAAAAAAAAAAAGCCTGCATGCTGGACATGTATGGTATAATTATTTTTTTTTTCCTTTTTTTCTTTTGGCTTGGAAATGGACGTTCGAAGACTTATAGCATGGCATTCATACTTTTGTTTTATTGCCTCATCATGATTTTTTTGAGTTCAGAACAAAAAAGTGCAACCCCACAGCCTTCTTCCCATGAAAGTTTGCATCTGCTCCAAAACTGCTTTGAGTTACTCAGAACTTCAGCCTCCCAATGTAAATGCACTGACGGCATTCCTTGTCAGAGATACCAGAATGGGTTACACATCTAACATGGCAAACGTTAAAGAACTCTTAATGTTTTCTTTTTAATAAGAAATGATGCCCCACTTTGGGGACTAAAATTGTGCTATTGCCGGAAGCAGTCTAAAATTTATTTTTTAAAACAATAAATCTGCCCCATTATTTTTTGGTTTGTTTTATTCTTATTATTATTTTATTTTATTATTTTTTTTTTTGGCTTTTGGTCATTGTCAAATGTGGAATGCTATGGGTTTCTAGTATATAATTTAATTCTAGTTTTTATAATCTGTTAGCCCAGTTAAAATGTATGCTACAGATAAAGGAATGTTATAGATAAATTTGGAAGAGTTAGGTCTGTTTAGCTGTAGATTTTTTAAAAGATTGATGCACTAAATTGTTTACTGTTGTGATGTTAAGGGGGGTAGAGTTTGCAAGGGGACTGTTTAAAAAAGTAGCTTATACAGCATGTGCTTGCAACTTAAATATAAGTTGGGTATGTGTAGTCTTTGCTATACCACTGACTGTATTGAAAACCAAAGTATTAAAAGGGGAAACACCCCATTTATATCTGTAGGGGTATTTTACATTCAAAATGTATGTTTTTTTTTTTTCAAAATTAAAGTATTTGGGACTGAATTGCACTAAGATATAACCTGCAAGCATATAATACAAAAAAATTGCAAAACTGTTTAGAACGCTAATAAAATTTATGCAGTTATAAAAATGGCATTACTGCACAGTTTTAAGATGATGCAGATTTTTTTACAGTTGTATTGTGGTGCAGAACTGGATTTTCTGTAACTTTAAAAAAAATCCACAGTTTTAAAGGCAATAATCAGTAAATGTTATTTTCAGGGACTGACATCCTGTCTTTAAAAAGCAATGAAAAGTAAATCTTACCACAATAAATATAAAAAAATCTTGTCAGTTACTTTTCTTTTACATATTTTGCTGTGCAAAATTGTTTTATATCTTGAGTTACTAACTAACCACGCGTGATGTTCCTATGTGCTTTTCTTTCATTTTCAATTCTGGTTATATCAAGAGAAAGAATAATCTACAATAATAAACTGCATTTTTTTTTGTTTCTGTACTCAGTTTCTTAGTGTACAGTTTAACTGGGCCCAACAACTGCATTAGAAGTATAAAATGCATCCTTTTCTCCAATGGAAGGATTGATGGGGGAAAAGAGAGGCAGCAATTCAGGGTGAGATTATAGGCTGTTTTGTGAGGCGAGGAGGCTGGCCCCATATCGTGATGAGCAATATTTAATGTAGGCGTAAATTATATCTTTTTTTTTCTCCCTAAAGTTTTCAGTTTTTGAATGAGCTGAGCCATCATTGCCCTTTGGTGAAAATAAAACAAAAAAATAACCCAATAGTGTAGCTGGGCTTTCTAAACATGGCCCTGAGCTTCTGACCCAGGAGGAAACACATGCAAAGAGAGATGAGCCAGAAAAGCATGGCGCATCAGAGGTGGCTTGGGCACACAGGCATTTAATAGTAAAGATAAACAATTCTTTTTGGCTAAAATTGATTATTTTTCCTTTTCCCCTTACACACCATGACATTCTTGTTAGCGAAAGCCTGACAAAATTTCACATAAACACTTTGGACAAATTGAAGTTGTTTGTTTTGTTTTGCTTTTTCTTTAACATTGAAGGTCATTTGTCTTACATAGGAAAAAGAAAATCCACCCCTACTTACATAATCCCAAGTACATATCTGGTTTAAATTGTATTATCAAATCATATTTCACCGTGAATACTCAGTAGAGGACTTCTCTATTTAGACGAGCTGGTAATGATTTCAGGTCATGTTATCCCCAAAATAAATGCAGAAAATAATACCTTCGTGGAAAGACGCTGTGCTTTGATTTACTGGTATTTACTCCCAAAACAGGCTGTGTGTGGGAGCAAACTTAAAGATCATTTGGAAAGACTCTAACTACCTTCACTAGTAAGGCTCCTAAGCATTGACCTATTTTAAAATGACACAAATTCATGCAACTAATGTTACAAATTCATCCAGTTTGCACTCTTGGTAAACTTCCCCTAGAACGCTAATAGAATGTTAGACAAAGCCAGCACTGTTTTGAAAATATAGCTAAACACGATAACTTTTGTTTGATTTTGTTTTCAGTATTTTTTTTTAAAGATAATATTGCAACTCTGAACGAAAGCATTACTTTGGAGAAAACAGGTTGTGTCTAACGGTGCCGAGTTCTGGCCAGTTTATCTTCTGGCCTTCCTGCCTCTTTTTCACAGAACACGAAGACAGTATATTCACTCTACATCTTCATCTTCCTTTATGTTCCAGTGGGATAGAGTCCTGAATCCACACTTCATTTTGCTTAACAAGTTTTAATAGTAAACCTACCATCATGGGCTGGAAGTTAGCTGCTCTTGACTTCAGATATTTTCTTTCTTTTTCTTTTCCTTTCTTTCTTTCTTTTTTCTTCCCCTGATCACAACTAAGAGATACACGGTCCCCCCTAAAGAAGCAGAAATGGTGGTATCACTTTTACAAAAAAGCTCAGCATCTAATGAAAGATGTTAGGCAAATACATTTTCCAAATAAGAGTAACATTCAGGATATAGTTATTGTAATTATCTCATGAAGAATGAGGCCTGTATCAGGAGAAAAACATAGTTTTTCTCAATAGTTAATTATTTTGATAGGACTCTACCAAACAGTTGAATATAATAAAGTAAGTTTGGGCCCCACATGTTAGAAAATTAAGTGCAGAAATGCTGGCAAAAATTGGGTTGGGGTGGCTGACTTTAAGAAAAAGTGAACTCCCAGGAATATGCATTTTTAGAAATAACGATCACTAAAGACAGAAATACAGTGAGAGTGGCAAACACAAATACATGCTTTTTTACAAAGAACTCTTAAATACTACTTAGATGCTATTAATTATAAATAAGTCTCTAAATTTTTTTTTCAAAAGAGAGATCATATGAGGAAATCTAACCTTCCCCTTTACGCTGCGTTTGAGTCTCTGTCTAAATAGTGTTAAAATTCCTTTCATTCCAATTACAGAACTGAGCCCCCTCGCAAGTTGGAGCCATCAGTGGGATACGCCACATTTTGGAAGCCCCAGCATCGTGTACTTACCAGTGTGTTCACAAAATGAAATTTATGTGAGAGCTGTACATTAAAAACATTATTATTATTATTATCATCATTATTTGCAGTCGTGAAGAACAACCTACCCCTGACTTCTGTTTAGTCACCTTTTTAAAGAAAAACTGTTGTGTTAGAGAAGACTATGAAATGTGTAACCTCCATGCTAATTAACGATGCCTCTTGTCTGGGGGTCTTAGCTATAGACCCAACAGAAAAACACAGTTGTGCCTCTTGATGTATGATGCGCGCAACTGAACAGGTGGGATGACTTTCAACCTGTAATATTAGTTTTAAAAATCCACTGAAATTACAAAGACATATATATATATGTACATATATATGATGAAAAGTTTCCCAGAATGTAACAGCTAGCATTTTAAAGGCATATATATACATATGTATATATATATTTAAAGGCATATATATACATATATATATATATATGTGCACATTTAAATAGTACTTTTTCATGCTTATTTCTCTGGCAGATAATTTTACTAAAGAAGCAAAAAAGAAATATTTGACTCCCCGTCCCCCAAACAGATGCCATGGGCAGAAGTTTCAGGGGGACTGAGCCCCCCAGTTTTCTTGTAGGCGCTAGATAGCATTGTATTTATCAGTGATGTCAAATGTGTTCATTTATCAGATACAGCTGTAAATGAAAACAATGTGTGACAAAATACAAAGTTAGTTAAATACACACCCTCTGTGTGCTTTTTTTTTTTTTTTTGGTTCTCTTTTCTGCTCCCAGGCACTCACAAAATCACCTCCCTTTAATTTCCCAGTTTCTTGCCTGTTTCATTTTTCAATGAATATTTTTTTCACAATATCTCTGACACAATAATATATTGACATCAAATAGGCAGAGGTACTACTTTTGCCTAGCCAATAAATCTGCTACGGCGGCATCCTTTCCTCACTCTCAACGCCATAACCGCCTGGGTCCTTTTCCACACAGACCACTCCAATGGGAAATACTCTATTTATTACAGAACGCACGAGACGCTAACGCTCTGATCTTTTCTCCCTTATCCGATCACCCCAGTCGCTTTTATTTAGTAACATCAATTCTAGATACTTGGGTTCTTTTAGGGTAGAGCTTTCCCTTGCCAAACCACCGGTTTTACTGCTAAAAGCAGTGAACACAAGGTCAGTCGTGTCCACCCTCGCAAACATGGCACACAGCTGTTTGGGTAGTCGCATTCCCGGCATTTCCTGGTCTAAATAACTGGAGTTGCTTGTGACACATTCGAAGGTTCCCGAGAGAGCAGCACATTGGGAGGCTTTTGTTGCTGCTGTGTTGTTGTCTTTGTTTAGGCCAACTTACTTCCGTATTCACATACTCCTGACTTTATGAAATGTATTCTTCCAATATTTGAGCCCAATCAAGATATTTGAAAGATTGCCACATGAGAATCTCATTATTATTACTACTATTATTATTGCCTGCCAGTAGTTAAAGACTAACTAAGATAGGTTGGAAGACTAAAATACACAAGTGACAACCTTCAGCCGTCCGATTTCCATGCCAGTAAAACACACAACCCAGCTCTCCTTAGCTCTCGTATAAACATTCACCAAGAGGGCATAGGAAGTCGGACACTCCAGCTTTGGAGTGCTGATATTTCTCCACTACAAGTTGCTGTCATTTGATTTTTTAAAAATAATAATTTTGCCCCTCTCTTTGAAGAAATGTCTTAGGTTTTTTTGTTTGGGCTTTGCTTTGTTTAGGGAAGTTTTATCCAGGGAGAGAGTCTATGATTTTTACCTCTTCTGATGACTCTTCAGGATGCTGAAGGAATAATTTGGGGTCTCTGCCTTCCTTGTTGTTTTGAGGATAATAAGAGAAGCCCTGAAGTTTGTTTCACTCTCAGCCCATCCTAAATCTCAAAGAAGATGTCCCAAGTCATGCAGGACTTACAGCAGTTATAAGGGAGGTGGTCCAGGATCCAACCATCTGAGTCAGGATTTGTTTATTTTTGCATTTGTTTTAAAACACAAGATCCTTAACCCACCTTCTCTTAACAACGTTTTTTTTACTTTCGATATAAATCTTCAAAAATCCAGACATCAAACAGTCCCAGAAAAGGAGAATTCTCTCCAGACGTAGCTCCAACCCAGCTCCTGAACAAATGCAGCTCTGTCTGGCATTTTCCCTCGCAGAGGTAGGGGACAGGGTGAAAGAATTTCAGTCTCCCAGGCTGTCTCATGATTGTTGGGGCATAAAGAAGTACAGTCCTGCCACAAATTGAGAGCATCTTGGCCCTTCAGAGAGGAACAAAACAAAGCAAACTGCTTTGCAGAAAGGCATTGTAAACAGAATTTTGAGCTCACTGTTCCTTGTACCATCTGTAGGAGGTGAGAAATGATGGAATTGAGTCCAGGGAAGTGGACAAGAGGCCCAAGGGTCATCTTAGTTACCAGTCTGAATTCCACTTGCTCCACAGCAAAAGGTCAGACAGAGTCAGACCCAGAGAACACATACTACAGGAACAAACGAGTTTCCCCTGTCTGCTTCTTTAAAACACGCTTACACATGTTTCCTCTTGAAAACAATTTTAGGGACCAAACCCAAGTGGAGAGATTGGAGGAATTCATTCATGCCTTAATTTTTGAGCATTTATAAATATATCAGTCTGGGATTTAATGATGACATTTGGACCAGTCAGACATGTTATGCCAATATTTATACGGTCACCACAATAGTCTTAGGACATCATGCCCGTAGTTTTTTATTGTTTAAATTTGAGGACCTTTTGTTTAAATTTGAGGGCTGAGATAGAGCAAATCAACAGCACACAGAAATCAGATCTTTATATGAATTTGTCTCAGAGTTGCACAGTTTTCAGCGGCTCCCAAAACACATTGTCCACAAAGGCTCTGACTGGCGTGTACGGTTCCTTACTAAAATCGGCCATCTCCTGGACATCTCTTCAACACAATTCATTTTCTTTCCCTACCTTTTATTAAACAACAATGTTCCCTATAATTAGGACTTTGGATTGCAAAATCACATTCCTCTCTTCTACAGAGATTTCATCTTGGATATTTAGTTAGTTCAAGAAGGGAGGATGACGGAGGGGTGTCTGCTGAGGTTTGGGAAACAGTGTTTTCCCCCAACACGCCTCGACCCCCCCCTCCTCCCCCAGCCTGGGCCTGAGTATGAGCTGCAAACCTGGGATTTTAGCTCTGAGTTTCTCTAATTATTCTGATTACCAACCTTGCCTGTTTCCAAGTTAAGAGTCCAAAGAACCGTTTTTCCTCGCAGTTGGTTCTTTCCGTTAGGGAGTAGGAGAGACGTGAAGCCTTATAGAACCGGCCAGGAAGGAGTGAAAATCACTATCCTTCCAGAATCCCCAACAAGGATGGTGAGAAAGTGAATCCTAGCCTGAAAAATTATGGGGCGCAGATTCTCTTTTTGCAATCATATTTGCCCTGGTTCTCCATGACCCCATCCACTTCTGGAGGCCCGTAGAAGTGGGTTTCCAACCTTGTTTTAGGGATTCTCCAGAAGGAAAACTGGCTGGAGGATCCCATTACAACAAGCAATCCCAAGCTAGGCCCAGATAGCAGGGGAGAGGAAAGGACCTGGCATGCAGGGGCTGAGGAAAACATTATGAACAGAGGCCAACCTTGACTTATGACCTCCATGGCCAGGGGTCATTCAGGTCATTCTCGGGGTCCCCACCTCCCACCAGGAAGGATCTGCTTGCAGGGTGACTGACAAGCTGTTGACAGGCCATGAGTTTCCCACAGATTCCTAAAAACCATAGTGAACTCTGTAACTCTAGGGTATGGTCCCCTGACCACCTGACTCCTGTCTGGTCCCAGGGTTTTCCTCATAATTTTTGGCACCTCTTCCTCCCATGTCCTGTCACCCAGGGGCATTAGAGAGCCTTAGAAGGCACTGCCTTCACCAGCAAGCAGTCACCAAAGCGGAGGCCTGGGACCCAATAAGTCACCACTGCCCCTAGTTTAAGTGCAGACAAAGGCAGGGGTGGGGAGCTGCACTGTGGTAAGAGCTTGGAGGCAGTTCTGGAATGTTTAGCGCTGGCTGGAGCTTCTGGTGCAAGGGGTTTGAAGTCTGGAATGAAGAAGAAAGCAGAGAGGATTCAGTTTGTCTTCTCCCCGCCTTCCCTCTCCCGTTTTCACGAACAGCTCCCCACCCCCACCCTGCTCCCGCTCTCTTTTCCTCTCCCTCTCTCCATCTTGTCCCAGTCCTTTATACACCTGCTCTGCAGGGGCTCGGTCGCCCTGGCCTTCTCTGTCCAGGCCTGGTGGCTGCAGGGCATGGGCCCCCCCGCCCCCCCGAGATTCCCGGACAGGCGTGCAGCAGGTGCGCACGGACTGGAGCCCTGGAGACCAGATGGCCGGCGGGGGCGGGTCCCGACGACTGCCTGAGGCCACAGGAAGTCCCTCCGTGCAGGGGCTTGCAGTCCCAGGCCGCGGCGGAGCCCTGGGAAGCCCGCGCGCTCAGGGACGCCGGCAATGTGCGCCCCTTGGCGATGCCGAATAGCCGCCGGTCACCGGGGGGCGCTAACGATGACCACACCCCGCACGGCCCCGGGACCTGCCTCCACCCAGGCGCCCGCGCTCCTGCAAGGGGCCTCGGATGTGTGCTGCAATTTGGTTTAAGTTTTCCAAGAGGACTGCCTTGGCCCAGCAGAGCTCCAGGGGTACCAAAACTACCTGGCGTGTTGCTCTCCTGGGTGGGCGCATGGAGGGAGGGAGCAGCATTCAGCCCAGAAAGGCTCCACCCTTCACCTTGAGACCCCAGCGCCACTAGCTAGCGGCCCTGGAACCTTCTGTAAATAAGATCAGCGGTTACAGGTCATTTGATTTTTAATCTATTAATTTTCCGGCCCATTTTCCAGATTTTTTTTTTTTCTCCCGACTTTGGTTAGAGACAGAGTAAGAAGGAAAAAGAGAGAGAGAGAAAAAAAAAAAGAGGGAGATCCAGATAGCATGTTTTCAAAGCTTTATGGAAATCTCGACATGGTTTGGGTTTTCCGTGGTGTAGTTTGACTCACATTTTAAAACAAAGCCAGCCAGGCAAACTTCGCTGGGATTGCTCCCACAGTGCCAGGATGAGGGTCTTGTCTGCATTCCCGGATTTAACAGTTCCAGAAAAATCTCAGGCACTCAGGAACTGTCTCGAGAGGACCAACTTTAAAACAACTAATTTCAGAAAGAATCTCTTCCTAGTAGGGCCTTTTTCTTATGGGGACCAACGGTTTGTGAGAGAACTAGACAAGTAACATTGCATCTTTTAAAAATAAATCTCATTTTTACTCCCTCTGTTTTAAGGAAGGATTTATAAATGTGTGGATAAATATATTGAAACTAAAACAATGATGTCAACATCTGAGACACTTTTATCCTGACAGATTTTTTTTTCCTTAAATCCTTTTTGAAGGAACAGAGGAAAAAACCTGTGGTGATTACCCTAAGATTAAATTTGTTAAAAAGTGATATTTGTCTTTCCATTTTCAAGCAACGAATTCACATATTATTTTATCTGTGTTTTTTAATTGTTTGTTTGTTTATGCAACCTTTTAAAGTACCACACTGTAAAAAGGGGAAGCTATTAAAAGATAAATCTTCAGTTTCCACCTTATGAAACAAAAATCATTACAAGGGCAGGGTTCATCAGTGGGCTTTGTCCTTGGATAGGCATGCCCAAACCTTGCCTGAAAGTCCTGTCCCAGAGCAATCTTCCCGTATTAAAGACAGGTGAGCTGCCACAGCCAGACTTTCTATGATTTGGGGCAGCTGGAGACACACACTGACAATCTGCAGCACATTTTCAGGGCGCACTATCCGTGTTTGTTCACCGCACTGTGCAGGTAATGAGCCCTTTTAAAGTCTTCCTTGGAATATCAGTGCACACTCCTGTGCTATTTAAAGCACTTTTCAATTGTTAAGTAAACAGATCAAGCCTAAGAGGCTCCGTGTTAGACATCTGGCTTAGATTACTTCACCGTGGTCCAGTTCAAAACTCTCCTCTCTCACTCCCATATGAGACCCCTTTCCCCCCACCATCCTTCCCCAATAACTGGTCTGGAGGAAGATAATGAGAATAGAGAAACCACAATGGCTTTTGGATTCCATTCAGGTGTGCAAACAGACTCCCGCCTCACCCTCACCCCATCTTTTGAAAGTAAATGCCTTGATAACAGGATGGGTTCCCCAGGTGGCCAGAGAGTAGAGGTCATCTTGAGGAAAATGACACCAATGATCTAAAAAGGACATCTACTTTATGAGATTTTAGGCAAGATGCCAAATATCGCATTTAATGAGGCCTGATTCTTTTTTTCCAAAAATAACGGACACTATCAATGATATGGTTAGGAAGGCGAAGACGACGGCATTTTGCAAAGCCTACATTCAATTATTGCTTTGTAATAATTTTCTAAAATTGAAAAGTGCCTCACAAGTATATGATCTCATGTAAATATTCCTTGCTGAAGCTAAACATATGTTTGCAGTGCCCCAAAGGAATTACAAAAATATTCTTTCCACAATCTCTTAAGCTTTTAAATTCTATTCACTTGTGTTTCTAAAAGAATCTGTTGTTTCTAAAGATTTTTTTTAAAAAGTAATCCTATAGGCAAATTTATTTTTTATTTTTAGAGATTAACCATCTGAACTTCAAATGGAGAACAATTGATATTACTAATATACTTTCAGGACTTAAAATTTCAATATGTCTCTTGTTTCTTTTGGGGGTAAAAATAATATGTTTGGCAAGAAATGAATGTACACTAATACATGAGGAACAGTAGTTTAGGTTTTGAAAACCGTTTCCAGCATGAAAAGTGAATAAAAGCACATACTGTATTTGGGACAGATACAAATGTATTCATCTGAGGGCTTTGGGCATAGTTTTACCGTTTAGATAAAGGGCATTTGAAAGAATTAGAGAGTTATGTGGAATGAAAATTTAAGTAAAGAAAGATTATATGTTCAGTTACAGCAGCCTGGCGAATTCAGCAGGTGTGTGAGCATAGTCTGTTTGCTCACACCAATTGTAAGGTAATCCAAATAAAAGTGTGGGGGATTAAAGAAAAATAACTGAATATCCACACTGGAAAAAAAAATTAGATTGACTTACTAGTTTATCGCAGTTATTGTACACAGATTTGCTGTGACCATGTTGAATTTTTTAAATTAGATTTTAAATATATTTTGACAGTCTGAACTTGTATAGTGTGACTAACTGTAGGAAGAAATGACAGGTCTGCTTTGTTATTAAACTGCTGCCTGGAAAATATTGGACCCCATACAGTAAATGATAATTATTTTGCCACTTACATTAGTACAGCTAATAGCAATAAGGGTTTTTTGAACCATAGAAAGCTAACTACTTTGAATTACTGTGCTTTGTTATTCACTGTGAAGTAAAAAAGACTTTTTTTAAAGCAACCTCATTTTCATATCACCGTTCTAAGCACTCCCTGCTACTAATTTAAACAGGGAAGAAGTTAATAAATAAAGGGGTGGTATCTAAATGGTTGTATTTGTTAAAAGAACATTTGCAGTTAAGGTCAGCAGAGCCAGCAGAACAGACTAGAGCAAGGAGAAGGAGGGGGAGATGGAAGAGAAAGTGCCCCCAGCAAGCGACTGGTGGACACTGGGTCAGGTGGTTCTCTGAACCTGGGCAGTCTGTGACACTTGAGAGCAGCCCCTCAGAAATGATCCGATCCCCCCTCTGCCTTGAACCCAGGCTTGCCTGGCTTCCTTTAAACTGAGGATAGCCACATGTGCTCACTCATATAATGGACCTTAGCATCCAATGTAATACTCTAAGAAAATGACTGACGGTACTGGGAAACTGTGGGGGGGGGTGGGATTAACAGTAGCAAATATCTGTCTGGGGATGGGAAAACACCTCTTATCAACAGGGTGCCTGAATGAAACGTAACTGTACACCTAACCCTTAACTGTACCCCACAAAACCATAATAAAAAATATTGATTAATAAAAAATAAAAAAATTAAAAAAAAAAACTGAGGATAGCTTCAAAACTGATCTAGGCTTCCCGCCAGTGGGTTATGGCCATTTCAGCGGCCCAGTAGGGGAACCACAGCTCCTAGGGAGTACACTTGGATTGCAGGTCATTCCCTCCAGGCTGACCCTTCTCTGACCTGGCTGCGGCTAGGGCCACCATGCTTTTGCACTCTCCCTTCGTTCCCACTCTGCCCCTTTCAGAAATAGTTAGGCTGCCCTTAATTCTGTTCTCAAAACAGTCTTCATGGTTATTAATTACCCTTTGTTTATTTTAATGTATTTACTAAATCAGGTACCCAAGGGAATCCTCTACATCAGTGATGTGAAAAATCCAGTTGGCTGAAGTCAAAGAGGTACATCTTGCTTTTTGATTTGCATGTGCTTGAGTTTTGTTTGTTTGTTTGTTTTTGTTTTTTACCAGGGGAAAAGGCAAGAAAGCAAGGAATGCTGCTGATTCCTTAGATGTGAAGGTCCCTGTTTTAGTATTTGGGTTCCACAATCATGATACTTAGTGCTAAGGACAAGTGATATAAGCAGTATATGTGAGCACCAACATGCGTTTGTTCTCCGCATTTATGTTATTCCATAGATGTGGGGTGTAGAGCAAGGAATTCAGTCTGAGTAAGTCTCAAATCCTCAGCCTTACCCGACATGAGACTTGAGCCTGTTGACACTCAAAGAGCTGCTCCTTCTACTGGATTGTCAGATTGTCAATTTGGGTGAATCCGTGCAGCTAGCACCCATTGCCCTTGACTGGTTTTACCTGGGCCTCATAAACACTCTAAATTTACAGTCACTTATAATTCAGTCCATGCTCACATTTGGAACATTTAGTATAATTTCAAAGCATGTGCCCCACTTCTGCATTCAAATGTGACTATGAGTCGTCCCCCACTTCAATTGTTAACAGAAGGGGAGGGGAGGAGACAGGTGGGAGGCAGAAATCTGGTTTTCAGTTACCAAAAAAATGAAATTGAGCTATTTAAATGGGTTTTCAATTGCAAGTATCCTGGTGTGAATTTAATTATGAACCCTCTTCGTTTGAAAAGCTAGACCAATACTCTTACACCAATAATTACTTAGTGTCATAGTTTTATGTATTCTTGTCACCTCTTATTGGCTAATGGAACAACGTTTGGTTTTTTTTTATTAAAAATTTTGCTTGCTGAGAAATTTGCATGAAACACATTTTTTGATTTCTAACGAAACTGAGGGGGACAAAAGTCATGCTGTCAAATTGCTACTCTTGGGAAAGGAGGCTCTTTAAGGATCCAGTGAGTTGAGTGTGTTGGAAAAACAGACCCCTATCTTTTCCCACTATGTAAAAATAGTATCTGATTATTTATTTATACACAGTGTGATGAGAGTCTTCCTTTGAATAACTGGATTGCAAATATTTAATATAATTTATTTTCTAACTTTATATAAAATTGGCATTTTCCTTAACAGTTTCCACGTATAGATTTAAATTCAGTGTTTGCCTTTGGGGTTAATTTGTGTGTCCGAGTGTATGCATGCAGTTTCAAATACTTTATTCTTTTCTTGTCCTTGTCCTTATAATTGCAATTTGAAAACCACCTACTAAATATAATGATCTGGGTCCACTGGCAGGTTTCGTGACATTGAAACCATCCATTTTGAGCAAAGAGTTAATGAACTTTAAAGGCAAGGTTCACACTGGTCTTGACCCCCTGGTAATATTTCAAATAAGGTTACTGGTGGAAGAGAAATCAAATTTCAGCTGTGAACATGATTGACAGACAAGAGCAAGGAAGAGAAAGGCATTTGGTCAGATGGGGAATTTGGGGAGAAGGAGGACAATTCCTTGAAGTTATTCAGTGATATTAGATATTATAAGCTGAGATATGAAAAGTTCAATACTTGGTACTCTTGGGAGAGTTACTTCATTTATGTTTTTCTAAGGTCACTAGTTAAGGGTTTTCAGTGGTGGAAGCAAAACTGGTGAACCCACTAGCTGTTCTGCTCTCTTGGTAATTTCAACCATCTACAGCTTCGTGACTTATTTCTAGCAATTTTCTGGCTTGGATATAAAAATTAAATCACAAGCCATTTGGGGAGCCATTTAATTATCTTCCATTTATTCTCAGAAACACAGTCTAGATTATATTATGGTTCATGGGCAAATTGCAAAATATTCATCCCAAGTGGTGTCACAAAAAGATTAATCAACCAAAACGCATGCTGTATCAAGATTGTCCCTTCTCAAACAAGGTCTTCTGACACGAAGACCAACACAGACAATGATTACATACTGCTTGTGGGTCTTTCACTCAATCTGAATATTTGATGTACATTTTTCCATGGTAGCATCATTGCCATGGAAACACGTGATGCTATTGTTTGGCCACTAAAGGTGTCTTTTGAATTAGCCTTCTAGGCTGTCTTCTAGCATGAATTGTCACAAGGGGATAACACATCTCCACTTGAATTGCGCTAGAGTAGAAATCAGGCCTTCAAAACATATTCATGCATCTTATGTGCTGAAACACTGATTAGGAAGGTGGGGACAGACTTTAGTCTGCTCATGTCTATGCTCTGCCCATTTCAGATGTTCCTGATATTGGCTAAGACCCATCCGGATGCAACCAAGCCTTGCAAAGCTGCCTCTAGGCAGGGGAGGTAGGGTGGGACACATACCTAGGGGAGCTTTCCTGTCACCTAGGGAGAGACCCATGGAACTGGTAGAAACATCATTTTCTGGGTTCTAAGCACCCATCGATTTTTTTTTCCAGTCTTGCAGTAGATGGAGTGGACATCTTTTACTCTGACGTTACTTATTCCCATGATATGAATTCAAAAATTGTCAAATATAAGGAAGGCTTTATTATTTTATGAACTGGGACAAAAACAAAACAAAAACAGTAAAAGTACTCAAAAATCTTGTTTCTATTTTGCATACCTGTCCTCCCATGCTACCCATCATCATCCAGAAATAAAATGCAAATGTGGTTTCCCAATGCCCAGTGTTGGTGTAGGTGCCTTAGCACAGTGTTTGTAGCTATTTCGTTCAAATCTACAAGTAAAGAAATCATAACCTAGTTTCCTTTGCAAAGCCCATCAAAATATTTTAAAAGAAATGGTGAACCAGGTGTTCCCTTGCGAAAAATATGTAAGTTCTGGTTTCTTGATGCTTCTGTTTGAAAAGCCCAGGTGGCTAGTCTTGATCCTATGTCTTCACTGCAGGCCTCTGGTGGCTTCTAAATACTCAATTTTTAAAGTAAATCCCCCACCCACAAGAAGGGAAGGAGGAGAATGCAGTCTTGCTTGCGGATTTGGAACAGGGACCAATCTACCCCAAATTCCACCAGTATGTCTCAAGCAAATTGCATCAATGTATCTGTTGGCACTGGGAAAATAAGGCCAAACAATTTTGTTGAAAGTGTTTTATCATTTGGACTCACCCTAATTGTTTGCTGCTATTGCTGTTTGTTTATTGAGATTGTGCCCCACCCTAACGACCACCACAGCCCCTTTCCATACAGGCTGGCTTATGTTTTTCTTTCTGTGGAGCAGCTAATTTAATCAATTAATTCTAACTAACTAAGCACGTACAGGGTAACCAGCCTAATGATGCCATACGAATTTGTATTATGTCCAGTCTACTCTTGGGTACTTTAGAAGAAAGAGGCTGCTTCAAAGAAACATGCGTTTGGTGGAGGTAGAAGGAATTTCTGCAAAAGTGCAGCACTCGTTACTTAAAATGATGCTTCTGTAGAGCTTTCGTTCTGAAAGCACACATTCAGATTTACGGCTGCCGTTCACAGATGCCAGTGTCTAAACTCTCTTTACCTGCTGCTTGTGGAGTCTTTTATTTCTCCAATCCAAAAATTACTATAAAGTTGTTGGTTTTGTATCTGCAATTCTTCCTTCTCCTGGCACCTAATGAAGTTATCAGCAGTAAGTGTTTTTTGTGTTTTTTTTGGTTTGTTTTGGTCTCCATTTTCCAAAATTTGGAAAATGCTAGGGCAAGAGTAAACCAGTAGGAAAATCTAGCATGCCTCTCTTTCCTGTATCTGCAGGGAATGTAATAAAGCTATTAGCACTTATATAACTTCAGATAGGAACTGATGCCAAATGCAAGAGAGGAGGATGCAGTCTTGGTGCCCCGTGGGAAAATTCAAACCAGCTGAGGGACTTATGAGTATTGTCAAGGGAGACAAGGTAGCCACAGAGCTGTGACCTCAGGTGTAAGTTGGATGATATTAACACCTAATTAACAACCCAGGGGTACATCCTACAACTTAATCACCGCTGAGGTGAGAATGACAGTTCAGAAAAGAAAGGCAAAGGGAGATTGTGTTGGTAGAATTTTGTTTTCCTTTCTTCCCTCAGCGTCATCTAATAATGTAGTTTTCACATGCAGCTAGTGACGCTGATTTCTTTTTAGTCCTCTCAGTCTATTGAAAAGCACAGAAAGTTCATTTGCTAGCAGGTAGGCAGTGGAGGTGAGAATTGAATTGATCTGAAATGCTCTGAGAAATTGACCCTGAGGTCGCTCTTCCTTTAAATTGGGTTCCACAGACAAAGTTTCTTTTCTTCTTCCCTGCCTCCCTCCCACCAGCCTCAGAGTTGAGTTGGGGTTTGTAATTATTTAAAGGAATTCTAACACCGGTGTTGACTCCCCCCCTCTGCAAAGTTAATCAAAATAGAGACCTTTTGTCACTGGTGGTAGTTAATTAAAGGGCTTGAGTCTACACTGCTGTGGTGTGTCCTTGACTTGTTTATATTTTAAAATGAGGTTCATTTCTGATGTACAGGAAATGGGGGAGAAAGCCAACATGAGGGTCTCTTACTGGGCTGAACATTTTGAACAGGAGAATGGAATTTTATGTTTACTTTCTTTACTTATTTTCCTCTCTCTCTCTCTCTCTCTCTCTCTCTCTGTGTGTGTGTGTGTGTGATTAGAATCCTTTCCAAAAAATCATAAGGTTCACACTAGACATATCACAGTGTTTGAAATCAAGCACTGCATTTTCGAAGGCGTGCAAGTATGCTAGAAGAGACACGGCAATTCTCTCCTTTCAGTAGTGACAGTAGCCAAGAGAGATCAGAAATTCCTTTCCCTGTGTTGACCTATTTGACCCAAACTGAGAACTGTTTTCTCATTCTTTGCTCCAGTGGGTAGCACATACTTGAAGTTCTGTCCTAATGCTCAAAGGGTGTTTTGTTTATTTGGCATCGGTTTTCCCCAGACTTTTTATTTTCCTTCTTCTTCTTTTATTCCCCTCCTTTTAAAACCTGGAACAGTTTCTCACCATTGCCTGGTAGAATGAAAATGAAGAGGACTTCACAAAGCTTTATCAGGCGTGTTTGAGGATTTGAGGCTGGGTTTGTCCTTGCATCTTTACAAGGAAGGAGAAGGAGTGTATGATGGGGACAGGTTTCTGCCCAGGTCTGAGGGCTCCCAGCTCCTCTTCCCTTGAGCAACCTCTTAGAGGTTCACCAGACATTCAGAAACCCCGATATCTCCTGGCCTTTTCTCTTGCTTGACATTCTTCTGATCCAAGGGAGCCACCGAATCAGAACTTTCCTAACTGCTGCTTTCAGAGTCTGGCTCCAGTTTAGTTGTTAGTGAAAAAGTTGTTGGTGCAAAATGTGTTGTGTCCCAAACACTCTAGTCTCCATGGACAGTTTGGGGAACCTAGTTATTCAGAATGTTACATTGGTTTGCTCTAATCTTTGCGTGCCTGCTAGCATGCTGACAAGGCCCTGGTCTAAGAGCAGCAAAAACTGTGGTCATAAGATGGCATATGACCTGTGTTCTAAACCATCTATGGGCAAATAATACTCCCAGTTCCCAGACCCGGCTGGTAGCATTGGAGTTGGAGAGTTTGGGCCTTGACCCTGGAAGAAAAATACAGGGGACAACTTGGTTTCTGCCTGAGAGTGGGAGGTTTTACGAAGGCGTGGTGAAATGTCACCCTGTTCCGAGAGGAGAAATAAATAAGGAGAGATTTGTTTTTATTTTTTTCCTCCTGTTTTATTTGAGCCAGCTGATATTAGTGATGGAAAGCCTGCCATTGCTATTACAGAGGAACTTTTATTTTCGAAAGCATTGGTGAGGAGGCAGGATAGGCATGTGGTCCCTGCAAGGTGTTTCTGTCTATCTTTACTCAACATTTTACAGTGCCTTTCAGATTTCCCCATCCTCTCCAGCATCATTACTTCCACAATAAAAAAAAAAAAGAATCACCTTCCCACATTGGCCACTATTAACCAATGACATTTTCACATTAGAGAAGATGAGATCCTAGTGTGTGATTTCATTGTAAATTCGTCAGGAGTTATTTGCAGAGCTATTGAGGATGCAGTTATTCTGAGAATGCATCTTTTTACTATTTCTTTAAAATTTAATTGGGATCAGGCCACTGTGTGGTTTCTATTCAAGAGTTTCTTTTTTTTCCTTTCCTTTCCTTTTGTTTTAAAAAATGTGGATTTTGTTTTGTTTTCTATTGCAAGCTACATTAAAGTGATTTGTAACTTATAATCAAAGTTTGGTATCGTTAAAGTAAACTGTGAAAACTGACTTTGGGGTTTTGCCCATAAAATAAACATTTGAAAAAAATATAGCAATGAGCCTTGTAAGTAGAGGCTATGTCAGCACATATATATCTGTATATATGAACATATATGTTTGTGTTTTGTTCCAGAAACTATTCAAGCTAGTCTTGAAAAAGCATCTTCCATAACTGTGACTTTTTCTAACATCCAAGTAGGTGGATTCACTGATGGAATATAAACACATTTTCTTTAATGAACTTCTAATTTGCTATGTAAACTCCTTTCATAATTCACATTTCCTTATGTTTTCAGCTATATTATTTTTGTACTAAAGAGTCAGGGTATGTGTGCTAGAATTCTCTGTCTGCTAGCTATAGTGTTCCTTAGCTTGGAAGACTTTTTTTTTCTTTCCTTCTAACAAGGAAGCTCATTTAGAAAGAAATGTTTATGTGAAGTGCTTGTCAGTTGGCATTTTTACTGGTTTGCTAACCCAAAGGTAAAATATAAAGCCATGTCTTTTCTTCACTGGCTTGTTGTTACTAGAAGGGTCCCTCCCTTGTTAGCTTGATAAATAATTTTACTAGGGGGACTCTGCTGTATTTTTATGTTTGCTGTCTATTTTCTGCTTGCTGCAAATAAATTTCTGTACTCAGAGGGCACTAAAACTCCAAACACATGGTATTTTCCCATTTTGCTGCTGGTCGCCTGAAATATTTATTCCATCTAGTATGTTTAATTAATTTTTTAAAGGAAAAAATAATTTGTGATTAATATCAAACAAAAATTATTTATGTATTCCTCAGGACCATGGGGTTTGAACCGAGAAGGATTGCTTTTTGAAAGGTTTTGTGTGTCAAACCCTTTCCGATGTTTGTCAAATTGAAGACAAGTGTTAATTTATTGGTGGGAGTCTTAAAATTTTCTCATTATATATTTTCTCATCTGTCTGTTCAACTTTACATATTAAGCAGTTGATGTGAGAAATGTATAGGGCTCAGAATTCTGCCTAGAAACAAGGCACTACACAATAAAATATTTGCATTTGAAAAATGATATATCATGTGAAAGTAGAGATGAAATTGATCATGGGTATCAATATCAATATCTATATCCACCTGAGTCCTGGGTGTTCCGTCTTGGGATTCATTAATATGGAGGAGAGCTTGGTGTGACTCTCTGGAGCAAAGTGGGTGCCTGGTATAAACCTAGAAAAACATACCCCAAAACATTCCAATAAAATAAAATGTAAATCATTGTATTCTGTAAATTGCAAACACAATGAACGTAACACCTTATAGGCATACAATAAAATGTTTAATGAAGGAATGAAATTTATGACTGTTGCTAAAACAATAGTTTTAAATTAATGCTAGATTATCTCATTAATTGAAATATAATTTTTTTCAAAGCTGATATTCTGCTTTTTATTTGCTGCTTATTATTTGCTCATTAGCAGAGTTTTATTTCCTGAAATTGGGAAATATTTTTGCAAAGGTACCAGAGACATAAATTTGAAACCAGAATGCCAGCATATGTAGCCAATGTCAAGGGTATTAGAGAGTCTGAGTCGGAAGTTATACGGAGCTCAGGTTTTGCAAAGATCACCAAAATGAAGAGGAAAATGTGAAAAAGGGGTCGATGAAAGTTCTAAAATATACATGGAGAGTCACGATCAAGATTTAGAACATTTATTTTCTTGGCCTTTGCACCATAATATTGAATTCAAAAGTTCACTATAGATAGATATTTATTTTTCTCTAACTCTAACAATTATAGAGACTATTAGAAACATCTTTTTTTCTTTTTTTTCTTTTTTTGGCATTTAAAGAAGAGTTGATAGCATTTATTCTGGTTGCTCAGGGGCCACACCAGTTTGTCAGGAGTTTGAGAAAACTTCCATGGTGTTTTCTCCATGGATAAACTGTGGGAGAACTGTGACGTCTCCCAGTTCTGACCTTTGGAGGTTGTCAAGGCCTCTATAGTCTATAATGACAGCAACCACCATGCCCTGGGTATCTCATGGGATCTGGACTTATGCCATCTTAGATTCTCACAATATAACAGGGAGGGGGCATTTTAATCTCCTTTTTACAGATGAGGAGACTCAGGCACAATGCACTTAAGGTATCAATTGACCCTACGCTATAGTCATGCAGATGTTTAGACACCACCCTGCCCATAGCCTGGTCAGTCGATTGCCTCACTCCTCCTCCATTAAGCAGCCCCAGTTTTAACCTCAACATGTGTAGTATGAGCCGTGTCTCCTCCCTTTTGGTCATTTTTTTTTCCTGAGTGGGGTTGAGTGAGGCCTGGAAGAAAATGCATATAATCTGATTAGTATCAAAGCTGGAGCTACAACTCCTTGTGGTCTTGACCCAGGACCCCTCTGAAAATGATTCTGTGGTTTGATTTTGGTAGGTAATGGAGTAGCCTTTTGAAACTCAAACAAAAAATACTGTTCTTTCACAAGCATTTAAAGAATAATAAATGGTACATTTCCCTAATACCCTGTAATGTATAAAGTATCAGGTGCACCATTGACACTCAGGAAATTGCTAGATAGTGAAGATAAATCAGCATTAAATCACTCCAGTAAAAGCCCCATTTAATAAAAAGTTGTCAGCAAAAACTGTAGTAACAACTGAAAAGAGTACACAGTTTTCACATCTGTAAGATAGGGTTAGTCCTTTCAATGTCATGTGTAAAGGAGCAAATAGGATAATGTATATGAAGCATCTGGATTAAATATGATAATGTATGTAAAGCACTTGGCACAGGGTAGACACTCAGCCATGCTTAAGAATAAATAATATTCTTATTATATGGAATAAGAATTTGACCTTGACACCTTTCAAGGTTTCATTCATTTTTAAAATAACGTTACTATTGTGATATTGGACTTTCCCTGCTCCTTTTTAAAATCAGTGTTCTAAAATTAGAAAATTGAGAAAAACATAAAACTGTAGCTTATAGCTTTTTTTGATATTAAAAAACACTACACCTCTACCCCCCCCAAAAAAATAACAAAGGTATGCTTAGGATATTTTTGTGATCAGTTAGTTTAGGGAAAGTTCAGATTAGACAAAGTTAAGCTTTCATTTAACACATTTCAATTAACACAGATGGCATACAACACTTCCAGACTTCTGTGAACATAGAGCCTGCGTTTTAATCAGTCAACCCAAGGAACTTGCGTTGTGTAGGGCAGTCTTGGGAAATGTTTGCCTAAAGATTGATCTTAACTTATTTATTTATTTATTTAGTACCAAAGTACTCTTTTCTTAATTTTCTTCCATGAAACCCATTATCTGAAAAATTCATTTGTCATTGCCATAATCAGATCAGCTGTAGCAGTTTTATAATTCTATTGATGAATACTCAGTTAAAAGAAAAGAAAACCTTATCATGGGGGCAATCCTATAGGTCTTTACACAAATGAGAATGACTTGTGGGTGCCATTACAGCATTCAGAGGTTCCTTATGGAATTTTAGGACCCTGGTTTAGGACTCTCTGCTCTTGTGGAAAACACAGGATTCGGGTCTAATTGTTTTTCCTTCTTACTTTTTAAATTTAATTTTTATTTTAGGTTCAGGAAGTACCTATGCAGGTTTGGTAAATGGGTTTATTATGTGATGACAAGGTTTGGGCTTCTACTGAACCCATTACCCAAATAGTGAACATGATACCCAATAGGTCATTCTTCAACCCTTACTCCCCTCCCTCCCTCCTCACTGTCTAATTTGTCTCAGCCATTTGTGATTGAATGAACCTTCCAGGAAAAGCTGAGGCAGTGCTAAGAGTATGTTAATTTCCTAGGGATTCTTTGGATGTAAAAACTCTGCCTTCAAGTTTCTGTTCCTTTACTATAAGGGTAAAGGTATCTATTAAGGATATAAAATACAAGCTGGCTTGGTGGAGAATTGAGGGTCGGGGTTCATTCTCTCTGTCCTGCTTCCCGCCCTTATCTCTTTTTGCTGACGTGTGTTGTTCTTTCTGCAGAAGGCAGACAGGTCTTCTCTACTTTGCAGTGTACGATTCCCACCTTCATCCATGGGTCCAACCCAAACATGCCCTTTCTTTTTAAGCCTCTTGCAAAGTTTGATTAGAGGTTCTAAATTCCAACTCTCAGAAGAGGTAGCTGATTGACTCTCCTTGGTTGGTTGTCTAGCTCTCATCCAATCAGCAGGTCAGTCCTCATGGCCAACTGTCCGCCTTATCAGATTTTCTGAGAATGAGATTATGGGGTTGGGCAGGGCTTTGGCAATGACCAGTTCCCAACACAGGAGAGAGAAACTGATTTCTGAGATTTATCTATACCTCTTTTGGAGATGGGATCCTGAGATTTATCTATACCTTTTTTGGAGATGGGAGTGAGTAGGATTGGGGCATAAACAGGTCCCTGGACCTAAAGGCTCAGTTATCAACTTTGGATGCACTTGGGGTGCTTTAGAAAACATTGATGCCCTTCCTCAGACCAATTAAATTAGAACCTTGACGGACCAGTGGGGCTCAAACATCAGTGGTTTTTTTTTTTTAATTCCCAGTGATTCTAATGTCCAACTAGGATTGAGAACTAGTAGAAGAATCCAAGGGCCACAGTTATCTGCAGAACCACAAAAAGTGAAGGAACCACTGGTGAATTCCCCACATTTCATTGTGTGTCTTACAACTCAGTGTTTTTCAGGTCCAGTTTAAAATTAAAAGGGATAAACAATTGCTTTGTGCTTTATCTGCTTCTGACCTTCCCAGTTCTGTCTTAGCTTTGACTCTATTTTTTATAAGCAAAACCAAGGCATCCAGAGGCCTCAGTTTTCAACCAGAGTTGGCCACTAAGCAGTGATGTGACCCTGGTAGATCACGTTACCCCAATTGGTCTGCTGAGTCTCATTCTTCTCTTTTGGAAAATGGGTCGACAGAGCTATGATCAGAGGACTTCTATGGGTCTAACACAATCAGCTAGGTGACCAGTTCATCACAGAGCCAGCATGTGATCCAAGGGAGATATAGAAGATTTGAAGATTTTGAGCTCGTAGAATGGCTCATTTTAATGGTGCAATGGTGTTTATTAAAATATTCTACAAGCCAGGTGCAGTGACTCATGCTTGTCATCCCAGCACTTTGGGAGACAGAAGCAGGAGAATTGCTTGAGCCCGGGAGTTTAAGACCAGCCTGGGAAACATGTGAGACCTCATCTATACACACACACACACACACACACACACACACACACACACACACCACACACAATAAAAAAATTAGCTGGACATGGTAGCATGCGCCTGTAGTCCCAGCTACTTGGGAGGCTGAGACAGAAGGATCACCTGAGCCCAGAAGGTTGAGGCTGCAGTGAACTTTGATCATTCCACTTTACTCTGACCTGGGTGACAGAGTGAAGACCCCAACTCAAAAAGCAAACTTCATTAAAGAAAGAATATTGTATTTAGTTATCAAATCACAAGGATAGAGGTATTTCCAAATTATTTGCACAGATTTCTGCAGATACCAATGAAATATTTTATATTATTTGTTATCTTTGCCACCAGGCACTTATTTACTGTGCAATGGGACCATTGTAGAAACAGGACTGAGGGAAGGTGGTGCTCGTTGAAATTAACGTAGATGCTTAATCACATACTGTCAGACACATTGATTCTCCACTAAAGCATTAAACGACACAAAAATGCGTCCACTCCAAAGGCACTCTTCACTCTACCTTGTAAGACAATTACATTTCAAATTTCCTCATCTCTTCTTGGACGCTAAACTCGCTGAGCGTGGAGTTCATGCCTCATTTATTTTTGTGTCCAACACAGCCCTGTGTCAGCGAGTAACACATAGTAGCTATGTCTCAGATTCTTTCCAGAATGTGACAGGTCTAAACCGGATAAACACTTAGGTGCACAAACAAGCAAAGAAATGGGTGATAAGAGCCTAGTAAAAATTGATGAAATGACATAGATGACATCTTTGCCACCTGTCAAAATTAAAAGTGGTTCTCTTAATCCTTTTCCAGATTTTCAAAAGACCCCTGTTCTGACATTATCTTGTCACTTCTGTGGGCAAAGTTACCCTTGGACAGTTTGTTAAATGTAGTCTGCACCAGTGCTATTTCTTAATGTTATTCTCTGGAGATCTGTTGGAGAATACATCTCTGACTGGTTTGCTGTCAACGTTATTATGCTTTAATTATTTTAAGATCTAATTGAACAAATACTAAACATTCACTACCTATATACTAGAAAATGGATACAATGCTGAGAATACAGAAACAAATAGGACACAGTTCTTGTGCTTTGTGGACTTATGAGGTGAACAGGAGAGGTGTAGGCATTTTGTAAACATCATGTATAAAAGCCAGAGTTTCAAAAGTATCAAAAGTAAACTAGATTATTTTTTAACTTGGAGTAGGGAAGATTTTCCTTAGCCTGATGTACAACCTAAATACTATAATGCAGAGGACTGATAACTTTGACTACGTAAGCATTTGAAACCTTATGCATAGAAAAATATCACAGACAACATCAGAAGACAACAAAGTGGGTGAACGTTGCGACCCCCAAGATAGTAAAAAACATACTTTCCTTAATATAAATAGCTCTTATAATTCCACAAGAAGATAAATGACCTGATAGGAAAATGGTCAAAGAATGAACAGTTTTCAGAAAAAGTACATGCACAAATGACCAATAATGTTATGAAGCAATGTCCAACCTCACTCGTAGCCTAATAATAATGATGACAATAATAATGACATTTCCTTTCGACTGAAATGTGGGATGATAGGGAGTTTCCTACACTGTTGTGAGCATGTAAGTGGGGCAACCTCCCAGGCAGTTAATTTTTATAATATCTTACAGCATAGGGTATTCAAAGACCTAACGCCTTTTGATACACATCACATATTTGCAGATTTTAATTCAGTACAGCATTTTGGATATAGCTGGAATGAACTGTGTGTTTATATGTAGGATGTGGGGAGGAAGGATTGCACTGGACATGGGCCAAGATGTGTTGACAGGAGTCAGATCGAGAAGGTATCAGAAGATCAGGTTAGAGAAGGCAAGGAAACAGTGGACTCAAAATCAAAAAGGAGGAATAAATGACACTGGCTGGTACCCTGGCATCTTGCAAGTTTTGCTTCTCTGAAGCTGCTTCTGCCTCAGATTCTTTTTTTTTTTTTTGCCCATGCGAAGCCATCCAGGTAACCCCTCCTCTTGATTAACCTGAATTTGCTCTGCGCTCTCCACCAGATAAAAGAGACTTATGTGCGCTAATTGAATTAAGGCCGGTATTGTTCACTGAGCTGTGGCAGCGGTTCATCTGTTCTAGCCCTTTTTCTGTATCATCTGCATTGTCACAGCCAAAAGTGTTGGGGGGGAAGAAAGGGAGGGTGTTTTTCAAAGAACTACATGGGGATTCGGTCATGTGCCTGCCATTCACATCAATCGCAGATGCAGGGCAAAAAAATGCCTCGCACGTTCTTACGCACACCTCTTTGAAAAATGTCCCCTCTGGTGTTGCTACCAGACTCCCCTCCACTGATACAGGATTTGGGGACTTTGAAGTCAGTTGTGGAAATTTCACTGCTTTCTTTGACTCCAGCAAATTGCTCCAAAATGCTACAAATGTAAAAAAGACTAAGAAAGCTTTAGCAGCCGCTTAGAGGTGGAATCCCCTTAAGCCATTGACAGAAAAATGTGTTTCTTCTTTCAGTTTTTAATTTGTGAGTTATATCTTAAACTACAGCGATGCAGTCACAGTCTTTTCTTAGGAGGAGAAAAATGAAGCATGAGCTGAGTGAGGGGTGGTGTTTTCGAAGAAAGGGGGCAATTTCGCAGTTCTAATTCTTTGACCTTGCTGCATTTTGGGGGAAGTCCCTAAAGCAGGGGCATAACTGCCTGCAGAGAAATTATGTAAAACATGTTTTGTTCAATGTGGTTGAAAACATGGGTCAAGTGTTTCCAGCATGAATCTGGATTTGACCGGGTGTCGAGACAGTCGGTGATGCCAGGTCTGGAAGCCCTGTGAATTCGTCCTACATGGACCCAGGAGAGCACAGGATGGGGAGATTCAAAGCCACTGCTTTTGATCCAAGAGACATACGTTTCCTGGCATGCTTAAAATTTTGCCTTAACAGTTTCCCGTTTTAGGAGATAATTGGGCTTGGGTGCATTTTCTGAAAAATTCCCCTGAGTTGTTTTCTTCTCAGAGGATTCTAACACGGTACTAGGTTAGAAAGAAATACAGAGGGGTGAACATGACCGCCAGAAGCTCCCAGGGTTTCAGTTACCAGGTCCACACATTTAAGGATTTGGCCCAAATCAGATGTTTTCAAACTTGTTTTATTTTGTTTTGTTTCTGCAAAGAACTGTTTCGTGAAATGAAAGTTTATGTGAGATCACTATATAAAAGAGAAATGAAAGGCCACTGAGGGTGGAGCTGGGCCTCCAAGTTCCAGACCCTTCTCCCTCTCCCCTCATTCCCCTGGGACTCCGTGCTCTCTGCAGTCCAATTTGAATATCTTTGGGGATTAGTTCTGTCTAAGGAAAAGCCAACTCAGATCATCTTTGACATAGCAAAGCCTTTCCAACAAACGTCGAGTGTTTCCAACATGAATCTGGATTTGACTGGGTGTTGAGACAAGTCAGTGATGCCAAGCCTGGAAGCCCTGTAGACCCACCCTACATGGACCCAGGAGGGCACAGGATGGGGAGATTCAAACCCACTGCTTTTTGGTCCAGGGGATGCAGGGGTCCAAGTCTACTTTTCCATGCTGGAAACGTGTAAGTGTTCCTCAGAGTGGAGCAAACTACACAGATATCAGTTGCAGACCTTTTTAGCTTTGTGGCTTAGGGAAAGTGACCTCCCCTCCATAGAGACCTCATTTCTTCATCTTTCAGATAGAAATGCTAGAACCAGCTGCATGGAATTCTTATACAGGTTAAATGAACAAGCCCTGGTGCTCTCAAGTGCCAGTGTTATCTATTAAGTCCGTATGCTAGTGTTTAGCATAGAACATATGCCCAGGAAATGTTTGCTAGGTCAACTGTCAGTGGTGTGCTACAGTCCGTGTCTGTGGACTCACAAGAGCCAATTGTAGACATATCTTCTCAATTCCTCATTCAGGGACTTCACATTAGTGGCACAAAATCTGCCATGCTGGGAACAGTTGCAGAAGAGAATGCAAATGGTACAATCCTTATTCTCATTCAACACTGATCCAGAGAGTCGGTTGTTAATCATTTAGCAGCACACCACTGCATAAGATGACCAAATGAAAAAGTTGACGAACAAAGGAGTATCGAATGTATTGCTACTATTGCTACTCATGGTAGTAAGCACAGAAGCAGCAGAGAAGTGGGAGATTGGTGTAGGCTGTTGTTGTCAAAAAAGGATCTTAGAAATTGAGAGGTAATGGGCACCCAGGGAGAAGTGATAGGATGCTCTGGGCTATGGAGATTAGGATAGGAGGTGACATGGCCAGGTTAATGAGGGGATGGCTATGGAATTTGAAAGGAAGGGAGGAGATAGTCTTGCCAAGGGCTGAGAAGGAACAGGTACATAGCAGGACAATTATGGATGGGACAGGTACATAGCAGGACAATTATGGATGGCAGGGCTGGAGGGAGGGATTAGATTAGGCAGAGGCTTGAAGGGTGCTTAGATAAATACTGTTAAAAAAAGAAGTTGAATTTCATTTCCACCCACAACAATGATTCCTTTACCTTGCAGATATGTTGAACATGATGAAAAGCACCAACCTGCCAAGCGTAGTGGTCTCCTTAACCTCTTGAACTGGTGCAGAGTCTAACTAAATAGCTTCCCAAAAACCATAGAGATGTAGATAATCCATGGGAAAAGGACCCAAAAAAGGAACCAAGACAGGAACGGGGCTTGAAAGGATGTAGTCTGAGGCTGACAGCAAAGGAACCCACTGCCTGGTCTTTGCTGCATCTGCCTAAGATTCCAGCTGATTGATCATGGGACAAATCTCAGTTGTGTGTAGTTGATTTGTTGGACTTTGATCCTTGCCTCCCAGAGAACCAGGGACAGCTCCCTCTAGGCTGGTGGTTCTCAACTTTGGTCCCCTATGAGAGTCATCAGAGAAGCCTTCCAAATCCCAACACCTATTTCCCAGCCCAGATCAGTTAAGCAATCCCAGGCCAGTACCCAGTCATCAGTATTCTTCGTCAAAGCTCCCCAGGTGTTTCTCACATGCTGCTAAGGCTAAGAAACACTGCACTAAGGAACTGGTCCTGGAACTTCAGGGAGTGCCAGAATCACTGATTGCTTGGCCGCACCCCCAGAGTTTCTGAGTCAGGCAGTCTTGGAGAAGGGGAAGTATCCGAGAATTTACATTTCTAACAGGTTCCCATGTGATGCTGGAGCAAGGACCACATTTGAGCACTTGAGAACCGCTGCTTTTGGTACCTAAAGCAACTTTTGGAAAACTGTCTGCTGGAGGAGTCTGTCGACCATGTCCCATTCCCAGCTCTCATCTGCAGGACCTCATTTAGTCGATTCTGCTCTCTGGGAACATTTGGCCATGTCTGGAGACATTTTTGGTTGCCATGATGTGGGGTAGGGCTGTCACTGGCCTCTAGCAGGCCAGGACCAGAGATGCTGCTGAACATCCTACAATGCACAGGACAGACACTACCTCAAAGTATTATCCAGCCCAAAAAGATCAATCACACAGAGACTGAGAAACTGATTTAAAGTCTCCAGAACAATTTTGGCTTCATATGTAAGGTAGGGATAGTCAGACCTGTCTTTCTAAATTATTGCCAAGAATGAATGAGATCTTACAGGGACAGAACCTCACACACCAAGTGCTCCATAAACAACAGTCATTCTTAACCTCCTAGCAGACTTACTTAGTGACATAAACTTGAGTGAGGAACTTGACCTCCATAAACCTGTCTTCTCATCTTTAAAATGGGCACAACAATAGGGTCAATCCTATGACAAGTGCCTGTAAAGATGAAAGGAGATAATCTATGTAAATAAAGTCCCTAGGAAGGCTCAGTAAACATTATTGCCATTATCTATTATATGAGGGGAGACACACACACACACAAAACTGGAATTATCTTTTTGGAGGGCGGGCCCCTTGTAGTGTACCCAGAATTTGTTCCTCCAGATGAAACAGTCAACCAAAGATTTTACCTGGAAGTTTTGAGAAGGCTGCATCATGATTTTCAGAAAAAAAATTCTGAGTTGTGGCAGACAGGTGACTGGTTCTTCCACCATGACAATGCACCTGCCTACACCAAGCTGAGTGCTCAGTAGTATTTGACTGAATATGGCATGACCCCTTGCCCCACCCTCCCTATTCACCGGATCTCATCCTGATGCATGTTTCCCTGCATGGAAAAAGACCTCAGAGAGAAACGTTTTGCAGATGTAGAAGAGGTGAAACAAAAAAAGACAGAAGCATGAAAAGACATCAGAATTGACGAGCTCAAATACTAAAGCAATGGAAAAAGCATTTTGACAGGTGTATTGCATCAAACAGAGAATCCTTTGAAGGTGACTAAAGTTTAAACATGTAAGAATAAATACATAATATTTTATAAATAAATTCCGTTTTGGGGGAGTCCCCCCTTGTATCTTTACACAGAAGTTGATTCCGAAAGCTCTCTTGAAGGGTCTAAGATGCTGAGTTACTACTTCTCAATCTGTACGTCCTTTAAATAGGTAGAAAGGCAGCGAATGTCTAACTTCCAGGTTGTGAGGATTCAGGAACACAGCAGGAATAGTATAACCTCTTAGCACTCGAGGCCAGACCCAAGACTCAAAAGTCAGGTCATATCTCCAACAGTGCTCAACTGCATGTGACTTCTTGATGTTGAAATCCAATGTTGACTTTGTGCCTACACGTGTCCAGCCTCAGTCCCTGTCTATTTGGATGAGAATTTGGTGATGCAAAATGTTAAGAAGATAAACACCACTCAGTCCCATCTCGAGACAGACATGTCTCAAGGCAATAGGGGGTCAAGATGATTTCCTGGGCCTCTCCATTTTCCAGATAGAGCAAAAAATTTGAACCCAGGCTTGTCTGACTCTCCAATGCCTGAACTCTTAACCAGCCTGGAATTCACAATGCAGGTTACAACAGGAACACAGCAGAAGATGCCAGGGACCACCAGGGACCATCCACAGACACCCTGTCCTGCCAGCTCTCCTCTGCACAGCTCCCAACTCCCAGCTCGACCACAGCCTCAGAAGTAAAATGCCCTTTCCTTAATCTGCACGCAGAATGGATTTTAGCAACTGGATTTTATCGAGAAACCGCCTCCTCCTCCCCTCTACCCCCAACATTCGAAAACATATTGTCTTCTTTACTGTAGTTCATTTTGCTTTCCGAGGTGATTAATGAATTAAAGATGCAGCGTATTTATTCTTTTGCCTGATTACCATTCTGTAATAAATCTAAGCTCTGGAGTCTGTCGATACAAGAAGGCCAACCTGCCTCTTTGGAAAATAAAGGTTTGTACGTTAAGCTTAACTTTCAGCTCTCCAACACGGGTGAAAATTCACCTTTAGAGCCTTATAAAAGTAAGTTGGGAGCACTGAGACATTGCTGGCAGGTGGAAGATTCCATTTCTGAGGATGAGAAGGCACTTTGCCCATATCTCCTTGGACAGGGGAAAGCCTGTTGCCCTGGGGCTGAGATTTATGTATTGGGAACACAGAGCACTGAGCTAAGTGGGGGTGATGGTGGAGAGGGGGGTGACACCCAGCCAGGTCTTGTCCTGGCCCTGTGTGATCTTACTGTCCACTTGGAATGGCGCCATCTGCAGAGCTGCACTTACTACTGGCTGAGTGGTGGTGTTGGGAACTGCATTTGACCACACAGGTTAGAGTTGAGGTTGCTGGTTTCCATTGTGTCTCCCCAGCTGGAGAGGAGGCTTCTAGAAGGTAGGCGCTGTGGTTTGCATAGGACAGGAGCATTTGTAGCCAGGAGCCCTGTCACTGGAATTAGCCAGGCCCTTGTCCAGCCCCTGCCTTGTCACGGACTAGCCACGTGATCACGGGCAAATTGGTTTCCTCATCTATCCAATGAGGTTTCTCAATCCTCTTCCCCAGGGTTGTTGGGGCTTGACCCACCTCGCAGCACCAGGTCCTAGGGGCGGCAGGCGGCAGTGCTTCACCTTGAAGCCCTCACTTCATATAATCCTTATTAAATTCGACCTGTACTTGGACAAGAAGGACGTACAAGCAAGTAAACACACAAAACTAAGTTGCTAGTATCATTGGTTATTTTCTTTTTTTTATTTTTTTACTTTTATTTTTGAGTCAGAGTCTCACTCTGTCTCCCAGACCGGAGTGCAGTGGCACGCTCACGGCCACCCCAGTGTTGCCCTGCTGGGCTCAAGCAATCCGTCTTCCTCAGCCTTCCAACTAGCCAGAACTACAGGCACACACTACCACACCCAGCTAATTTTTTTATATTGGTCTCACCAAGTTGCACAGGCTGGTCTTGAACCCTTGGGCTCAGGCAATCCTCTCGTCTTGGCCTCCCAAAGTACTAGGATTACAGGCTTGAGCCACTGCACCTGCACCCGGCCTTTTTAGTACTTTTTTAAAGCATTTTTCTGAGAAAATAAAAAGCAAACAATAAAACAAACAAATTATTCACTTGCTCCATGGCATCTATAAATCTATTTCTTAGCTGCCACTGACTAGACAGTATGTGTATTTATATGTCTGTGTATAATCATATGAAGACAGTAATCGAAAGTCAGATTGAATGGGTAACCCCTCCACCTAGGTTTGCATTTTAATGGTAGGTAGCCTTCCTTTATATACATTATATCCATCCCCAGATAGCCCAAAGATTACCTTTAAGGATTCTGGAAAATCCGCTAAGAGATAAGATTCTATCCAAGCCCATTTTTCTGAAAAGAAAAATACATCAAAAGCATCAATAGCCAAAGAAAGTTTGGACATCAGACCATAGGCTCCCAAGGCTTTTTCTCTCCTGGTGTGCTTCCAGTTCCATAAGCTGGTGGGAGGAGTCAGGAACTGGAAGCTTCTCGGGGCCCTTAAGTTCTTGCTATGACTAAGGATTCAGGTCAGTGAGTCTCCAGTTCAAGTTTGCCACTAGCTCAGGGAACAGTGCACTTCACCCTTCATCCTTGGTCTCCTCCCCCTGGAAAATGAGGATGATATGAGCCACACTGTGGCAAGGTCAAGGGGAATCACGTGACCACGATGCAATGTGGACAGAATGCCTGGCCGAGATCAACCCTCCATAGATGCTTGGTTCTCTTAGGACCAAAAGGTGGACAGGGTGTTCCAGTGCACTCTTCCTCCCAGGAAGCACGATCTGCTTCCTCAGCTCAGCATCAGTCTGCTGGACCACCAACATGTAGGGCTTGAGGCCATGCAGAATGGTGGCTACCTGCCACTCTGGGTCCCATTCCTGAGCTGTCCAGGCCTCACTGACTTCTTCTCCCAGCTTTTATGGCCTTCTGAAATGGTATACTTGAGAATTAATGGATTAATCTCTCTCTCATGCTTGTCTAAAAACATCATAAAAGTCTGAAGTGTGTCCTGTTTTTATGAATGAGGATTACCATTGTATCTCTAATGGCAAAGTGTTGGCACTTAGTCGGTCCCTTTAGATCTAGGGATATGTACAGAAATTTAAAAATAAATTTAAAATAAATAAAAAACAACCTACCGAGATTTTCACCTGGCTGCACATCAGAATTACCTGTGAGTTGGCTGGGTTTTGTTTGTTTGTTTTTAAGATTCAAACGTAGGCCTCAGAGTCAGGAAGGACAGGGTGGGCCCAGGTTTGATCTAGAGTTTACCAGACCTGGTGCCCAATCCTTGTTCTGCCAGTGTCAAGTTGTGTGACTTGAGGCAAGTGTTCTCTCTGAACTTCCATTTCCTCATCTATAAAAAATGGAGAAAAGTATTGCCTGTCTCAGAAGATTTTCAGATCAGGACTGCCAATGTGTCGGGAAGGGAAGGGGAGGGAGGGAAGATGGTGATATTACAGACAGGGGTCTGCAGACTGTTTCTGTAAGTGGCCAAGTAGTAAATAATTTAGGCTTTGTTGGCCATATGGTCTCTGTTGCAGCTGCCCAACTCTGCCATTGATAATATGTAAATGAACGCACCTGGCTGTTTTCCAGTGTAGATTTTTTCTTCCCCACAAAAACAGGTAGTGGGCCAGATTTGGCCCCCATGGGCCACCGCTTGCAAAGACAATATACAGGGTTGTAACAGGGTGCTTTGGGGTCTCGGTAACAGAAAAGTGACTCTGAATGATGGGAACACTCTGAAATTTGTTATCTCCCATGAGAAGTTCTGGCATATATGGGTGCAAGGCTGTTTATGACATCAGGCCCCAATCTCTTGCTCTCTTCCTGTTCCACCCTTCTCAGGATTCTGATGCAAGATATATGCAGGGTTTGGGGTGCCATGCTTTTGCTCTTGGCTGTGCTCCAATAAAAGACCATCCAAAACCAGAAAGGAGAGAGTATGCCATTCCTTGTTCCTTTATAAGAGCAAGTAGCGTTTGGCAGAAGTAGACATCCCCACACATTTAATGGGCTGGGATTGTCATATGTCCTTCCCTTCATCGATCATTGGCACTGGTTGTGAGATTAACCATGACAGGCTTAGACTGACCAAGATTTACCCCAAAACACCCCAGGGCTGAGTATCTGCCAGGTGTTTCCCGAACTATAGTGACTGGGGAGACCTGAGCAAAATCTTGATTTTTATCAGCAAAGAAGATGAGTGTGTGGAAGGACTATTGGCTGTCACTGGATGAGGCTCCCTGGGTTGTCACGTGGATGAAAGGAGGTCACGTGAGTGACAGCACTTTGTAAACACTGGGACTTCTTTAAAGTGTTGTGTCGAAGTCTCCCTCCATCAGGGAAGTTATTAGCCTCACAGGTTATTTCTAAATAAGCCAGCATGGCCGGTTCATAGCTACTTCCCGCTCACCTCTCTTGGGGTTCTAGCTTGACACTGTAGACGTTATCCAGCTATGGGATGATTCCACACTTTTCTTCCCCATAATTCCTCTTTCCTCCTTTCCTGCAACCAGAAGAAGAAAGAACCTTCTAGGTAACAGATATAAGAAAGAAGTCTTCTAGCAAGGCAGGTATGCTTCCTGGGAAGGAATACTCCTTCAACCTTCTTGGGAAACGAGACGAAGAGGAGAGAAAAGGCCCTGCAGGACTTGGTATCTAATGCAGTGAAAGTCTAGGGAGGTCTGAAGGGGAAGCCATGGACATGGGGAAGGGAATCTGTTGAAAGCAGGATTTGCTCCACTTGAAATGCGTCCCACTTGCCTGAAAGTTTTCCCTTTTTGCCTTAAGGTACATGGAATTATGAACTAGATTAAGAAGAAACTTTGAACCTAAACTTAGAGTTTGAGGTTGGCTTAGCATCTGATTCTGCAATGAGGGGTCTGGATAAAACTTTTTGGATGCAAAAATTTACAGGAAATAATATCTTCCTACTTCCCACCCAGAATTGCTAGGTGAGTGTAAGGAGTCATACATGATTACTGAGATCATCTAAGTAGTCATACGTGTGTGTGTGTGTGTGTGTGTGTGTGTGTGTGTGTGTGTCTTTTCTAGCTATTTATGATGGCATTGAATAGAGCTATCCTATAAGAAATATAACATTAGCCACATTTTAAATCCCAAATTTTCTAACAGCCTCATTTAAAAAAGTAAAAGGAAACTGGTGAAATGATTTTTAACATTATCTTAAACCTAATAAATCAAAAATATTATTATAGCAATACATACTCAATATTAAAATGTATTGAGATATTTTATAATCATTTTTGTGCCAAGTCTTTGAATTTGTCACATATTTCAATTTGGATGCTAAATGTTCAATAAGGTTAATGTGAAATGGAGTCTGACCAAAACAATAAAGGTGCACATACTAGTAAAAAATATTTATATTTTATGCTTCTTTATGACGTCAAGTAGTTAGAATCAAATAAAATTAATAATTCAGTTCCTCAGACAAACTGGCCACATGTCAAGTCCTCTATAGCCACACATGTTCAGTGGCTACTAGAGTTTGGGAGTTATCTTGTTGAAAACCTCTGCTTACCAGTTTGAGATTTTATTTTTCTGGGATTAGGAAAAGGCAGTGCTTTATGGACATAGCCTCCAGTCTGCATGATAAATTCACCTAAGGGTAAGCCCCACTGTCTGTTTCTATAGTAAAAACACCTAGCCTAAGCCTACACTTAATATAGATTTAATATTGGCTAAATGGATGGATGGACAGAAGGAGAGACAAACGAAGAACTTCCTGTCTGGTAGGCACAATTGAATTTGAAATAAAGCCTGAAAGCTGTCGTTTTCATTTTGCTTTGTTTTGATCTGGATCTGAAAAAGGAGGAAGGGGTCTACTCTATTTTCTGGACCTGGTATGGGGTCCGGGTCCAGAGAGACATGCACAAAGGTCTCATAACCAGACCCACTCCTGGGTGGGATGATGTTTCCTCTTCATCTTCAACTTGTCCTAGGAGGAAGTACAGCACTGGGTTGGACCCCTACATAGAAACTTCATGGTGAGTGAGGGGTTTTCTTCAAGCATAAAGACCTAAGAATGAGGGATGAGGAGAGGAAAAGGCCCTAAACTAAGGACATTTGTTTCCCAAATATCTTTAGTTTAAAGTAATCAGTACCCCATTGTAGCACATTTGGCACTGACAGTTTCTGGACACCTTCAACATCTTCCACAATTGCAGGTTGGAGAAAAAAAAAATTGTTCAGGTTGTTTTTTAAACTTAGCTTAGTTTTGTTTGTTTGTAGGTTTTTTGTGATTTTTTTTTTTTTGAGTTGGAGTCTCATTCCGTTGCCCAGGCTGGAGTACAGTGGTACACTCATGGCCACCCCAGCATCGACCTACTGGGCTCCAGCGATACTTCCGCCTCAGCCTTCCAAGTAGCCAGAACTATAGGTGCACGCTGCCATGCCCGGCTAATTTTTGATTTATTGTAGAGATGAGATCTCGCCAAGTTGCCCGGGCTGGTCTTGAACCCACGGGCTCAGACAATCCACTCGCCTCGGCCTCCCAAAGTGCTGGGATTACAGGCTGAGCCACCGAGCCCGGCCTGTATGTTTGTTTTTAAACACTACATTGGTTCAACTAAATTTGAGATTCCCCAGTGGAAGGTAGGAGAGGCTTCCCGCCTCTACCTGCTCACCTCAAATCCTTTTGGTATCTCCGATTTAACTGACAGTCTCCAAGGCGATACGTGACTTATGAAATTTCACTCAAGAGTACTGTTAGGGACACAGACCTCAGAGAACCACAACACAACAAAACAAGCAAAACCAAAGCAGTGATAGGCAGGAGAACTTCCAAGCACTCATGCTCTCCTTCATGCCATCTGCCCATCAGATAACCCAACAATAGACTGACATGATCGAGAGAAAGGAAAGAAAAACTGGAGTGAAATATAGCACCATCAGCGTTTTTCATTTCCGTTGGCTTCTCCAATTTAAAAATGGAATCATGTTTAACATCTTAATTAGGGACAGTAATGTATAGCAGTTTTTTATGAACATCTCGTAATTTACTCTTGAAGTAAATTATAGTCAATTTATCTCCAGTGACAAGTCAATAAAACAGTGGAAGTCTCAAGCTTTTCAATCACCTGATTGGTGTTTCCTGTTTTTACTACTGAATGGGAGGATGGGCAACAGGTAGGGTGGTTGTGCAGCTCTGGAGAGCTGCTGTGACTTTTGAAACCTGCCACTTGCAGACTTTTCTCTAGGGAACCCGGTCTAATTCTTGCCAACTGTTATGAGCTTAGAATTTGCGTAGAGAGACACACATTGGTTGAGGACACAGAATGACGGGGACCTTTTTGGTTCTTGCAAAGTAGATGGTCAGGACAATTCAAGTGGTAAACCAAAGAACCACCGTCTGCTTTTAACATTGGTTCTTTGTAATGAGAGTGTTAAACACATGCACAAACCATCAGTTGCCAGAGTGCAGGGGCCTCTGCGGGCGGTCTTCTTGTTGGTGCAAGCTTGGTTAATAGCTAAGCCCACTCAAACCACGACCAGGGTCCTCAGGCTCGACACGTGTGTTTGTTGCGCTTTACTGTGGTTTTAGAAATGGCAATTAGATCAAGTCAACAGCTTCTAAACAAGCACAACAGCCACCAGGCAAGATTGAGAAGACACACCCTGGGTAGGGGTTTTTGTGGTGTTTCTGTTGGTTCCGAAGAGAAGCGCATGTGTCCAGCCAAGAATAAACAAATTATGTGAATAATTTGCCTGACTTCAGGGAAAGGAAGCGTGAGGGTGACCCTGTGATCATCTCTCCAAGTTAAAAAGGCTACCCAAGAACCAAGAGCCCCAATTACAATCAGACAAGAGAACCAGGCTGAAAATTCTAGGACCACAGGGAAGGCTGTTGCTTTGTTTTCCTGAAGAAAGTCACTGGACTCTTGAATTTAACCTCAGTTGGATGGTGAGACTAAGGAAGACAGGGCATATCTGTGTCATTCTGTAGTGTGTCCTCAGGGCCTAGGGCTTCATTCCAACTGTTAACAAAATTCCTCCACTCTGTGCTGCTTCCGAGGACACAGCTACCTCCATGCTTCTCCCTCTTTGTGTTATGGGGACAATCCCCAAAATGTTTGATGCGAATCTTCCCTTCTTTCTTAGGTGAGAAAGTAAACAATAATATACAATATTGCTTTTGAATCTTAGCCCAAATAAATAGAAGGCTGAACTATGACCGTTTGAAATTTAGGTATCTAACCAATGTAATTAGCCAAACAGAAGGATATGCAATTTTAAACCATGACAATCCCTTTAGGGCAGGTTGGTTGAACCATCCAGCCTCCCTCCCTCCCTCCCTCCCTCCCTCCACCTCTTCTTCCCTTCCTCCCTTTCGTCCTTTCTTTCTTTTTGTCTTTTAAATTCATACTTTCCAATTCACTGTCTCAGTATGGGCTTAACACAAGCATAAATGGACACTTATTTTCACGTCCTTTCTGACAACCATTGTACTAATAAAATGACCCCCACAGGCCAAAACAACCCCAAACCAAGCCTCTCCAGCTGTGAGATACTTTGGCTGACTTGCTCGATGAGATGCTAAGATCCCAGGATAGGTGCCCCATTCTGATATGCGGGGGAGGGCAAGAGCAGCATACTTCTCCTGAATCACTCCCATCACAACAACATGGGACATCCACTGCCCTTCCTCAAAGTGCCCATCAGGTCTTGGCTTAAATGTCACTTCCCTCTAAAAGCCTTCTCTTGCTGCCCAATTAGGATCTGAGTCTCAGATTCATAGCCCCATAGCCCCACAGCATCTTAACAATGCTCAGCTCACAGGGATGAATCTGCTTTTCTCATCCTGTATCCTTACCTCCCACAGAGTACTCAGCATATACTAGGCATTTAATACATATGAGATGAGTAAATGAGAAATTACACATGACCTCTGTCGTTGGAATAGTAACTACTGTAACTGAAGATTGATTGCATTCAGCTATAACATAGATCGTCCCACTTAATCTCTGCAACATTATGAGAGTTGACTGTCATTATTATCTCTTTTTACAGATGAGGAAACTGAGTTGTGGAGGCTCTGACATAAGACTACATAAGTAACCAACAGCAGGGCTGGAGTACAAAGTGTAGGCTGCATCAATGAACATAACCAAAACAGTCTTCGTGCTTTCATACCCTGCATTTGGGCTGACTCAACTGATGGTTCTGTTTCTTTTTGTTCATGTCCGTGACAATTTTTGCTCCCCCCCCCCTCGCCGTTGCACCTAAAAGCCTGGAAAATTCTGGGACAAGATTGTTGGCAAATAAAGGTTAATTTTCTCCTCCTCTGCCCTCAAACTGCTGATCTTGGCCATTGTCTAATCTTCTCCTCCAAAAACAGAAACTTTGGGAAATTACCTTGGCAGAAAAGTCTTTCTTAGCTCTTCCTCAGCTGCCCAGCATGTCGATATAGTTGGCATTAGCAATGGAATTGAATTTTTAAAAATTGTACTGCCTGAAGTCTGTCAAAAGGAGTGTTGGTTGAAAAGAGCTTGTTTGTGAGCTGGACCCAGTGGTGCATGCCTATAGCCCAGCTACTTGGGATAATTGTATGAGTTCAAGTATAGCCTGGGGAGCATAGCAAGACCTCATCTAAAAGAAAAGAAAAGAAAAGAAAAGAAAAGAAAGAAAGAAAGAAAGAAAGAAAGAGAAATAAACTTGTATGTGTGTATACGTACAAGGATGACAGAAAACCCATAATGAAAAATTCCCATTTACTGATCACTTTCTTCATACCAAACATTATTCTAAAGTCTTCACCTATTAAGTCCCTACAATAGCCCTGCAGTGTGATTATGATTAATTATCCTCATCTTGCAGATCAATAAACTGAGGCATAAATTGAGATTATCTAACTTTACCAAGATCACATAGCTAAAATGTGAAGGTGCCAATTGTTCTTGACTTATGATGAAGATTAAATAACAGAGAGACATTTTAGAAGGTTGCTCAAAGATCTATTTTCACTCAATCCTCACTCCCATAATTTCTGTTATTGTGTGGTTGAAATGATCACAAAATGTTGCCAACTGGATTCTGGATTCAACTTTTTAAAGAATGAGTTCCCTCATATGAGATCTCTCAGCTTAAAATCTCCTTCTGCAGGGTTATCACTATGGGTTCAGATGATAGTAGCCAGGGACAATGGAAAACAGAAACCCAATACAACTCTCTATCTATAATCAATATGTTAAACCAGATCATAGCAAATCTTATAGACACTCAGGATATGCTTTGAATAGGGAGCTTGAGCTAAGTAGTAAAAGTTGGGTAGGAATTTACTGGAATTTACTTCAAATCCTTCATGTCTTCAAAGAGAGATGAAGACATTCCAAAAAGATGTGGTATTATGATTAAAGCATGAAGTGGTAAACTGTATTTGATACTACTAACCAGATGATATAATAAGCTTAGAGACAGAGGTGTGCTAAAGTCATCTTATACTGGCTTGCACAATCAGATTGTCAAATGTTTAGGAATCTTGTGAGCTGATTGTTAAACAGTCATGATTTAAAGTAAATTATATAAAATTCCAACTAAATATATTATATTACAAATAAAGGTGATAAAGTAAATCATTACTTTCTAATTATTTCATGGCATTTTACTATTTATGCCCTTAAGACTATTTATATTGATTGTATCTGTTTGGTAGAAATACTATGCTTGGCACCAGAAATGTTTCAGATTTTTAATTAATTTGATTTCAAAATATTTATGTTATACTTACCAGCTGAGTATCTCTTATCTAAAAATCAGAAATCTGAAGTGCTCCAATGAACACCTCCTTTGAGCATTATATCAGTGTTCAAAGTTTCTGTTTTGGAGCATTTTGATTTTAGGTTAGGGATACTCAGCCTCTATTGGTGTGGTATTACACATTTCTTCCCAATCTCCAGTTAGTAACATCACATTGGTAGCTTAAAATTAACTTTGCTGGGATTATTTATACCACAGAAATTGGCAAACACTAAAAATCAGGGGTTCTTTTCCCCTTTGAAGAACTGGTTATTAAACATTTACCAATATACCACTGTTTAGAGATAAGAATAGGCCAGGTATCAAAGGATACTGAGTACCTTCCAGAGACCTCTGATGTAACTTGTAGAGTATTGCTTCTTCTGTTAGCTCAGGTTCGGGCGGGGGGTTGGGGGGATGTTGGAAAGAAAGAAACAGAGCCTGAGGCAAGCATTAAACTCTGGTCAGTTAGTGGGAAGTGCAAGCCCAGGGCAGGGCAGTATGGGTTGGGCCACACGGAAGTGAAAAGGAGGAGGATGGATGCAAAGATAAGGTGATGCGGTGCCACGCTGGTCACTGCTTCACAGCTCACAGTAGCTACAAAAAGTTGTTCTTTCCAGATAGAATCTTTATCAGAGGAAGGAGCAGAGAGGGAGATTTTCTGCCAGCTCCCTTCCATCTCATCTCCTCTTAATCAAAAGTTCTTCCCATTAGACTTAACTCACCCATGTTTCTGGGTCATATACTCTGGGGAAGCAGATCTGAGCTGGCTTTGCAGAGGGGCACTTCACTTGAATCAGAACATGGTGGCAGGCACCGGGGCTCTTATGCCAAAAACAGGAAGTATCACATGCAGTCAGTGTCTGCTTGGCATCTACTACACTGAGACTTGTGGTCAGAGAGGCCATGAAAAACCAAAGGACACACAAGACGTCCATTACAATTTTCAAACGTAAGGGTACAAAAGTCTCACTTGTGGGATCCTGTCCAAGGTTCAGATCTCTGAACCCATCTTGAGAATTCTGGGTCTTTAGAACTGGGGTTGGTCTCAGGAATTTCCTTTTCTAGTGAGCCCCCCAGAAGACTATGCAATGGAGCCACACTGGTAGAGGTGAAGGGGACCTTATTCATTTGTAAAAATTCTCACGCATCTCTGTTGTCCACCTGTCCTCTGTTGTGTTACCTATTTGGTCTGAAGTGTCAATCAGAGTGCTAGAATTCTGATCAAATACTAACTCTGCAGCTTTTCCCACTGGCCCTCAAATCCCCATGAGATTATGGACTTTGCAGGAACTTGGATGGATTTAGAGTCCTTCATACTCAGTGATCTATCACAGAAACAAAGAACTGGATACCACATGTTCTCACTCATAAGTGAACCCTGAACATCTATGATAATACCATGTGAAAGGGATTGGCAGTAGCAGGTCACTACCAAGGGAGGGGTGGACACATAACACTAATAAGGGTACCTGATTTCAAACCAGGAGAAGTGAGGACTCATGGGAGGCCCACACTTCACCTGTATAATGACCACTTATTTACTTAACCCTGAATTGTACCCCACATTTTTAAAATTAAAACAAATTCTCTTGAGGTAGTCATTCCCTCTGTCTCATCATCTTTAAGATATTCTTCCACCTTTCTCATGAGTGAGGATCCAAGAGATTAGGAAGAAAGATTAAAGACCAGCGGGTTTGGATATGGGAATGGGACACTAGATGAAGTCAATTGTCTTTTAGATTCCCAGTTTCCTCATCGGTACAGTGGAGACCTTGGTTCCCACCTCATAGTTTGTTGGGAGGATCATATTTGAAAATTCTTCTGCAATTTGTACAATTCTTGGCACATCATAAGTGAACAGTGCTTTAGCCATTATTCTTGTTTCGGTAGTTGTTCTTAAGCAGTGGTGAATATACTAAGAAATGAAGACCTAGTCAATGAGGGAAGTAGAACTGCAGAACCATGGTGTTCCCCTGTGTGCCACACTAGATGCCCTTTCAAGAAATCAGCAGAAAGAACACTGAGAACCTCCACCTTCCTTTGGGCTTTTTTTTTTTTTTTTTTTTTTTTAAGGCTCTGGCATTTTTGGGAACAGGCCTGGGACCTGGCAGCTTTCTAACCAGCTGACTCCAGCCAGGCCAGTCCACAGTCTCTGCGTGAGACGACAGACTATATTGTGGAGACAATATGCTGAGGCATCTCTTTGACAAAGGTGCTTTCTGAGCACAAGTTGACTCCAGCTGTCTGCCTGAGTCTCCCTCAAAAGGAGGCTTCTGAAATAGGAGTGGCATAAGGTTCCAGGGTCAGCTCACACCAGCCTTTCATCTCAGTGGTCTCCATCTCTGGGCCAGAGGCTCTGAGGGACCCAACTCCATTGGATGCTATTCAGTCAACTACTAGGAATGCAGACTTCTTCAATTACAGAGAGTTGGTGAACAGAATATTCCCTAGAGATGTTGTACCTTGAGAAACAGCCACCTCCCTCAATAGAGTCTGAGAGCTTTTGCCAGAGCAGAGCTTCATCCTGACAGCTGGCATTTTCTGAGCACCTACTGTGTGTCACAACTCTATTTCCTTACTTTATTTAATCCTCCTAGCTCTTCCAGGTTGAGGATATTAGTAACCTGTTTTGCAGGTAGAGAAATTGAGGCCCAAATGTCACACAGACCGGAAATTCAGAGCCCAATGTGCCTACATCCTAAACCTCTATGCCCCTTCAACTTTGCCTCGTGGAAATGTGGGGCCCTCTTCACATCTTTCTGCTGCTGTTCCCAAATCTAACTGGTGTTCCCAAATCTAGCATGGTTTCTGGCAGATTGGGTTTGCAGTGGCATCAGAACCACAGCTCTGCTGTCTCATCGGTCAGCATTCACCAAGTCCCAGCTGTGTGTCAACCTTGATGCTGAGTTCTGTGAAGATATCCATGAGGAGAAAAAAATCCAATCACAGAAACCACAGTCTGGAGGTAACAAAAACCCAGGTGGGAAGGACACAGGACTGGGTGTCTGAGATTAACACAGACAAATGATGAGGGCTGAGATCCTGTCCTGATCCTGAGGGGCCTGAGGAGGAGGCGGTTTCTGAGGAATTCAGAAAAGTGTTATAAAAGGGATGAGACTTAAAATGAGCCTCAGGGGAGGATAAGGAATTCCCCAGGAAGCTAGAGACAAAAAAAGGTGGGGGTTGGGGGAGGTGGGGGTCAGGAGAGAGAATGGCAGGAGTAGAGTCTCTATAGAAACAATGGAGCAGGACAGTTTTCCATGGAACAGTTGGCATTTCCCATTGCCCCTAGAGTAGGGCACCACAGAATGGCTGTTTGGAGAGGGCAGGTAAGTCTTAGATTTTTATGCCAAGTTAGGAAGTTTGCATTTTATCCTACAAACATTTTGAAAGTATAACTTCCTTGGAATCTCGGTGTATCAAAAAGACAAAAGCACACTTGTGTCAAAGCAAGAAGCAGAGTTACTTAGGGAAAGGTTCAGTCCTCTAAGGCCAGAGAGTGGCAGAATTTTCTGTAAATGGCCGAAGAGCAAAGATTTTTGGCTTTTTGATCCATCATGTTTCTGTTGTAGCAATTCAACTCTGCCATTAGAGAGCAAAGGCATCCAGAGATGACAGGTAAATGAACAGGCATAGCACACCTGAGTTTTATTTATGAACACTGAAATTGAACTTTCTATAATTTTCGTGTGCCATGACATTGTTTTGATAAAAAAAAAAAATTTAAATGTCAAAACTATTTTAGCCCCTGGGATGTACAAGAACAGACGGTGGGGATACGGCCCAGGAGGTCCCTAAAGAGGGTCATACAGCACAGAGAGCCACAGCTTCAAGCAGGAAAGTGAGGGATTTCACATCTGTTTCAAAAGGTCCTAGAGACAGAATGGTCCATGTCTTTCTCACTTGTAATTGTCAGGTTTCGTCTGGAATCTCATCCAGAAGAGAAGGGCAGGATACAAGCTTGGTTGTGCCCACACTGCTTTTATAAGTTACCATAGGGCATGTACTACTGCAGTGAAAACACGTCAAGAAGCAAAGTGGAAGACTGTGAATCAGAGAATGACTACACAGGAACCTGTTTCAAGACCAGAAATAATACCTTGGGTGCCCTTTGCTGCTTGGCTTTCAGATCGAGAGGAAAAGAATTATTTTCAAGGAACATGGATGCTGTGTACAGTCTGACCCCAATGGGGAGTTTGACTCTCCTGTGAATCCTCGTGGGAGATGCAGTATACCTTTATGGGTGTTTTTTCTGCAAGTGATCCCTCTTTGAATATCAGGAATGTAGTCTTAGATATGCAGTCCCTCAAGAGAGGGGACTAGGTGAGGTCCTTGGAAGCACTTTGTGGCTCCCAGTATGTGCAGGCTCAAGAAAGGATCTGTGCACAGTGGGTGTTTGTTGCTCCCCATGCTGGGGACTCCCTGTCTTTGGGGCCACGGAGTTCTCCAGCTGGACCATGCCCCCTGCCATGGTGGAACAGCCTTGAAGTGGCCTCACATGCCACAGTTCTGAGGGCAAACTTTAGTCTGGAGGGGATATTTCGTGAGCCATGTCTGCCTGGTCCTCTGGGTTCCCCTTTATAAGAATTTGGTTGGGAACCGATATACAGAAGGAATCTTTTATGTGCCTGAAACCTCATGAGACTAACAGAAAGAGACTCTTCCTCTAGCCACTGCTTAAATGGTACAAAATCCTACCATATTCAAAATGGGTATAACAGGTCGTGAGATTGGCACAGTCAGTGAGTGAGAAGAAATGAGTGGGAGTTTGTTTTAGGCTAAGCCTCCTTAGAAGCATGGGGGTGATCTTGTCTGCTGGGTGTGCCCTTAACTTCATTCTGTCTACTTTTGGCATGATGAGGCTCGCTAGCTTGCGCTGTAGCCCTAAAGCGACTGGGTCACATGGTGAGCAATCACAGTGAGATCTCGCAGGTTTTACCAATCAGAGGAGTCAGAGAGCTGTAGTGACGGACAGTCAGCTGACCATCTCCCCAACCCTGGGCTCAGCACTTTGCATTCTTCTGCTCATATAATCCGTACAACTACACTCCAAAAGAGGTCTTGAGATCCTTGTTTTATAGGTGAAAAAATTAGGCTAAAAGAGTATTTATCTGGAGTGGGGGAGAGAATAATGTTTTCTTTTCTTTAAAAAAAATAGTACATGCTAATGTAGAAGATCTCATCATCCCAGAGGTGTGCACTGAAAACTAGTTAGTGAACAACCTTCTTATCTAGACCCAGTGTGTAAGGAGGGGAGATGCCCAACAAGACAGCATAGTGAGCTGAGAGCTAGAGTCTCTCTCTCTCCTTCCCCTCATCTTTGTGCAGGGATGTCCCCCTTCCTAACTCCTCTGCCGATCTGATTATCACCTCTGTCCTCCTCCTTTTTCTCCCCTACACGTTATTTCTTTGGCTAAAATATTAATGTTCATTTTGATTAATGGTCTCAGGATGTTCTTCAACACTAGGCAGAGTACTCTGCAGATGCTGTGGGGAATGAAAGATCTCAGCCCCTGTCTTCCTGGAGTTTCAGAGTTTAAAGGGAGAGCGCAGCATGAACTTGAGAAAAAACTAGTGTAGGAATAGAGAGATGGAGATGGAACATGAGTGACGGAAAGAAACTTCTCAGGCCTTGAGTTATGCCACCACCAGTGCCGGATAGATGCGACCATGCAGGAACTCGGCTAATTGTAACTTAGACTGCAGAATGGGAACCAGTCAGGAGATCTGCTTTGCAGTCATTTTTAGGGATCTTCCTGAATTGATCACTTTATAAGGTGCCTGTATGGAAATGACATTTCATTCATTGACTTCTTATGTAGGGAGTGATGATCTTTAATTTTCTGTGTTGGTGGAAATCAGGGTGAGGTGACTTGGCTTTCCTGCCAAGGCTTTGCCAGGACACTTTTTTTTTCTTTTTTTTTGAGTTGGAGTCTCACTCTGTCGCCCAGACTGGAGTGTAGTGGCCGCTCCCAGCCGCCATAGCCTCGACCTGCTGGGCTCCGGCGATCCTTCCGCCTCAGTCTTCCGAGTAGCCGTAATTACAGGCATGCGCTACCACAACCGGCTGATTTTTTGATTTATTGTAGAGATGAGGTCTCGCTGCCCAGGCGGGTCTCGAACCCGCGGGCTCAGGCAATGCACTCACCTCAGCCTCCCAAAGGCACGGGATTACAGGCTGAGCCACCGAGCCCGGCAGGACGCTTTTTTAAATGCTGCAAAATGACCCATATGGGTATCTGGCCTCAGACAGACAAAATGGAACCAAAGGGGATCATTGTTGCGGGAGTGTCAGTCTGAAGTGAGGTTTCCACACTAGGGACATGGCCTGTGTAAATTGAAACTGGGCTCTGCTGGTCATGCCAAAGGCCAGGCCGAGAATCGATGAAGTTCGGTCCTGGCTGAAACCACAAAATTTCCTCACCTTGAATTTAACGTTAATGACCTGCAGTTGAGGGGAATTTATAGGCCCAGCAAGAATTCCCAGACAGGATCCCGTGGCTGCCTCAAAGTACGGAAGACCATGGTGCAGACTGGTGCAGTCCAGCCTGGAGCTGAGGTTGCTCTGACCTTGTGTCAGTTTACCCAGCTGGAAACAGGGCACTTTTTATGGTGTTGACCTTGTAAAGCTGCTCTGCTCAACGAACTATGTCCAGCACACCATGGCTGATCAGCAAATGCCACCCAACACTCTCTCAGTTGTCCTTGTTGTTAATCATCACCACCCTTTGAAACAGAATGCCGCAGCTACTGTCTCCCCAGCTGAGCCCTGGGCTCAGCACTTTGTATACATCAGCTCATTTAATTCATGCAACTACCCTCCAAAAGATCATGAGATCCTCGTTTTACAGGGTAAAAAAAATAACTAGGCTAAAAGAGTCACTGTCTGGAATATGGGAGAGAATAATGATTTCTTTTCTCAAAAAATATGGCACATGTTAAAGCAGAAGGTCCCATCACTCTAGAGGTGCACATTGGTAACTAGATAATGAACATCCTTCTTGTCCAAAGAGGCTTGAGGATCATAGGCCAAGAAGGTCATGGCTCTGGGCTTTCTTTCAGCTCTGCCATGCTTTAGGCTCCTTCTGGTATGTCTGCCACCCTCCCTGGGGCACTCAGCAACCCAGGGGCCTGCTGTGTGTACTGTCTTGTTATGAGTTCACAGGTCTGGTAGGCAGGTGTCTGGTGGGCACTGCCTCCACGGAGATGTCTGTGGAGAAGCTCAAAAGAAGAAAGAAGGAACAGAGCACCATGGATTCATTAAAATAAAACAACATTAGCATTTTCCAGAATGATACAAGACTCTCCACCATCAATCCTATCCATGTAGCCACAGACTAATTAATAGTCACAGGAGATGCTGTGCTCAAATCCTTTTTGTGAACTTGTTTGAAAAATGCACCTGTAAGTCCAGAGACTGAAGACCACTCAACCAACCAATGTACCCCCCCCTTTTTACCTTGTTATATCTTAAGCGTCTTTTCTCTCTGAATCTGAGATATGAGTAATTCATTACACAATTGGATTTTACAGTTTGTTTACGCTGATTTAGATTACAGAATAAATGACTACCTTGAGTTTAAAAAAAAATGAAAAACTGACATCAATCAAGAACTTTTATGAATAAAGACTTTAAACATCCATACTTAGAAATACATATGATATTTAGAAATAGATCTGAAAAGACTTATGTAATGTGTTTTAATCAAATCTTGAAGGGAAATTGACCAATAAATCAAATCTTGAAAAGAAATTGACCAATAAATCATATTTGCAAAAAAAAGTGACAGATAAATCAAATCTAAAAAAGAAAACAACCACTATATCAAACCATGTATGTTTATTAAAGCAACTGATCTCAGTTTTGTGAGAAACTGTTTCTTTGCTGAGCCCATGTATTAGGAATATATTTACGAAACAAACTACTTACACTAGATATACTGTTGTATCTTTCAAACACACAGATATAATTTGCAAACCAGAGCAAATAGTGAGTCTGGCAGAGAGGAGAGAAAAGATCAGTTGTGAACAAACACCAAGTATTGGCCTCACTTTTATGTGATCTTTTGGATTTATGCTGTACGGTGTCTGATATATAAAGCATTCTCATAACACAGACCTTTAAGACATCAGCAACTGAACTTCTTGTGATCCCAGGAAAATGTGATGAACCTTAAATAATCTTTCACACTGAATTGAGTTGTATCAATTCTAGAGAGAGTTATTTTTGTGCATCTATACAGCAATATACAGGACATGATGTTTCAGTTGCTTTACAATTAATTTTTAGAAGTTTCCATCAAGGTATTTCTAAGAGTATTTTCATAATCAAGTTGAACTTGTGCATGTGTAAATTTGGTGACTCGCATTGATCAAACATTTAAATAAGTCTTTAATGAGCTGATTGTGTGTAGGTGTGTGTGAGGGGGTGCATGTGTGAGTCTAGTGTTGGAGTGTGTGTGTAGGTACAGATGTGTATGTAGGTGTGTGTAGGGGTGTTTGTATAGAGTTGTGTATGTAGGAGTGTGTGTGTGTGTGTGTGTGTGTGTGTGTGTGTGTGTGTAGGTATAGGTATGTGTAGGTGTGAGTGTGTGTGTGTATAGGGATGTGTGTGTGGGTGTGTAGGAGTGTGTCTGTAGGTACAGATGTGTGTGTACATACATACGTGTAGGTAGGTGAGTGTAGGGGTCTGTGTAGGTACAGGTGTGTGTAGGTGAGTGTGTGGAGGGGGTGTGTGTGTAGGAGTATGTGCGTGTGGGTGTGTATGTAGGTACAGATGAGTGTGTATGTATGTGTATATGTTTGGGAGTGGAAAATGCTTCTGTATCACCAGCTCTATCTCTGCACCATCTGCTCATCACCTTCTCCAGTCACGCTAGATATACCTAATTTCAGAGGGTGTGTGTGTAGGAATAGATTTCATACTCAACTTCTTCCTCCGCCAAAGCATGAGTTAACATGTCCTGATATAAACCAAGTTGTTTCTCTTAACACTGCCATGATTGTATATGGAATGGGATAGCTGTAATTTTTAGAAGTTCCCATAAAGTTCCCCGCTCTGAACATTAAAAAAACAACAATTTCCTACATTTTCAAACATGTCATAACTTTCTCTCTCTTCTCTCTTCCCAAGTCATCCCACTTCATACAGAAAATGCCATAAGTTGAGGTATGTGATTTAAAAACATACTCTCTGAGAGTAGTTTCAGGATAAAGTTTATAATATCCCAATCTGAGGAGAAAAAATAATTATCTCATTGATTTGGGTTTCCACATGGGTTACTGAGTAATAGTGTTTAAATAAGATGACTTAGGTTATCTTTTTTTTTTTGAGTTGGAGTCTCACTCTGTCACCCAGACTGGAGTGCAGTGGCCGCTCCCGGCCACCGCAACCTCAACCTGCTGGGCTCCGGCGATCCTTCCGCCTCAGCCTTCCAAGTAGCTGGAACTACAGGTGTGCGCTACCATGCCTGACTAATTTTTGATTTATGGTAGAGATGAGCTCTCTCCAAGTTGCCCAGGAGGGTCTTGAACCTGCGGGCTCAGGTAATCCACTCACCTCGGCCTCCCAAAGCGCTGGGATTACAAGCTGAGCCACCAAGCCTGGCCCGACTTGGGTTATCTTATAAGGTGAACATAGACCTATGCTCACAATGATAGGACATTTTTGTCCTTTAACCAATAAAATCATGTTTGGCCAGTTCAATTTGTTTAACCCTTTGATGATGATGGTATTATTCATGCAAAATTTTATTTTGTATACCAATGAAGTGAGATCTTTATATTTTCATTATTTATGTTTTAATTGACCAAAAGTGTATATATTTATGGTATACAAATTGATGTTTTGAAATGTTTACATTGTGAAACGGATAATTAATTGATTTAATGAGCCAGTTAATTAAATCAAGCAAATTAATGTATGCATTACCTCATATATTTATATTTTTGTGATGCAAACACTTAAAATTTAATCTGCAGAAAAGTTTCAAGTATATAACACATTGGTAGTAACTATAGTCCCCTTGTTGTATAATAGATCTCTTGAACTTATTCCTCCTGACTAACTGAAATTTTGTGGCTTTTGAGCACTTCACCCAACTCTCCATCCCTTCTACCCCCCACCCCCACCCCTGACTCTGGTAACCACCATTCTACTCTGCTTCTATGAGCATACCAAGTTTTAAGGTAGGTTATATAGAGATGGTTTAGACTTAAATATTGAGATCAAAGATAAACTCTAGAATAAGGAGTTTGCAGTGATACACACACACACACACACACACACACACACACAAACAATTACTGTTAGATTTTGGAATGTCCACCATTTCTCCTGAAATCTTTTTTTTTCCCCCAAGTGGTTTGTGGAAATCTGAAATTCTGCATCCAGGGAACTTTCATGGGTATGCAATATGTGCACTTGTACAGGGCCCTGTGCTCAAAAGGGTTTCACACTTGGTTTCATGCACTGCTGTCTCCTTCTAAAAATTCTTGTACTTTTTGGGCAGGGGACCTGGCACTGCCGTTTTGCTCCGGGCCCTCTCATATGCAGCACGTACAGTTCTGCATTCCCAACCTTCCCCAGATATACAAGGGAGACCCAAAAAGTCAGAATTATCTTTTGGAGGGGGTGCCCCTTGTAATACAGGCTTTCCCTGCTAGGTAAGTGTTCCAGGAACCCATCGGCATCAATGTACCAGCTAACATTGTGGTGAGAAGCTGCATTCAACTTCAGTGAATTTTTTTTGGAGATTCCTTCATGCGTTTGCCCATTTCACAATGGATGATTTATTATTGCACCTGCCCACACCAGACTTAAGTTTTCAGCAGTTTTTGAGCAAAACCAGCATGATCCTTGTGTCCCACCCTCCCTATTCACCCAACCTCGCCCTAAGCAACATTTTTTGTTGTTGTTTCCTGATTTGAGAAAAGGCCTCAAAGGGAGAGGTGAAAAAAAAAAAGCAGAAGCACTAACAGGCATCAAAATTGACAAGCTCAAAAACTGTTTTGAACAGTGGAAAAAGCATCTCAGTAAATGTCTTGCATCAAACGGAGAGTACTTTGAAGCTGACTGAAGTAAACATGTAAGAATAAATATGCAAGTTTTAGTAAATAAACTATGGTTTTTGAGGGGGGTCCTCCCTCATATGTACTGTGCATCTTTTCTACGTTTGATTTGCAGGCTGTTGAGGTCCAAAATGGCTCCCTGCCTTCTGGTATGCTTTGTAATTTGTGTCCTGACCTCTCTCCATTTTTTCTCCACATTATTTCAGGATGGAATTTAAAACTATGGAAGAAAAGACTCAAAGATCAGCCATTTATTTATTCTTCTTTTAAACTTTTTTTAAGTTGGGATTCTCATTCTCTCACCCAGGCTGAAGGGCAGTGGCAAGATCACGGCTCACCGTAATCTCGACCTCCTGGGCTCAGGCAATCCTTCCATCTCAGCCTCCCGAGTATCTGGGACTATAGGCATGCACCCGGTGCCTAGCCTTGCTATTTTTTAAAAAAAATTTTATGGAAACCAGGCTCAGTGGCTCAGCCTGTAATCCCACACCTTTGGGAGGCTGAGGTGAGTGGATTGCCTGAGCCCGCAGGTTCGAGACCCGCCTGGGCAGGCGAGACCTCATCTCTACAATAAATCAAAAAAATTAGCTGGGCGTGGTAGCGCGCGCCTTTAATTCCAGCTACTCGGAAGGCTGAGGTGGAAGGATCATCGGAGCCCAGCAGGTGGAGGCCACTGCACTCCAGTCTGGGCTACAGAGCGAGACTCCAACTCAAAAAAAAAAAAAAAAATTTGCGGAGACAGATTCTTGCTGTGTTACTTAGGCTGGTCTCAAACTTCTGGGCTCTAGCAATTCACCCACCTTGGCCTCCCAAATTGCTGGGTTTATAGGCGTGAACCACCATGCCTGACCAAGACCGTTTTTTAATAGTCTAGGTGTTAAGAAGGAACACAAACAACAGAAATACAGGCCAGGTGTCCTTTGGAAAGTGATGAGGGACTCTGCCCTGCCATGAGGGAGCCAGAGGTTCCTGGCCCGCGATTGCTTAGGTTTGCACAGAACAACCCTGGGCCTCTCCGGGGCTCATCTCAGCCACAGCCAGACATGAAAATACTGTAACAGTTTCAGTCTTTCCTTTTAGTAGGTTAGCATCTCTTTCTGTTATTTCAGATTTGCTATTTTTGAGTAAAGGTGGCAAAAGCATGTCAATAAATTTACAAAATGAATGTAATTAACATATAATATTAATACATAAAACACAAGAGTATTTTAGCATTTTTCTTCAGTTGTTGATACTTAAATTTTTGATAGGAAAATGTAAAGATGGAATATCATTTAGGAAAATAATAGTTTGAAATCACTCAGAATGCCTTGATCTCTAAATCAGTGCTATTCAATAAAACTTTCTCTGATGATGGAATATTCTAGATTTCTGCTGTCTAATGCAGCCGCCACCTGCCATGGATAGCTATTGAGCACTTGAAATGAGGCTAGTGTGTCAGAGGAACTGAATGTTTAATATTTAATTTTAATTAATTTAAATTTGGATAGACAAATTTAAATTAATTAAAATTAATTAGTCCCTACTGTGTTGCATAGTGTGACTTTAGCTATTCCTCTTATTTTTGTAAATGCTCCTCTATTTCATATGCAAGCTTTCCCACCCCCCCAAAGTTAATCACATCTTACCACTTGCTTTTTAAAGTGTAAGTTTATGAATGTTTTCCCATCTTTTAGCCCAAGATTCAATGACTTGGACTAAAATCGTTGTCCAATGTCAACTGGAAGGTGTCTTGGTGTCGGGCTCTATATGTTGATACAAAGAAGAACTTGGAATTCACTCAACTATAGACATTGCATTGACACTTGGCCAAAGTTGAGGAACACCATGTTGTGTTGTCCCAGAGGAGGGGACGTTTAGATGAAGGAGCGTTACTTAGTGGCGGTGCTTCCTCTCCTGCCCATGGAAACTATGGAAAGGTAGGAAAGGGACCATGAAAATGTGAGAGTGCTCACCATCTTGAGAACTTCCAAACATTTTTTTGCACATCTACAATGCGTCTGCTATAGGCACTTTGTGTAAGTGGTGCTTAGCACCAAGCCTTCCATGGAGGCATCGTTCCCATGCTGTACGTGAAATCAATGAGACTCGAGAAGGTGTTTGGCCAGGGTCATGTAGCTTGTATATTGCATGACTGGAATTAGTCCCCAGTTCTCCCGGGCTCCAAGTCCCAGTCTATTTCCATTCTTGCCTATCTCCAAGGCACTGAGGAATAATATCCACAGACCCAGGTATTTTGGGTGGGGACAACCTTTATCTCTTGTCTTTTAAGAAGCCTGAGAAGGATACGCTTGTATTACTGTTGTCACTGTTCATGACATTACCACCTGAATAACCTTCTCTAGTGAAATGCAAAATTCATGATGACATGGTTCTGTTTTCAAAAAACCTAAAACTTTGCTGATTTTTATTGTTTATATGATTGTGAGGGAGAGATGGAGACATAGAAGAATACAACAGCACATACATACACACACATGCACGCACACATATGCATATGCACAATCCTGATGTGTAACACTTGGGAAAATCTCTTTCCTATGATGAAACAGTTTCTGCCAGCTTATGATTTCAAGACCACCCAGAGTATAACTTATGTGGAAACCAACCGCCTTGAAACTCCTTTCTTAAAGTCTATCGTGACCTACTTGCCATGGCAGTGCAGTGAATCGCTGTGGGGTTGAGGTATGAGTCCCAAAGGGGAAGGAAGCGAATCCCTCCCGACCCGGGGAACCCAGTTTGTCCATCAGCGCACAAGCCCCAGAAAGTCCAAGCTTGCAAGATTCTCCAGGCCAGGAGCAGCTTTGCTAAGGTCATCAGATCTGGCTACTGCGTGCGCAGCATGGAGAGCTCGGGTTGGAGGGGAAGGAAGAGCAGTTCCCTCTTTCTCTCACCGCTTCCTTTTGTTATCCAGGGGCCTCAGGGAGGTCCAGGGGCTGGGTGGGGGCAGTGTGATTTGGAGCCCCGCCATAGGTCTCATCCCGGGGGCCACTGACCCCTGTTGCTTGGGAGACACCAGCCTGGAAGCTGGCCTTGACTCTATCTAATCCAACAGGCACTTACTCACCATGTGACCTGGTCCAAAAATAACATGCCCCGGGGGGCCTTGGGGACACCAGGCCTAGCTAGCAAGAGGCCCCCACAGGCCTAGGAACGGCTTTCCTGTTTGCGACCCTGCCTAGAGGCATCGAGGTGCTTGTTCGGGCTTTCCGTTTCCTTTTCCTTCTGAGGAGGTTCCCATTTGCTCTCCCTTCGTAGGGACACAGGACTGGCTCCAGGAGTCTAGCATCCCAGCATCTCAGAGAGGATGGTCACTTGCTGCTGAAGTCTCCTTAATGGGCAGAAGAAATTGTCACCAAAGACTGCAGTGCTTGGAGTCAGGAGGATTGGGACGAACCAGTTCAGCTTCTTGTCCAAAACCTCTCTTGTGTCATGAGGAAACCAGGCGAATGCCAGAATCCCAGCCTGCTTCTTAATCATTTAAAATCCTGGTAGCTTAGGTGGTGGCAAGAGCCCTGGTAGAACTTTGTCTGAATGAGGACCTGGTTTTTCACCAGTTCTGTGAACTTGGTCATATTGCCTTGCCACCCTAAGCCTCATTTTCCTCATCCCTGAAAGGAAAACAACTCCCATGGGGCAGCATTTTTTAATTTTTCTGTTACGACGGGGCTGGGAAGGGGGGCAGGTTCTACTGAGCAGGGAGTCTCTATCAGGGTCTGACGCAGACTCCTTCAGCCCCCGAATTACCGCTTCACTCAACAAGGGTTTGGGTTACGGGCACAAATATTTTCTGCACCAACAGGTGCAATAGTCCAACAGTTGTGAGAGAGGTTTGGGAGATGTTGAGACAGGAGAATTCGTATCAAGATTATTTCTCCCAATTCTGGACCATATAGTTGCTATAAATGCACAAAGCTGCTCAGACTACAATCGTAGGTGTCGAAGCAGCAGTAGCAGTAATAGTAGTGGTCAGAGTAATAGCAATAGTAGTAGTTGTCACAGCAGCAATAGTGGTAGTAACGGTAGTAGCAGCAATAGTAGTAACAGCAATAATAGTGGTGATCATAGTAGTAATGGTAGCAGCAACTGTAGTAATTGTGGTAGTGTAGTATAGTGCTAGAAGTAGCAGTTGTAGTAACAGTAATAGTTAATAGTAGTAACAATAACACTAGTGACAGCAACAATGGCAATGGTGGTGATAGCAGTAGTGGTAATAGTAGTAGTAGTAGTAGTAGCAACAGTAGTACTAATCATAGTAGCATGGTATAGTGCTAAAAGTAGCCATTGTAGTAACAGTAATAGTTAACAGTAGTAGCAATAATACTAGTGATAGTAACAATAGTGGTGGTGATAGCAGTAGTGGTAATAGTAGTAGCAGCAGCAGCAGCAGTAATGTGGTAATAGTAGCAACAGCAGTACTAATCATAGAAATGTGCTACAGAGCTAAAAGTAGCAGTTGTAGCAACAGTAGTAAATAGTAGTAATGATAGTACTAGTGCTAGTAAAAATAGTGATGCTGGTATAGCAGTAGTGGTAATAATAGTAACAACAGCAGTAATAGTGATAATAGTAGTAGTAATGATAGTAACAGCAGTTGTCATCATAGTAGTGTGGTATAGTGCCAAAAGGAGAAGTTGTAGTAACAGTAATAGTTAATAATAGCAATAGTACTAGTGATAGTAGCAATAATGTGATGGTAGCAGTAAGTAGTAGTCGTTGAACTTGATTGTGTACCATGACAGACACTGCTCAACTCTCACGGACCAATTCCTTTTCTTCTCCCAATAACACTAAGACAACTGCTTTCTTCCCATGTCACACAGAACAGGGCATACCCTGAGGCCCACATTCAGAGGCAGAGTTGTTTATTTCCAGCCTGTTGTATGAGAAAGGACATCTGCGTGTCTACCTCATGAGACCTTCGCAAGGTGATGCAGCCATCTCCATGGTGGACACCAGGAAGCAGACACCCAGTAGGGTGGCCTGTCTTCCCACATGGGCTCCCAGCGAGTTGACCATGGCAATGGGCATCTGTTGAAGATGAGCGTGGAGTCACCCATGGGAGAGGGAGCCTCACTAAGGGCTCCTAGTTCTCTGGCCAGTTTCTCGGAGCTGGCCAGTGAGTCTTTTGGGGTGTGGCTTTCTCTGTATTCAGAGATACTGGTTTTACTGGGAGGCTGAGTGCTTGATGAACTGCGTCAGGATTGTGTGGTTCTCACGGCTCTGCTGGTAGCCAGTGAAGGCAGAGCTCAGGGTTTCCAGGAAAACAGAGCTACTGAAGTCTGACGCCCTGATGGAAATTGAGTTGTGTCTGGAGACAGCCTCTCTGGGGATTACAAGGAAATAACATGTTCCATCCAGGTAACCAGCTTTCCCTCAGAACTTCCATCACCTAACTTGTCTGATAATCTCATCTCATTCCCAAACAAGCTCCGGGCACCCACCTGTCTTGTGGATCCTTTCTTGGGCATCTTTTCGGCAGTCAGCCTCCAGGCTCAAGCCTGCCTTGTTGATGTTTTCTTGGTGATCCTTTCGGCAGTGACACTACAATTTCAGCTTCAGTTTCTCCCTTTAGCAGTAACAGCTTACAATTGAAGCTTCACCCAGCAGTGAAGTCCAGGAGAGACTAATTTGGCCATGTTTGCTAATACACACACACACACACACACACACACACACACACACACACACACACACACACACACACACACACACACACGGAGGGACCCAGAAAAAAAGTGGAATTATTTTGAGAGGCCACTTGTAGTCCAGGCTTCCCCCACTAAGTGTTCTAGGAACCCATCAACTTCGGTGTACAAGCTTCAGTGAAATTTTTTTTTATTTTTTGGAGAATTGTTCAACACATTTGCCCATTTCATGATGGATGATTTACGAGTATACTTGCCCACACCATGCTAAGGTTCAGCATGATCCCCGTGCCCCACCTTCACTATTCACCTGATTCTGCCCCGAGCAATATTTTTGTTGTTGTTTCCCTGGATAAAAGTCCTCAAAGAGAAATGTTTTGCCAATGTGGAAGAGGTGAAGTAAAAAATGACAGAAGCACTAAACGGCATCAAAATTGACAATAGAAAACTGTTTTGAGCAGTGAAAAGGCGTCTCAATAGGTGTATTGCATCAAACGGAGAGTACTTTGAAGGTGACTGAAGTTTAAACATGTAAGATAAGTACACAATTTTTTATTTTAAAAATTCCATTTTGGGGGATTTCCCCATATGTATATCTCTATATATGCATTTAGAATATAGATGGGGATATATATTTATAAAAATAGTCTAACACTTAGGGACAAAAGAAAAACTAAAAATCACCCATAATCTTAGCCAAGAAAAATCACTGTTATTACTTTGGGAAATGTTGTAGCAAACAATTTTCAATGCATTCATATTTGAGACTGTTTTACATATTTGTACAGCTATACATCCTGTATTTTTCCACTTAGCGCAAAGCTATGTGTAACTAGCTATTGTCCAAAGATTATTTTTAAAAGACTGCAGAATATTATACTCTATGAGTTGAACTATGTAATCATCAAACCATTATTGGGATATTTAGGTTGTCTCCATTTAAAAAAAATTAGAGATAACACTATACTGAATATCTTTATACATAAATCTCTGCCTGAATCTGTAATATTTCTTTAGTACAAATTCTAACAAATGGAATTTTTTGTTAAAGTATAATTTTAAAACTCAATACATAAGGTATAATTTTAACTACCTTATTAGACGTATTCATGTTATAGAATGTTCTTCATAGTCAAACACAAATATATTATTTTAATATCTTGTATTTGCATCTTTGTTTATTCTTGAACATTTTTTCAATTTTTATTTGTAGTCATTTTATTCCTCCTTCTATGGAATGTGTGTTCTTTTCCTTCCTCACCTGGCCTTGTTTTCCATAAGTTTTGGTGTTTTCCTTGGCAGTTTCTCATAGTTATTTATATGTTGTGTGTGAACCCTTTTTCATATTTATGACAAAAATGTTTTCTGTGTTTTTCTCCTGCCTTTTAATTATATTTGTGTCTTTATGTGTATACTATTTAGTTTGTAAATAAAATTTATTCAGGTTTGAAGTATCATTTCTTTGCTTTTATGTTTAAAAAGGTTTTCTCCATATACATAAGTTAATACTTTACTCATATCTTCCTTATTTTTATGATTTTATAGCCAACATTTAAATATTTCATGCATTTAGTATTTGAGTATTTAATATGAGATACTGACTTAATCTTTTTTCATAAATAATCATTTTTTTCTAACAACACTTGTCAAAAAAGGCCTTCCTTTCTCCAGTGGTTTTGCTGCACCTTTTATTGTGCTTTAACTTACACACACACACACACACACACACACACACACACACACACACACACGTGGATATACTCCAAGTTTGTTTCATTTCATTGATTTATTTGTTGATACTTAGAACAGACTCTTTTATTTTAATTTTATGATACATTTTGAAACCTGCTAGAATCATTATCCTTCTCATTCTTTTTTTTCAAAATTTATCTTCGAAATTAAAAGGAAATGTAATGCCTTCTAATTTTTTCCCTCAGCGTGGTATGTAGAATGGAAATCAACTCTGCAACCAAACAGATACAGATTCAAGTCCTGACATTTCAGATCACTAGTTGTAAGATAAAGTTACTTTATCCGCCCGAGATTCAGTTTACTCATCTGTGAAATGGGGTCAAAACATATCCATGTCACATGCATACCATGGGAACCTACATCAAGCCAGGAATCCAGGGCCTGAAATATAGAAGGTACTCAATCAATGGCGACTGTCATTCTGAGGTTCAGAGGTTTCACATTCTATCCCTGACCTCATCTGGTGGGGTAAAAAAGATGCCAGCTGTCTCACTGGCACCCAGGGCCCCTGGGTTTGAATTTTGCTGCTTTGACATTTCAAGGTGGTGGATCTCATGGCATCTGAAGAATTTCCAGGAGCCATCTGTTCTCAAGTCCATGTGCAGCAAACAACAACCTGTTCCTAGTTGAAAAAGACGGATGGGGTAAAGAGAGCTGCAGAGCACAGTCCCAGAGTGACATCCTTCTATGGCCAGATTTGGTCAGGAGCATAAGGATGAGTCTAGGCTTGAAGACCAGCCCCACCGGCTGATAGCTGTGTGACCTTGGGCTTGCCACTTAACCATCCTAAGTGCCAATGTTCTCAGCTGTAAAATAGGCATTGCAGTAGTACCTTCCTTTCAGAGTGCTTGTGAGGCACAAACATGATTTTTAATATAAAACATTCATTGAAATACTTGGTACAATAGATATTCGATGACTGTTACAGGCTAATGATGATGAGGCTATTATCAAGTGTCAGTGTATATTCGGATAGACTGTTAGTGCAACCTCAAAGAAGGAAGTCAAAGACTCAAGTTGAAACAGCATGTTTAAGTGTGTCTCTGTGCTGTCTCAAAGCAGAATTGAGCTGGGAATAAATACAACAAATTACCCACTTTATCATTCAAGAAAATGTGCTGATTTGGTAAGTTGAGAACGTGATCTTCCCAAGATCTTATGGAGTTACAGACATGGTGAGCCTTTTGTTAGATGTGCATATGCACACGCTCACACACACACACACACACACACACACACACACACACACACACACACACACTCATGGATAGACACGTACTGGGCAGATACCTGACACCTGGGTCTAAGTCTAGGCTATACACAGAAAGTCTACCAACACCATCACGAAATACAGCGGTCCTTCAGTACCCGTGGGGAATTGCTTCCAGGACTCTCCTGCCTACCAAAATCCACAGATGCTCAAGTCTCTGATACACTAGCATAGTGCTTACATATAACCTATGCACATCCTCCTGCATACTTTAAATCACTTCTAGATCATCTTAATACCTATTACAAGGTAAGTGCTATGTACGTAGTTGTTACAGTCTGTTGTTTAGGGAATAGTGACAAGAAAAAAGTCTGTATGTGTTCCGTCCAGACACACCCATCCATTTTTATTTTTCTGAGTATTTCCAATCTGTAGTTGATTGACTATTTGGATGTGGAACCCACAGATATGGGACGGTGACTGTGTGTGCCTTTTGTTGCTGTTGTTGTTGACTGGCAGAAATTGGCAGTGAATTCTGTGCTCTAATGTTTCATAGACTCTGCCTGGGCCAAGGTTTTATAAAAAGTATTTTGGCAATCAGTGTTGGTGAGTGCTGCCTTACGTCTACATCATGTGGAGTATAGTACTAGGATCATGTCTCATAGGTAAAAAATGTTCCTCTTTATTTATCTATCAATCCTATCTGCCTATCTATTTGGTAAATATTTATTGAGCACCTACTGTCTACCTAGCATGCAGACCAACGATGAATTGGACATAATCCTGATTCTGAAAATACTGCCAAATGCAGGAGAGAGAAATATAAACAGATAATGAACATATAACTTTATCCTTGCCTTAATGGAGATCTCACCCAGAGCTATATCTGAACTAAGGAAGTCATGCTTGATGCTGTCTCTCAACCTTTAAGAATAGTGCATATTATATTAATATGTGTGATAAACAGTATTAATATTACCTAATATTTCCAGCTCTTCTTCCCTTCCTGGACTTAAAGACATTTCCACACATTTCTTGACCACACAGCACATTCAGATAACTTACTGTGAACAATAAAATATATGTAGAAATGACCTGTATGGTTTATGAATGGAAGCATTGAAGAGTCAGGACAGGATTGTCCAGGCACTCTTCCCCTACTCAGGCAAACTAGGAAGCCACATGTTAAGATGGTGGCACCAGGAAATGGAGAGGCCACCGACAGCCAGAGTCTCTGAGTAACTTTACAAAGTGAAAAACAACCTCTACATCTGCCCCTGCAGACTTGTATTAGAAATTTAAAGTGAACATGAAGTAGACTTCTGATGTTCAAAGCCCCTGAGATCGGGGGAAGGTTTGCCAAAGTTTGTTAGAGTTGCAGAGCCTTACCTTTCCTTGCTGATCAATAAAGCAAAATAAAATAAATGACTTTGCCCTAAGGAGGACAAGGAAGGATTCACCAAAAAGGATCAAAATTTTTGAGTAGGATTTTGAGGTAAGAGTGGAAGTTTCACAAGAGTAACTCATCTAACCCTCACAGCAAGCTTGTGAATAAGATGGCATTTTTGTTGTTGTTGTTGTCATCATCACTGATAAATGAGAAAATTAATATCAAGGCCTGGAGAGATTGGGAAGTGAGCTCACACTGTCCAGGGAAGAACCTGGGCTCCTGTGTTGAGTGTTTCTTTCCAAATTTCCTTCAGTTTCTTCTAAGTCTAGGACCCTTGTAGACAATAGCCCTGGAAAAAAGATGACTGGTGACTGGTCATGGTTTCTAAGATAGATGCTATTGGCAGTATTTTGTCAATAATAGGCTTTGAGGGTGAAAGTATTTTACATGCAATTCATCAAACTTCCATGTATGTAGGTGTTTAGTTAGCTTTGTGGCATTGCATTCCAGGGCAGCATTCTAGCACTTTCTTGAAGTGATCCTCAGTCTCTTAAATCCACATGTCCAAGGGACTGACCTCAGTTATTTGCAAGAACAAAGCCACATAGTGATACAGTGAGATAAAAGAAGACACAGGAAGAAGAAACAGAGGTGTGTGTGTGGCACATAGCTTTTTTTCAACTAAAAGAACAGAAATAACAAATTCCACTTGGATTCTGTTTTTATGGGAAGGAGTAAAACAAACTCACACTCAACTTCAGAGGTGAGGAATAAAATTTCCTTGCTTGTCCCTAAGCTGTGCTTCTGAATAGCCAGCATTGGGCCAGTCTCCTATCCAAGTAGATTCTGGTCTCTTTCCTTAAGCGATTGTAGTTTACCCTCTAACCGGAGTCAAAGAGCTCCTGTAAGATGAGCTTGTAGGGATGGAGGCAATGAGGTTTAGTGCACTGACATTAAACACTAAATGGCAATGGAGGAGGGAGAATGTCCTTTCCAAAATGAGGACTCCACTGGATTAAAAAAAAACAACAACAACCATATCTCCACCTCTTCACGTTCAGAGTTGATTACCTGGGAGGTGACACACAGGTCACTATTATTGAAATAAAGGTGACAGGAAGTGAGGGATGAATTTACAATACTATTCTTGTTTGCAGACCTTCTCGTTCTGTTTCTGGAATCCTTGCCTCTAGACAAATGTTCAGGTTAAGCTCCAGATGGACAGAGAAGGGGACCTGAACAAATGTCAAACTCCTCTTTTTCCATTTTTTTGTCCCCACCCCAATCTCTCTCGCTTTCACTCTCACTCTCCTTCTCCCTCCAGGGGACAAAATTAAAATTCAGACTAAGATTTCAGTGGTTGTGAATGACCCCATTGTCCTTCTCATTGGAGTTTAGGGCAGCATACTATAAGAAATTTTTTTAGAGTCTATGAATTTGCCTCTCTATTTTTAATTCAGTTGTAAATAAAATAGAGACGCAATGGGGGACTGTTAACCTCTTCTGACTTGCCCTTGATAGCCCTTGATATGCAAAAGTGATACTTAAAGATGAAGAAACTGAAAACTAGTTTAAGACCATCACTCTTCCCCCCTTTAAAAATATGAGTGTCTCTTACGTTGATTAAAAAGTATTGCCCTTTAAGGAACAGATAAATAATTTCTCGTCTAATGTTCTTGGTCCATGACTACAGTCTAAATTTTATACAAAGAGGCCAGTGGAGACATAGATAAATATAGAGAGAAAAGAGAGAAACGAAGACACTAAGTTATCCCAAAGGGCATTCCTGTATTAGTCATCGTATAAAAATTATATGTACCACAGAATATCTATTTTTAGAGGCCAGGAGGTTATGTGAAGCAGTTCAGATGTCGGCAAAGACCCACAGGCCAGCTCGCAGCAATGATATTGGATATTTGGATATTTGTTTTCTTTATTTTAACTGTGCAAAGCTGGTACTGACCACATGGACATGTTGGCTGCTTGAGGACGGAGACACAAGATCTAAGTGCTCCTTCAAAGACATCTGAGGCACTAAGTGATTCTTTTGTGTTATTTTTATTTATCTTCTAGATCTGGCACTGCACACTCACACACACACACACACACACACACACACACACACACACACACACACACACACACACAGAGTGTAGGATGCATACTCTGTATCCTCAAGCCTGACAGAGGTTCCAACTTTCACACAGTTACAATTCAATTTTTATTAAAAGCCTAAAAGAACATGAAGAAGGAATTGCCCCATTTCTCCTAATGATCTGATTAGGATACTTTATTCAACTGTTTCTTTCTAGTTAAATCTTGTGTGAATTTATAGAGGATGGATAATTTGCGGCCTCTCTCTGGAGTAGAAAACAGTCAATTTGGCTACTGAGCAGTTGGCAATCTATTGGGTTTAGTGATTCAAGCTGAAATAAACTGCACCTGAAATGCACAAGCTTCCTACCCATGGCACATTCATGTTGCCTTTTTTCCCCCTTTTTATTTAGTGACATTCTCATCCAAGCTGCTTCTCAAGGATCAACTCTCTTATTTGCATAAAAGATTTGTCTCCCAGTGGCTCAGGATGATGCTGTATAAGCAAGAAACTGGAGAACACGACAGGTCAGGTGTCTGTTCTCGACCCTCTTCCTTTGGCACTTCTCAAAACAGAGCTGGGGCTGTTTCTACCCTCCACTCCATCTAAGTAATTGAAGAACATGTGCTGCTGTGTGGGTTTGCCAGATGTAGCCAGTAACATCACAAAATGACCATTCAACTTGAACTTGAGATAAATTACAAATATTTTTATAGTATCAGTCCATCCCATGGAAGATAAGTCTTGCAGGCCTTAAACTAGGGCTAAGGGAATTAAGTATAGTTACTTAGGGTGTTGAAGTCTCTTGATCCTTACTTGTACTAACAATATCTTGTTGTTTTTCTGAATTTCAAATGGAACCGGACATCTTGCATTTATCTGGCAACCCTGTGTTGGGTCCCCTTCCTCAGGGGTTTCCCATGGCCTCCAGCCCATTAAAACCTTTTGAGGACACAAAACACAGATAATAGACTAGGACATCAAGGCTCCTAGATCACACCGGTGCCTATTTTCTTATTCTTTTGAGAACTAAATATGCCTGGCTTTGGAAATGCCTCCCAGGACTCTTTTTAGAGAGTAGAGGCGCAGAGGATAGAGGCTGCCTCCCTCTAATTCCATTGCCTTTCTTTTATTTGATTCTCTGAAGTTGGGAAGACCTAGACATTACTCCCTCAGAAATGCTCAAGCAAGAGTATGATTATAAAAGTTCTATCAATATAATTAGAAACAATTAAAATGTCTTATGCCAGGTAACTGCTTTTTATCTAGGGTGTTCAAAGTAAGTGCTTTAACTCCACTGACCCTCCAAACACTCTGTGAGGCAAGGCATTTAGGAAATTAGATCTTGGGGAATGGTGACTTTACCCAAAATCTTACTGGCAGGGCGAGTGTAAGGCAGGCTTTCTGTTTCCCTTCCTTCGAGCCTTTCCCCACTTAGTGTGATCCTCTTAATAGTCAGAGCATCTGGCTTGTTCAAGAGACCCTTCTGGCCACAGGGAAGTGATTCATGGGTAATCAGTTCCATTTCTTGCATCCATAGACCTGTCATTTTACTACCAGAATCATAATTATGCAAAGAGGTAGCCATAACTAATTTGGAAAGGAGACAATAAACCACAATTAACCAGGAATTTATTTTATCATCAAAGTAATACACTAGAGAAAATTTGCAAAATTTAGAAAACCGTAAAGGCGAAAATAATCATCAATCATACTCTCAACAACTAGATAAACTCTTATTAACCTTTTGGTTTTTTGTTTGAATCTACTTTTTGAGGCATAAATTTGTATGTCCATTCCTATTTGTGTACACACTTAGAAACATGCTTTACAAAATTAATCATGTTCTTAAATATTTTATCCTGATTTTTTATTTAGCTTGCTCTGTACACATTTTCCAAAGGCATTTAAATGTTTTTAAGGGGAAAAATGAGGTTTAAATGCCCCCTGATATTAACATCTGTTTCCTCAGTCCGTCAAGGGGCTCTGAATTTGAAGCAGGCACTTTAGGACCCTGATGTGATGGGACAGCAAGTGGGCAAGGCTCTGGACATACAGGGTCACTCCTGATTCATTGGCACTACTCCTGAGACCTCAGAAAACCCACTTATCTCTTGCCTCAGTTTCCCCAAGAAATTAAAATCTGCACGTGTGTCCTCAAGCCAGAAAAAAAGGTCAAATAAAAAGGACCTTAAAAAGAAATTGTTGTGGGACATCTTCAAGGACGAGTACTTCAAAAATATGTGGTACTGTTAACCCAATTGTTTGGACCTCCCTTGGGCTGTTGGAACGATCTTCTTACATTTGTTCTAGCTCTTTGAGAGGAAAGTGACTCTCCTGACTTTTGATGATCATAACACACATCATCCCTTGTTTGAAATTAAGTTAAAATAACATTTATTGATTGCTTAGTATCTGCACTCCCAACTACACATTCAGCCAACATTTCCTAACTACCAACCACCTACTGACACTTGTACATATATTATGCCTTTTAACTCTTTCACAAACATCCCCTGAGAAGTTATTAACATTGTTATTGGTACTATTATTATGTGTTCTTTTGAACACATTATTTTGAAATAATTTGTTATTATTTGTTAATATTATTTTTATAATAATATTACAATAAGTCGATAAAATAGTACATAGAGTTCTTTCCTTTTTCTGTTTGTGTTTCAATAAACAGGGAAGCTGAGGCACAGAATAGCTGAGTAGTTTTTCAACTTCCAGCTAGAGAGGGGTGGAAACTGGGGTAAAACTAGAGTCCACTTGAACTCAAAGTAAAAATCTCTTTCCCCTGGCTTTTGGCCCAGAAGAAGGTATGACTGATGAATGAAACCCCAGGTGGGGGTTTGAAACTCTTAACAGAGTTCCAGTCTGTTATTACCCATATTCCAATCTGCCTCAGGATGCCACTGAGGTAGTAGTTGCATCTTCCGTTAGTTTTATTCTCCGTGAGGGGAAGAACTTGGGTTGGCTTCCTAAGACTATAGGTGAGAACAAAAATAGAAACTTCTGACAGCTTGATCTCTTTTTGCTGGCACTAAGCTCTGCTCAGTGAAGCTAGAGGAGACCCTATAAATATGCAAACACAGGGAAATCCTGTGTCGGGTCATTAATTGCCTAAATAAGACTGAAGAAAAGGCACAATATTGCAGGCAACAGCTCCAAGAAATCTCCACATTTCTGAGAATCTCTGAGTAGTTAGTGATGGTAAATAAAGAAGCCAAAGACAGCCAAGTTCATTTTCAGCATTTTGGATTATTCCGTCAGAACTGCATATGCATTTAATAATAGCACTCATATAGTAGGAAGCTCTCCACTGACTTCTCTCTTGCCTTTTTTCTCCCTTCAAATTGATATCTCAGAGTCTTAAGTCAAACTGTGTTTTATTAAGAGAATGAGTTATTTGAGATACGGTTGTGACATTCACCAGGGCCGAACCCAGCTGTAGTTTTGCCAAGAGCCTTCATGCTGAATTTGAATTTTAGTACAGAAAGAGTCATGCTTTGCTCAGTTTTGCTTGGCTTGGATGATTTTGCTCAGTTTCTACCCAAGTGGCAGGGTTTTTGCCAAGAGCAGGATGATTTCCCGGCCCCTGGGAAACTGTCTGTTGATAGTGTGGGTGGTTCACAGAAGCTAGATGCATCTAGCTGCATGAGCTTGACTTTCTGTTCCACAAGCGTGATTCCAGAAAATCACACCATTGCTGCTGGGACCGCCAGGAGAAGGAGCAGAGGACTGCTGGAACCTTGGAATTGAACGTAGCCAAGGAACTAAAGGGGCAGAGAAAACCTCTTGGAATATAAGATCCCTGGCAACTTGAACTGAGTCCTCAACTTCACTTTTTGTTTTGAAACCGTCACCTTCTCTCTGTTGGTCTTGAACCAACATATTGTTGGTGCCATCTTAGGAAGAGAGCTTTCTCGGGGTGGCTTTTCCAAATTGCCTGACAATGCTCTTTTCTTTAAACTTCTGTGAGAATTCTTACACATGGCCTTTCTCTCCACACCGTCCCCCTCTCCCCCAACGTTTCTCTGAAGAGTCATCTTAATGATTGTGAGGTCAAACGATGGGACTCTCCTATCATGGTGGAAGCTCCCTAGATCCCCCATTTTGTGAGGTCTCCAAGCGTTGGCATTAGAAAAGGAATTTGGTGGAAATTCGGTCTCTTTCTTTTCTCTGGTGAAACTTTATCCTTTGGGCCCATAGGAAGGAAAATAGTTGTTTCAAGCTCTTCTGACTTGAAGACACCAGGATGCTGATTGACTTCTTTTGTTCGGGAAGGAAGTGCATTGCTCTTTTCTTGAGGTTATTTAGATTCCACTTAAGCAAGGTAAGAAGACAAGCTTAGAGCTATATTTGGAGACAATGAAGGAGATGAAACTCTATATCAAAGAAAACAGGCCACATTGATATTTTGTGGTCAGTTATAATTTGGGGAAAACTTTGGGGGACCAAGACCAATCTAATTCAGATCCAAAAATGTGGTCTATCCCTGGAAATAGGCAAGTTCACCAAACCACAGATGACACACAGTCATTTCTAACTGAATGGAACTCTAAATCCAGGTTCTCCTACAGTACAGATGTGTTGGAGTTAGTGTGTACTAGCTCCCAAGAGCTCCTTGTTAACTTTTCAGAAATTATGTGAGTCATTGTTATACACAGCCATTATAAGAAATTAAACTACATAACCTCACAATCAAATACCTTCTATTTTTAAAAATGTAATAAATATTTAAAAATTCTCACTTTCTGGTAATTTTATTACATTGTACTATTATCTATGTTCTTGTTATTATTTGCATCTGTTGGATTATCTGATGGAGTGCTCCTGCTTATCTCTTCTGAACTCCATATTTGGTGATGGCACGGTAGCTAGAAATTGGCCATGGTGGGAGTATTTACACCACAGAAATGGGCAACTGCTACAAACCAGGGTTCCCTGCCAAAATTTTTTTTTCTTTTTTTTCCAGGAGGGCCAGTTGTTAAGCCTTTACCACTACTAACCTATAAGACCCACCTCCCAATAGTTAAAACCAGGTTCTGAACCTCCAGCATCAGAGAGATGTGTGCCTGTACATATCGTCCTCAGCCATTCACCAGAACCTGCTTTAGTATAACTCTATTTACATTTAGGACAAGAGACACAGGAAGTTTCTTGGGGGTTCTTGGGGGTTGAATGATGTTCACTTCATTAATTTCTTTTTACTTGTGAATTAAATGTCTTTCATGCTATTTACCTATTGACATACAGAATCTTGGCAGTTTAAAGTGAGGAAGTTGACTACCTCTCACCTCCAAGAATCTTCTTTCAAGTCTTTAGGACTTTGACTTATAGAGGATGGATGTTCATGACTATATTATTTCTCTACCATTCTTACCTCTTTTTGGTTCGTGGCACTTTCCATTAAACCTGATGTTATTACTAGAAGGACATTCACCCCTGAATATAATGGTTTTATGACAAATATACTAAACTTTTCTATAGTGTCATTTGTAGATACAATCATTACATTAAAAAAAGAAAGAAAATAAAATCTTAGAAGGTTTTAAACACCAGACATGTTTTTGGTTAAATGAAGAGGACTCAAATATACACCATTAAAAACCATTATCAATAAAAGAAAGCTGCTCACATTAAAAATTTTTCCACTTTGAGGGGATTTAAAAAGTTTACTATGGTTTATTCTTTTTTGTTTTTTCCTCTCTCTCACCTGGAATAATTTAGTTGTGCTTTATCTGACTTGACTTTCTAAATTGATCAAATTGCTGTCAATATTTGAAAGAAGAATTTTTTTTTAAGTCCAACATACTAAGTCTTTGATCAATGAAGACCAAGACCACTCTGTCCCCTCTAAGCACATGGCATGGACAGTGCCGTGTATTAATTTCTGTTGTCTTGCCAAGTCAGAATGGGATTCGCTGTTCTCAAGGTCTCTGGGCTATCACTTTACCCAAAACATCCATCCCGGGTATTGGGGGAGGCTGAGAAGCTCTGCATAGCTATTTATTTTAAGTGCCTGATTAAAATTTCATGAAAACAGGAAGTCAGGGGAAAAGAATAGATTGCAAGAGCGATGAAATCCGGGGCTTTGTAATTTTTAGCTCACAGGGAAAAAAAAAGCGTTAAATCGTAAGGAAGGTATATTTTCAGAATCGTGCTGTGGCCACTAATGGCATATTTTGTCACTGGCTGGGGAGCTGGTGAACTAAGAATGGGTCCAATTTTTTAAATCTTATTACACAGTTTTGCTCTCATTTAGAAATTGTCACCTTAAAGTAACCTAATGCTGCTCTACTTAAAGCAAACTTCACGCGGCTATCTCTGTCTGTGTGTTGGCGACATTGTCTTCCATTTAAGCAGATATAAATGTTGTCCTGACACAGTTGAACAGCACAGAATCTGTCTGCTCCATAATTTGATGTTGCCTAAGAACTTAATCTTATCTAATTCCCATATCCAATGGGATAAAGAATTTGGGGGAAAGAAAGTAATGACATATTTTTTTGCTGGATGATAACTGAATGATTTCTTTATTTGGTCAATGGAAAATAATGTGTTTCTCCAAAGAAGTATCCTTCAACATTTAGCTGTCGAGGAAACCAGCATTCAAAACAAAACAAACACACATGCATCACACAAATACTAAAAATTGTGATGCAACCAAGTGCAATTATAGGGGAACACAGGAAGGCAAAATGCTCCTGTTCTATTGCTGTTCCTAGAAACTCCAGAATCCTTGATGAATGTTGGATAGCCAACCTTAACCTTTGGGATCTCAAGCTGAGCTCTCGTTTGACTGACCAGACAGGAATAATTGCAACAGGCTAATGGCTAGCTAAGTTTCATTTGCCTGTTTCAAATAAATCCCCATCTACAAAACTGGCCTCAAAGTCCAATCCTAGAGGAAGACGTAATCCTTATGAGAGATGGGTCAGAGTGGAGCGAGAAATCCGAGCAAGAAGTATTGCACAGCCCCCAGCTAATGCAGCAAATTAACTCCCCCTGCGGAAGGGTTAAGTCGTTCAGATCTCTTCCGAGGCTTCCCGCTCGTCCATTGAAACGGGCCTGAACAGGGATCAGAGAGTTTATCTAGGAGGAAAAGCTACTGGGAGCCTGATACACACAGTTGGATACCAGAGAGTCCCTTCAAAAGCTCCCCAAATCCCCTAGGGTCTAGCTGGCTTGAGCATCTGGGGGAATCCAGATAGCTCCCGGATAGGGATGTGTGTATGTGTGTATGTGTGTGTTTATACTAGATGTTTTGGGGCCATTTCATGCTGATAATCACAGGATCATCACAACTATGTTGTTCCAAGACAGAGGGAAAAATAAATAAATAAACCACAGTAAACTTTCCAGATCCCCTTTAAGTTGAAAAGGAACTATTTAACTGAAGCTGATATTGACTTAATGCATTCATTTCCACAGAACCGAGTTAGTCCATAGGCCTTGCTAGATGGTGGCATACATCGTCCAAGGGCTCACCACTTGAAGGAGGTATGATGTTGCTTCCTTCTGACCTAGGTTTTCCTGTCTGTAAAATGGAGCTTTTAATGTTTGTCGAGGTTCCCTACTACCCACCTTTGCTCAAGAATGGGCTTATCATCTCTTGTCATTCTGTGTGTACATACCTGTCTGTCTTCGTTAAATTCTCAAAGCAGTCAGTATCTCTTTTTCACCAGTCCAGTCGTATCATTCAGGAAAGTGCTGACTGCAGTATGTGTTCAGTAGTAGATATTTTAGAATGAATGAATGAATGAATGAATTCATGCTCATACATTGTGATGAAAATAGAAATGTACAGTAATATGTTTATTGCTATGTTAACTCCTATGCTACTGTATGTTTATATAGTAATATATGTGAAAGTTTTTTCAAGATTTTAAAGCTTCAACATCATCTCATTTCCTGTACTGAAACCTGGTCTAGTGCAGAGAAAAGTCTTCTGTGGTCTCCCTGTCCTCAATGGAAGAAGAATTAACTCTCTTTACCCTAGAGAATGGCCACAGAAGAGTATTTTCCCCTTAACTATGGTGGGAAAACTCCTGTTAGAACACCATGGCTGGAAGATGAACAATTAATTGAGTCAAATAGATGTCACTTCAGTTTTGCCACGTAGAAAACCCTGTGCTCTAACATAACAATATCTCCTATCAAACATTATTGACCAATGAATCAGGAAAAGCCCAAGAAGGAAACACAATTAGATCCAAGCAGAGAACTCTCTTGGGTGTAGCATTTTTAAGGTGCCTCTAATGCTATTATCATTCAATAAATCTTCAAAATTATTTTTTCCATCATTCTGTCTTTCTCCCTGTGCTGGGTAAGATTTTGAGGCAGAATGTCTTGTGTCTCCTCTTTGGAATTTGGAAATCTAAACATGATGCTTGCAGGAATATGCCACTACTTTGAGCTCTCCAACTGCATGGTATTTATGAAACAAGTTTCTCCAAGGAGCTCCAAGCTTTTAGAGCCTTAATCGAATTCAGCCTTACAACATTCAGCGATATTAAATGACTTTTGCCCAAAGCCCCAGCGAGCAAGCCATCACCGGACTGATCTCAATCCAGGAAGCCTCTTGTATTTAATCACAGGTTTTTCTACACTCTCAGAACACCTTACTAGGACCCTGCACAAGGCATTCACTCTACGTTACCTTCAGATACATGAAGTGCATATGCATCTGTCTCCCTGGCTTGGCTGTAAACTCTTAAAGGACAGACAAAGTCTGGAAGGCTGTTGACACACCTACCCTATGCTAGGCACAGGAATGCTTACTATACATCTATCAAATGCCTCCTTTTTTTTGGAGTGATTCCTTCTACGTGTGCATGTACCCAAAGGGATTACTACAAGTGTGGCCCCCTTATCAATCCCTTGTAGAGGAAACAGGTTTCCAAGTGCAGGCTGGTTTATCTCTGTGTATTGGAGTCACCGAGGCAATGTCTTGCGCATGTAAAAAGGTAGGAAGACTCACATAAAAAGGGAAAAATGTGTGTTATACACCAGATGAGCTGAGAGTGTGATTGAAGATTCCAACCAGCACTAGAACAGTGGTAGGTCTATGGTTAGGAGCTGAAATCACCTTGATTTCCATACAGGCTCTACCTCTAAGTAGCTGTTTGTCTTGGAGCAAGATACTCAACCTCTCTGAATCTCATATGCTTCCTCTACCTAGCCAAAGATGCTGTTTCTGTGCCCCTACACATCTCAGAGTCTCTGCCTGTGTACTGGCTGCACCCTGAGTTGACATGCCTTGCTCGCCAGTGACTCAATTTCCTTGCAAGAGCCATTTTCTATGGCTGTTTTCCCAACTTGAAGTCGAGCTCCTTGGAGGAAGTGACTACATCTTATTTATTTTTATTTCTCTGGAGTCCGGTGTTGTTTCTGAGAAATGAAGATGATAATATTAATATCCAACGCATAAGTTGTGAACTAGAGATCTATTTATTCAGGTGCTTAGTATGGTGTCATTTTCACATAGAAAATGCATGAAAACTATTGGCTCTCATTCTAATTTATTCAGTAACTGTTTGAAAGGAGTTGTTCTACTGATATTGATAGCGTTATCCTCATTTATAGGTGGGGAAGCTGAGACACAAGCAAGTTAGAGATTCTTGCACAGGAAAGACATGGCCGACTGGTGCATAGGTTGTGTTAATGGTGGTGGGAGTTTTCAGAGGGCGAGAAGATTTTTTTTCCCAAGAGACTTTGACTAAGAAGAAAGGGGGAAGCTCTTATTCAGGGTGACTGGGAAACGACTCTGGCTAGAAGCCTTGAGCCCTAGAATTCCGGAGTCCACAACAGGAAGAGCCCGAAGATCCTGTAGGAAATGTGTCCTGAGGATTAATGGTGGACTGAATGCTGACTGAGGACTTTTCCCTTTCCTCATCTGCATTTGGGAGATCTTTATTTTTCCTTTTTAAAGATCAGTGTGCTATATTTCTTTTTTCTGGAGGTGCATCCATTAAACCAATCATGGTTGAGCTCAAAGACAATTCCCCACCATGTAATTAACCCCCTTGGGGTACCATTAAGACCCAATGATATTCTGTGATTTTATTAACTAAAAGTAAATAAGCAATGTGTCTACTGTGGAGCTCAGGTTTAGAACGCCCAAGCACTTGAGCACAAGGTGCTCACTATAACAGCCTTTTCTCCTTGTCCTCCTGAACGAAGTCAAAACACTTTCTTTGTGCTCTTGCTTTTAATGCAACTTTTTATTGAATTCTCAAGGGAAGTCTAATACAGTGGTTGAGAGAGAACTCTAACCTAGCCAGGCCCCAGCACTACTAACTGAGTGATCTTGAGTAAGGTACTTAAACTCTTCTAGCCTCAGTTTAGTCATCTAAAACTTAGCGATGATGATAACACCTACTTTCTAGAGCTGTTGTAAGGATGAAATAAAATAAGCAGATGATGCAATGAGCAGAGTCCCGGACACATGGTTAATAATCTAAGGATTATTCATAAGGGGCAATAACACCCTTCCCAACAGCTGGGTGCCCTAAGGGTGCTGCTCTGAATTTCAGGTTCAGAAACAGACACCAGCAGGTAGATGTTCATTGCTCAAGCTCACCCAAAGGCAGGGCTGAGGCAGAAACCAGATCTGATTGACTCCAAAGCCAATGTTCTTTCATACTCTATCAGTGCCAGGAACAGGATTTTCTCTCAAGTTGACCACCATATTGGGACACCAACTAGACAGTAAATCAGAGAAAAAGTTTTCATGTACTTGTGCAGATTTCAGAATGCTGTGGGTCAGAGAGAGAGAGAGAGAGGAGAGAGACTAGGGTGTGGGGTGGGGTATGAGGTTAGGATCACGAGAGCTCTTTGCATACTGGGGTCCAGCTCCCAGAGATGGGAAGGAGCTCAGCATGCCTGCAGGGGAGGTGACAGTGCATGTGGCAGGAAACTGGGCTGGATATTAATGGGTCTCTTAGGCTGTGGGGAAAACTTGAGTTTTACCTCTTGGGAAGACTGAAGACTATTGAAGGGCTTGAGTCAGTATGACTTGATCTGACTCGTAAGACCACTCCAGCTGCTAAGTGAAGCTGGAATTGGAAGATGTGAGTTGTTGGCAAGAGAGGAGGGAAGTCAGGAGAACACTTAGCAAGAACTTGCTGAAGGGGTTGCCTGTACATCCCCAGAGCCCAGAAGAGGCCAGACTCTGCAATGCGTAGGTGAAGCTTTCGGCCCAATGTATGAAAACCACATTTGGGCTATTTGTTCAATGTAGTTTCATCTCCTCAAAGAACCTCAGCATCCCCTCCCATCCAACTCTGCCTGCACAGACAGGGCACCCTTCTGGAAGGAGAAGGTTCTGCATTGGAAAAAAACATGCTCTCATGGATGGAGGACACATGGCCTGGCCAGGAGGACCAGGTCAGGATGAGTGAACAATCAGAAGGGCCCAAGGCTCTAGTTTCTTTTCCCGCATGGCGATAGGTCATAGGGTCAGAGAGGGCTACCTGTGCTGTGAACAGAGTCCAGGAGGAACGCAGCATCACACTGGCCCAGGATTTAGGACAGGAAGTGCAAACCAGCACAGTTACAACAGTGCAAACCACAGGCAGGAAATTGGGGTATACGAGAGCCGTGTCGCCTGGCTTGGACTCCTGCCAGGCTACCAGGGCTACAGTCCCTTCTGGTCCCCAAGGACCAGCGGATGGTTAGTGATGACAAACGATAATGAACTGGGTTTTGTATTGCAGCAGATAGGGAGGGAGGGAGAGAGACAGAGGAGGCCAAAGCATGTCACTTCAGAGATGTAACTCTTCAGGACTACCAGAGATAGCAGATGGCACTCTTGTGCCTGAAAGTGGGAACTGGGGCTCTTAGGAATATCTGTCCTAGGAAACATGGGCTGGGATAGAGACTCCCCATAGCAACCTGTTTAGACAAAGCACGAGGCAGAATCCAGATGCTCTCTCTCCATCATGGGCAGAGCCAACCTAGCCTCTGTGAGTGACAGTTACTTGCTATGCTTGTCTTCAGAGCCTGCAATGCTTCATCCCCCATCTCATGAGGTTCCTCTGTCTTTTGATGTTTCCTAGTTGGTTACATGGTTGTTTCTGTGTTTCATGCATTCTAGATAACAGCTTCTGGTATGCCTGTTCATGCTGTGTGGGTTTGGGCAAGTCACTGAACCTCTCTAGTCTTCACGTGTTTAAAGGAAAGGATCATGGTGTTTCTGCCACAGGAGGGTTATGAGGATCTACCAAGGTAATAGGCATGAAGAATTTTGAAAAGTAGAATATAAGTGCAAGGCATTCATGATGTTATTAGTGATATTATGATCACACCCAGATGTGTGATAGATGCATGAGTCTTCCATTCCTAGGAGTTTGTAGTTCTTGTGTATGTAATAGAGTGAATAATGCTAGCTAAGACTTATAAAGCACCTACTATGTGCCAGGTACTATTCTCAGTATTTTACATATATTAATTTGGTCCTCACAATAACCTTACTATGTAAGGTACTATTGTCACCATTTAAAAGATGAGGAAGCTGAGGCCCAGAGAGGGTGAGTAACTTTCCCAAAGTCAGACAGCAAATCAGAGTTGGAACCAGCATCAAATCCAAGCCAGCTGGCTGAAGAACCCATATTCCCAACCACTTCTCTACATGGCCAATGGAGTGAGTAGACCCACCGATGATTTTTCAAGATTCCCCATGAGAGTTACATAAGATGTGTCTATCTAAGTCCCAAACTAGTGTTACTAACCACTTGTCCCTCACCCAGGGGAGCTCAGCAATCAGAAGTCCAGAAAAGAATACCTTAACACCATGGCCAGCCACCAAATTGGTTTCCCAAGGAGCAAGCAGGACGTCTTTGGCAGTATCATGCAGTGGTACAGGCTCGGGTGACATCTCAGGTCTTCGACTTGCTAGCAATGAGACATTGGGCAAGTGATTTATCCTAAATCTCTACTTCTTCATCTGCCAAAGGGAAGATGTTGTAAGCTGGTTCAGAGAGAATAATAATCTCATATCTACAAAACTTCATAGGAAACCTGGCATCACGTAAGTGTGAATACATCTCTATAGATGCAATTAACTGCCAGCACATGGAGGGGACTCAGGTGGTGGCTTTTGATGCTTTGAAGAGCCACCCACTATTGAGTTCTCAGACAATAACATCAGAGTCGCAGGACCTGGCAAAAAGGTCCTGTCCTTGGTTCACTGTTGTGGGTATGTCTTCGAAATTTTATTGTTAAAGACTAAATTAACAGTCCCCCTGAAACCCCACACTGGAAAAGGAGTCCCAAGTCTTGAGGGTGGATTGGATATAAAGGATTAGAATGATCACTTATTTGAACTTCATTGGTTATTTAAATTATTTACAGTATGTCTGCCTCTGGGTAAGCAGCTCAAGTTAAAAAAATGTAATTAAGTGAAACAGCACAGTGACAAAGTGTGTGAGCAAGTCACCAGCACATGTGCCTGCCTTATTATCAGGCAACCTTTTGTTTCCAGATGTTTCCCGATTGGTACTACTTGGTGATTCTAGACCAAATCCTGTGAGAATGGTCAGTCTTTGCGCTTCCCATCTAGCATAGAAATCAGGTCCACATAGGTAGTTCAAATAAGTGATCATTCTAGTCTTTTAAATCCAATCCATCCTCAAATCTTGGGGCTCCTTTTCCAGTGTGGGAATTTGGTTGAACTGTTGATTTAGCCTTTTACAATAAAATTCCAAAGACATACCCACAGCAGTGGACCAAGGACCGACATACCCAAGGGCATGACCTTTTCGCCAGGTCAGAGTCAAGGAGCCAAGATTAGAACTCAGACCTTAGTGGTTATATAATTTACAGTATAGACTAAAAGATAAATGCCTGGCTGGTGCCAGCTGATGCCAGACAGCAAAAGCAGACAGACACAAAAAAGTAAGTGTCTCGTGACCCTGGAGAAAGCAAACTGGGGATTCCACTCACAGAATTCTAGAAGATTCAAAGTCTCTAACTCTGAGGTCCTCCACCTTTTTCTAGTCATGCAAAATTTTGTTTAAAAATTTTTTAGTTAAAAGAAAACAGCAATAAAGCAGATGAAGGTTTAGCTGCTTTAAAACAGGGATAATAACTTGGCCATGAGACTTCAGAGGTCTTTTTGCTCTTAAGTAAATTCCATGGAACCTCTAGAGTTCCATGGGACCCAGTTTGAGAAACACTGCCTAGTGGAGAAGGTCATGGAAAATGAGACCAGGGCTTGAGTTGGTTTTCTCATCTACCAAAAGATAATAATAAAATTGTCATTTTCATAGGCACATTTCATAAGCACTTCACATATGAGTTAATTCACAGAAAGGAGTTAGTGGTGGCTACTACTGAGTAAACATTTGGTTAATGTTAACTAAAATCATCGCATGTTTTATTAATGATTACTACATCTATTAGTAGCTGTGAGACCTTAGCAAATTTACTTTACCTCTCGGAGCCTCAGTCTCCCTCTCTGTAGACTGGGAAAATAATACTTTCCTTGCTTTGTAGGCTAGTAAGTAATATTCTTTTTCAGTAATAATCCTTTCCAGTCTGAGGAAATGTTAAGCAATGTAGGTTTGTAAATTACTGAATATAGCACCTAGCCTTTCCCATGGGAACTCAGAAATCACACCAAAGTTGATATTTCTTCTAAGCATCCCCACAACAGACTAGGTGAAAACTCCCAGGGGGCCTTTTAAAATTTCAGTCTTAGGGAAATTTATTCATTCCATAACATTATACAAACAGCTCTAAATCTTCACACTGGACCCTCAATGGATACTTCTTTCTCTAGGATGAGTCCAGGTGGCCCTTATTTGATGATCTTCTATGGACTTCTAAGGCGAGGTAGGTCTGAGCTGCTCTGGGCTTCCAGCCCCAGGGTCGAGTCGAGGCAGTAGTGAGGGAGACTGGCTTGGGGGCTGGGATTCAGGTCTCCTGAGCCCAGACCTTCACCTCTTGGTTCCTCACATACCTTAGCCAAGGCACAACAAAAATGGCTTAATTTTGTCCAAGTAACAACATCTGTGGTGTGGGTTTGCAAATGGGCTCCAGTCAGTGATGTCACTCTGGCTCCAGCTGAGGAGGTTCCATATCAACCCATGTCTCCATAATCATTGCCACGGGGGGGAGGAGATGTGGGAAGAATTGAACACTTTGCTCTTCCCAGAAGGGGAACATGTGATTTCTACTCAAATCTTCATATCATCCACTCATAGCTCCTTCCCAGAAGGGGAACATGTGATTTCCACTCATATTTCATTGGCCAAGGCAGGTTTCACGTTCATGTCTGAAGGTAGAATGGGAAGGAACTGCAGTTCTACCTCATGTCTCCAGGAGAGCTGGAAATACAGACATCCTAGACTTACGATATGGCTGCCTTCTGATAAATTCATCACAAACTGAAAATATTAAAAGTTGAAAATGCATTTAATGTATCTAACCAACCGAACATCATAGCTTAGCCTAGCTTGCCTCAGATGTGCTCAGAACACGTACATTAGCCTAAAGTTGGGCAAAATCAATGAACCCAAACCCTATTCTATGATAAAGTATTGACTACCTCATGTAATTTATTGGATACTGTACTAAAAGTGGAAAACAGAATGGTATGGTTGTATGGGTATTCAAAGTACAATTTTTATTGAATGCATATCACTTTTTCACCTCTGTAAAGTTGAAAAAAAATAAGTCAAATCATCGTGAAGTTGGGCGCCATCTGTGTTTTAATGAATGGCACTAAACCCCTTCACAAACAATGATCAGGAATGACTGGGGATGTATGTCTGCAGTCTTAAAGTCTAAGAGGATGACAACAACGGTGGTGACAAGTAATTGCCACTTATTGAGCAGGACAAACTCTGTGCCAGCCTCTAATATCACCTGCGTCACCTCATTTGATCCTCACACCTGAATGAGACAGACGCTCTTTCCATCCCACGTTTACAAAAGTGGGAGCTGAGACCTAGAGATGAAGTCGTTGACAAGATGACCTCACAGCCAGTGGGAAGCATCTTTCACACTCACTTGAGCAGAGTCATGGTGGCAAGTTAATGAAAGAGCCATCAAGTTAGAACCCAGAGTGCTAGAAGGAGAGGGTTTGCATGGAAGAAAACAGCTACTGCAAACATGCTCTCCATTGGTGAGAGAGCCAAGAGAATTTATACCCAAACACATTTCATCTGGCTACCAGCCCTGTCAGTGCACCCCATTGGCCAAATCCACCCAACATCCAGAAGGCAGTGGGGTCCTTGGTTGATGCAGGCTACCTTTGCCAGCCTTTCCAGACACAAAGTTGGTAGAAAAGGAGGGAGTCTGGGTCTAGGGATGAACAGGGAATACCCAGAAGAGTTATAAATCTTAGCTTCAAATCCAGGTTTTTCTGCCACTGGAGCCTGACTTTTCCATCATTCTGCTGGAAGAAAATGGCAGTGCTGATACCATGCAGAGAAATGCTTACGAAAATCAAAGCTCTGGGAAGCAAGCTGATTTGGTCTTGATGAGGAATCTAGGATATCCCCCTTTGAAATCATGTGTGTTACCTAACCCTGAATTGTACCCCACAATTTTGAAAATAAAAAATTTAAAGGGGAAAAAAAAGAAATCATGTGTGTATGCTCCATTTGTACCCATGTTGTGAGTACCTTCCTATCATTTTTAAGCAAGCTCATCTTTACAAAGCTATTGTTCAAGAAACCAAACCTGCAAACCACTCCCCCACCCCCACACACAAAAAGTGGATGAGCAGTTACGTTTTAAATTCTTTTTAGAAGAATTCCGCTGCACGTTTGAATGATAGGTAATGGGAAGTCTGACAAGTTGCGTGTTCGGGGTCCCTTCCCGGGGACGCCACTATGAATAGACAATGAGAACACATTTGCTTTCTCCAACAATCCGGAAGAGCTTATTTCCCCCGTGCAATGAAAAACCCTGTGAATTGGGCCAGAAAGCTCGACTGTGATTTATCTGAAAACAACTGTTAAACATTTCAGAAATTAAACTTACTAAAATACGGGGGAAGGAAGGTTAAAAGAGACGTTGGAAACAAGTATCAAATGTTCCACTTTTGCAGTGAGGGGCGGGGGAAGGTGTTCTTCTTATTGATTCCATTCTTTCATTTGATGAGGATTTATTGTTGTGCTTTTACTTGCCTGGGAGATAGATAGTGCCGAGAATGGGGATTTCCACATCCAGGAAAGTTTGCATGGGACACAACCTGCTACATGGAAGAGACAGCCTGTGCTGGATTGGAAAAGCAATAGTGTTAGTTGGTATATATTGAAGGTGTCCTACCCACCAGGCTCTAAGATAAGCACGTCTCATCATTTATTTCGTTTGTTCTCCACAGCAGACATGTGAACCTCACTCTTCTTGTCCCCATTTTATGGATTAGGAAACTGAGGTAGAGGGAGATTAGATAACTTGCCTGAGGTCCCACAGCTGGTCAGAATAAAACACAAAACATGAATTCATATCCCAAGCTGTCTGACTTCAGAAACACTGCTCACAACCACTTTGCTAGATTCCCTCCCGTGTATTTGTTCTCAACTGCAAAGTACATTCCACAAAGTTCAGTTTCGTTGACTGTCTACTGTAGTCTAGGAGTGGCTCTGGAAGTTAGTACTTCTGTGATCTTGAATCCTCGTGACAGCTCTGTGAGGAAGTTCCCTTTCATTGTTCTCATGCTCTAGCCGGGGAACTTGACACTCAGTGAGGTTTCGTGACATGCTTTTGGCCATGTACCTAGTCACTTGCAGGAGCAGGATTTTAAACCATGGCTCTAAAACCTAGCTTCATCTACCACAGCGTGCTGCCTCTAGGCTACTGCTGAGTTAGACAGGCAGTTTCCTGCTGTGGGTCCCTGAAGCAAGGGGCTGCTGTCCAAGCTGTAGGGGTCTGATTCACTCTCTACACTGGCAAAGTCCAGTGTGAGAGCTTGCACACCCACACTCATAGGTGCGCACAAGCATACAACTTTGGTGCTAGTCCTTACAGGCATCTCCATGCTTAGTGGGAAAAAGCGACAAGGTGCCCCCTCTGGGTAGACACAGTACGGTGTCACGAAGTTTGGTGAGCAGCCTGGACTTCTGTCCTGTGTGTCTGCCTCCCTCGCCCGATGTGTGACATTGCAGTCACCTGGATGGATGCACGTGCGTGTAAAGGTGGGCTCGTGAAAAGGGGAGGAGGAATCCTGGCGCTGTGTATCCCTGGTACTGTGCTCCATGAGACCCATCTCAGGAACGCACATCCATTTATCCTTATCCCTTGGAAGAATGAAATCAACACCAGCAAATCCACATTTTTTTCCTGCCACAAAACTGACTTGGGCACATTTGTTTCTTTAGGATGATTTTACCACGGTTTTCTTCACATTCAAATATGGATGATCTGGGAGCTGTTAAACAGTTGTTTTCACAAACGGTGTACCTTTGCCTTCCCAGGATCCTCAACAAGCGCCCCTGCCGCCCGATAGTAGGAGGTTTCTTCTCAGGAGTGAGTGACCTGGGAGTCCAGCTGGAGTCCTTATGGCTCCCCTGATAGGACACCTGGAGATGGTTCCTGATTTTTTTTTTTTTTTTTGGAGTCAGAGTCTCACTCTGTCACACAGGCTGGAGTGCAGTGGCACGTTCAAGGCCACCACAGCCTTGGCCTGCTGGGCTCAGGCATTCTGTCCATCTCAGTCTTCCAAGTATCTGGAGCTACAGGCACACACCACCATGCCCAGCTTTTAAAAATTTACTGTAGAGATGAAGTCTCTCCAAGTTGCCCAGGCTGGTCTCTAACCCCTGGGCTCAGGCAATCCTCTCGCCTCAGCCTTTCAAAGTGCTGGGATGGCAGGTATGAGCCTCCACCCCTGGCCAATTCCTGATTCTGACGCCCAAGCTGTCTCCCATCTCAAGAGTCCTTGGTCTCATCCTTCCATTGAATGTGGAGCCCAATGTCCTGCTGGCCTAGGAGTGGACCCCCAAGTCCCAAAGCTCATGTGCAAATGGTCAAAGCTGGAAAGTTTTACTTTCTTCATCACAAGACCAAGACCCAGAACTGTTTCAAAAATTGTCTGTAAACTGAACTGAGGAAGAAATGAGGTGTGAGATGAAAAGGTGCTCTCCCTTAAGATGAAGAGAGTCTAGGAGGCTGAGGGCACCTGTACAGAGGCACAGATTTGCCTGTTCTTTATGCCTCTAGTTCAGATCCAAAGGTGAAGGGGGAAAGATGTCTTTCAAGGTAAAGACAGACATTCTCATCTAAAGAGCTGTGAGATTATGGAAGAGGTTGCCTGGATAGGCAGTGAGTTCTCTATCACCAGGGATAATCAAAAAGAATCTATCATGGGGGATACTGAAGAATAAATTTCTGCACTGGGTGACAGGCTAGAAAGGTCACTTCTCAAGTTGAGATACTGAGTTTATAGCAGATCAGCAGCCAGGCCAAGTATCAATTCGTGGCTGTTAGTTTGTTCACAGCAAATCAAAGTGGTTCATGTTTGCAGATACAAACTGAGGCAGATATTTAGCTCTCACGTCTGTAAGCTGTGAAGTTAGCTGGACCTGGATTCCAATGTTGGCTCTAGAAGAGTTGTGTGACCTTGGGCAAGTTGATTGAATTTGTCTAAACCTCAGGTCCACCCTCTGTAAACTGAGGCATACCCATCTCTTGGGGAGTTTTGTAGATTCAATGGCTTACTGAGTTCCAGGTGCTAAGCACTCACCAAATGGCAGGGATACATATGTGTATGGCAGGAAGTGGCAGGATGAAGCATTGGGCACCCAAGCACGTGCTTCTTTATAACAGCACACTGCATGTCTCTCTTGGCTCCCAGTGTATTCTGTAGCCTCTCTCTCTCTCTCTCTCTCTCTCTCTCTCTCTCTCTCTCTCTCTCTTAAAATGCACTAAATGCAGCAATGTTTTTTTCTGTCAATAAAGACGATAAAAAGTTTTGGGGTAATCTGGCCCTTTCCAAAATAAAGACCTGAATTTGTTACTGTCGTATTCAGATTTTTTACTCTCATATAAGTGAACTCATTCTCTCCCTCTCTCTCTCTCTCTCTCTCTCCCTCTCTCCTTCTTCCTCCATCCCTCTTTCCCTCTTCCTCCTTCCCTACCCTCCTCTATCTCTCTCACTCCCTCTCTCTCTCTGTCTTTCTCTTTCTATCTCTCTCCTTCTATCTCTCCATCTCTGTTTCAAATACAGCTCTTTCTTCTTCTCTCTTTCTCTATCTTTTTCTCTCTTTCTATCTCTATCATCTTCTTTCTCTCTCCTCTCATTTTCTCCCTTTCTCTCTCCCTCCCTCCCTTCCCTCTCACTCTGTCTTCCTCTTTCTGTCTGTTTCCTTTTATCTCTTTCCTTCTATCTCTCTCTTTCAAATATTTCTCTCTCTTCTCTCTCTTTCTATCTATCTCCTCCTCCTTCTCTCCATCACTTTTTCCATCTCTCCCTCTCTGTTTCTTTTCCCCTCTCTCTGTCAGTCTCCTTCTGTCTCTCTCTTTCAAATATTGTTCTCTTCTCTCTTTCTCTTTTTTCAAATATATCTCCCTCTTCCTCACTCTTTCTCTCTCTTTCCATCTCTCTCTTTCTATCACCCCCTCCACATACACACACATAAAAAGTACTATTTTAAAAATATGTTCTTTCTGCTATGAGAATGAGATGTTGAGTTGGTTCTTTCTTTTCTTTTCTTTTCTTTTTTTTTAAAGGAAACACCGTTTCAGGGTTGGCATGGCATTAATAAAAATAATAAAGCAGAAGGTTTGGAGGGAAAAGGTAAATAAGGCAATTCATACATCATCTGCTAGAGACACAGAAGTGAGGCAGAGAAAAATCACCGCCCCGCACGGTGTGCCGGGAGATTCTCATGAGTCAGCTCGTCTGCTGCATTCTGGCCTCTCCACTGCTGCTGCCGCGGGTTGGCTGTGTCTGCTCAGTGGAGTGGGCCAGGTTGGAGACCGCTCATAATTAACCGTGCTTCTTTTCTGCAGTGGGTGCTGATAGAGGCGTCTCCTTACGTGTAGCAGCTTGAAATTCAGAAGAATGTCTCCCTGCCCCAACCACCCACACACACACACACACACACACACACACACACACACACACGTGCGTGTGTGCATGAACCATGGTGACCTTGGGGGCGAGGCGAGTGTACCCTGCATGGAAGAACGACTGGCCACCCAATGTGCAGGGCCCAGTACAAAGGGAAAATGTAGGGTCTCCTGTATACAAATAGAATCACAATGTCAAGACATCAACAGCAGAGCATTCAATGTATAGGAAACTGACAAGTGCGTTGTCCTCTATGACTGCTGCATTGTCCCCTATGACCCAGGAAGCCGGCCCCTGTTGTGTGCCTTTTTAGGTCACAAGCCTTGTGGGAGTGACAGTAGAGACCAGAGTGGCTTTACATTGTCCCTTTGCTCACCTTAAAGGTGAGTGTCAATGAGACACAGCCTTCTAGTCTGGAGCCCGATAAGTCACATCACCCAAGTGTGGATCTATCTTGTCAGCCTGGGGCAGCAGGGCTGCTCTGAAGGGTGGAGGTGACATTCTTCAGGGACTAGTTAATAAACTTTATTTAAAATCTCAGAAGTATACGACTGCACAATGAAAAGATTCTCCAGAAGTGATCTCTTAGAACCAGCTTCATTTTCCAAATGTGGGGACTGAAGCCCCTAAGAGGAGAGGAAGATATTTTTAGTAAGAAGAGTTACTATTTATTGAAACTTCCTCCGTGGATTCATGTGCCTCTCAGCATTCTACGTGCATTTAACTCACAGTCGACACAGGAGATAAAACGTAGCTGTTCTACCCATTTTACAGAGGAAGAAACTGAGGTACGTTAAAGTTTAATAGCTGTCCTAGGATCACAGAACCAGAACTGCCTCACAAACCTGCTTCCAGAGACTCCCTGGTGTTCAAAATGGGGGAGAAGGGTCTCTGGTTTCTGCTGCAAGCTCAGGGTACCCTCCCCTTCCCTTCAGAAGCTGGTCTTTTGCCTAGGATATTCTGATACTCTCTACCGAGTCACTCCATGAATTCTGGGTGTGGCTCTCTCTGCCAAGTGGATTCTCACCAATAGACACAGAAGAAGCATTGACAAGAAGAGACTCGTCGGGACCCAAGAAACAAAATAGGGCTGGTTCTTTTGTGAAAGAAAGTGGAGTGACCTCAAAACCAGGGTCTAAAAAAGCACACATCCCCAGAGAAATCCAGGGCCGGGCAACTGCCATGCCAGGCCCTGGGCCCCCACTGCGAATGAATTACATGCTCGGGCCAAGGTAATGCAGGCCTTGGCCAATATCCCCAGGTCTTTCCTGCTCTGCGCTGGCCCAGACCCAGTCAGCTCCAGCCAGGAACGACAAGGCGGGTGGGAAGACAGGAGAAGGCCTCATCTGAGTTGGTCTCGGAGCCCCAGCGGGGCCCCACGTTCCATCCAGCAAGGGACCCCGCTGCCAACACGCTTGCCAGCCAAGCTGTGTAAACATTCAAGCTCTCCTGGCAAAGCTGGCAGCCAAGAGGGGAGAGACTGGATGCGGGGAGTGTGCTCTGCTGCTTGTGGCTTCTTGTGGCTTTCCTTCCTCGTGGCCGCCACCTCCCTGGCCTGTCCGTCAGAACCAGAGCCTGCAGGGATTTCTTATGGACCCCCGTGGCTCACATCTCTGTTTCCCCTTTGCAAAAACTTGTGTCCTATTTTTAATCTGCTTCTGCTTAGAGGTTTGCTTGCTACTCCCATGCCTTGAAGATGGTTTCACCAAGGCAGCAAAAAAAAGTCAAGGAACTACAGTGCTGTAACCCACATGTGTCCGGGGTAAATGCCCCTAAGGGAACACATAAAGATCTAAATATGAAGGTAAAGACAGCAGCCATCATGAATTTTAGATTTTTTTTTAATTGAGGTGAAATCCACCTAACAGAATCATCTAGTTTAAAGTGTACGATTCACTGGCCCTTAGCACATTCACAATGTCAGGCAACTATCCCCTTGATCTAGTTGCATAAAGGTTTCCATTGGCCCCGTAGGAGATGTTATACCCATGAACAGCCACACATATCCCATCTATCCCATCCCCCAGCCCCGGTGACCATCAGTCTACCTTCTTTTTTTTTTTTTGAGTTAGAGTCTCACTCTGTCACCCAGACTGGAGTGCAGTGGCCGCTCTCGGCCACCGCAGCCTTGACCTGCTGGGCTCCGGCGATCCTTCCGCCTCAGTCTTCCAAGTAGCTGGAACTACAGGCGCGCACTACCACGCCCAGCTAATTTTTGATTTATTGTAGAGATGCAGTCTCGCCAAGTTGCCCAGGCGGGTCTCGAACCCGCGGGCTCAGGAAATCCACTCACCTCAGCCTCCCAAAGCACTGGGATTACAGGCTGAGCCACCGAGCCCGGCTCTGTCTACTTTCTATAGATTGTGAGGAGCCCTCTGGGAACAGCATGTACGAAGAACGCCCTGAGAGGGAAACTGAGACAGTGAGCTTTTGCACTCTAGGTGTGAAAGGGTGAGACTAGGGAGGAGTGATCAGCACCCAGAGGGATAGAGACCTGTGGAGAAAGCTGCATAGGAGACCGCACAAGGAGGGAGGGAGCCAGGGAAAGAAATACCTGATTTGGCTCTGCTCTCCCTTCTCCCACCACAACTCGCCTCTGGCCAAATCCAACAAGAAGACAGAAGGCAGGAGAGTCGCTGAGATAGTCCTGGCATGGTGGCCTCCCCAGCCAGGCAGGTGTGAGCAAGGGGGTGCGGTGGAGCCAGAGAGGCCAGTAGCATCCCCCGCACTGTGGCTAAGGACTTACACTGAACTCCTCTCCCCTCCTGCCCAGGGTCACTCCCATGCCAGCCCTACCTGCCTTCTTCTGTGAATCCAGTCCTTCTCACCGCAGCTCCCCTGCTGTGGTCCGAGCCATTCGCCTTTTCATACCTCATGACTGTGGTCCCTCTCCAAACAGCCCCCTTCTCCCATTTAAAAAGAATGCAATCTGGCGGCGTGCAGTGGCTCAAGCCTATAATCCCAGCACTTTGGAAGGCAGAGGCGAGAGGGTTGCCTAAACTCAGGGGTTTGAGACCAGTCTGGGCAACTTGGTGAGACCTCGTCTTTACAATAAATCAAAAAACAAGCCAGCTCTGGTAGCGTGAGCGTGTAGTTCCAGCTACTTGGAGGGCTGAGGCAGAAGGATTACCTGAGCCCAGCAGGTCTATGCTGCAGTGGCCGTGAGCATGCCACTGCACTCCAGCCTGGGCGACAGAGTGAGAGTCTAACTCAAAAGAGAAAAAAAAGAAACCCGATCTTTATGAAACCCAAAGAATAATTAGGTGTTTTTTTGTATGTTCATAATGGAAACGTACAAACCTCCACAAAAGAAAATGCTGCTGAATACTAAATGCAATAGGATGTTTGGCAGCTCTTTGTGCAATGACTTACAGGTTTATCAGTTGATGTACAGAAATTTTCAAGTAACATTGCTGAGTAGAAAGCAAGATGCAGAGAAGTTAATAAAACACATGGTTTTTTGTTAAATAAGACTCTAATAGTACATATAAACATCACAAGTCGGAAGATAGAGAAAGGTAGACAGACAGACAGTTATTATTACAGATTTTATTTATTAGGGCAGTTTTGAGTTTACAAAAGGATTGATCACAAAGTATAAGGAGTTCCCCTACACCCTTCTAAGTCCAATGTTAACATTCCTTCGTTTTCACAACCCTTCCTCAACATTCCATGCCACTAAAAGTAAAATCCAGAGTTCTTATCCTGACTTCCGGGGCTGTCTGTGATCTGTCTATACTCAGATCTCCTCCTCCACCTCTCTCTTTCTCACTCCTTCAGCTGCAGGGTCATTGGTCTCCTCGCTGTCCCTTCACCCAAAGAGTACCCCAACAGCTAGCGCAAACCCACGCCCCTCTAGTTGCACCAGGCACAGTTCACATGTTGCCTCAGTGGAGCTCCATCCAGGTCCTCCCGTGAAGGGACCAGTGAGCCCCACCTAGGGGCTTCCTCTGGGTGCTCATCCTGGCCCTCCTTTCTGGCCCTTCTTAATCCTGGCTTTCCATCTTCCTTTTCTTCTGCAGACCCTTGCTGGCTTCAGGCCTGCCCCACATTCCCTATGCTATGACGTGAATGTGGGCAGAACAGTCTCACTCGGTCTGACCGCTGGACTGGGGGTTCTCAGCTACTTATTTGCTTGTCAAAGGCACTAAAAGATCTTGGTCACGGGCACCTCTGACACTGGGCGGCTCTCTCTTTGAGTCCTGAATCCTTCCCCCAGGAAATAAAAAAAAAAAAAAACGGGCAAAGAAACTCAAGAACCTGGACTTTTAGTGAGACTCAGTTTCCTTGGCGTTAAAACAGGGCTAAAGGAGGTATCCATTTCAGAGGAACATCCTGAAAATGGAATGCAGAGAAAAGACTCAGGACAGTAGCTGGTTACAGTGTAAATATTCAGTCAGTTTCGCCTCTTTCATCATTCATCCAACTCTGAGAAATCTCTTTCTTATTGCATTTTTTTTGCTTCAGGGAATTGAATTATGCTGCTAAGTAGGAAGCAAATCCTTCCCAGAAGCCTAGGAAGCAAGGATGGTGCCTCGTCCCTCTTCTGCTTTTTCTTTTCCTTTTCTCCTTTCTCTCTCTCTCTCTCTCTCTCTCTCTCTCTCTCTCTCTCTCTCGCCCACACACACACACACACACACACACACACACCTTCTTTTAGTTTTCTTTCTTCCTTTCTCCTTTGTTTTCTTTTCCTTCTATCAATTGTCCTCTGTGTTGCCAATGTGGATTTTCCCTGCCCCAAGTTCTCCCATATTCTAGTAGCTGTTATACGAACATCTCTTTTTGCATTTTTGTGAGGCTGGCTTGTCCTAACCAGCAAAAGTGATATTCAATGCAATTTCCTCATGAAGGCAGTTTTACCCTAGTTCCCTATCTCCATGGCCTCGGAGCCTCAAGCCTGCCAGTCCTCCACGGGACCTGTAACTTGGGATGGGAGGCATAGACCCCAGCGGTCTCATCTCACTGGTCTTGCTGGCTCCCTTGGCAACACACAACAGGCCTGATCAGCCACCAGGCCCCAAGACCAACTCGGGCTTCTCCAAGCTGTGCGTCTCTCAGGCCTTGAGGTCTCCTTTGTCTCAGGTCCCTCTGTCCTGGGAGTGGCTGTTTGTTCCAGCACTTTGGTTTGGACAGGAAGCAAGAGCTTCCGGACAAACTGGTGACCAGAAGACTCTTCCCTTAGGAACAACGGGTCCCGTTTTCTGTGGCCTTTTTATAAATTTTAATCTTCTTCCTTTGGCAAACTTCCCCTCTCTCCCGTGACTGAAGGACAAGGACAAACCAGCCCCACAAAATAGACAAAACCCTTCAAATTGTCGCCTCATCTTAGAAAAGCCCTCGTTACCTCAGCGTTTTCTTATTCTGTAGAGGAACGCTGGGACAGAGGCAAAAAATTCATAATCTGAATTTCCAGATTTTGAATTGTATTTTGAATTGTATTTTCTGGTTGTTTTCCAGAAAAGAAAAGTGTCAGTGCTATAAGAAATTTTCATGTGTCAAGATCTTTTCCTCCTACATGGAATTTTTAGTGAAAAAACGAGTCAATAAAATAATTTACCTTTTAAGTAAAATGTGTGTTTGAGAACATAGATGAAGAAAATGCCATTCTCAGCCATCTTTTGTTTATTTTTTTTTTTGAGGGTCTTATTCTATCATCCAGGTTGGATAGAGTACAATGTCATGATCATAGCTCATCACAGCCTCAAACTCCTGGGCTCCCCTCTTCTCAGATTCCCAAATAGCTGGGACTATAGGCATGCGTCACCACACTTGGCTAATTTTTTAAAACTTTTGTAGAGATGAGTTCTTGCTATGTTGCCTAGGTTGGTTTCTAACATTTCCTGCCTTGGCCTCCCAAAGTGCTGGGATCACAGGAGTGAGCTACTGTACTAGAACTGTGTTTTGTTTTTCTAAAGTGTAAAAAAAAATACTGTGTACATTTGCAAATGATTCTACTCCAAGAGGGCAAATATTTCAATCCTAAAACAGAAGTACACACTCCCTGAGAAACAACAGTAACTTCACTGTGTGTGTGTGTGTGTGTGTGTGTGTGTGTGTGTGTGTGCGCGCGCGCGCGCATTCATTCAAGCCTTGTAGCTGGGAGTGGAGTGATGTGGAAGGGACCATTGTCACCTCCAAGTTATGGCAAGAAAATACAGAGCACAGACCTTTGACGCTAATTTATGATATTGCCTTGTCTAGGGGCATAGTCTCAAGTTATATCCATCTTTCCATTTATCCATCTATCTATCCATAATTCATCCATTTATCAAAAATGCATCCGTACATTTATTCATCCATTCATCCATCTACATATCCTTCCATTCATCCATCATCCATCCATCCGTCTATCCATCCATTCATCCATCCATCCATGCATCCATCTGTTCATCCATTCATCCACTCACCTAATCATTATTGAGTAATTGTTCCATGCCAGACAATATGTTCTGTTAGCTACATGTAATTCTCATTTAATCTTCACAATAACCTCATAAGGTAAAGCACTTGTTATTATCTTCTAGGTAAGAAAACAAAGGCTTGAAGAAGTTAGTATCTTGTCCAAGTCATGTAGCTGCAAGAGGGTGAACTGGAATTCATTCTCTCATTATCTAACTCCAAAGCCTGAACTCCTTCTGTCATATCATGCTTACCTGGAGGGTGGAAAGAGGGAGAGGGTGTCAGGTAAAGGATGTTAGGGACAAGAGGGGAAGGGACTAGGATGATTTCTAGTTTAAAAGAGCATTAGTGGAAGAGATTATCCATCCATGAAAACTGTAAGGACTGGAGAAGTTTTGAGATATTTACTGAGCTCCTGCAATTTAACATTTAACATGTTAGAGATAGAAATTATAGATTTAATTATTTCATTAGCTACTAATATTTGATCTAATTCCATAAGTGGTTTATGGGACATAGAAAAAAAATGCTTAAAAATAACCTAAATAATATGATGATGAACTTGCACATTATAAAGGGAGGTCGAGACTAGGGAGTAAACATGAGGCAGAAGCCCAGATCAAACAATTTCAACACAGTTGCTTTGACTGGGTCAGGTGTTTAGCTCTGAGCTTCCTGGTGGCTAAAGTAAAAAGGGAAACAGAATCAGTCATATGATTTTTATTGCCCACATGAAGAGGAGTTCGCACTCTGGTGAGCAGAGGTCAGAAAACCCAGCCACAATGGTACCTACAGAATGGTCAAAAGTAAGGCAATGTAGTCATGGATTTCAGTGCAGTATGGAAATGTGTCTCAAAGGAAAGAGAAAGGATTTTAAACTGGAGAGTACAGTGGTGTCGGTTCTCAATCTTTAAGCATTTGATTTTCTTCAATTCTGCAGCAAGAAATTTTTTTTTTAATTTTGCATAAGCTTTTGGAAAATGTAGGCTCTTTTAAATAAAAGTTTTAACTCATCTAAATGACAGTAGCTTTGTAGACATGCTTGTATATCAAGGGAGATAAAGAGGAGTCTCAGTTGTTTAGCATTCGATTCTGGAACATCATAGACACTAAATTAAAATTTGTCAAATAAATGAATAGAATATGAACAAGGTGACAATTAAACGAAGAAACACAAAGGGCAAATGGACTAAAACATTATAAATTCTGCATTCAAATTCAGGAATATTTGATTTCTGAACTTGTGTCCAGCCACTAAACTAAGCTGCCTTTTTCAGTGACTCTATACTTTGAATTTGAACTTTCAGGTGCTCCTGCTAGTGTTTGAAAACATTTAATAGCTTACTGGTTTTTGCACATGTTGATTCAATTCCTTTGACAAAAGCAGGCAGCTTTTTAATCAAGTTTATGGAGGTGTAATTATGTATACTGTGATATGTGCAGTTTAAGTGAACAATTTGATGGATCTTGATGAGTGGATGGTCCCAAATAACCACCACTCCAAAGAAAGTAAAGAATGTTTCTGTCACCCAGAGAGTTTGCTCAGATCGCCTTACAATTAATCCCTCACCCCTCTCCACGGGCAAGCCCTGACTGAGCTGATGAGTTTTTAACCTGTTTTTCATGTTGTTCTTAAGGTTAAGAGTTAAATGAAACAGAAGGGTTTTTTTGTTTGTTTGTTTGTTCGTTTGTTTGTTTGGGATGTCTCCCAGGCTGGAGTATAGTGGCACAATCACGGCTCACTGAGTTTTGACCTTCTGGGCTCAGGTGATCCTTCTACCTCAGCCTGCCGAGTAACTAGTCTTGCACCGCCATGCCCAGCTATTTTTTTGTTTTGTTCTGTAGAGACGAGGTCTTGCTATCTTGCATAGGCTGGTCTTGAACTCCTGACCTCAAGGAATCCTCATGCCTCAGCCTCCCAAAATGCTGAGATTACAGGCGTGAACCACGGTATCCAGCCGGAACAGAAGGTGTAAAAGCTTTGAGGCTATTTGTCAAGTCTAATGCCCTTATTTTAGCACTGGGTAAACTAAGGCCAGCAAGCTTGTCCTAGGCTAGTCTATTGCCAAGTTGAGGGAATTATTCAGGTCTCATGGGCCAATGCTCTCCCGACTATCTGTTCTGTCTGAGCTACACTTGGTCTTACAGCCATGGGCTCCTGGGAGGGGGCTTGACTGAAAGAAAAAAATGACACTTTTCATTGAAGTTAAAAATTGCAGTGGTGGTTGAAATTATTTTGAATTATCCTCAGAATTATTAAGAAAATGATACCTTAAAATAAATGTTTGAAAGAAAAGAGTTTTGTTGGGAATAATACCTCACAGCCACTTCTCAGAAGTCCAAAGAGAGAAGCAAATTAAGAGATGCCCTTCAAGCAGTTGGAAAGAAAAAAAAACACAGAGTTCCTAATAAATATCTCACCAATCCAATTATACCATTCAAATCGAAGAGAGAAAAATATGGTATCAAATATAATGAAAGTTTTCTTTTCTATCGAAAACACATCCTGCTTCTCTTGTCCAGTGCTGAAGGGGATTTCAAAGTCAGCTTTTCTAGGAGAAGGGGGATAAAATGCCATGTAAATCAAAGTGAAATAATCAAATTTTTTCTGGTGGAAATAACTTCGGTTGTTTGATGTAATTTTGACTCTCAGCATAATTTCAGCATCCACACTGAGGTTAAGGGACTGGGGTATCTCTATGAAATTTGTATAGTGAGAGTTTGCTAATCAGGAAAATCTATCTCGGACATTGAATACAATGTGGTCTTATGTATTTTAGGGTAAAATAATGATTTCTACCAGATTCACTGCCAAGAGAAAGGCAAAAAAGACCTGGTGTCCATTGTAGTGGGGTTGACCACTGAATGTATGGCCGCCCAGAGCCTTGGAATGTGATCGTATTTGGAAATAGCGTTGTTGAGATGGAATTAGCCAAGATGAAGACATACTTCACTAGAGTGGTCCCCAAATCTAATGTCTGGTGTCCTTATAAGATGAGAAGGGAACACAAGGACAGAAACGCAGAGAAAAGAGGGATGTGACAACAGAGGCGGATATTGGAGTGTTGCAGATATAAGCCAAAGAACGCCAAGGGATGCTGGCAACCACCAGAAACTAAGACACACACATGGGACTATTTCTCAGAGCTTTCAGGCAGAGAGCGACCTGCTGAAACCTTGATTTAGGTCTTCTGGCCTCCAGGACCAGGAGAGAATGAATGTCTGCTGTTGTAAGCCACCTGTTAAAGGCACCCTTTACGGAAGCCCCAGGAAAAAAATGTGCTGGTGTTGGATCAGACTCTTTCTGCTTAGAAAAGCAATAACGGGTCCATGGTCAAGGGATATGGGAGATAAGTTTTCCCAAGCAAAAGAACTGGGTTTTCAGTATTTTGAGGCATTAGTTGAGATTCCTCTAGATACCCTCTGAGAAGGTCTACCTACAAATCCACTCCAGTGAGAGGCAGAAACCTGGGTGAATCCTAAAACTTCCAGCAGGAAACCAGTCTGCATCCCTGCTGGGGCTTGGTCTATTCTTCTAGTGAGAAGCCATGGGGAGGCTGACACTGTGCATCTCTACCAGAGACATGCTCTGAGCCCTGGATATGTTTACTGGGGAGTCATTCAGACCCCTTTTCTGCCTGGAGCCACCCATCCTCCCTGGGAGATCTGTCAGGTCATAATCTCTACCCTGGTGTGAAGAAATTGTTTAGAAAGGGAGCAAGAAGAGGGGGACATCTGGGGTCGGGAAATTTGCTTGAAAAGTAACCACTGGGATCTGACACATGGTGTCTGCCCTTCTGCAGAGAGAGGTCTTGTTGTGATACTCATGTCTGGGTTACCATAACCTGGTAGGCTATCCTACCTAAGACAGGTTGGTCTAATCCCAAAGGGCATGCACCTTCTAGTAGTTAACACCATTCCACGAAGAATGATTGTTCACAAATCTTTAGTCTCTCTCTCTCTCTCTTTTTCCCCCTCTCCATCCCACTCTCTTGCCCTCTCACCCTCTCATAGGATTAAGCTTCTACGTTGGTTTTTTGTGGTTCCTATCACAAATTACTACAGGCTGGGTAGTTTAAAACAACAGTAATTTATTCTTTCAGAGTTCTGGAGACCAGAAGTCTGAAACTGAGGTGCCAGCAGGGCCAGGGCTCTTCTGGAGGCTCTAGGGAAAGATCCATTCTTTGCCCCTTCCAGCTCTGGCTACTGCTGGCTTTGTTTGGCTTGCAACAGCATCTCTCTCTCTTCTGTCTTCATATCGCCTTCTACTCTGTGTGTCTGTCTTTGAACTGTCTCTGCTGCCATACTCTTATAAAAATATATGTGATGCATTCATGGCCAACCTGTATAACATGGGACAGACTCCTCCAAATTTTTAACTAAATAACATATTTTGCCATATACAGTAATAGTCACGAATTCTGGGGATTAAGACATGGACATATCTTTTGGGGGAGTGTTTTAGTCCCTTGAGATTGCTATAACAAAATACCATAAAATGGGTCGCTTATCAACAACAGAAACATAACTCTCACAGTTCTGGAACTGGGAAATCTACAGTCAAGTTGTCAGCCAATTTGGTGTCTGGTGAGGGCCCATGTTCTGGTTTATAAATGTTGCCTTCTAGTTGAGTCCCCATGTGGTACACACTAATCCCATTCCTGAGGGCTCCACCCTCGTGAGCTAATCACCTTCCAAATCCCTGATACCATCACATTGGTGATTAGGTTTTAACATACAACTTTTAGGGGAACCCAAATATTCAGACCCTAGCAGGGAGCCACCCTTCAGCCCACTACAGCTCCCGTGCCATGTTGTTTTCCAGTGGCTCTCCGTATGGTAAGTGGATTGTCTTTCAGCTTTCATACATTTCTACTCACCTCTGGCACTCCTGCCACCTTGTGTTGGGACAAGTAGGTCCCAAGTGGTGCCAACATCTACATTCTGTGATAAGAATGAGAACCAAGAGTAACAGACCCAGCCTGGTCTGCAACTTGGAGCACAGCTGATGCAGCCAAGCCATGAACTAAAGTTCTAGTAATAAGCACTTGTTATTGTACTCTATAGAGATCTGGAGCTGCTTGTTACACAGCAAGGATGACTAATACAATGAAGGTTGAAAGTTGGTCTCAAGTAGGCTCTGACATATTTCTGTGCTTTGGGGTATGAAAGGTCCCCTGAAATGCCTGTGCTATCTTGTCTATCTGGGGAGTGATTCCTACCCTTCTTCCTCCAAAAAGGCGTAAAAACCCCAGAGGAAGGGTCTTGGAAGTATGTTCCTGTAATTCCCTATCCACACATCTACCTTGCCCACTAGACTAGCCTCAGAGTCAGAAATGGTACTGAACTGTCTCTGCATACTCATGCCTAAGGAAAGGTTTTGGGAAAGGATGGTGATGTCGTTTGCATATTGTCGCTCTAAATCGCATATTGACATAGCATACCTAACGTCAGAGGTGGGGCCTAGTGGGTGGTGATTGGGTCATGGGGGCGGATCCCTCATCAATGGTTAGGTGCAGTTCTCTTGGTAAGTAAGTTCTCGTTCTGTTAGCTCACGCGAGTGTTTGTTTCAAAGAGACTGGCACCTCCTCTCTCTGACTTTTACTCTCGCTGTGTGACACACACCCCTCTCTGCAGCCTCCGTTGCCTTCTGCTGGGAGTCTAAGCTCCCTGAGGCCTCTCCAGAAGCTGAGCAGATGCAAGCACCAGAAATAAACCTCTTTTCCTTAGAATTACCCAACCTCAGGTATTTCTTTATAGCAATGCAAATGGACTAATGCACAAAATATGGATGAGCAAATGGCTGGAGTATTCCTAACCTCTAAATGCCACAAGAGAAGAAAGCACTTTTGTAGTGATCCGGGATCACATAGGGGTTACATGCAAAGGCTCCGGAAGTAAACTGGGTTTGAATCCCATGCCTTGCACTAACCAGGCATGTGAACTTGAGCTAGATGTGATACTTAACCTTTCTGTTTCTTTCTGTTTCCCCATATGCAAAGCGAGAATATGAATAACCTCCACCTCACAGGCCTGGTTGTGGGCTGCAAAGGTAGCATTAAACTCTTGGCACAGTGGTGGGCACCAGGTGGGAGCTATCTAAGCGAGCTATGTGAGTCTTGGCACACTGCAGTCCACAGGCCAAAACTAGCCTGTAGCCTGTTTCCTCATGTCCTCAAGCTAAGAATGGTTTTTGCATTTTGAAATTGTTGGAAACAAATTTATTTTTTCTTTCTCCCCTCCTTTATTTTTTCTTTTTTTTTAAATTTTAGAGACTGGATCTCGCTGTGTTGTCCAGACTGGTCTCGAATTTTGGGGCTCAAGTGATCCTCCTGCCTCCGCCTCCCAAAATGCTGAGATTGCAGGCGTGAGCTACCATGCCCTGCCAAAATTTCTTAATGTGGTATTATTTCACAACATATACAAATTATATGAAACTTAGATTCTAGTGCCCATCAAAAAAGTGGCTCGGTGGCTCAGCCTGTAATCCTGCGCCTTTGGGAGGCTGAGGTGAGTGGGTTGCCTGAGCCCACAGGTTCGAGACCCGCCTGGCAGGCAAGATCTCATCTCCACAATAAATCAAAAAATTAGCCGGGCGTGGCAGTGCGCACCTGTAGTTCCAGCTGCTTGGAAGGCTGAGATGGAAGGATCGTCAAAGCCCAGCAGGTCGAGGCTGCGGTGGCCGGGAGCGGCCACTGCACTCCAGTCTGGGTGACAGAGTGAGACTCCAACTCAAAAAAAAAAAAAAGCAAAAACAAAAAAAGTGTTCTTGGAATCAGCCACCCCATTCATAGGCATAAGCACCTGTGGCAGATTTTGTGCAAGAGCTGAGTAGGTACAACGGAGACCACATGTAGCCCACAAAGCCTAAAATATGTAGGTGATAAGGATGGGGGATAAAAGATACAATTTGCTCCCTATTGATCTCAGTAAGTCATTGCCACCTCCAGCTTTACTTAGTCAGTGTGCCCAAGTACCAAGCACCAGAGCTGAGGCACCAGCACTTCCTCCCTGCGTGGCCGCCTCAGGCAGTCAGTCCAGTGATGATTTCTGCACAAAATAGCACAGATGAGAAGTACCACTGAGTTAATCTTGAGTGGGGATGGCGGGGAAGGAAAACCCAAACCTTTCTCATCTCCCATCCCTTTATTTCTGTCCTCTCTGTGCAGCCTTCACTCCTCTCACTCCTGATGTCTTCTAGGTAAAGTGGATGCATCAAGAAGAGACAGACAGAGGGGCAAAGATTACAGGATTCAGGGGTGACATACTCACCACATTCTGAGCTTCCCCCAGTCCATTGTGGAAAATTCAGATTTTCTGCTTCATTACCTCGTCACTAATTCATTATATCATTCAGTAATCCATGAATATGTCTTCACTAAATGTTCATTATATGCCAAAGATTGTGTCAGGTACACCAGGATGGACACACTGTTCTAGCTAAACTCTTGGTCTCTAGGCCACTGCTGGTCCATATGAGGCCTCTGGGGTGAATTAGATTAAGGCACCCCCACCTCCTGGCAGAGTGTATGGTTTAGCAAATGTACCAAGAGCTAAATAGAAGCCCAGTTTATTTTCCATGCAGTGCACAACCAGCACAACTGTACATGGCAGCACAGCTGAGTCTCCTGGGAAGCACTAGTAACTAAAACAGACAGGGGAGACATGATGTAGGGAAAGTTGAGGGGCACACATGGCAGAATCTGACCCATACTAGTCACAGAGAGGTATCTTCTAAGAGAAGACCAATATCTACAGCAGTTTAACAACTAGACAATAAGTCTTTTACTTCCCGTGTTAGTGTTTGTTTTAAATATGAGGATCCATAGTCACAGAGAGGTCAATGAATCCTTTGCCAGTTTCTGAAATCTCTTTTGTAAAGGAGACTGAGAATTAATGTACCAGCATTTAGGCCTTTCTTTCTTTCTTTCTTTCTTTCTTTCTTTTGTCGCTGTCTTACTATCTCACACAGGCTAGAGTGCAGTGGCACCACCACAGCCAGCCTCAACTTGCTGGGCTCAGGCGATCCTTCTACCTCAGCCTTCCAAGTAACTGGAACTACAGGTGTGCACCACCATACCTGGCTGAGCCCTTTTCAACACAGTCACTGGCATTGCATGTTGGTGGAGGCACTAAATGACTTAAGACAGTTGGGAGATAGAGGAAAGATGTTCATAATTATTATTGTTGTTATTGTTATTATTATTCAGATCACATAAATCATTACACTCACTTAAGTTTCTGCCTCAACCAAGACCAAGAATGATATCAACTGTTGCCCACTGGTACTGTATAGAACCTTGAATTGTAGCTTGCAAGGAATAAAAAATTATAGGGGTTTATCACAATCAGATGGTCAGTTTCTGGAAAATCAAAATGCACTTTGCTGTAGAGATGAATCTGCCTGCTAAACCCCACTGGTGTGTGTATGTCCATAGACCCCCTTGTTAGTTCAGTGCTGGCGTTTGGGATGCCTCTGGACCCTGGTGTCTGCATTCGGAAGAGAGCTTTCCCCCGTGAACCCCTCCTTTGAAAACCAAATCAATATGGATCTCTGGATCCATGGAGACCAAGGCAGAGCTCCAAGTCTCATTATATAAGACCACAGCAAGGAGCTGCTCTGTTAATAAAACTAAGGGAATTTCTAGTAGCAGCTGTGATAACAGAACCTGATGAGTGTCACACGGGGAGAGTAATAAAGAACAAAGAATTTAGGTTGTGTCTTTGAAACTCAATGTGCACGACAGTTCTAAGCCTGCTGATTGTGCTAGTCAGTGCCAGAAATCCCCACCCAACTCAGAAACCATAGCTGTCTAGAAGCCTTTCTTGAGTCCCATATTTGCTATGACAGCATATAGAATCTTCCCAAATGACCCTTTTCCAAAATGCAGCCCAACAGTTTGTTTCCCTATTCTTCTTTTTTGCCGCATTTTTTTTTCTGTTAAGGCTTATTACCATCTGACATGACGTGTGTATTAGTTAGCTATGGCTGCATAACGAACATCCCAGCACTTAGTTCCTTCAAAAGAGCAACATTAATATCTCATATTTTTTGTGGGTTTGGGACTTGGGTATGGCTTTGCTAGATCCTCTAGCCCAGAATCTCTAACAAAGCTGCTAGAAAAATGGTGGCCACAATTGCGATTATCTCATGACCCAACCAGGGAAGAACCCAGCGGGAATCACCAGAAGTCATTTTATAAGTTGCCTATCAAGTAACTTCTTTTAATTATTTATTTTCATATCATCACCATCCCATAAAACATAAATACCATAAAGACAGAGATTTTTCAGGTTTGATCCTCTTTATGTCTATGGTGCCCAGAATTGAGCTTGACACATGGTCGATTCTCAAATATTTTTGTGTGAATGGACCAGTGTAGACACCGCTTCTACTCCTCTGAGAAGTCCTATGCATGTTTTATTTCTTTTACTTCATCAGGTTGAAGGAACTTGGAGAATTTAGAGTGTCAAAAGGCTGAGACGGTATAAAAACTAAAAGAAAAGATTCGTGTTAACAGTTGTAGCAGATAGAATAACGGCTCTTCAAAATGTCTAATCTCCTAATCTCTAGAACCCAAGAATATGTTACCTTACAAGGCAAAAAGGGACTGTGACATAAGAAGAAATATATATTTGATCTCTGACCCTGGTTTCTGGCACAAGTGTTTCCAAATCCCTTGGAATTTCCTGACTGATACAAGTAAGAGGAATTGGGAATTGGGAGCTCCACTGAACCATGCCCAAGGTGACTCTTGGAGAATGGAGGATGACTGCCAGAGGAACCAATTGTATGCTTAGAGGTTTGGAACTTTCAACCACACCCCTCGACCTCCAGGGAGAGATAAGGAGCTAGTAATTAGGTTCAATTACCAATGGCGATTTAATCAACCATGCCTACCTCATGGAACTGCCATAAAAACTCCAGACTCCTGGGTTTACAGAATTTCAAGGCTTGCGAACACATCAAGGTGCTGGGCAGGGGAATAGGGGCAGGGTACCCAAAGAGGGCATGGAAGCTTCACACCCCGCCCACCATACCTTTCCCTTTTCCCCCCTCATCTCTTCCATTTGACTGTTCCTGGGTTGTACTCTTTATAATCAACCGGTAAGTGTAAGTAAATATTTCTCTAAACTTTGTAAGCTGTTCTAGTAAATGTTAGAATGCAAGGAGGAGTCTTGGGAATCCCCAGTTTATAGCCAGTTGGTCAGAAGTATAAGAGGCCTAGACTTGTGAAACGTCTCATGGGGCTGAGCCCTTTACTTGTGGAGTCTGCAAAACTCCAGGCAGCTCATGGGAAACCTAGTCAGTGTCTGCTAGAAGTGGGAGAATTGGCTGGTATGGGAAAAACTCTCACATATTTGGTGTCAGAAGTGTGTGCAAATGCAGTAGAGAGACATCGTTTTTTTCTTCTTAGGGACTCTGCAGATGTGATTGAGATTATAGACCCTGAGGTGGGAGATGATCCTGGATTATCTTGGGCAGGGGTGGAGGACATGAGTCCTTAAAAGTGGAGAACTTAAAAGTGTAGAACCTGTCCTGGGTGTGATCTGAGAGATGGAAGCATGAGGAGGATTTGATGCCCTATGGCAGGTTCCAAGATATAGGAGGCTGTGTGCAAGGATAGAAGAACGCCTTCTAGAAGGATAGGAGAGAGCCTCTCCTGCTGATGGCCAGCAAGGAGAAAGGGACCTCAGTTCTACAACTTCACAGAACTGAATTATCCCACCACCCTGAACAAGCAAAACCAATTCTCTCCCAGGTGCCTTTCAGAAAGGAACAAAGCTTGCTAACACTTCAGTGTTAGTTTGGGAAGACAAATACTGGACTTCCGACCTCCAGGACCATAATATAGTAATCTGTGTTGTTGTTTTTCACCAACAAGTTTGTGGTAATTTTTTACTGGCAGCAAGAGAAAACCAATCCCACCGTGTTCAAACAGCTCTGGATTCCTGGCTAGGCTAAGCATGATAGAAGGCATTGGAAATAGCAGTGGAGAGCTTTTGCATTTGCTGTCACCATGGAAATGACCCAAGGATCATAAATCTTAGGTCTTTTTGAAAGAGCCCGATTTTCAGGGAGATCCTGATAGAACCAGGGATTGTGGCCCTCAGGAAAGAACATTCCATTTTTATTAGCACACATCCACAAAAGATTAGAGACTCAGGGTCAGATCTTTGCTCTTGACAAGGCTTGGGGGGAGGGAAAGTTCTTTCCTCAGAACTTGTTTTCTCAAGGAGTATTCATGTCCTCCTTCCAGACCAACACAAAGAGACAGTTGTCATAAGAAATGCACACACATCTTTAAAAATAAATAAATCAGTAAATAAATAAAAATAAATGCCCTAAGGCAAACTCAGTTGACTGTCATTAACTCTGCCCTTTTTTATATCTTCAGGTGAGCTTATTAAAGTAAAAGAGCACAAATCAATGGAGTTTCACACAGTGAAAGCATCCATGTAACTACCACCTATGCCAAGATATAGATAATGACCAGCTGTGCAGAATCCCCCAAACGCCTCCCAATCACTAACCCCCCTGCCAGTATAATCTCTATCTTAACATCTAACATCAAAGATTAACTTTGCTGGTTTTCCTATTTTATATAAATGGAATGACATAGAATGTTCTCTTTTGTGTCTGATCTCTCTCACTCGTCAGTATGTTTGTGAGATTAATTGCATGTTGCACATAGCAATCGCTGGTTTATTCTCCTTGCTGAATAGCAAATGTATGACTAGACCACGATTTTCTTAACTTTTTTGCCACTGAGGGGCATTTCAGCCATTTCGGCTTCGGGGCTGTTGTGTATGGTGCTGCTATGATGTCCTTGTACGTTTCTTTTGGTGAATGTATGATCTATGCATTTATATTGGGCTTAATCCTGGGGCAAAGGGATTCCTGTGTCAAAAGCATCCTTTTCTCTTTTGCTAAATACAGGGAAGGAAGAGCTGGGGCGAGGGTGAGTCGAAGAACATCAATTGTGCAAATGCATGGTCAGATCTTGTCTTTATTTACAATCCCGATACATTTCTCATCATAGATTGTTTTCCATTCATTTTGATTTGTTGGTATTAATTCTAGTTTTGATTTTTGGTGCTCCATTAAATTTTTCATCCACAGTGAATGCCTCCCATCTCACCTGGATCCCAACTCGAACAAGCCTACTAAATGCCTCTGTGTCTACGTTCTTCACTCCTGGTCTAAAAGGTCCATTGGGGCTGTATTGACTTGAATGGACACTAAGGTACCCAGTCCTTAAAGCTCTACTGGCTCTATTTCATAGTTTATCTACCTGTGCTTTATTTCCAAATAAGCTCTTTTTATTCACAAATAACTGCACAGTATGCTCTGAGATTGGTTAGCTTGGGGAAACATATTCAGAGTTTGACTTTTAATTCATTCGTCTCTTGAGTTGGGGCCTCACCCTTGTTCTTGGTTCCAACCATGTTAAAACAGGGGGTCAGAGGAGATGTGCTGTTTATAAGAGCCTGGCAGAGTGGAGAGGCTGTGCTCACAGCCAGAATAGGTCCAAATGCTCCTCGCTAAAATTCCCCCCTTCTCCCCTTTCAAGAACAGAATGAGATTCTCAATTACCCAGTACCTGTCTCTCCAGCCAGCTCTATACCAAGGTTCACTTGAGCAGGTATCAGCCTGATAGCAGGAGACTTCTCAGGGCTTGGTTTATTGAGTTTAGGTAAGCAAATCCTCTCAAGAAAAATTGTTCATCAGCCAGCCTAATTTACTCGTCCAGAGCAGAACATTTTTTATCGTGTTACGTGCTTGTTGCTGGGTATTCCGGGCCTTGCAGCAGGCGTGCAAATCAAGGCTCATTTGCAGCCGGGAGGCAGGAGATACTAGGGCTTAGGAACTGAAGTTCTACGTGGGTTGCTGGTGATTGATTTCACTAAGGGGAAATGGGGCAGTGGTGTGACAACTTCAGAATCAGTGGGGACTTGGGACTGTAAAGCTGGCACCCTGCCTGTTTCTTGTGTCCCCCAAGGAAGAACTTGCACTGAGAATGCAGTCAGACTCCACAAGGAAAGATTTCTGTTTGCTCGTTGGTCTGGCAGGCCAAGCAAGCATTCTATCCTCACATCTATCATCTGCTTCATTCCAAGAAGCAACTACTACATCCCAGTCGCCAGATTCATATTCAGTTTGGTGTTTGCCCCAATTATGGTACTGATTGTACTTTTGAGTCTAGTCCTCAGGTCACTTTCAGCTGTCAGAGTATAGCCAGCTTCACATAATATCAGGTTGGTGGGTCTCAGAGGGCCTGTCCCACCTCGAACCCCTTGCCCTCCGCCTTCACCTTCACGCTCCATTCCTATCCTCTCTGAATTTGCACTTTGGATGGCATGTTTCTGCTTATCCATTCTCATAATTGTCTTTTCTGAATTTTCCGTTTACTTTCAAGGGGTTCATGTGCAGGTTTGTAGCATGGGTATATTGCGTGATGCTGAAGTTTGGGCTTCTATTGAATGTGTCATCCAAAGAGTAAGCATGGTTACCCAATAGGGAGTTTTTCAGCCCTCCTCCTCCCTCCCCCTCCCCATTTTAGGAGTCCCCAGTGTCTGTTGTTACCACCCTTATGCCCATGTGTATTCAGTGTTTAGCTCCCACTTATAAGTGAGAACAGGTGGCATTTGGCTTTCTGTTTCTGCATTAATTTGCTTAGAATAATGACTTCCAGTTGCATCCATGTTGCTGCAAAGAACATGACTTCATTCTTCATTAGAGCTGTGTGGTATTCCATGATGTATATGTATCATGTTTCCTTTATCCAGTTCACTGTTGATGGACATCTAGGTTGGTGCCATGTCTTTGCTATTGTAAATAGTGCTGTGATAAACATACAAGTTGTCTTTTAGGTAGAATGATTTGTGTGCCTTCAGGTATTTACCCAGTAGTGGGATTGCTGGGTCAAATGATCAATCTATTTCTAGTTCTTTGCATTTTCTCTAATTCTTAACATGATTTCTCCAATGTGCACCTTGTGTTTCCCTTCATTATCACAATTTGAATTTTGAATCACATTATCATCGGATGATAGCATGACCAAACATCCTCAGTAGACCACCATGCTTGGTCCTTCTTCAACCTTCCCCCTTGTCACAGAACCCACTGCTTGGGGCATGGCGGCCCAGGACAGGGATGGGGACCTGAACAATTAGAAATATCAGAACTGTGTCACCTTCAGCACTTTATTGTACAAAACAAATATATATCTATATTTCTTAATGCATGTAACACAGAAAATGAAAGCACTTTGTAGTCCTTTCCAATCTCCCCAACAGTTTGACATATGATTTTTCAAGTCTTATAATATATTTATGCATGTGTATATATACGTGTGTATATGTGTGTGTATGTGAGTATGTCTATATTCACTTAACCATATATCCGAGATATCTGTTTATGTTGGTTCATATATATCTGTCTTCTTTTTAATGGCTGGCAGTGAGTTGCATTGTATGATTGTATCATAATTTATTGATCCAATTAAAACCAGAAAATCTTTTTTTAGATCTGAAAATGTAATATATTTAAAAGTAAGTTAGAGAGAGAGAGAGAGAGAGAGATAAATTCACCTCCCCAAGGTAGGGGAGGGGCCAAAGTCAGGAAGCATGGCAACAGCCATAGCTCAATGAGCACATGGCCACACCAGAGTCTAGCGAGGCAATGGCCAAAACCAGAGTATCTTAAAGCCCAGTTAGTACTTTCAGGCCAAGAAATTCCCTCTCTAGCATCTCCACGGGATGCTAACCTAGCCCTCACAGGTCTTGGGTTTCCTCAGGTACAGGAAGTTTGATGGATTCCATTCTCTGGAGTGATTTCTGTATTTCTGCCTCATCCAGAAGGCTGGCTATTCAGTCAAGACAGAGGGAGACTTCCAGCATAGCCTGTGTCCAGGATATCTTAAAGATGTGCAGCAATTCAGGCAGCTTTCCCACAGAGTCACCATGGAGACATTAGGGATCCCCTACTGGTCATCCTGGTCCTTTTATCTTTTCCTCTATGTATTCTTATTCACTTCCTTGACTTTCATACCTGCTTTGGATTTGAAATACAGCTATCTCCTGAGTGTCTCCACCTTGCCACACACAGGTGTAGATGCTTGGATGCACCCTGTTCCAAACTGACTCCTCTTTCCTTCAAGTCTGCCCCAGCATTCCTGCCCAGCTGGACCCTCATGAGATACTGGCTTTTGTCCTTGTTGACTTTTACTGTTCACCTTATACAGCACTTCCCAAGCATTTCTGGGAGGCCTGCCCTCCTCCTCAGGCCTGTCATCAATGCTCGGATTCTGCCATTGCAGGTCCCCTGTCACCCTTGTCTCTTTCCAACCCACCTAGAGTTGCTGTCAGAAAAGACTCAACTGACTGCGTCCTATACAGACCTGTTCCGCCTGGCTCTCTATCTCTGTTACAGAGTAAACTCAAGGCCCTCGGTTGGCATAGAACCCCTCCATACCCTGACCCTCTGCCTTCCTTTCTAACCTCATCTTCTGCCCTGCAAAGGAGTTTAACACTCAACTGGACTTTGGCCACGCTGTCTCTTCTCTATCTCTTCTCCATCTCTTTTTTTCTTTTTTTTTTTTTTAAGTTGGAGTCTCACTCTGTCGCCCAGGCTGGAGTTCAGTGGACGCTCCCGGCCACCGCAGCCTCGCCTGCTGGGCTCCGGCGATCCTTCCGCCTCAGTCTTCCAAATAGCTGGAATTACAGGCATGCACTACCACGCCCGGCTGATTTTTTGATTTATGGTAGAGATGAGGTCTCACTGCCCAGGTGGGTCTCGAACCCGCGGGCTCAGGCAATCCACTCACCTCAGCCTCCCAAAGGCATGGGATTACAGGCTGAGCCACCGAGCCCGGCTCCATCTCTTTCTTTAGGTCTGAGAAGGTATTTCCCTCTTTAAGAGCCTCTCTTGATGACTTAGACTGGACTAGGTACTTCTGTTCTGTTCTCTAATAGGACAGTTCCTTGTCTGCTGTTTCCATTCCCTCCAGCAGAAAGATTATCCATTAGCACTCTTTCTGTGAATTTCTTCGGGAAAGCTCCTCTTACTCAGCTTTATATCCTCAGCTCTGATTACTGGAATGATTCATAACACATACTCAGTACACACAGGATGAATGGATGGTTGGATGGATGCATGGATGGATGAATGAAAGGATAGGTGGATGGATGGAAGGCTAAGTAGTTCGGTGGCCCAAATGGGTGGGTTGATGTGCAGATTGATGGATGGATGGGTGGCTGGATGAATGGGTGAATGGAGTGGGTGGATGGATAGATGAGCCAATTGATGGATGGATGGATGGATGGATGGATGGATGGATGGATGGATGGATGGATGGAGATTCTGAATAGTTGCCTATGCTACTCTAGTTTAGGCACCCACAAATGAAGCTGAGTAGTTTGAGGTTGCTCATTCCTCTAGCTTCATGGCACTATATTCTCTGCCCTGGAAGACGAACAGGGCAGTAGCAAAGTCTGGAAGGAGAGGTGACCTTCCTTAACTTTGCCTAAGGCGCAGCACCAGGAGCATCCTCTGTGGTGTTCAAGGGAACATTGATCCTCATAGTATGTTGCAGGAAGACTGATGAATAAAAAGTAGAGGGACTATTTTGAATACTGCACCCAACAAGAATGCCTCAGCCAGAGCAAAACACAGGAAGTAAGCCTACAAATGGCCGAAATGCATTCTGTTCTTAAAGGCTGCCTAACTGGGAGAGTACCTCCTTCAGTCTCTCTAATAGTGGTTATAATATTAATAATAAATACTTGCAGCCTACAGCATCAGGAGCACAATCTATGTTCCAGATATTACGTTCAACCTGCTCCCAGCATTGTTACAGTAATTCTCAGGGTGCACGAGGTGTTAGTGCAATGGAACATGACAGCCTTCCATTTACACAGGAGGATGTTGGGGTCTCCAGAACTTGTCCAAAGTTGCTCAGGTACTATGTGGCAGGACCAAACTCCAATCCCAAGTAGTCTCAGCCCAGATCTTGCCCTCCTAGCTACACCCAAAGGGTAACGGGCTGAGGGAAGAGGACCTAACATTTTGGGACACTCAGCACAGGGTGCTTTTTTCCCATGCTGGTCTCCTGAAGTCCTCACAGCAGGTTTCATTTTCTCCATTAACTAGAAGAAGCAGCAGCTTCATAAGGGGTTTCCTGGCTGACTGGTAAGTGGCAGAGCCAAGACAGAGCTTGTCACTCTCTCCCTCTCTCCCTCTCTTTCTCTCTCTGTTTCTCTCTCTGTCTCTCTGCCTCTCTCTCTCTCTCTCTCTCATCCCCTCCCTCTGTTTCACCCTCCCTCACTCGCTCCCTGCTCTTCCAAATGAGGATGGGCAGGATGAGTGATCCTCCATGGCAGCACCATGACATGTCACCCCAGGTCTCCAGGGACAGACTTTTTAAGTCCTGAGACTTCTACTTTTTCGATTCTCCATGCAAATACTTCTCCCCCTGATTTGTAACCACATCTCTCTTGGATTAGTGGATTGACAGGCTGTCTAATTTCCTTGTATCTTCTGGATCCAAGCGGTGTGAGCACAGGGACCTTATCCCCTGTGCAGAAAGATTCTCATTTAAAATACAGGCTGAAAAGATTTATTCATATGCAAAGATGAAAGCAAAGCTGTTTACCATCAGGTATGAGAGGGAGGGGCTCCCAGAGCCCACCCAGCTTCCCCATGACTTGGGTGTTCTGAGGTCTCCCAGAACTCTAGCCAAGGACTCTATCTTCTGAACTGAAGACTCAAAGAAGTGTTAGGTCTATGCATGCCGTGAGCTATCTCCTCCCCCTTACCCCCCACCTCCCCTTCACACACACCACTTGCATCTTGGGTAATAAAATAGAATTTTTCCTCCAAAGGGTGTCTCAGAATTATTCATATCTTTGGAGTAGGTCCAGATGGATAACAGGACTTCTTCCTGTTGCTTTTCTTCATTTTAAAAAATTTCCAAGTTGCCCCAAACAGAAAAAAAATGCCACCTTTCAGTCATTTCAGTTCTTTTTCATTAATTTTAAATTGAGGTTAAACAATGCAACTAAATGTGTAATTTTGAAGTGTACAACGGCGCCATGAATTTTTATGTTCACATATACCCATGCCTCCACCACTCAGATCAGAATATAGAATCTTCCCCTCACCCAAGAGGGCTCCCTCAGGCCACTCTCCTGTGGAGGCCTCCTCTAAATAACCACTGTTCTGACTTCTACCAGCACGGATTAGTTTTGCCTGATGTTACACTTCACAAAAGTGGAGTCACACAGGATGTGTTTTTCGTGCTGGTTCTTCATCAGAGATGGGTCCTTAGCATTGAGAGCTGGGGATTCTAAAACCTAATGGCCCCTAGTTAAAAGGTCTTAGTGAAAGCATGTGAAACAATGTCTTGGGGAAAAAGAGAGGAGCGTTAAGCCTCCCCATTCTCCCGCTACCACCACCACCAAGTGAAAATCACTGGGATAATCTGTATCACATTTGGGCAGTGTATTTAGGATGGACTGTTCAAAATATGCTAACTCTCTACTCAAAATACACTCTGTGGATGGTGCAGGGGGTCCTCAAAGCATCAGATGGCCCCAGAATAGCTACAATCACTGACTATGATAAAGCTTGTTTCTTTCCTATGTAGCTTTAGTCCACACAAGCTGAATAACTTTAAGGATTTATTTATTTTAGGGTAGTTAATGATTCTTCCTTTTTTTGTTATAGTTGTTGTTGTTTGAGTTGGGGTCTCACTCTGTTGCTCATACTGGAATGCAGTGGCATGATTACAGTTTACTGCAGTCTCAACCTCTTGGCCTCAGGCGATCCTTCAGGTGCATGCCACCACATCTGGAAAATTTTTTTTCATTTTTAATTTTATACAAGGTCTCGCTATGTTGCCCAGTCTGGTCTTGAACTCCTGCAATCTTGAATTCCTGCTGGTCTTGAACTCCTCAAGCAATTCTTCTGCCTCAGTCGCCCAATATGCTGGGATTGCAGGCATGCGCCATCACATTCGGCCGATTAATGATTCTTCTAAGTGATGTGTCAGTGGATAGCCAGTGGCCAAGTGAATCTGAGAAATATTTCATGTTCTCTCTCCATATTGGAGATTTATAAAGCCCATGATTAATTAAAGGAACTGATTTATCCTGCAGTAAAGATAGCTATTTAGCTTGGTTGAATAAGCAATAACCAAACATCATTGTCCACCGAACTTTCTTATGCTGGAGAACTGCTTTCTGCTTCATGGAGCTCACGTTTCCTGTAGCCTAGGTACGAAATCAGTGTTTGGGGGAAGGATTTTTGTTTATCTTTTAGTTCTGAGAAACAAATGGGCTCATTTGCATCTGTGTTTGCTCAGATTGTCTTGAGATTTTAAAAAAAAATCACCTTCAAAACTTTTTCAAATGTAAGTGAAAGTCAACATTTTGGAAAAGTTGATGATTTGTTTTATGTAAACTTCATTTTCCTTATTTTGCAGCTAATAAAAATACGGGAGATCAGAAATGTCCCTCTTGCCCACGACAGCACTTCTGCCTCTTAAAAACCATGATGGATGAGCCCAAAATGGAACGAGGGACACTGCGTTGACAGGGGAAGGTCATGGGTGAGCAAGGAAGCGATAGTTATCAGAGAGTCATCCAAGACACTCTATAATCAGATTGATTATCTCTTTTGACCTTTTCTTTTCCCTGTGATGTGTGCTGGAGCAATCAATAAGTGCTTCCAAAATTCCTCCATTATCCACAGTGGTCCAGATTTTTTGACTGCAAGAATCTTATAGTTTCATCAGTTAAACATCTCTCCAATTATTGGATGGATTCTTTATTAGTTTTTCAGCAGTAGTCATTTCTGCTAATTTGCTAATTCATTCATATGCTCTCTGCCAGCCCTGGCCGTCCATGGACCATTTTCAGCTTTTTTCTGTTTGGCCAGACACGAAGTCTGTGTGCTGCTTTTAGTTGTTTTAAGGCCTTTGGAGAGAAGGAAAGTTCAGGAGGGATCCGACAGCTCTCTCTGCGCAGAGACAAGCCACATTACAAGCTTAATGGGGCTTTTATATAATTTGATCTAAAAATTTTCAAGAGAGATCTTTTTAAGGAAAAAAACCCTCCCCAACATAGGGGTCTCTCATTCCATTTGGGACTTATCTCTCCTGATTTTTAGAGGCAGAAATGCAGTGATAAGCAAGAGAAGCATTTCTGGTCCCCTTGTAATTCAAAATTATTTACTCCCTGTTTTTTTGGTTTTTTTAACAAAGTTTTGTTTTCTTAGGTTGTCAGCTTGTGTTCATGAACTGAATTCACCTAAATTCAAGGTATAATCAACACACATTTCTAGCACTGTTATCATGTACTGGATTCTAAGAGGGAGTCTCAGAATGATAATCTCAACTCTGGTCTTCAAGGAACATTCAGTCTTTTTTGGAAAATCAGGGCATCTATATAAAAACAAAACAAAAAACAAAAACAAAAACTGACCATAATCTAATAATAGATGAGTGACAGAAATGGAAAGGGCGGTATTTATTGTATGTCAATCACTGTCCTAGTACCATAAATATCTTAACGTATTTACTTCTCAAACACCCCTGTGAGGCAGGTATTACGATTATTTCTTCTTAGTGGTGAGGAAACTGAGACACAGAGAGGTTAAAGCACTTGCCCAGGGTCCTGCAGGTAGTCAGTGGCAGAGGTGGGGTTTGAACACAGACTTGGAGGAAGAGATTACTGTTCCTAGAGGAAACAGGGTTATACTGAGTTTCTGCTATGTGCCAGGCCTCATGCTAAATTCTTTTATGCATTATCAGGTTAATTCTCATAAAAACCTAAGCAGGCAACGAACAATGATAAAAAAAGAAATAGTTAATAAATTGAGGTTCAGGAAAATTGAGCAGTTTGCCAGGGTCACAGACCTTACAATGGCAGATCCAAGGTGCAGATCCAGGTCTGCCTGATTCTAAATCCTCTTTAACTACTCCACGTGTGTTGCCTCTGGGAGGCCAGACCGCCAGTCATTTCCCTGGTTAAGTAGTTTTTCAAAAAAACGCATTCACACTGCGCACATGGCTCACTGTGAGCACACAGGCTCATACCTGTAATTCTAGGTCTTTGAGAGGCCAAGGCAGGAGGATCACTTGAGGCCAGGGGTTTGAAACCAGCCTGGGCAATGTAGCAAGACCCTGTATTTACACACACACACACACACACACACACACACACACACACACACACACACGCATGTGCACACACATCCCACCCTCCCCACACCCTCTAGTCATCAGCTGCTCAATTCACTCTAGTCCTGGAGTTTTGTCATCCACAAGCCACTGCGTGTAGCTCCCAGCTTGGCCCCTTTGTGAGAATGAAGCCCAAAGCTGGAGTGACTAGGGATGTCATAACTCCACCTTCACTGCAGACATCTGACCCAGGCTGCGACCTGAAATATGCCCTGGGCATTTTCCAAGAGAGGCTGTCTCCTGTGTCCCTTCTGGACATGAAGGGCTAAGTCCTTCCTTCCCCTCAAACAGGGACCAAGAACTATGAAGAAGACTGAACCTGGCTGATCCCTGTGGAGGACTCAGCCCAGTTGGTGTACATGTGATCAGACAGACTGAGTCACCTCTGAGGTCAGCGCAGTTGTCCTGGCTCTGCTTCTTTCTCTCTGCCGTGAGCCTGAGGCACTTGGCCACACTGGCTCCTGGGTGGGGAGAAGTGAGAGGGCATGAGGTGGAGAGGGAGTGGTTAAAACAGCCCTCATGGGCAGGTATTGTAAGTATCTCCCCCATTCCACCTTCACCACCAGTAGCCTAATAATTAGGGCATTCACTTGGGTCTTGGAGGACTAGAACTCTGGCCTTGATTCTGCTGCTTGCTTGATGGTTGACCTCAACCCTATCCCAATCTCATTGTCCCCAGGTAGAGAAATGGCAGGTAACAAAAGATTCCAAAAAGGGATGCTGGGCCATGAAGTGAGAGAGTGAATACCTGGTATCCACAGGTTGCTATTTCTGGCCTGAGCCTTCTCATCACAACCCCCACTCCCACCAATATCCAACACAACTTTCCCATCCATGGTGCTCCTGGTACTTGTCAAGACAGCCGTTGTTCCCTGAGGAGTGACTTGCAACCCAGTCTTGCCACCCAGGAGCCATGAAGAGAGCACAGAAGGCGAAGACGTACATGTCACTCTGCTTGTCCAACAACACCCCCATCACATAGCTCAGAGGATGAGACTGATTCTTTCTCAGTCTCCCCAAGACAGTCCTGCCTATCTAGCCTCAAAGCCTTCCAGGCTATGCCCCTCTCTCTCTACGGCAGCCATACTGAGCTTCTTTGAGTTATGTGAACCCAAAACCTTCCTCTTCTAGCAGGATCTTTGCATCTGTTGTTAGCTCTGCTACAACAAAGAAAAACACTTGTTTTCATTCTCAGTTGTCACTTCCTCAGAGAAGCCTCTTGACCTGGTCACTCCTGCCCATTCTATGTTCTTATAATACCAGACCCCTCTTCCGCTTAGCTCTTCATGTTAATTTAATGTCACTTCCCTCACCAGTGTGTCCACATCAGGTCAGCATGGACAATAGCTTGGTCCCTCCCTTCACTTCCCTTTCCTATCTTCCTTCCTCTCTCATGTCCTTCTTTCTTTCTTTCCTTTCCTATCCCAGTCCTGTCCTCTCACAACCACTGTATCCCTATGTACTCAAATAATGTTTGCACATGGAGATCCTCATGCACAATTATTGATTAATGGATGGAAGGAAAGAAAGAAGGAGGAAAGGAGGGAGGGATGGCTGATGCATGCCCCATTGTGTCTGGCATCCGCTGTGGGAAGCTGATGGCCCCTCCCCTTGGAACCCTCACTGGGTGCTTGGTTAGAGGCTGCTCTGACTGCAGGGTGCTGGGAGCCTGGTGATTACCTCCTGCAGTCACCAACCCATCCTGGGGCAGGGCCAAGCTGTGTGTGTGCTCCATGCTTCACTGACACATGGAAATAAGCACAGAAAGTTTGATGGTGCGTGGGAAGGGGCAGGTGGTGATGGAGGTGATGAACTCCTCATTCCGTAATGGACTGGAGACTTCCCCATCAGATTGTGCTCCCTCTTATCAAGCAGGAAGCTGGCAGGCTGTGTTTTAATCAATTGATAGCATCACTTGGCATCTAGCAGCCAGCTCAGGTTTCGTAAAAGACCAGGTCACAGATTTTCCAATCTCCAGCCTCATAGAGATTTCAGGTTGGGGGCAGAAGGCAGTAGGGAGGCTCCTCCTGGAACTTTGGAGAGGCGCCAAAGCTTTGCACTCCGTGCTTCCCCAACAGAAGGAAATGAAGACTCAGATAGAGGGGAAAAAAGAGAAGAAGGAAAGTGCCAAGAACGTTTTGAGGGAAATGAAACTGTCATATGACTGTGGTCTTCCCTTATTGGGAGGACGGGCTGTTAGCAACCAGGATGAGTCCTGCTCAAAACTGAAGTTCATTGTGTCTCTTTATGAAGGATCTTGTAGATTTGTCCAGCCCTCGGAAGCTACAGATACTTCTCACATCTTTCCTTTTCACAACTGGCACTTCACAGGCTTAGATCCGTGACCTAGCAGTTTCTGCTTTCACACTTTGTCTTCAGTGTCTTCCAGTTCCAGGCTAACCTCCTGTCTTGTGTGGGAATACTTTTTCCAGAGTCTGAATAGGTCACACACTGCTTCAATGGTAGCCTTTCTTATGTGCTGTTGAGATGGTGTCTCCCTGTGACTGTCTTTCTTACCCAGATGGAGGCTTCTCAAGGTGGTCTTGCTCACCATTCTAGTTCCAGGGTTAGCATTGGCTCTGGGATACAGAAGGAACTCAGGACATGTTTATGAATAAATGAATACATGAATGGATGAATGGATGAAGGGATCAATGAAAGTGTAGTGGATGGATGGATGGGTGAATGGATGAAAATGCAGTGAGTGGATAGATGGATGGATAGATGTACCAATGGGTGGGGGATAACTGGATGAAAAGATAGTAGATGAATGGATGGGTGGATAAATGAATGGATTGATGATGACTGGATAATAAGATAGTGGATGAATATGTGAATGGGTGGATGGATGGACATATGGATAGATGATGATTGGAAGAAAAGGCAGTGGATGAATGGGTAGAGATGAATGAATGAATGGATGGGTAGTGGATGAATGTGTGAATGGATGGACGGGTGGATGGATGATGAATGGATGACTGGCTGAAAGGTAGTGGATGAATGGGTGAATGGGTGAATGGACAGATGGATGGATGATATTGGAAGAAAAAGTAGCAGATAAATGAGTGGATCGATGAATTATATATGAATGAAAAGATAGTAGGGAGTTGAATGGGTGGATGGGTAGATAGTTGGATGGACATATGAATGGGATAGTTAGGGCAGGGAGCGATAGAAAGCCTGGGGTTAGGCTGAGGTGAGGCAGCATTCACAGTGGTCTAGAACCAGACTCTAGAGTCAGACTGGCAAGGTTTGTGAGTTTGGACATATCACCTGCTCACCTTAACACAAGCTTTTCTCTCATCTGCAAAATGGAATTGCAGTAGTGCCTCATTCAGATGATAATTGTGAGCAATGGGTGAGACACACCATCGAGAGTACTTGGCACAAACATGGCATGTAGGAAAAGCTCAGGAACTGAGAATGACATTCCTGATGACAGTGAAGAGAAGAAACAGGAGGAGCAGGTGGAGGCAGAACAGGCCCTGATGGTGAAGAAGGTGTGTGGAGCGTCTACAGTGGTCCAGGGTCCTTCAGATCCCCCCACCTGTGTAGCTACTCCAGGGTACCCTAAAAGTTCTCCCTTTCTGCTATGTTTGCTTTGGGACTTATCTAGTCTCCTCCCACAGCACTGCCACTTCACATAGCCTTATCTTGTTAAAGACCTTGCATCTCACCAGGTCAGCCCTTTCTCTTAGTGTACTACCTTGCACTTGACATATCTCATCTATTGGGTAGGGCAGGTTAACAGCTGTTAAAAAACACAAAAATATGCAATTGTATGCAACAGCATTAAATGAATGTGTTCCTGGTTGAGCAGATCTCCTCCGATGGTGGCTTAGGGATGCCAGAGTGTGACTCTGCCATTTTCCTAGATCCCCCATCCTCTTCTGGATTTAGCTAGCAGATGGAAAAAGAGATGGGGAGGGATCAAGTGGGAAGAGCTTGTGCCCCAAGTTGAAACCGGCATCAGTTACTTTACTTACATTCTGTTGGTCGGAACCAAGTTACATGGTCTTATTGGAACTGCAAGGGATTCTGGGAAATATCATCTTGCTGTTTTCCCAGAACAGGGAATGGGGTTTGATGAACACATAGTTGCTTTTGCTACAGCTGTCTTCCATGCCTATCTTTGACTGAGACATAGCCCTTTGTTCATGGTACCCTGACCCCACACCTCCAGGCTAACCCCGTCCAATCCTAGGTAAAGTTACCACTCCCCAACCCATTTACCCTCTCCCCATGGTGAATAGAATGTCTGAGTATCAGGATACTGGGAAGTCCAGCTCAAAAGGGCTTTGGACAGTATTTTTTCTTATATCCTGATGTCCCCACTCTTGAACTGTGGCTTAGAGGAGGGCCCCTTCCCCCCCTTCCTTTCTCCTTCCTCCTTTGCTTGTCCCAATCTGGGTCATACCAGTTTGTGCTTGGAGTTGGCTTTCTTTTTATTTTAACATCCAAACCAATTAAAAATGTATTTTGTAAAAGAATGAAAAAAAATTGTCTTTCACCTCAGCTGAGAATTCTGCCTGCCCAATTTCACCTGGAAAAGAATTGAAACCGACAACATGTTACTAATTGGGGAATTTGAGCAGTCCCTTCTGTGTGGCATGGGTTTTCAACAGACTAACTCCGGCGTGTGGATACTCACAAGCTTACCGAATCGGAAACAGAGGTTCTGAGAGGTGGGATCCCAGACAGACCAAGCAGTGCAGTTAAGGAGTATTTGTGGAGAGGCCAAAGATTCTATTAACCTTACGCCCCAGAGCTTGACCTAAGGGAGAGAGTAGGATGGGCTTCCATGAAGTCCTCCAATTGTAGACATGCCAGTGTCCTTTTGCACCAGCAGCTAATCTCCTAATTAGTTGACTATTGAAGACCTGCTGGAAGTAGTGAAGGACTGTAGGTATTTGAGCCATAAAAACCTGGTTAAAATCCCAGCCCCATCACTAATTAGCCCTGTGATTTGCGCCAAGTGACAATTTCTCTGACCATCAGTTTTCTCATCTTAAATTAGGTCAACAATCCCACCAAGCTACAAAATTAAATCAGTAAAATACAGTACGAGCACAGACCTTAGCACATAGTAGTCTTTTTCTTTCCTTTCTCTCCTGTGGAGGAAATACCAAGTCCTGCCTCGGGAAGAGGGTCAAAGGAGTTTTCAAATCCTGAGTATTGTGGTCTGTGCCACTGGCTCGCTTCTTCAGATTCAGGCGAGTTGGCTCAGCTCTAGGAAGATAGACTGAGGATTCTCACTGTCAGCAGGGAGTTGATCCCTTGCAAGTGCAGCTATTGAAGCCTGCAGTGATGGCCCCTCCCTGACAAATTTCATTCAAGTACAGAAGCTCAGAAATGAACTGGAGTGCACACGTAGGCCTTAAAACATGCTTATTTAAGCATTCGAAATTAACCTTTCACTTGTCCATGTAACACACATCTGGCAAAGAAATTATGGTTATTAATTTTATGAAGGCTACATGGGGATGGTACACTGGAACATGGGTGTGCTGTGATAGTACACTGGTAGTGTACAAGTACACTGGGATGGCACGAAGGTATACTGGGGTAGTGCATAGGTACATTAGGATGATGTACAGGTGTGCTGGGATGATACAGGGGTACACAAGAATGGTATGAAGTTATACTGGGGTGGTGCACAGGTACACCAGAATGGTACACAGCTATGCTGGGGGGGAGTACAGGTACACTGGGATGGCATAAAGGTGTGCTGAGGTGGTGTATGGGTATACACTAGAATGGAATGGATACTGGGCCATGAAGCTAGGATAGTATACAGGTATGCTGGGGTGGTGCAAGGCTATACTAGGATGATATGTAGGTGTGCTGAAATGATACACAGGATGGTGTAAAGGTAATGCTGTGGTGGTAGATGGGCACATTAGGATGGTAATCAGGTAAGCTGGGTTGGTGCACAGGTACATTAGTATGGTATACAGATATGCTGGGGTGGTACGCTAGGATGGTATGCGGGCATGCTGGGATGGTACACAGGTGTTAGGATGGTATGTAGGTATGCAGGTGTGGTACACAGGAACTCTATATTTTTTCCCTGGGATGGTACACAGAAACACAAGGATGTGACATTGGGATAGAATACAGGTACATTAGGATGGAACTCTGATATGGTAAACAGACATGGTACAGATGTCTGGGGTGGTATACAGGAATGGCACACTGGGATAGTACACCCCAAATTTTGATAAAGACACTCGATGGACTCTGAAAGGGGTCCCATGATTGCCACATCGAACACACCTTCCACTGCCTGTTACTTTAGCTGACGATGTTGATTTTGCTCTTGCTGACGGATCCCAGCAGCTGTGTACAACTAGCAGGCTATGGAAACAAACACTGTAGTCTCAAGTCCTGGTTCCATCACTCTCTGCTATGTGACTTTGAGCTGTCTCCTGAGCTTTTCTAGACTTTGCCTCATTCTCTCAACTGTAACATAGGGAAATAAAAAACTCTGTTTGGGGGCTTGTTATAAGCATGAAGAAGGAAATCTGTGAAAAGCAAATGGTAAGTCTTCACTCAAGGCTAACTGTGATTAGTACTGGCTAATATAAACTGGAGTGCAGAAGAACAGGGACGAGGACTTGGAAGTTTTGAGAGACCAAATATGACATTTGAGCACCACTGCTCAGGACTTGAGCAAGTTGTTTTGTGAACTTCAGTCTTCCCATCTGTAAAAGAGTGCTCATAGCATCTAGCTCTGGGTATTCGTTTATTTCTTTAATGAGTCACTTCATTCCACAATGAATTTCAGGCAGGTTGCAAAAAACTCACATAATACATAGTTCAAAGTGAAGGGAAGACCAGGGTAGACTAAGGAAATACAACTAGTTGCAGGAATATTAAGGAATCTAGTGTCTACAAAGCCACCATGACTGGGCTTGCCATGTGGTAGAAACTCAGTAAATAACTGGTTCCTCTCCTGCTGGGAACACAGGCTTAGAGGGTAGTTTTCTCATGCTGGAGAAGAAATGAGACAAATGCCATTTTCCACCCTGGAGAGCCAGGCTCATGAAGGCCGGGCTTTCTCGCTCTGGAAACCTGATCTGGCCGGTCCTAGCCTACTGGGTGACAGAACAGCCATTTCCATTTCTGTGTTCAGCAAATCTGTGCCTGTCCTGTACCCGTACTCTCAGGTCCTGCGGCTCTTGAAGTGGCATCTTTCAGCCGTAACCCATGACAGAGGTCCTTGTGGTCATTAAAATGATCCAGCAGCACCTTTTCCCCGAGAAGAGGAGTGTCATTGACAGCTCTGGCCATTGCCAAGTTCAAATTAAAGTAATTACAGTAGTTCCCGCTCTGGGTCCTTTCATCTGTTGCTAGCATCCTTGTTCCTTTCTTGGCCTGGAGTGTTCCAGGGACTTCTGTTGGCCTTGTCAGAAGTGCCTGATGACCTGTGGCAGGTGTGGGCAGCACTTGACCTTCTGGAGCCAGATGCCCAGAAAAGACCTCCAAGATGGCCATGGTTAATAAAGTGCATCTCTAAGGTCACTCCTCGGGCCTGCGTACATGAGCTCTTATAGGAGATCACATTTTAAAAAATGTCAGTGATGGAGACACCAAGGCACAGAGATGATGGGCTTTGTTGCCTAAGGTTGCCCAGGAAATGGATGACAGCAGCCTGACACCATGTGACGCCAAACCTACTCACTGTCATCTTGTCAACCTTCTCACCAGTTGTCTCTGTCCTCCCCCCTGACACCAGCATGCTCTTTGAATTCCCAGATCCTCCTTTTTACCCTCACAACTATCTTAGGAGTGAATCTTGTCCCTCTCAGTTTGAAGATGAAGAAAGCCAGCTGGGCACTCTCTCAGCCCTCACTCACCACCTAATATATAGGAATGATAGAAATATATTAATTAATCAGACACGGTTTCTGCCCTTAGCAGGGGAGATAGGCATTTTTTAAAAAATTAAACAATGATAGTACAAAGCAGGGAGGGGTAATTTCCCCCAAAGAGATAAATACAAAATGCATTAGGGTTTTCAGTGGATTATTTTTTTCTGTGCCCTATAGAAAGATTTGGAGGAGGTGGTACCCTTTGACCTCTAACCTAAAGGCCACACATAATTCTAGCTCTATCCCTCTATTCTCTTTCATTCCTTCTTCTCCTATTTCCTCCTCGTTTCTCCCTTTCTCCTGCCTCTTTCCTTTTAGGAGATCATCCATCTTTCCCTCTCCCATTCCCTCCATCTTTCTCCCTCTCCTTATAAACATGAGAAACCTCATTGCCACTAAATAATCTACCTGTGCTGATTCCGTAACACCCGACAATTGTTTAAATCATAACCCTGGGCCTGGAGATGTTATAAAAATAATCCCACAAGGAACAACACAGGCGATTTCTCATTTAATTTTTCCAAAGATTTTATTATTTTTTTTAATTTAAAACTCAAAAATGTCATTAAAACCCTCACCCAGATCAGCTGTATTTTTAAGTGTAAAATCCATTTTCGTCGGCAGAGCTTGCGATATAGTTAAGTACTTCTTTTTATTGTCTGTCTGGGCATGGTTTTTCACTGGAGGTGGAGGATGAATCAATAATGTCCTAAAGACACCCTCACCCCATGCCCTTTCCACAGCCTGTTCTCTAGTGCCCGGGCTTGTGGCAGTGGCTGACCATCTCCACCATCCAGCATGCCCTCCACCATCCAGCATGAAGGAGACTGGCAGTTGTGTTCTCTCTCCATGTTATTCTGTCTGACTTGGCTTGAAAAAGATTGTGTGTTCTTTTTCTGGTTTTCCCAACTCTTTGCAAAGGGAAACGCCCTCTGACCATTTGCACCCATGTGGGAACACCCATGAGAGGCTGTGATTGTGTCCTTCCCGTTGGTACCTCCAGTTCTCCAGGACGTATATTGGATTGTTAGGAGGAATGAAGTTCATGAACAATCAGTGTCATATTCAATTTCTATGTTGCCCCACTTGGATTTTGGCATCCTAAAATCCTTTCTACATTTATTCATCTTGTGGGCATGTAGACATCCAGGGCTTGCAAAGAGAAACAGGGACTCCTTCCCACTCCAGGGAGGATGACTGCCTGTTGGTGTGTTTCTCCCAGGATGTGACTGACCGTGTTGTCCTCCACCGTGAGCCAGGGGTGTGGGTGATGGGTTGGAGAGATGTGCTCTGTCCAGATCGCTCCTCCTCAACATTCCATCAAAAAAGTCATCCTCAACTCTGGCCCCTCACTCCATGTTATTTTTCTTCATTTCCCTCATTACAACCTGTAGTGTATATGTTTCTTCGCTTATCATCTGTCCTTCCTGCCAAAATGCACACTCCATGAGGACAGAATGGTGTTTTGTTCTTGCTGGCTGACAGCCATGTGGTGCCAGGCCTTGGCACACACCTGTTCAACCACTGGCTGACCTAACCCCTCCAGGCCTGGAACAGACAGTCCTCTACAGCTTGTTTCTTCTCTGTGGCTGGATCATGATCATGATATAATTTATACACATATCATAAAATTCACCCATTTAAAGTGTGAGGTTTAATGGATTTTAGTATATTCATACAGTTGCACAAACATCATCCTATTCTAATCTTAGAACATTTTTACCACCCCAAAGGAAACCTTATACCATTAACAGTCACTCCCATTTCTTCCCTGTTCCCAAGCCCTTGGCAGCCACTAATGACTTCTCTATAGATTTGCCTACTCTGGACATTTTACATAAGTAGAAGCATATAACATGGCTCCTCATGTCTGGCCTCCTTCATTTAGCACATGTTTTTGAGGTTCATCCATGATGTATTATATATATCACTATTTTGTTCTTTTTATTGTTGAATAGTATTCCATTGTATGGTTATGACACATTTTGTCTATCGCTTCACCAGTTCTTGAATATTTGAGCTATTTCTACTTTTTGACTATTATGAATAACGTTTCTGTGAAAGAATCTCCACACAAGTCTGTATGACTGTATATTTTCATTTTTCTCGGGTAGATTCCTGGGAGCAGAATTGCTGGGTCTCTAATGGAAGTTTATCATTCGATTCAGGTGATATCTTCATTCTTCTCTCCATTATGAGCCTTTGAGCTGTGAGAGGGTTGACTGGGGATTTGAGTCATCTAAATATTCCTTTGAGACTCAACCCAGAGGCTGATACATGGCAGCTCCTTATACATAATCCTAGCACAAAGGAAAGAGAGAAGTCAGGCTGCAGTCAAGGTCTACTAAGTTATGGGAAAATTGGGGAAAACTGTGGTGAGTTCTTTCCTACCTGGGAAGCTACACTTTGTTGTGTATGAGAGAGACAGCCTGTCTGTACTTAACAAGGCCATTTTCTCCCAAGTTGTCAATGATTTTTGCTCATACCACCTTTTAGAAGTTTTTTCCCCTCTAATAATAAACACTATGGAACATTTGATGATACAGAACAATGAGGAATAAAACAGGCCCCCTATAAATGCTGACACAGCCACTCATCAGTTGTCCTAGCCAAACCCTTTGATATCTCCAAACCTCAGTTCGTTACATCTGTAAAGTGGGAAAATCATAAGAGTATGCTGAGAATTTGGAGTTGAGAAGTCTACCAAACTCTTCATGGTGTGATTGGGTCTTTTGGGCCTGTGAGATACATGGGAAGATCCTTTGGATCTGTAAAAACATCTGTAGATTGAAGATGTGAGGTAAAACATAGAGCACTGCTGCTTCTTTCTCACTGGCCTACTTTTGTAAGTCAGCCTCCACCCTCTGCAGGCGTGAGTGTGGTCAGCGGGAAGGAAATCTCAATAAGCATGGACCTGTAAAATGGCAAGGATTGGGGTGATTTGTTCAACAAACACCTGCAAGAAAGATGATGATGATTAGAGTGGGAGGTGAGGTGATGTTAATGAACATGATGATAACGTTGGCATCCATTCCTGAACACCTGTTATCTTCCAGGCACTGAGTCACATGCTTTATACATACACCCATCCTCTACTATGCATCCATCCATCCTTCCATCCGTCCACCCGCTAATCCTCCATCCATCCATTCATCCATCCATCCATCCATCCATCCATCCATCCATTCATCAAACCATTCATCTATCCATTCACCCATCATCAATCTATTCATTCATCTATCCATCCACCCATCCTCCATCCACTCATCCTTCCTTTCATCCATCCACCCATCGTCATCCATTCACTCACTCATACATACATACATACATTTACCTCTGTCTCTCTCATCTCTATTCTTCATGGAAACTCCATGGGGTAGATGTCATTATCTTCATATTACAGATTATGTATCTTGCCCAGAGGGAGGCAGACTTGAAGGAAGCTCTGTTCTTTGTGATTACAATCTGTTGTCTTTTTCCAGTTAACTAAATATTAATTTGAGTGCCTCTCACTATGTCTGGCTCTTGGGATACATAGATGAGTAAGTGACAAGGATGCATAGGGTAAAACCCACACAAGTTCTGGCATCAGATAGACCTCTGTCATCCATTCATCCATCCACTCATTCAAAAAATACACAGTGAGTGCCTTCCATGGGCCAAACACTGTACTGGATAATGGAATTCCAGCTGTCCTTCCTAAAGTTTATGTAACCTCTTTAATTTCAATTTTCTCAGCTGGTAAATGGAGGAGAATAATACCTGTCTCAATGGGTTGTTGTAAGAGTTAAATAAGATTTTTAAGACAACGTGTGAATTAATCAATATTGGATGTTGTTGTTACCAGTAACAGTATTTATATTTGCATTGGAAGACATGGGCTCTGCCCTCTGGGAACTCGCAGTGGGGTTGGTATATGGCATTCTGTGTCTTTAACCCTTTCTCTAGTCCCAGTGTCGTGGAAGGACCTTGCTGCTATGTCCGCAACTTCAGTCCTGGTCCCCCGGGCCCTCTGAGCTTATGGGGGCTCAATAGCTTGGCCTGCCTCAGACCCATTCACAAGCTCTGCCAGGAAAGTGTGGTTGGGTGTCCCTATTGGCAAGGATCCAAGCAGGGCAAGTGTGGGGAGTCAGAGGACAAAGGAAAGGGACATTTCGAGGAAGTTCCTACTTCCTCAGAACCAGTGTTCCTATCTCCCTTGCTCACATGATCTATTGGGACATTCTTCACGTTCCAGATGTAAGCACGTCCCGGAAATATGCCAGTGCTGGTCTTGTGATGAACCAGCTTTCTTTACAAATTCCTGATGTTGTCCGAGAGCTTGGGGGATGGGGAGGTGAAGGAGCAGACCCCACGTTTCTGAGCAAGTTGGGACTGCTCTGTTTACCTCAGTGTTCACTTTTCAAAATGTAAGATCACTTGTGTCTGTAAAATGGAAGCAGCATGCAATCCGGTTATGAGGGAGTTGATGAGGTTGAATGAGACCCTGTACATAAACGTGCCAGGCTCTGCAAAGACCATTTTTTTGTGTGTTGTAACTTATTTCATTTTCATATAATCAGTTTTATTTTATTATCTCCACACACAGGGGAGGATATCGAGATCAGAGAGGTAACTTCGTTTGCTTAAAGCCACACAGATAATAGATGGGAGAATGTCTTCAAACCCAGATCAGTCTAATCCTGAGCCTGTGTTCTTAACTACTCACCATTTCTTTAGAATGAGAGTCAGCAGACTTTTTCTGCCAAGGGGCAGATATTAAATTTTTGTTTTGTCTTTGGGGCCCAGACTGTCTGTTGCAACCACTTAACTTTGCCATTGTAGCATGAGAGCTGTCATGGACAATGTAAATGAACGATCATGGCTATGTTCCAATAAAACTTTATTTACAAAAATGAGAAGTGGGCCCAATTGAGCTGTTGGGGCTATAGTTTGCCATCCGTGCTTTAGAGCAAGGCCTGGGCACCAGGGATACATCATGGAGGTTGGGAGAAGGGTAAGGAATAAGTGCCTAATAACACAAGGACAGCCTGTAGCTTCTTCAGAACATCTGCTTGTAACAGAGTCATCATTCTTTCTATGGAAGATAGCTTTTAAAAAGAAAGCGTGAGCCTGTAATTGATTGAAGGTAATCAAAGAGAGCAGGAGGAATAAGTACAAGAGCTCACTATCAGAAGGGTCTCCTCCATGCAGCCTTCCTGCCTGAGGACAAGAATAGCCCGGGTGATTTATAATGCTCTGTGGAGCTCCAGCTTCTCTGGTTTCCTTTCTGCCCCCTGGATTATCTCATCCTCAGCCACCCCCTTCCCTTGCCCCATAGGATTCGGACCTCTCCAGGCATGGGAGTCACACTTCCCCTGCCTGAGCCTTCCATGCGGGCTCTGTCTGCCCCTCAGTGCAGGCGCCCCTGGCCTGCCCTGGGTAAGCGGGGGCTGATCAAGTTAAGGCTACATTTGCCCTGAGGCTGGAGCATGCTGGAGTATCTCCAGACCTGTTTCTGGGACAGCAGGTGCAGCTGCTCGCTGACACCAAAATACATTCTTGAGGCGAGGGCAGACGGGCCAAACAAGAGCAGGTCTCCCGCCCTCTGAGGACTTGGCTTCCTCCAGAGGACACATTTGCCGTGAGGACACCCCGAGTGATAATCCTCTCACCCAGAAGATCTAAGCAGGGTCAGCATTTTAGCCCAGGGTTGGACTCGAGCAGGGGCATTCCCCCAGTGCCGTCTGGCTGGCCCGGGGCAGCAGTAAATCACACAGGGGAAAGCACTTCTTGGACGACTGGGCTGCTGGGGACTCCGTGGGTGTCATAAATCAGAAGCTCACCCCGTTTCACCTGTACCTTCCTGTGCATATGTGCAGGGCCCTCTGCAGTCCGGGAAGAGGAAATGGTGGAGGATGAATTCATTCAGGGCTGGGCGTCCATGGCCGCTGTCTCTTTGTCAACTTATTACCTGAGATTTATGCATGACGCAGCCAGGTCTGCTCGGTGACACATTCTAATTTAATTAAATTTCTGTTGGATTGATGTCTGATCAATCAATAATGTTAATGTTTTTGCAATTTGGAGATTAAAGTATGGTCAAGCCACAGCCATCTCCAGCATCCCCCACTTACTGGAGAATATTCTTTGGGAGGAGGTGTGCCTGCCTGCCATCTTTCTCTCTCTCTCTCCCTCCCTCCCTCCCCCACTTCCTTCTTTCCTTTCATGTTTGAACACGAACTAAGTGCCTAGGATGTGGAGTTACAACGAGATGAAGATAAGACTTAGAGCCATGATTAGTTTGTTGGGACACAGATTGCAGGACCCCCGCTCCAGAATTTCTGATTCACTAGGTTGAGAGTGAGGTCAAAGGTTGTGCATTTCTTTCGAGGCCTCGGTGATATTGATGCTGTTGGAGATTAAAGGCATACAGTCTGGAATCACTTGCTTTCTGGTCCTGCTTACAAAGCGTATGACTTTCGGTAAGTTACTTAATTTTTCTATGCCTCAGATGCCTCATTCACAGCATCGCTGCAAGCAATATATGAAATTCCGTCATGCCCGCAAAATATCCAGCCCAGTGCCTGGTATACAATAAGTACTCATTGCATACCATAGGAAAGCAAAGCAGCTGTGTGCCTGCTCCCTGCAGATTACCATCCAAAGAGGTGTGAGGCAGTACCTATGTAAGGATGATGGTATGATTGAGGCAGTGAGAGACTATCCTAGGGGTCTTTCATCTGACCAAGGAAGTCACCTTGGTCAGACCTCTTGATGAAATGAACCTTGGATTTGAAAGAAGTAGTAGAAGTAACCTAGGAATGTTGAATCTGGGAGGCACTTTTGGAGGCCATTTCAACATGTTTGGTCAGCATCCTAGGCCAATGGGAAGACAAAAGAACATTTCAAACAAGGGAGGTAACAATAATGTATTCTAACATTAAAAAGTCCTTTCCAACTTCAGCTTAGAAGAATGGCTTGGAGGGTGACAGGAGTGATGTCCCAACAGCAGGGACTGAGTTAGCCAGGTCTCAAGCTCCGAAATTCTGTTCCCCTCTGGAAACCTGACATCCCTCCCTTAATAGTTCCTTCTTCCACATTGGTAAAAGTCACAGGTCTGTGTCCATATGGAGCAATGCATTTATCAATCTGGTGTTGAGGTGGAGGAGAAGGCACTCAGGCAGACAATGTTTTAATATTTGCAAATTTATCAATCAGGATGTTAATAATAGTCTCATGTCCATTCATGAGATAATTCATCCCTATGCACGAAAGGTACCACGTTGCCTGGTCTTCCAAGACTCTGAAGAACTTGCTCACTTAAGTCTTCTCTTCAGGCATCTGCTATCTAACATCGCACACATTATTGAATACACAGCACATTTGCAAATCAGCACATGCATTCAAAAAATCTTTGCTGACAACCAGCTATGTGGACCTCATCGGGCAGCTGAAGGTGCCAACCTGAGGAAGATCCAACCTTTGCCTCCAGGGCTAGCGCAAGAAGCTGGGCTCTGATTCAGGATTATGATGATGATGATGTTATATCAGGACTCTTACCCAAGATGCTTGAATGCTTTCCATTGCTCCTTTCAAAACAAAGCCCAAACCAGTGTTCAGTGATGAGACCTGAGGAAAAAAATTACTGAGAGTGAGATAGCTCCATGTCCAGGATGGCATTAACGGGCATCGTTTAAACCCACATCCTTCCTTCACACAGATTTCAGAGCACATCACCCTATGGATTATGAGGCGCCCTTCAGTTACCTGCACTAAGGCAGGTGTGAGGCGGTGACTCTAGAGGGGGTGAGGTCCAGGGGAATCCCAAGCCCCACTGACCCAGGGAACATAAATCTATGTCTCCTTAGAGATTGTAGAAGGCGCAAATGGGAAGGTTGGACTTGTCTGGAGGTCCCTAAAAACAATAAAATCTCTTCAGTCCTTTGACAACATCTCCTAAGCTTGAAATTCTTATTTTGGGTAATAGACTCATTCATTTGTTCACTCACTCATTCATTCATCCTTTTGTTCAACAGTGAAAAAATTGCTTAAGTTGGCCAAGCCTGGGAGAGCTGCAGAAAGATTTAATATTTGCAAATTTATCAATCAGAATGATAATAATAATGATTATTAAGACTGTCAACATACATTAAGCATTTTCTCTAAGGGAGGTACCATAGTAAGCCCTTTACCTATGTCACTTCATTTATTCCTTGCAATACTCTTGGAGGGAGGACTTATTATAGCTTCCCTTTGCTGGATAGGACATTGAAGGTCAGAAAGGTTAAGAAATGTGGCTAAGGCCACAGAACTAGTATGGGAAAGCCGAAACATAAACACAGATAGGTCTACTTTTAAATAATGATAATACGTGTTTGCAAGTGTGTTTTTAAGACCTATTCAGCTATTAATTTTTTATCCAGATGGTACATGAAAATAGAGTCAGCCCTTTGCAGCTCCTGAATCCCGGCAGACACGAAGGCCAACTATACTACACCATTTTTTTTTTTAAAGTCAGTGTCTCGATCAGTTACCCAAGCTGGAATGTGGTGGCACACTCACAGCTACTGCAACCTTGACCTACTGGGCTCAGGCGATCCTTCCACCTTAGCCTTCCATGTAACTGGAACTACAGGCACACGCCACCACATCCAGCTAATTTTTTTATGTAATGTAGAGACGAGGTCTCACCAAGTTGCCCAGGCTTGTCTCGAGCCCCTGGTGCCTCTGCCTCCTATTTTGTATAATAGACTTGAGCATCCATGGATTTTGGTATCCTTGGGCATGTCCTGGGACCCAGTACTCAAATGTACTAAAAATGTTAAACCTCATGGAATGACTGCTAAGGATGTTCATTCTAATGACTATTGATTCATTCATCAAAATCTTTGGAATTTGAATGATCATTCAGCTACAAATTCACCTAAAATTATAACACCTCCTTGCTAAGATGTTGCCACATATGCTTGAGGCTATTTCTGTGTAATTTCCTTGGACTTCTAGTCTAGTAACCCTTTTTTAAAGTCCTTGATTCTACTCAAGCCACAGGAGCAACCAGGTCCCATGCCTTTTTTTCTTATGGTATTCACTATCTGCAGTTACCTGTTCTAGAACTTGCTGGAAAGCAAGGTCAGGGATGAGTCTGCTTGTGGGCACCCACCTTGAGCATTGCAGAAGCCTTGAACACCAGTGCCCTGTGATCCATCATGTAGCTTGTTTCCCACTGCCAGTTGCCATGGTATTCATTGGTGTCTTTTACCAGGTACCCTGAAGAACTTAATTTATTTTTAGCAGAATTTTCAAAATGTCTGCTTTGGGCTGAGCCTACTCTTCAGATGCTCTTTGGGTCTGTACAGTGTCTGGGAAAATTCCAAATTCCTTGTCAGCATTTAAAAATCTGAACAATCCAAATGTGAAATCATTCAGAGTTCTGGTTTGCCTTGATCAATGTAAAGACTGGACAGCACTGTTCTGAATGCCTTTGTGGCCATGAGGGGCTGGAGTGGGCAGGGGTGAGGTTCTCAGTTCTCTACTCCCTGCAACCTCTCACTCAGTTCCAAGTAGCCACATCTACACACACTTCACTCTTGTGTTCACCTGTCTGGCCCTTGAAGCCATCTAAGTCATTCTCCCTGGCATATGCACTCTTATTCCACAACTAATGCTGAATTCGTTCTTAACAATTCAGCATTTGTCCTTGATTCTGTCCAACTTGGAGATCTTGTTCCTCAGGGGAGAAGGTAGAAACAAAATAAGAGCGGGGGACTTCTGCTTTCTTACTGTCATCTGGTCAAGTTGCATCATCTGCTCCCGAACCCTTCCTTTTCCTTCTTGCTCCAAACATAGCTCAACAAGCCCTTTTTACCGTCCTTTGCGTTGTTTTGCAAACCTCAGCTCTTTCTAGGGTTTTGTCTCCTAATGCTGCTCTTCTTTCAGAAGCAATGTCAGTTTGCATTTGTTTTAGAGTGGGGAGGCACATCACAGAACAGCACACCTGCAAACACAACTAAATTAGAAAGAGAGCCACATGTCAGTTTTGCAGTGGGATCCACAACATCAAAGAAAAAGTGTTTATTCCATGTAAGATTTTTTAAGTTTTAATAATTTTAAAAAGGCTTAAAGATTATTAAGGAATTCACATATTTACACATCCAGGGCCAATCTGGGTGTCAAATGTGCCCACCTCTCCTGACTTACAACAGGTCAAGCAGGATTTGATTTGTTTAGGTGCCATGGCCTAGACACCAGATGCCGAATGTAGTACTAATCAGATCCTTACAAAATGCTCGATTCTGTTTTCCATTGTGTTTAGGGTCCGGTGAGTATATTTGGTGTCGTAGCTGGATACTGGTGATGTCATCTGCAGTGCAGGTTTGCCACAATTCATATGAGACATGGCATTTTCTAATCAAATTGTCATTGGATATTAATGATATCTGTTCCTGCTATCTCCAAACAGGGCTAAAAGGAAGTCTTTCAGGATGTCAAGATAAGTTGGCATTTAACAAGAACAGCTAGAGTGGTCTTATTAAAATGTAAATCAAGCCGGCTCAGTGGCTCAGCCTGTAATACCAAGCCTTTGGGAGGCTGAGGTGAGTGGAATGCCTGAGCCTGCGGGTTCGAGACCCGTATGGGCAACTTGGTGAGATCTCATCTCTACAATAAATCAAAATGAGCCGGGCATGGTAGCGCGCGCCTGTAGTTCCAGCTACTTGGAAGGCTGAGGCGGAAGGATCGCCGGAGCCCAGCAGGTCGAGGCTGCGGTGGCTGGAAGTGGCCACTGCACTCCAATCTGGGCGACAGAGTGAGACTCCAACTCAAAAAAAAAATGTAAATCAGATAAAAGCTCAACTCCTACCACAACCTTCATGGCCCTATGTCGTCTTCCAGCCCTGGCTTCCTCCTTGAGCCAATCACTTCCGCCTTGATCTTCTCTTTCCCGCTACATGGATCTGATCTCTGTTCCTTAAACAGACCACACTCAGTGGTCTCAGGCCCTTGCATTTTCTTTTCAACCTGGGATGGGGTTCTTCTCCAGCTTTATGGGGCCACTGATCTTATTGCACTGGGTATTTCCATTCACTGAAATATTCACTCCCTAAAGTGGGCCCCTGATCAAAACAGCAGCTCCCTCTACCACTGTAGTTCCTTACCTTGATTTATGTGTCTTCATAACACTAAGCAGTACCCTAGAATACAGACTTGTATTTTACTTGTTTATTATCTATTTCTCCCATAAGAATAGAAAATTTATAAAGGCAAGTTTTTCATCTGTCCCACTCATGTCTATACCCTTAGTACCTACCGTAGTGCCTGGTATTCAGTAGGGTATTCAGTAGGGGCTCAGTAAGTTATGTAGATATAGGTGCAAAGGCCAGTGAGCATGAGTAACAAGAGGAAGTGAAATGTCAGCATGGCCAGAGTAGTTGAAGTTGGTTTTGTCTGGCGTTAATATGTAGGAACCCCTGTGTATGTGTGTATGTTTGTACACATGTGCATATATATGGACATGGCGTAGTTGTTCGTATTGAGGGTTCTGAGGCATATTGCTTCTGATGTTCAAATCTTGTCTACTACCAACTTGTAGTAGAGTCAAGTAAGTTGCTCATCCTGTTGGGCTGGGCCTGTTTCCTCACCTAAAACTGGGAGTGATAAAAGTGTGTCTCTCATAAAATTGCTAGTAAGAAACAAAATAGGCATGGAGTCTTTTTGCACAGTACCAGGGGTAGTGTAAGAAGTCAATGGAGGTTAGTCTCTGATGCTATTATTATCATTATCACTATTCCCAACCTGAGGTGAGCCAGAGAATCCCCATGGGGAGGAGTTGCTGATAGGCCTGGGTTGGTGGCAGGGATGGAGGGGTGGAGCAGACAGGTAGAGAGAGCCAGGTGCATTTCTGGTTGTATAGAATCTGGAGCCCGCACATCTAGTAAGGGCTCATGGGAGCCATAACAGACGCCATCTCAAAATTGGAGCAACAGACAAGGTACTAGATCCTTTGTCCTCCAACCTCTTGTTAGACAGGGATGGAAAAAAAATCACAGTAAGGCTGAATTTCCTACAAAGAAATCATAGGTTGCCCCATTCATGGGAGTAATAAGGTAGAAAGTTGACAAAGGAGGAAAGACCTTGCTTACCTAGGGATTTTCTCCATCTTCTTGGACTATTTTCAGACTAACCACATGAACACAAGTGTTCTCCCTCCTTTCTCCAAATAGTAACCACACAGACATAAGTGTTTTCTCCCTTCTCCCCAAATAGTGCCTATGGCGGAGACGACTCCATGCCCAACCTCATCTTTCTCTTCAGCACATCTCTAGACCATATTTCCCAGGATCCTCTGCAGTTAGATGTACCAGTGACTGTGTTCAGACCAGTGGAAGAAAAGGGAGGTAACAAGAATCTTTTTGGCCTATCGCATGAGAACTTCCTAGGCCTTCCTCTATGATGCCTCTTTCCAGTTTTCTGGCTAAGCTGAGATGGTCCAAGGACCTGGAGGAGTATGAATCTACCCAGTGAGACCAGCCTGGGTCCCTGAGTCTTCCTGAGGAGGAAAGCTACACTACAGAGACAGTTGAGCAGAAATACCTACAACAGACTGGGGTATAAGCAAGAGTTGCAATTTGCTGTATTAAGCTAATGGAATTGAATGACATTTAAAACAGATAAACACAATACACCTAAGCTCTAATTCTTATAAGGGTTGCTAAATTGTCAGTATTATACCTACAAACAAGAAGTTTACAAATGCATGTGTTTTGGGCTCCAAATTCCATACCCTTTCCACTATGTGCCTGTCAGTATGCCAGCGGTAGGCATCTAGGGAAACTCAGACTACATAGCAAGTTTGAAGAGGCGAAAAAAAGAAAGAAAAAAAAAATGTTTTTATGTGTTGTGAAATCAATCATCTAAATATCATCAATAAGAAGCTGAAAAATGTTGTGGGTCAGAGGAAGAGCCATTCACAATAAAAAGGAAAAGTTTGAAATGTCTTGGGATAAAGTTAACAAGAAATACAGAAGAAAATTTATTACAGTTTTTAAGTTTTAAAATAATCCTTGGAGAAACATTTCAAGGTCTTGTAAGGAGATTCAAAAGGTAGAGCTATGCCAAATTAAACTATATATTCAGAAAATGTTCAATCGAGATCCTAAATGCTTTTTTAAATGACAAGTTGAATCCAAAAATTATTTGGAAGAATTAATAAGCAGAAGAACCAGTAGATTTTTTTTTTAAACCTAATTGATAGGGAAGGGAAAGGGTTACTGGCCTAGTTTATTTGGATATAAATATCTATTTATTTAAAATACGATAATATTCAAGTTCTTTGTCTGCTTTTAAATAGGATTATTTTGTTTTGTTTTGTTTTTCCTTTCAGCTCATTTGAGTTCCTTGTAGATCCTGCATGTTAGGCCTTTGTCAGATACATAGTTAGCAAATATTTTTTCCCGTTCTGTGTGTTGTCTCCCCACTCTCTTGATGGTTTCTTTTTCTGTGCAAAAGCTTTTTGGTTTGATGAGGTCCCACTTGTCTATCTTGTCTTTTATGGCATTCTCTTTTTTGTTTTGTTTTTGAGTTGGAGTCTCACTCTGTTGCCCAGGCAAGAGTACAGTGTCACACTCACGGCCACCCCACTGTCAACCTTCTGGGCTCCGGCGATCGTTCTGCCTCAGCCTTCCAAGTAGCCGGAACTACAGACGTGCGCGCACTGCCACACCCAGCTAAGGCATTCACTTTTGGGGATTTGATCAAGAATTGGTTGCCTACTCCAATGTGTATAACAGTGTTTCCTGAGTTTTCTTCTATGATTCTTATAGTTTGAGGTTTTACGTTTAGGTCTTTGATCCATTTAGAGTGAATTTTTGTATATGGCAAAAGGTAGGAGTCTCGTTTCATTCTTCTGCATGTGGTCAACCAGTTTTCCCAACGCCATTTACTAAATACGGTCTCCGTTTCCCAGTAGTTTCTTTTGGTGGCTTTGTTGAAGATGAGTTGGTTGAAAGATCAAGTTTTTGTTTCCAGAATCTCTGTCCAGTTTCATTGCTCTATGTGTCTATTCTTATACCATACCAAGCTGTTTTGGCTACTGTAGCCTTGTAATAAAGTTTAATGTCTGGAAGTGTGATTAAAAATAATATATACAAGTGGCCAACAGATACATGAAAAAATGCTCAGCCTCATTAAAAATCAGAGCAATGCAAATCAAAATCACAGTGAGATACTACCTAACTCCAGTCAGGATGGCCCACATCAATAAATAAAAAAACAACAAGCCGGGTTCAGTGGCTCAGCCTGTAATCCCGCGCCTTTGGGAGGCTGAGGCGAGTGGATTGCCTGAGCCCGCGGGTTTGAGACCCGCCTGGGCAGCGAGACCTCATCTCTACAATAAATCAAAAAATCAGCTGGGTGTGGTAGCACATGCCTGTAATTCCGGCTACTCGGAAGGCTGAGGCGGAAGGATTGCCGGAGCCCAGCAGGCGAGGCTGCGGTGGCCGGGAGTGGCCACTGCACTCCAGTTTGGGTGACAGAGTGAGACTCCAACTCAAAAAAAAAAACAAAAAAACAACAGATGCCTGTGAAAGTGCAGAAAAAAGGGGACAATTTTACACTGTTGGTGGATGCGCAGCCTAGTTCATTCTCTATGGAAAGCAGTGTGATGATTCCTAAAAGAACTAGAGATGGATCTTCCGTATGACCCAGCAATATCTCTCCTGGGAATATACCCTGAGGCACATACATATTTTTACCAAAGAGATACCTGCACACACATGTTTATAGATGCACTAGACACAATAGCAAAAACATGGAACCATCCTTACTGCCCATCAAAGGTGGACTGGATAAAGAAAATGTGGTACATATACACGATGGAATATTATGCAGCCATAAAGAAGAACAAAATCGTGGAATTAGAGCAAATTTGATGGAGTTGGAGACCGTCATACTTAGTGATCACAGAAACAAAGAACTGAATACCCCATGTTCTCATTCATAAGTAGGATCTGAACATTAGTCACATTAGCACAAGGGAGGGATCGGCAGTCAAAGGACACTGTGGGGGAAGGGGTACCTGGTCCTAAATCAGGGGAAGTGAGGGCCAGTTGGAGGCCCAAACTTTACCCGCACGCAGCCCACTTGTGTAACTAATCCTGATGTGTGCCCCACGTATCTATAATAAAATACCATAAATAGAAAGGTAAACAAAAGATTATAGTAATATTGCAAGCATGAACAACATAGTATTAGACTAGTGAACAAATAGGGCTTTTGGCACAAAATTTCAAACCCTTTCCACTATGTGTCTGTTACGTTCCATCCAGAGGTATGAATGGATTGAGTTATGCATGACACTTTAGTATATTATGAAGGTAGCATTTCAAATTAGGTGAGAAAGAGAGATTCTTTAACTCATAGTATTAGGACAATTAGTTATCTGGTTTTTTTGTATAACATAAATTTTATAGAAAAAGATACATGAGGTATTCTAAATCTCCGTGGAAGACTTTTCTAAGAGTAATGTCTAATGCTTTTTAAAAAAGAAATCCATCGCCGGGCTTGGTGGCTCAGCCTGTAATCCTGTGCCTTTGGGAGGCTTAGGTGAGTGGATTGCCTGAGCCCGCGGGTTCGAGACCCGCCTGGGCAACGAGACCTCATCTCTACAATAAATTAAAAAATCAGCCGGGCGTGGTAGCGCATGCCTGCAATTCCCGCTACTTGGAAGGCTGAGCCAGAAGGATAACTGGAGCCCAGCAGGTCGAGCCTGTGGTGGCCGGGAGCAGCCACTGCACTCCAGTCTGGGCAACAGAGTGAGACTCCAACTCAAAAAAAAAAAAAAGAAATACATTAATAAAATTTGCTACCAAACACTGTAAAACTTTTCCCTAGTAAAAAATCATATAAACAAAGTTTAAAATATAAATAATAAACTGAGAAAATATTTGCAGCTCTTATGAAAATCAAAGTGTGAATACTCATGGAATATAATGATCTGTTTGTAGACAATAATAAAAAAGATAAAAGCCACATTAAAACGAACAAAAAGTCCAGTGAGCCTTTTGGAGACTAACACAGCAATAGGTATAAGCATTGTTTATGCATATATCTACTGATCTGGCAAATACACTTTCTTGATTTTAAGGATATAATCCAAGTATTCAAAGACGCCTGTATAAAAGTGTTCATTGCTACATTGGTGAAAAGAGTGAGAAGAAAGAGAAAGATATTGAAATGAAGAGTGATAATTATTCTAGGTATTAAGATATATTATGAAGCTTAAGGTAGGAAAACAGTGTGGTACTGATGGAGGACTAGATAATTGAACAAAAGAGGCAATCCAGAAATAGTATTTGTACATAATACAACTGTCCTAGAGGATGGAGCCTCCACTGGGTCAGCATTCTTCATGCCGTGTTCACTGCCATGGCCCCAGCCCTTAGAACAATACATGGCATGGAGTAGGTAGGGAAAAAGGCTAGAAAGAATATATGCCAAAATAGAATTGCAATGTCTTGCATCTTTTTTTTTTTCTTCTAGTAATGTATGTTTGTCATTGTGGTTAAGATAATGAACTTTTATGCCAAACAAAACTATATTTGACCCCTGCCCCCAGTACTACCTCTGATTGACTTACTTAGTCTCCTATCCTAAACATTTGAAAGAAGAATGATACCTACCTTACTGAGTAATGGAGAGAAATGAGATTGTGCAAATGAAGCACTTAGCTTCGTAAACGCTCACTGTTGTTTCACAACTCATTTTCTTCCCTGGGGAAGAAATAAAAAGTAACATATCTGTTTAAGTTAAAAACAACAACAGCAAACTATATCTTTTCTTGCATCTTCCTGCAGCTTGTTTGGTATCTCTGCAAAATCTATGGGCAGTGAGATCTCCTGGGGAGAAACATCTTTCAGGGACTCTAACCCCAAACAATGTCCAGAGAGGAAAGGGCTAAACTCTCTCCTTTGACCTTTTGACCTTTGTCTAGTGCCAAGAGTCACACATTATCCTTCATGATACTTATTTTACCCAACACACTAAAAATAACAATGACAAATAACCTAATAACAAAAACATATTGATCATTTTTACAATTTATACCACTCTTTATTTCTTTTATTTATTTTTTTGTTTGTTTGTTTATCTATTTACTTATTTAAGTTGGAGTCTCACTCTGTAACCCATGCCGGAGTGCAGTGACATACTTACCGCACCCTAGTGTCGACCTACTGGGCTTCGGCAATCCTTCTACCTCAGCCTTTCTAGTCGCTGGAACTACAGACATGCGCTACCACACCCTGCTAATTTTTGATTTATTGTGGAGATAAGGTCTCACCAAGTTGCCTGGGCTGGTCTCGAACCCGTGGACTCAGGCAATCCACTCGCCTCGGCCTCCCAAAGTGCTGGGATTACAGACTGAGCCACTGAACCCGGCCCCACTCTTTGTTTTTATTAAAAAAGCAACTCATGCTGATCATTGTAATTTAGAAACTATAGAATTGCATCAAGGAGGGTAGACGTTCACCTCTTTTTTCTCCTTGAGCAGGCCGTGGTCTATTTTGGTCAATGTAGTTAAGTCAATTTGACATCTGTTTGGCAAGCTTGTTTTTCACATTATTGTAAGTGACAAATGTTTTTCTATGCCATTAAATAGCCAAAACATAAAAACATGCTCCCTCATGAAATAAAGACACTCACTCCAGTGTTTCAGAAAGCCAAGTGGTAGAACAGTCTTCTGTTAGTAATAGAGAGTGACAGAAAAATCCACTTGTACTATCCTTTCCAAAGACACCCAGAAAGACATTTGCATTCTCAGGACTGATGAGACAGGCTGAGAAAACTCAGGTGTCCTGGACTGTCTAATCTTATAGCTAATTGAGATAGGGAGAGTAGTAAGATATAAGCCATGAGCTCTTTTTCTCGGCTATTGAGCTATGGAAGGTATGTGCTAAACACACACACACACACACACACACACACACACACACACACGCACGCACACACGCACACACGCACACGCAACTATATACACCAAACTTTTAGTGGTATTCTCTATGTGGTGGGATAATGGACAATCTTTATTTTCTTCTTTTTGATCATTCATCACTTTAAAATTTTTTCTAATAAGCAGTCAGAGGAAAGCTAAGAATGATTGTTTCTTTAAAACTGTAAAAATAGATTGCAGTAAACATTTTGGAATAAGGAAATAATATGGCCTTTTCAGCACTTTGAAGCCACCCTTTCTTTCATACCATGGGAGGCAGCCGTGGATAATGCGAGTCCTCATTTTCCATCTCGGTGGCATTTCGGGCCCTGATGAAAGATCTCATAACCTTCTTGGGGTGCCTTGATCACTCTGGGGTGCCTGTCCCGTCACTCCATATTAAGCTTAATCCTCACTTGAGGAGGACAGGATGTCGGCTATAAACTAACCGATTCTGTAACGTGGCAGGTCATCCCAGAGTCTCATCACCCATGTCTCTTACTTCTGGGGGAAGTACATACACATGTATATGTACACATATATAATTTATTGGACGGCTGGCTCATCAAGTATATTGGTTTTCATAGCTTCACTATTGTCAGCATATTTCAGATTGGATTTGCTGCTGACATGGTTGAATGAAAAAATACTGACATTTTTCAGTATTGCACTTGACACTTTTAGTATTATTATTAGTCGTTTCATTCCATGTAGTATCATTGTCCGAATGGGATCGTGCTCAAAAAAAAAAAAAAAAACCCAAGTGCTACTCAATTCTGAAGAGATACCCGGCTTTTGGGTGCTGTTCTTTTACGCATCCCATGAAGTCATGTCAAGCCCTGGTGCAAATTGTAGCTGACACTTGTTGCACAGAAAATTCCTGCAGAACTAATTAGGAAATTGTTTTAGGGAGAGATCTTTTCTTGGAGAGAATAGTCTCCTTCAACCTTATCCTAACGAGGAGGATGAATCGACATCTTCATCAACAAAGCGTATTCATGATTCTAAGTAGATTTTCTGTCTGACAGTACTGACCACCACATCTATTAGTCCTTGATAAGACCCTGCAAGGTTATATTTGACCCAAATTTCTTATAAGCCTTCACAAAAGCACAAATGCAAATACATAGACTCCAAGGGGTGCATGTGTGTGTGTGTGTGTGTGTGTGTGTGTGTGTGTGTGTGTGTGTGTGTGTGTAAACAAAGCTTTATAGGAAGAAAAAAACAAAATATATATATGCTTCAATACGGCAAGGAACCTACAGGGGTTTGCATATAAAAAAATTGTTACATATTCAAAATTTAATTTTAGCAAAAATGTCCCCAGAAAAAGAGGAGACTCCAGGAATAGGCTACCTCATTGAGAGAACTTGAGTTATAACCTTGTAAAAGACTGCTTCTAGGGAGCTGGCTGCCAGGGTGTAAAGAACTGGGTAGGTACATTCTGAGGTCATGTTGCAGAAGACACTTACTCAGCAAAGGGGTCTTCTGTCATCTGTTAGCTTACGATTGTAAAGAATAGCTTTCACTAGTTGAGTCAACTTGGTAGCTGATCTTTCTCCCAAGCCCTGAGCACAGCTGAAAGTTGAAGGTTCTGGAATGACCAGTGTCTATTCAGCAAACCAATGGGGTCCCTCAGTGAGCATTTCTTGAATGTAAGGGGATTCCTCTGGATTGTGTTGATCCCTCAGGTCCTAATTCCTTGGACTTGTTGTCGAGGAGACATGTTTATTTCTTGCTGGGTTGCTGTCAAAACAGAAGGTATGTATTTCTATCAGTAAAGCACTGCTCTGACAATTTGTCCCTGGAGATGAATGGCCTTTTCCAGAGGCTTTAAATAAGGACCCTAATGGGAGTGAGTGGGATGGAGCCGAATAATAAGATCGTTCTCCATAAATCCTGTGGTTAAGTCTTCTGCACAGGATGCTTTCCTGGGCTATATGTTAGCAGGCTCTACACAGTGTGTACACAGCTGTGCACTGTGCAGAAATGACAGGGAAGCAAATTGAAGATGGTAGGGATGGATGGTAGTGACGTGGAGATAATTTAACTCCTGTTTTCCCTGTAGAATGTGTGTTGTTCACCCAAGGAATGCACATATGAACTTGTTTCCATTGATAAATATGATACTTACAGGGCTAACAGGAGCCATCTTTGCCTACTTGATTTGAAAACAATTTTTAATGTAAATATATCTGATACATCAAGTTTGTGGCAGGTAGGGATACAAATCACCTCATTAAGATGAATAATAAAAATGAGGTTATTTTCTGGTAAATTGGGAAGACATCTTCTTGAGGTATATTGACCAGGGGACTGGAGGTGTTGAAGATGTCTCGTCCATTTTATTTGTGCATTTCTCAATCTCCTAACTTGAAATAATGCACCATCTGCTCCATGTGTGAACTAGTCTACTGGATTTGGAGCTCCCCTCAGGGAAGCTCCATGTTTCAGTTCACTTTTTATCCATAGCATCTGACAGTTCATGGCGGATACTAAAGGAAAGGGGATGATTTTTAAAGTGTCAACATTTTTTGACCCCCAAAAGAAGCCTCCTTGAATCATTAATGTATACTCAGAAGAATCTGAAATTAGCTCAGAGTACATCATGGTTCCACTTCTAGGGTACTAATAATCTAGGCGTGACCACCTAGGAAATGTTGGTGAGCTGACCTTTAAGACAGAAAGAGGAGATATGGAAAACTGACAAAGAATGGTGGAAATGCTGCCAGATCAGTGCTATGGGGGAAGGATGGGATTGTGTTTTCCAGAGCTACTTTTCATGAGTAGGATTGGCCCAAAGATGACCCACCATTCTGAACTGACCAAACTGAGAGTATCTACTCATGGAGAGGTAGATGTTTGAAAAAGCAGTTTTGTAAGGATCTGATCAATCCTAAATGTATCCCCAAGCTTGGCTGTTGAATCCAAGAGCATTTTCCATTGAAAGAAAGATGTAGAATGATTCTCTTATTAGTATGAAGGGATACGTCTTTGACTCACTGAAAGCTTAATGAACAGAATGGGGGTTCTTCTTTTTGGTCTTCTAGTTTCATTTATTCTCTAGGCTACCAAATTGGGTTGGGTTGGATGCTACCTGTGACAGGTAATCAAGGCCAGTATTGGCAGTTCCCCTAAGGTAGGCACAGCTGGCCTCTGATATCTGGTAGCCTTCTCTTACTGCAGCCCTCCTCAGACTCTACAGGAACTCCTTGACCATCCTTTCACTTTGATGTCTCATCACTTCTACAACCTCCCTGTTGGTGTTCATCCTGTCCTAGGAAACAATGGCACTGAGGGCTTATGGTCTGTGGGCTCTGGGTTCAAATGGACATGACCTTCAGCCTCTCCATGGTCAACCACTTGCCATCCTACCTTAAGCAATCATTTAATCTCCCAGAATCTCAACACCTTCGTCTGTAAAATGGGAACAAATCATAGAAACTGAATCTCGGCCGAGCATGGCGGCTCACACCTATAATCCCAGTACTTTGGGAGGCTGAGGTGAGAGGATTGCCTGAGCCCATGGGTTCAAGACTAACCTGGGCAACTTGGAAAGATCTCATCTCTACAGTAAATAAAAAACTAGCCGGGTGTGATGGCACACGCCTGTAGTTCCAGCTACTTGGAAGACTGAGGGGAAGGATCACCGGAGCCCAGCAGGTGGAGGATGCGGTGGCCGTGAGTGTGCCACTGCACTCCAGTTTGGGTGACAAAGTGAGACTCCAAATCACACACAAAAAAAGAAACTGAATCTCAGCCGGACTTGGTGGCTCAGCCTGTAATCCCATACTTTGGGAGGCTGAGGTGAGTGGATTGCCTGAGCCCATGGGTTCGAGACCCGCCTGGGCAATTTGGTGAGACCTCATCTCTACAGTAAATCAAAAATTAGCCAGGCGTGGTAGTGCACACCTGTAGTTCCAGCTACTTGGAAGCCTGAGGTGGAAGGATCGCCGGAGGCCACCAGGTCAAGGCTGCGGTGGCCGTGAGCAGCCACTGCACTCCAGTCTGGGTGACAAAGTGAGACTCCAACTCAAAAAAAAAAAAAAAAAGAAACTGAATCTTGCAAAATTCCTATGAAAATTAAATGAGCTATGCATGTTAATACTTTTCTCAGTTTAGGAGTTGACTTGTACCATCTCAATACATTTTGACTATCCTAAATGTGATGAGTTACTATGACTTAAGGTCACGATTATTATTACTGATGGTAATCAGAGAAATTGACCTTTTACAGGAAGCTACGTATTTCATATTTTCAGTCTGGATTCAACGCGTTTGCATGTGCACATGCTTAAGATGTCTAGCCTTTAAGAAGAGAATATCTGTTTTATTCCCAGGGCCTGACAAAGCAAGTCTCCAGTAAACATGGCCTGAATGTACGAATGAGAACGGCAGTGACCTTCTATTGGTGCTGCTCAATTTGCCCTCAAGATAGCTACCTAATTCCCTTGCAAGTAACCTATCCAGAAATCCTTCCTGCAGGAAAAAGTTTGGGATAATAGATACAGCAGATCAATTATTTTTCCTCTCCCCCAGTCTCCCAATAAAACCAGCCTCTCCTAGTGTCTTTTCTAGCTATTCTGTTTTTTTATTACATAGAATGCTTAGGTGATGTGCCAATAAGTAGTGTATGAATACTTAATGAAGGTGGAATGAATTATAAATGGCATGGAATTTATCTACATTGCTTCCTAGCTGATGCCAGAATGGTCCTTTTTCTTCTATCAAGATGTATAGGAGTCAGTAGGTGAGAAAGTATCCTGGTTGATAAATTCAAAAATTGTTACCGGATGCCATCTTAGGTTACATGGAAGCCAGTATCATATGGCAGAGAGAAAAGAGTTTGACCAGGAAGCATGGTGAATATGATGCTGGCTGGAGAGAGATCAGAGTGGTCCCTGAGGATGCAATTACTGCTAGAGTAGAGAACTCAGAATAGAGGCAGATAAAGGCTTGGGTGGGAGTTACCACTTACCCACTGTGATTGAGCACCAGTTAGGCAGAGGTCTGAAAGGCGTTTCTAGTGCTATGATTTCTGGGAGAAGCTATTGAATGACATTACCTAGAGAAGGGACTTCTGTATCATTTTCCCAACCCAAAGCCATCTGTCAACAGCTAGCTCCGTAAATACAGTGAACCCTCATTAGGAAAGGTAACGGATAAACCTCCACATCTCAAAGGCTTAATGCAAAATTTATTCCTTGCTCACATAACGGGCAGGTCTCCTGGGTGACTCTCCTCCACGTGTTGATTCAGGGGCACAAGTTATGTTATCTTGCAGCTCTGTGGCCCTGTTCTCTGGTTCACTCGAGAGGTAATCCCCATTGCAGCCACTGGAGGAAGCACCAGTAGAGGAGAGGTTTATGAACCAGGTCTGGAAGGGAGATGCTTCAGTTCTGCCCACTTCCCTCTGGCCAGGACTCAGGGGTACAGCCATGCTGACTCCAGGGAAGCTGAGAAATGTAGTCTAGCTGCCAAGGTAGAAAAAGCAGAGGATCTGATGGTCAACTAGCAATGTCTGCGTGCCTCATCTCTCAAATCTTCAAGACAATGCATGCCTGAGGCAAAGACAGGAGAAAGAGTCTTGAAGAAAAGTTATCTTATAGAGTGTTTGCAGAATTTGTAAAAATTCCTTTTAGAGTATTGTGGTTGCATGCAAACACTGGAAATTCCAGTTACAAATCATCTTAATTTCTGGGAGGTTCCTTGGCAACAGTTCTTCAGGTTTATTTACATTAAGACAGGGTTCTCTTTAAATTGCATATATAATTTTTTTCTTTTTTTTTTTTGAGTTGAAGTCTTACTCTGTCATCCAAGTTGGAGTGCAGTGGCATGCTCATGACCACGGTAACCCCAACCTGCTAGGCTCAGGTGATCCTTCTGCCTCAGCCTTCCAAGTAGCTGAAACTACAGGCACACGCTACCACACCCAGCTTATTATTATTATTATTATTATAGAGACAAGGTCTCACCAAGTTGCCCAGGCTGGTCTCAAACCCCTGAGCTCAGGCAATTCTCTTGCCTCAGCCTTCCAAACTGCTGAGATTATAAGACTTGATACACTGTGCCCAGCCTGCATATCTAATTATGGCACAGAAGAAATATGTGCATAATTATTGAAAATTTAGACAACACAGCAATGGATAAAGGAGAAATTTAGTATTGCTCATAATTTAATCTGTGTTAATAGTTTGTTTTATATCCAACTAGTCCTTTTTCTTTATATAATAGTATCAACTTTCTCAGGGGTCAGCAAACTTTTTCTGTAAAAGACCAAAGAGTAAATATTTTAGTCTTTGCAGGGCATTCTGTTTCTATTGCATCTTACCCAATTCTGCCATTTTAGCACGAAAGCATTGAGAGACCATATGTATAGAAATGGACGTGGCTGCATTCCAATAAAACTTTATTTATAAAAATAGGCAGGGAATGGGATTTAGCCCACAGGTCAAAGTTTTTCAACTCCTGTAACATACAATGAATGTGAAGTAATGTCTGTAGAGCACTGAGAGACTCTGCATACATGTAGAGCTCAGTAAATATTATTTTACTCTACTATGTTTGAAATGAATACAGTTATATGACTTTTATCACCTGAAACTCAATGTATACACGTTTAGATAGATGCTGCAAGTCTAGAAACACAGACATGGAACTCTGAAAGAAGTTTACAACCCTTGGGGGAAAGAATATATTTACTTTATTTCTTCCTATATATATATTTTTTGTTCAATGAACTTATTTTACTATTGGCATAAAAAAGATATTTTAAATGTATATACTTCAAACTTTTCGCTGACTCAGAAAATAATGTTTGAATCTGTAATATTTAATCTTGAACCTGTAAATAATTTGCATTTTTCAATAACCAGTGGCAGTTATGTTTCGGGATTGTAGCTTGAACCACCAAGTAATGCTGGAAGAGTTTAGGAAAAGCCTGAAATGCGTCAAGGGAGGCAAGGTCATGACTTCCCCTTTTGACAATTTAGCTGACAGGGACATTGGTAAACGGGAAGGGGAGTGGTCTTTGAGGAGCAGCCTTGGGTTCTCTGCTGTCACCCTCAGCAGATCGTGTTGTGATTGTATTAGCCTCCTGTGGGTACGCGGGCTTCTCTGCCACAAGACAGAGACACTTAGAAATGCTTATCAAATAACTGTCTGAATTACCTAACCCTTCTTCCTAGTGCCTGGCATAGAGTAAGCAAATACATGCTAGATTTAATTGTATGGATCTTGTAAACTCAAAGGAGTAGGTAACATTTTATTTACAAGCCAGGTTGTCTGACTCCTTTCAGATTTCTGGGGCTGTGGCTTGCCCTCCTAGAATTATAATAAAGAGACACATTTATGAGACTTCAGAAGCATTGCTGTACAGGTGAGATTACCTTGTGTTTTGTGATATGATTAACCTAAATTAACCCTAGGCATTATCCTGAGAGCATCATCATGAAGAAAAGAGACATCAATGTCTATTGTCTGCTGTGGTAATAAAACAGAGTTTTTCATGAAGCTTCTCCCTCATTTATTGTGTGCTGCTTGGTGCTTTTCCAAAATAGAAAACTGTAAAAATTTTAAATGTGACTGCCTTTTTTCCCCTCTCCCGTTTTCAGTTTTTATCAGCTCCTGGTTTCTCTCTTAATTTCTCCATGGACCACAGATTCTGATTACTACCATCTACCCAGATGTCAGTCAAATATCACACTTTCTTTGTAAAATAGGAATGAACTGCTGGACAAAATAATAACCTTATAAAAACCACATTTTCACAGAACAGTATTGTTTGGACTTTAGAACAATTGTAGAAATCACTAGATAATATCTTCTTTAAGGATTGAGCATGTACTTCACCAGATTACTATCAGGCCAGACGGAAAAAAAAGCCCCGTTATTATTTGAATCAGTTTACAGCAACTCATGAATTAGAAGCTCACACCCAAAGGAGTATTCTCAGCTTAATGGAAACAATTTATCTAACACTTGGAATCCTTTACAAGAATCTACATTGATAGATGGACATTTCTCCAATACAGGTACATTTTATGGTAGCCTGTTTCATACAAGTCAGCATCTGTTAAAAAGTAAAACTAATCAAAGACAATTTCCGTTTTATACGGGAACACTGCTCATAACCTAAAAAAAATCGCAATTTTATTAATTGTGTCGAAAGTTCATGAGAATGTAGGTGTGAGTATTTGTTTTTAAACAGCACTTTCCTGTTCTGCTCTGAGGTTAACTCAATGCAATGACACGTTGATTTTAGGTGGAGAGCTGATTTAATGAAAAGTCACACTCTCAGCATTGATTGCTTAATAATAAGGGAATACTTCAGAAACAGGAACATGTGTTTCCTGTAAGATTTTTCAGAGTTGTCTAAGAGAAGAGCAATTGTTTAAGATGTGGCTATGATTCCCGAACTATTCTCGAAAGAGATATCTGCCCACCTTAAAAGAAAATGTCAAAAGGTCGAAAACAGTCAAAAACCGGGAAGCTTGCTTAGCCCCAGCTGAAATTCTTTGGGGTGTGGAGCAGGAGAGGGTGGAGACCTAATTTTGAACCTCTTGTAGAGGGTAATCTGGCGGATCTGAGTCTTACTTTCAGTATACGTGAGAGCTTCTTAGTACCAGAAGGAAGTTTAGACTTCACTGTGTCTAACCACCTCTATTTTTACTCAAGGAGAAACTGAGTCTCAGTAAAAAAAAAAAATGTAGTAGTAACTTCTGGGACATCACTTAATGGGTTGGTGAAAGATTCTTCACTGGAGTCCAGATCTACTTCTTCCTCGCCTCTGTCTTGCTCTAGCTTGGTGGGGCTGTAACATTCTGACTTACACTTAGTAATTGCTTAATAAATGTTTGCGGCATGCATGTAGAAAGAGGTGATATTTTAATTTCTCTCAGATGAAGAGAGACAGAAGGCAAAATTCAGAAAATTGAGTGCAGGAATAAAACTATCAGCATACCTCAGAGATATTTCAGATTTTGTGCCAGACCACTGCAACAAAGCGAATATAAACGTGATGTTTGCACTATACTGTAGTCTATTAAGTGTGTAATGGCATTATGTCTAAACAAACAATGTGCACACCTTAACTTAAAAATGTTTTATTGCTAAAAAAAATGCTAACAATCATTTGAGTCTTCAATATGTCATAGTCTTTTTGCTGGTGGAATTGGCTTGCCTCAGTGTGATAACTACTAACTGATTGGGGTGGTAGTTGCTGAAAGTCAAGGTGGCTGTTGTAGTGATTTCTTAAAATCAGACACAATGAAGTTTGCCACATCGACTGACTCTCCCTTTCATGATAGATTTCTCAGTAGCATGTGATGCTGTTTGATAGCATTTTACCTATAGTAGAACATCTTTCAAAATTGGAGCCAGTCCTTTCCCAACCCTGCTGCTGCTTTATCTACTAAGTTTAGGTGATAGTCCAAGTCCTTTGTTGTCATGTCAACAATATTCACAACATCTTCATCAAGTAGATTCCATCTCAAAAATCCACTCTCCTTTCTCGTGCATACAAAGCAAGCCTTCATCTGTTCAACTCTGATCATGAGACTGCAGCAATTTAGTCACATATTCAGGCTTCACATCTTCTTTTTTTATTGAGTTGTAGTCTCACTCCGTCACCCAGACTGGAGTGCAGGAAGTACAGTGGCACGCTCATGGCCACCCCAGTGTCAACTTGTTGAGCTCAGGCGATCCTTCCACCTCAGTCTTCCAAGTAGCCAGAACTACAGGCGCATGCTACCACGTCTGGCTAATTTTTTGATTTATTGTAGAGATGAGGTCTCACCAAGTTGCCCAGGCTGTTATTGAACCTGTGGTCTCAAGCAATCCCCTCACCTCAGCCTCCCAAAGTGCCGGGATTACAGGCTTGAGCCACCACACCCGACTGGCTCCACTTCTACTTCTAGTTCTCTTGCAGTTTCCACCACTGCAATTCCTTCATCCCCTGAAGTCTTGAGCCCCTCAAAGTCATCCCCAAGGGTTGGAATCAACTTCTTCCAAACTCCTGTTAGTGTTAATATTTGATCTCCTCCCATGAATCACAAATGTCCTTAATGGCATCTAGAATGGTGAATCCTTTCCAGAAAGTTTTCAATTTACTTTGCCCAGATCCATCAGATAAATCACTATCTATGGCAGTTCCAGCCTTATGAAAGCATTTCTTAAATAATAAGACTTGAAAGTTGAAATTACTCCCTGCTTCATGGACTACAGAATGGATGTTGCATTAGTAGGCATGAAAACAACATCAATCTCCTCGTACACCTCCATCGGAGCTCTTGGGTGATCAGGTACATTCTTATAATAAGCAGTAATATTTTAAAAGGAAACTTTTTTTTGCAGTAGGTCTTAACAGAGGACTTAAAATATTCAGTAAACCATGCTGTACACAGATGTGCTGTCATTCAGGCTTGGTTGTTTCATTTATAGAACACAGGCAAAGTGGGTTTAGCATCATTCTTAAGGGGGCTAGGATTTTCCGTATGGTAATTAACCATTGACTTCTACTTAAAGTCACCAGCTGCATTAGCTCCTAACAAGAAAGTCAGTCTGTCCATTGAAGCTTTGAAACCAGGCATTGACTTCTCCTCTCTAGCTATGAAAGTCCTTCTTGCAATAGAAGGCTGTTGTGTCTACATTAAAAAATCTGCTGTCTAGTGTATCCACCTTTATCAATGATCTTAAAATTGGAGAGAATTAAGACCTTACTGTCAATTAGGCTTTGGCTTAAGGGAATGTTGTAGCCAGTTTGATCTTCTATTGAGATCACTCAAACTTTCCTCTTATCAGCATAAAATTGTTTTGCTTTATTATTTTTTTTATCATTCATGTGTTCACTGGAGTAGCACTTTTCATTTCCTTCCAGTGCTTTTCCTTTGCAGTCAACTTGACTAACTAGTGCAAGAGGCCTGTCTTTGGGTCTATATCGACTTTTGACCCACTCAATTAATCATTTCTGGCTTTTGATTTAAAGAGAGAGAACATGCAACTCTTCCTTTCACTTGAACGCTTAGAAAAGAGGCTATTGGGATATTCAATGGCCTAAGTTTACTATTATTGTATCTTAAAGAATAGGGAGGTCTGAAGAGTGGGAGAGATGGGGAATGGTTAGTCAGTGGAGCAGTCAGATCACACACATGTATCGATTAATTTCGCCACCTTATATGGGTGTGGTTCATGGCACCCCAAAACAATGTCAATAGTAACATCAACAATCACTAATCACAGATCACCAAAACAGATATAATAACAATGAAAAAGTCTAAAATATTGTGAAACTCCCAAAATGTGACACAGAGACATGAAGTGAGCACACGTTGAAAACATGGAGACAATAGACTTACTAGATGCAGAGTTGCCACCAACCTTCAATTTGTAAAACAAAAAAAATGCTAAATGCAATGAGGAGAGTGCCATAAAACTAGGTGTGTCTATACTTTCCAGGCCACAGTGATATATCTGAGAGGATGGAAGTCTAGATGAGAAAATAATGAGCAGAGGCTGTGGTATCTCACCCATGACTGGGAACAGGCTGACCCAGATGATTATGTCTTTGGGAGGCTGGTTGCCTGGTCAGGCAGGTCACTGTTATGCTTAAGATCCATGCTGGGCGTTCAGGGGATAGAGGCAACTTGTAGTCCCTGCCCAGTTACGGTTTGCAGTGACTGAGGGTTGCAGAGACGGAGGTAGATGGATTCAACTCTCACTCCCCGCCACTTGCCAGCTACAGGACCTGGGAGAATAAAGTACTCTTCACTATACTTCACACTAAAATATACAGAAAATAGCACTTAGCTCATACTATCGTTTTGAGGCCGTGTGACCATGCAGGGGCTCAGTGCATGTCCATTTCAGTGAATTCACTTTATTGTGGGGAGATATTACTTGTTTTGTTCAAAATAAAATCCTTACAATGTCCTGAATTAGATGTTCTTAAGCATGTGTTTGTTTTGGTAATGGACAGTAAAGCTGCAGGTATCATGACATGGTGTTGTTGAGATCAACTTGTTTGACTGTCTAGAATATTCCACCTGGATTATGCATGCAGCTGTATTGGAGCTGAGAACAGAAACCTCATTTAGGCAATGGCAGGTCCTAGAGGTTCAAGCAGACACATCATTCCCACTTGGGCCGGGGACTCTTCGATCCCCTTTTTGATCCAGGCTTAAGGTGGCTCAATGTAGTTTGGACGCAGTAGCAGAGACAACCTGAGTGTCATTCAATGAGAGAGAAATTCTCTAGGAAAGCTTCTGTTCTCTCTGGTGACCATTCTTTTCGACTCCTCACAGTGGAGAGACCCAGAGAGCTTCTGTTTAGTTTGCCACTCCATGTCCACCTCTATAGTAGGTCACAACTGTCATTCATTCTTCTGTATTTTAGAAGGTGTTTTTGTTTTTTCCCAAAATAAAAAAGCTGCCAGACGTAATGACTCACCCCTGTAATCCTAGCACCTTGGGGAGGAGGAGGCAAGAGGATTGCCTGAGTTCAGATGTTCAAGACCAACTTGGGCAACTTGGTGAGTCCCCATCTCTACCTAAAATCAAAAAATTAGCTAGGCATGGTGATATGTGCCCGTAGTCTCAGCTACTTGGAAGGCTGAGGCAGAAGAAGTGCCTAAGCCTAGGAGATTAAGGCTGTGGGGTCCATGAGAGTGCCATTGCACTCCAGCTTGGGCAACAGAGTGAGACTTCAACTCAACAAAATATAAAATTCTAACTTATTCGTTTAACAAGATGTAGTACAATCTTACCTTGTATCTCACCAAAGACAACTATGTTGTCACTGTGTGTTTCCATGAAATATTTGTGTGTATGATATAGTGACCACACTGCACACACCACTTTGAATGTACCCCATTTATAACTCATGTTAAGCCAATGCTAGTTTCTTAAATGTAGCATTCAGAACAATTGAGAGGTATCTTACATCCTTCAGTCTATAATGGGGCTTCAGCTTTTAGAAAATATTTTCGGACCTTTATGTCTCTGGCTCTCTTAACACTCTAAGTTAGACAGGGGGTGGATATGTCATTCATCACTCAGACAGGGTCGTTTCTAGAAGTGAAAGGTTGCTATTAATATTCACACTACTAGAATCAGCAGGTATAACCTGGGGCTGTCCTGGGTAAACTGAGACACGGACACCCCAGCTAGGCAAGGAAGGGGCAAACTCGGCTTACTGAAGAAGAAGCACAGAGGCAAGTGACTGTTCAGAGACACATGCTAGTAACTGGCAGTGTTGATCTTAGAACCCGCAATTTTGGGTCCCTAATGTACTGCTCTATAGACCATACCCCAGTGCCACTTCCAGGTGATCTGCATAGCTTTGTAAATACCCTTGAGAGACACAACCCCTTGTGTTTATCAAACTGAGGTAAAATAACATTGCTCCCTTCCTCTTTTCCCTCCCTTCCATTCCTCCCTGCTTGTTCACATGCGCGCGCTCTCTCTCTCTCTCTTTTTGTCTCTCTCTGTCTCTCTCTCTGTGTCTCTCTCTGTCTCTCTCTCTCTCTCTCTCTCTCCATTCTTTTTTTTTTCTTCAATTTCTCATTGACCTCTAATCCAGATTACTAGCATTTTGTGAGAGGTCACTGTCTAAAGAAAGGCTTACTATTAAGGATTAAGTGCCCCTTTGGTGAAGGTCAGTATCTGATGTATTGTTTTTATTAAGGATGGTCTGCTAAAGAGAATGACCTTGTATGCTTACATTAGTCTCTTACAAGGCTAAAAGATAGCCGGGCTCGGTGGCTCAACCTGTAACCCCGCGCCTTTGGGAGGCTGAGGCGAGTGGATTGCCTGAGCCCGCGGGTTCGAGACCCGCCTGGGCAGCGAGACCTCATCTCTACAATAAATCAAAAATCAGCTGGGCATGGTAGCGCATGCCTGTAATTCTGGCTACTTGGAAGGCTGAGGCAGAAGGATTGCCGGAGCCCAGCAGGTCGAGGCTGCGGTGGCCGGGAGCGGCCACTGCACTCCAGTCTGGGCGACAGAGTGAGACTCCAACTCAAAAAAAAAACAAACAAAAAAAAAACAAGGCTAAAAAATGATTTGAAATAGCACCTTTAATACACAAACAATCAAAACATCTAGAAGTAATTGCAATTAAAAGAAAAATGGCCTAAGCTAATTGGAATATTTCAAAATTGCCTCCTGGATCAGACAGGGATGAGGAGAGTATGAGACAAACTGATCCTTTGCTGCCAATTGGTCTACAAAGACTATTCTGTGCTCTTTTTCTCATCCTTCCTTGTCTTTGTTGAAGGATATTCAGTTTTGAAATCCAGCTATGATTTGTGGGTGGCCCTGGACAATGGAATAAATCAGGGAAGGGCCCCGGAGGGACTTCTGGGCATCACGAGTTAACACCTGGGCTCTGGACTCTCCTAAGAGCTTGGAATCCCAGGTCAACCATCTCCTTGCTATATCTTTGACATTCTACATTTCCTATACCTTAGTCTCCTCATTGATTAAAAAAAAAGCTTCCTGTAAAGAGAAAATGAATTAATTAAACAAACAAACAAACAACCGGTGCTTCTCACAGGAACTAATACATAAAACCAGATCTGTATGTGTTTTGGTATATTGCTTTTATTATCGTTATTCATTTTTGCCAGAAATGGAATTGCACTCCCACATACACACCAGGATTCATGTTCCTACCTGCTGGTGTTCTTGTAAAGATTCTCCCAAGTGGGATTCTCCTGGCCCAGGCGATGCAATTAGCAGATGTGATTCATCAGTGCAATCCATCTGAGATTTCCAGTGGACTCTGAAATAAGTTAATATGAGAAGAGAAGATGTGGGCAGGGCACAATAATCTGCCAAAGTCCTTCAAGGCAGCATCCCATGGCTTCTCTGTGGAGCCCTGCATCCTAGAAATAGTGCTGCAACTTTGGTACCCCAGGGATGAGCCTCTGTCTCAGCATTTCCAGTAGTCCACTGAGCACATCGATATCCTCACAAAACTGACCAGAACTGTCCCACAAGGATCCTTTGACCTTAGGTAAATAATACGTGGGATCCTACTAGGTCAGGTACTGTGTCCCATCCTGTCTTATTTAATTTCCAATATGATCCTCTAAGATGCATTCAGTTATTCCTCCATATGCCTTTAAAAAAATATAATAATAAGGGCCAGGCTTGGTTGCTCAGTTTGAAATCCCAGTACTTTGGGAGGCCAAGGCGAGTGGATTGCCTAAGCCCACAGGTTCGAGACCATCCCGGGCAACTTGGTGAGATCTTGCCTCTACAATAAATAATTTTTTAAAAAATTAGCTGGGTATGGTAGCATGCACCTGTAGTCCCGGCTACTTGGAAGGTAGAGACGAAAGGATCGCCGGAGCCCAGCAGGTCGATGCTGGAGTGCCCACGAGTGTGCCACTGCACTCCAGCCTGGGCGACAGAGTGAGACTCCAACTAAAAATAAAAATAAAAAATAAAAGAAATAAGGAAATAGAGGCTAAGTGAAATAACTTGCCCAAGGTTATAGAGTTCATAAGCAGAAACCATGCTTTGAAATTGTATCCATCTGATTGTAAATCTATGCTATTTTTCTTAGTATTTTAATTTTCATTATTAAATATGTGAGCATTATAAGAGATTTTGAAAGTAAAGTGAAAGTATAAAGAAGAATTATCCATACTCTTAGACAAAATGATTATTTTCATTTTGCTGTAATCTTTCCTGTTGGTTTTCCTGTATTTCTGTATGTGTATGTGTGTGTGTAGAAATGATAGCAACAAATTTTACCATATAAAAATTTTCATTTTTCTCTATCCATTTAATATTTTATTATTTTTCCCTATATAATTAACTATTAATTATTCTCCAGAAATCATGGCTTACAGATTGCATAACATTTCTTCACACACATATGTGTGTGTGCATATACATAAAATAATTAATTCTCTCTTTAGACATTTTGATTGCTCTCATCTTTCTCAATCATAAAGAGTACTTAGGTGATTTTTTTCTTAAAAGATAAAAAAAAGGGGGGGATGAGTGGTCCTACCATTTTCTGGGCATCTCCCATGTGCTATAGCATGTTACATCAATTAATTTAATCTTCCAAACAACCCAATGATTGAGGTGCTATTATTGTTGCCATTTTATTGATGAAGATCTGAGACTTAAAGAGGTGAAATATGCCAGACAGACAGACACGGACCACTTTTGATGGAGGAAAAATCAGATGTCTGACTTGTTGAAGGTGAAGCCTGAATCCCCTGTCATGGGCTCTCATTCACCTCTGCATTTGTTTCTGATATTATTTTATTAGAATGTGTTCCTAGAAGGAGAGTGACTTGGTACAAGAACAGGCGATCCTCTCCAGTTTTTGGAATCAGTGACTAAATCAGCCTCCATACAGCTTATCTTTCAGCACAGTGCCACTGCCCCCAGGAAGCCCAGGCTCCAGCCATCCCACCAGACTGTCCCCAGATTCAGAAAGTCCCCTGGGTAGGGGGTTTGCTAGATGTGACCTGGAAGTGATGGGGACGATGACCATCTTCTGATTGGTCAACAGGAAGAACATGTGTTTGGGGGTGTCACAGGAGATGAGACTTAAATCTATTCCCTATAAAAGTCCACTATCTCTAAAGTGAAAGCCATGTCTCCACTTAAGGGTTTTCCCATCAGGAAGCAAATTGGCTGCCCCTAGATCATCTCGGACACCAGGGAGAGAAGCAAGTCCTTCACCAGTTTAGCTCCTTAGCCCTGACTGCCTTGCACTTGAAGCATCTTTACTTGGAAAGTGTGCCCAGCAAAATGACCTTGCACTTGTTACCTCCTCCCACCTGACCCCAACTAGCTTCATTAGACTCTCTCTTAATTGCTGCTCTGCATTCCTTCAAAGACAGGGACACACACACTGACCTTGTGTTCACATGTGCTGCTGGCTGGTGTGTAAATGCCTCTTGCAAGTCGTTGTGGACTAAGCCTAGAGATCTCTCACTGTCTGGTTTCCCACTGCAGCCAAGACCAAATCTCCCCGCCCTCCATCTATCAGGTGAGGTTTACCTTTGGGGAAGCAAACTGCTGCCTCTTCACCCAATTTGTATCTCTGATTCTTTGTGGTTCCTGGGCCTCTCTTCAGCCACACCGGCTATTGGGAGATGGAGTTTCTTGTATGAGAGAATATTCTCTGGACGCTGATATCTATGGAACTCTTTGGAAATCTTTGTTTGGATTTTTTTTTTCCCTTTTTTTTTTTTTTGTTGGGTTCTCTGTCACCCAGACTGGAGTGCAATGGGAAGATCATAGCTCACCACAGCCTTGACCTCTTGGACTCAGGCAATCCTTCTGCCTCAGCCTCCCCAGCAGCTGGGACTAGAGGAGTACACCACGCCCAGCTAATTTTTAAAATTTTTTGTAGATCTTGCTATATTCCCCAGGTTGATCTTGAACTCCTGAGCTCAAGCAAATCTCTCTCCTTGGCCTCCCAAAATGTTGAGATTACAGACGTGAGCCACTACACCTGACCTTGCTTGGATTTTTTCGGTTGCTTCTGAAATAATTTCAAGGAATATATATTAGCTGATGACTTTGTCCTTCTCTCTCCTAGTGAAACACCTTCAATCCCCTGTGTCAGTTATCTACACTTGCTGTAACAGATTCCTACAATTTTGGTGCTTAAACAATAGATATTAATTTTCTCACAACTCTAGAGACTGAAGTTTGAAATCAAGGTGTGGACAGGACCACACTCCCTTTGAAGGGTCTGGGAGTAGGGCCATGCCATGCCATTCTCCCAGCTTCTGGCAGACGGACAGACAGGGACCACTTGCTGGTGACCCTAGGCTTCCATTAGCCTTGGCTGCCTTCCAGTCTCTGCATCCCTCTTCACCCGGCCTTTTTCTCTGTGTTTCTCTGTGTCCAAATCTCCCTCTTCTTTCTCTTACAAACACTCTAATCACTGGATTTAGGACCCATCCTAAATCAAGTATGATTTTACCTCAAGCTCCTTAACTAATTGCACATGCAAAGACGGTATTCCCAAATAAGGTCACATTCTAAGATTCCTAATGACATGAATTTGGTGGAGGACACTATTTAACTCACTACAACCCCCAACATTTTTATTTTTGCTGTGAAAAAGAATAACTGTATTTCCTCTTTGATCATGAAACTATGGCCCATGAGTGAATTCTAGCCCTCTGGTTTTTTAAATGGCTATGAGTTTCGAATTTTTTTTTTTTTTAATTTTTCAAAGGCTGAAGACAGTTAAAAGGAGAATGATATTTTATGACCTGCAAAAATAATATGAATGCAAACTTTGGTGCTTACAGATAAAGTTTTATTAGAATACAGCCATGCCTATCCATTCACCTCTTGTCTATTGCTGCAACAACAGAGTTGAATGGTTGCCTTGGGAAATGCATGGCCTAAAAAGCCAAAGATATCTATTAACTGGGTTTTTACCCAAAAAAAGTTTGTAATCTCTGCTCCAATCCTTTTATTTTTCCATGTTTAAGAGAAAAAGAGTGTAGGTTCAGTGAAAGGGAAAGCATACCTACCCCATGCACCTTCCCAGCACATGGGGAAATGTTTTCTAATGTTTAGAAATTCGATATGCATGTCAAACGCATAAGTTGATTATTTAATTTGTGATGGGAAAGTCAAAAGTGTTGTGTGCAGTGGTGTAAGTAGTTCACTCTTTTGTTTTCAGAATGGCAAAGGAAAACAACCGCCATGTACTAGTAATCTACAGCTTGGACAGAGATTCTGCCTCTCGCTCTGATGTGAGTCCATCCATGTATGGATGCAGATTTTAATTAACTCCTCTCCCAAACTGTGAGAGGGTTATAGGATGTTGCAATTCAAAATCACCACATATTAACAATATGTCAGTAGCAAGCATTTACCCAGAGCTGTGGAGGACAGAGCATAGCTGGGAAGTACACCCAGATTTTTCCTTTCAGATACTGATTTCTGACTTTCCCACTCTAGAAAAGCAGGCCAGATGCAGTGAAAAAATGATAGTATCGCAGGGATAATACCCAACCTGCTTTAATTTGTATGTTTAAAATAACAGCAACTAGTTGGGCTCGGTGGCTCAGCCTGTAATCCCGCGCTTTGGGAGGCTGAGGTGAGTAGATTGCCTGAGCCCGTGGGTTCGACACCCACCTGGGCAACTTGGCGAGACCTCATCGTTACAATAAATTTAAAAACTAGCCAGGCGTGGTAGCACGTGCCTGAAGTTCCAGCTACTTGGAAGGCTGAGCAGAAGAATCGCTGGAGCCCAGCAGATCGAGGCTGCGGTGGCCGAGAGCAGCCACTGCACTCCAGTCTGGGCGAGAGTGAGACTCCAACTCAAAAATAAATAAATAAATAACAGCAACCGTGGCTCATATCTGCAGTTTTGGTGCTTTAGGAGACCAAGGCAGGAGGATTACTTGAGGTCAGAAGTTCAAGACCAACCTGGACAACATAGTGAGACTTCAACTCTACAAAAAATGAAAAAATTAGCCAGATGTGGTAGTACGCCTGTAGTCCCAGCTAATTGGGAGGCTGAGGTGGGAAGATCACGGAGCCCAGAAGGTCGAGGTTGCAGTAAACTGTGATTGTGCCACTGCACTCCAGTCAGAGTGACAAAGCAAGACTCTGTCTCTAAAAACTAAAGATAAAATCATTTAAATCAGTTTTTTAAAAAGCCACCCATGCTAAAGCTTTCATATTTTAATTGTAGTCATTAGAAATTACTTGAGACTGTCTTTCACTGTGTGTTGACGTGCATTGATTGGGACTTCCTATTACCTACTGTATGCTAGTCACAAAGGGGGTTCACATGGCCCTTCCTCGGGGCTGCTCACCTTCTAGCCCTGAGGATACGATGTGTGCTTCAAGGAACACGTGCCGGGACCCAAGGAAGCCGAAACCCCGGGTGGGCGAGGCCCCCTCTTCTGGTTTTTCCTCCTTCTCATTCTTAGAAACACACCATCTATTGCTTCCTTCCTGCACCCAGGTGGCAGCGGTGCAATTCGAGGGAAAGGAGAACTTGAACGATGTCCAAAGGGAAGGAATGTCATAATTAGGGAAGTGGAAAATAGAACTGAGCCGAAGGAATCTGGTTCTGACTGTGCGTGTCTGTGCCCTGGGCTGTAAATAGGGGCCTCCGTGAAGTATGTGGGGCCAGAAGACCTTGCTGGAAAACAAAACAAAGAAAATCAACAACAACAAAACATGAAGTTCCTCGTGCACAGATTTTTGTTAAATCTTGCTTTTCATGGTTAATATTTCACCACTGGTCTCTTTGAGGGCCCCAGTGATCTGCCTTGGCCATTTCCATTCCATGACTGCTGGGCATAACCACGCAAGCTCCATGCCAGAGCTTTCAGCACTTTTTTCTGTCTGCTTTGTCGTTTGCTGGCCTAGCCCTGTGGTCTCTGTGACATGGGCCTCTCCGCGTCACTGTCTATGGTTTCATGTCTTGGATCAATTGGAGTGGAGCAGCCTGCTTTGTCTGTTTGTTTGTTTCTTAAGCAGAATAGTGCTCCCAGACATTTATTTTCTTATCCAGAGTGAGAAGACAGTAATAAATATGAAGTACCCATCCCACAGGACAAGAGCAACCGTCAAAGTAGATTTCTGTTATGTTCCCTGTGCTGTGCCCAGTGCAAAGTGGGTGATTAATAAGTGCTTATTCTGAGGGGGTAAATGAAGCCAAGGCACCAAAGAAAAGTGCCCTAGTGTGTGCAAAGCCTAAATCCAGTCCCTGCCTCTGTCTTTCGGAGTTGAGGGGGACACAGCAGTCCCTTCAAGACAGGATGGGCATGGGAGATGAACATGCCTGAAGTCGAGCTTGAATGTGGCTCTGTCAATGTACTGACTGATCTCAGGGTGACTCAGTTTCTCATCTGTACAATGGGGGCATTAATAGTATCTGCCTTCCTCAACGGTCCCAAGGAAGAAAAGTCATGACTATAGATGGTGGCATGACCCATGTGTGGAATATGTGCAGCACATATTAGCTATGATGATTATTATTACAGGTGTTGTTTTTTTCTAGCACTTCTAACTTTTTATTAGCATCCCATTGCCTTTGTGGAGGTGAGCAGTTATCATTCAATGCTCCACAGAGGACTAAGGACCGCCAATAGACCTGCACTTCCTCGCCATGCAGACTTAGAGAACCAGTTCGCCCTCTCTGAGATCCTCCCCGTTCCTTTATCTGGAAGACACAATCCCAAGGTTCCAGGGAAGACAAAGTGAGGAAGGTCTGCAGGAGCCACTGACGCATACTTTATCCAGTGAACACCTCTTGTCCCCAACTCTCTCCTTCCAGATTTCCGCAGCCTCTCCGGGCTGCTGTCTCCTTGGCAGTGAAGCCGGGCACTGCCTCTTACACATGCCCCAGTTAATATTTCAAACGTCCTGAGTTTCTAATTGTGGCAAAGTCTAAGAGCCACCTAATCCGCCCGTGTATTAACTGCTCTGCCTCCAAGCGGGCGCCTCTGGACCCAGGGCTGACACTTGCTGAGTTAATAATGACTCGATTCATTCCTCGCACCAAGTGCAGGAACCACATAATCTGCGGGGCAGAAATAACTCCTGTAATTAGAAATGCCTGAGGGAACCCCCCACAAAGGGCCTTGTAGCTTGGCGTGTGGGAACCCCCTGCCCCCTCTGTCTCCTCTGGCCACCCCCCCAACGCCACAGGGCCTCTGCTGTTTTCTAAAGCCTGCTCAGACCTGGCGTCTCTAAGAGACAGGCTCTCCAAGGGATGGCATTCCAGTCCCAGAAATATGCTCAGTAGTTGCCCAGGCTTCCCGGTGCCCCTGGGCCAACTCCTGTCTCCACAAACCGGCCTCCTAGAAGCGCAGGCCAGCAGCCCCTACAGAAGCGGAAACCTCCTGCCAGGCCTTGCGCCCTGCCTCTAGGTAAAGGGGGAAGACTGCCTACCTCTAAGGATGTGGGAAGCCCCCTTCCTAGCCAAGGCAGAAACTCCTATTGTGGGGTACTAGAGGGAAAGAGGTGCAGTGGTTGAGCAATGCCCAGTGCCAGACTAGTACTTTTCCTCCTAAGGAACCCTGTCTCAGAAGCTTGCAGGGAGGAATACAGGGGGTTTCAGAGGCTAGCTGCCTCCTCAGTGAAGCTGGGTGGCCCTGCAAGAGCTCCCAGAGGTGACCTTTTCTCAGGTGTAAGATGGAGGAGGGTCGCAGGCCTCCTGGAAGGGTTGTGACAGTGGGTGTGCAGTGCCTGGCTGTGGGTACATCCTCAAACGAATTTGTCTCCCTCGCCATAAAGTGTGACACAAAGTCACGTCCACCTGACTTAAAGCAGAATTAGGAGGCTTTTTTAAGCATTTTGAATGGAATGTGAGGCTATGTCCAGCACTGGAACAATCTCCAACAGGCCACATGGTGGTTTTGTACCCTACAGTTCTCTCATACCTGTGAGGTAGGTCTGAACATTTCCATTTTACAGATGGGATTGTTAGATCATGGATGACATGCAATTTGTCATAGATCTATCTACTAACAAAAGGCAGAGTTGGGATTCCAATGCATGCCAATATGTTACCAGTGTCTCCATTTTTTTTTCTCTTACAGTGTGTTCTGTTTCTTACTAGCGTTACAAGATGTGCAGAAGTACACACACGCACATGCACATGCACACACACACAGAATGTTCTCCCATTCTTAGTCTTTACCACATGCCTGGTGGGTAGCCAGGGCAGACGCTGAGGTTATTAGTGTAGCAGCCCATGTGACCATTTCATGTCCATTCAAACAACTTCTGAAAACAGCTCGACACGTTATCCTAAAGTGCAGGATTTCCAAACAAATAGATCTCTCGCTTTGAAACGAGGATCAACCCTTTTCAAAAGTCACCTTGGAAGACTTTGCTCAAAACAGTTAGATCCCTGCCTGCTGGAAGGATCGCGGCTGGGCTCCAGCACTGAATGTGTGCGTTCAGATGCTCAGCAGGAAAGGAGCCCTGCAAGCTGTAGAATCTCAGGGACACCAAGGTAGAGACCCTTCCAAAAATCTTTAATACCAGCAAACTCTCTAGACGTGAACTCAGTATAAGAAAACCCAGGTTAATGAGTTACAGTCATGTCTAGTGAATAGGGTGATAAATAACCCTTTGGTATAAAAAAAGTAAATGAATGAATCAGGAGTGAAAATAAAGCAAGAGAAGCACCTTTCTTTTGTAATTAGCACCCCAGACCCCCATGGGTCACAGGCAATGTTATTTGAGAAGTGTTAACACACATACCTGGTACACAGTAAGTGCTTTGCAGGTGCTATTTAAAAGAACCTGTGCTAAAAATAAATTAATCTCGTTCTTCACAGACTTTGTTCCTTTATAAAGTGAGTCATGGGTTTCATATATGACTGGGTGAAATTTTTTCCAACCAAATGCTTCAAATCACAGGGTTTTGTTTTTACTTCCTGTACCCTTCTTGTCCAGTGAATCTCTCAAAAAGCAGGTCCCTTCCTTTGAATTGAAGACGATACTCTCATGTGAATATTGTAGGTAGTGACCTCCTCTTTGAGTCATTGAAGAATAAGCCTTCGTAGATGTTAATAAGGCTTTTTAGTCACAAAGTGCTGAATCTGGTGGTTACACTGAAAAATGACCAAGGGTATGAAAAAGACAAAATGGACATTTCTGTGAGAGTTAAAGGGAGACTGGCTTCTGATGAAAATTCTGGAAGCAGTAACCTCTGGCCTGGAAAGAAAATAGATATGCCTTGAGAAGTGGACTAAAACTGCCACTGACCAGCTGTGTGACCCTGAGCAAACCGTCTGTCTCAGCTTTCTGGGCCTCAGTTTCCTTTTGAAAAATGCAGATAAAACAATGGCATCTACCTCCCAGCCCAGTTGCAAGGAATAAATGACTGAATGTCCATGAAGTTTGGGAACGTAGTACAAGATCCATGAACGGTGGCTTTAAAGAATGTTTCACTGTTGATTGCATGTATTTGACCACAGGAGGTGCTTATTTTCTGAAATATATGGCATTGGTTTTGGATTTGGGGACAATCAAGGCTTTCAATCCATCATCACAATCTACAGGGAGAGTCCAAAGGAAAAGCTGTTTATGTGTATACGTGTGGCTATGTGTCAACACTTGCTTGTGAATATGGGTGCATGTGTGCACACAGGTGTAGACGTGCTTGGATGCATGCATGTGTATGTACACGTGTGTACACCTGCCTGTGTGTGTAAACATGGGCATGTGTATGTGGGCAGGTGTGTACGTGCAGCCCTGGCAAGACAGGCTTTGTCGGGTAAGGCATGCCAGCTCGGGACAGGAGGGAGTCTTCACTGAAAGGACATGTCAACTCAGTTCCCTGCTCTACGCTCTGCTGGAACCCAGCAGTGATCACTCCCATCAGATAAGCAGCCGGATCTGGGCCCAAGAGATCTCATCAGCAGTCGCAGACCATTAACAAGTCATTGCCTCCCTGGAATCTATTTTGTTGCTACTGATGCGTCCAGTACCTGGATCTGGGTTTCTCTTTGGATTCTGCTCTGTGAAAGTTGAGCTCTCGTGGACAGGAGAGGAAAGAACTAACCTTTGCGGGCATGCTACACTTTTCTTGATAATCTTTTAAAATGTAATATTTACATTATTTTATATTTTATGGCTTAATCTTTAACTGAAAATAAAATATGTATGAATGATTATGTTCTCTGTTAAAACCATATATTATTTATTTAAATTGTATCTTATCTATTTAAATTATATATTATTTATTTAGTATATATTATGTATTAAAAGTATATGTATACTTTTAACAACATAATCTATAGTATAACATAATATAATATAAAATGTAATATATAAATTTAAGATTTGAATCATAGGAGCACGTAGGAGCCAGTGTCATAATAGGCCAGAGCTGTTGTGTACAGGCCTGGAAGAGCCAATTGTTACATTTTAGGGTATTTTGCAAGCTGATTTGGAGCATTAAAACCACAGAAATTGGCAAAAATTTTTTTGAGCCAAGGCTTACTCTGTCACCCAGGCTGGAGTGCAGTAGCACAATCATGGCTCACTGTAGCCTTGACTTCCTAGGGTCAGGCAATCCTTTCTCCTCAGCCTCCTGGGTAACTGGGACTACAGGCATGCACCACAATGCCTGGTTAATTTCTTATTTTTTGTGTAGATGAGGTCTTCCTATGTTTCCCAGGCTGGTCTCAAACTCCTGGGTTCAGGCAATCCTCTTGCCTCGGCCTCTCAAAGTGCTGGGATTACAGTTGTGAGCCACCACACCTGGCCAGAAATTGGTAAACTTTACAAATTAGAATTTGCCCTCTCCCCATGGTGAGCTAATTGTTAAACATTCGTGACCATGTTACTGTGTATGTGTGTGTATGAGAGAGAGAGAGAGAGAGAGAGAGTGCTTTATTGAGTCTCAGGTGTGTTAGTCACCATGTATACATTATTTTATTATTTTATTTATGCAGTCTTCTGGCACTGGAATTTCCTAGCTATGTGATCTTGGACAAGTCACTTTACCCTGCAGGGCCCAGCATATAGTTGTACAGGTTATTTGCTGCACAACTCACGGAGTGCCCTTCACAGCAAAGCCTATTTGACTCTGCCCTTCACCTACACCATGGGGAGAACTATCCCCATCACACAGCCTTGCTCTGAGGATGCTAATAGATTGGGAGGTAAAAGCTCCCCAAATGGTGAGGCCTGGTAGAAGTACACGGAGTACTGTGGCCAACGGGGGGAATGTATCCCATCCAAAGGAGCAACTCTAAGCTATCATCACCATGTGGGAGGACAGGGGGACCAGTAATACTAGATCTTTCTGATTCATTAAGCAGAAAGCAAAAATATGAATTTTTTAATGGAAAAATTCTCACTTTTTATAACACCATGAGCCTAACTCTTAGTCCTACATTAGATTTTTCACATGACTTCATCATCTAGGGGATGGTTCACAGAAGTCACCAGCCTGGCTGACAGAAATAATAATAACAACAACAACAACAACAGCCGCCACCCTCTGGCAATGGAGAATTAAAGAGTCACAGCATTGGCCAGGCTTGGGGGCTCAGCCTGTAATCCCAGCACTTTGGGAGGCCGAGGTGAGGGGATTGCTTGAGCCTGCAGATTCAATAACAGCCTGGGTAACTTGGTCAGACCTCATCTCAACAATAAATTTAAAAATTAGCTGGGCATGGTAGCGTGCACCTGTAGTTCCAGCTACTTGGAAGGCTGAGGCGGAAGGATCGCCAGAGCCCAGAAGGAGGACATTTGGAGTGGCTGTGAGTGTGCCACTGTACTCCTGCCTGGGCAACAGAGTGAGACTCCAACTCAAAAAAAAAAAGGTCATGCTTGGTGGCTCAGCCTGTAATCCCAGCACTTAGGGAGGCTGAGGTGAGTGGATTGCCTGAGCCCGTGAGTTCGAGACCAGTCCCAGCAACTTGGTGAGACCGCGTCTCTACAATAGACAAAATAAATTACCCGGGTGTGGTAGCATGCGCCTGTAGTTCCAGCTACTTGGAAGGCTGAGGCGGAAGGATCACCAGAGCCCAGCAGGTCAACGCTGGGGTGGCCTGAGCGTGCCATGGCACTCCAGCTTGGGCGACACAGTGAGCCTCCAACTCAAAAAAACAAAAAAAGATTCACGGCTTTGACAATTCAGGAAGTATCGCAGGGATACCACAACACTTAGGAATGTGTAGCTTTGCTGAGGTCCAGATTGTATCACATAATGTGGAGGTGCGTGGGCTTCAGACGCATGGAGGTAGGACTCTTTTACCACTGTGTTAGCTTCTAAGACTGGCATAACATGATACTACAAACTGGGTCACTTACACAGCAGAAATGTATCATCTCACAGTTCTGGAGGCCAGAAGTCCAAAATCATTCTGCTGATGAGTTGGTTCTTCTTGAGGGTCTTGATTCAACTCCAGAAGACTTTCCTAGCCCCTGGTCATTTGCTGCCATCTTTGATGTCCTTTGGCTTGAACATGCTTCATCCCAATGTCTGCCTTCACGCTTAGGTGGTCATTCTTTCTGTGTGTGTGTGTGCATGTCCACATTTTCTCATTTTATGAAGATCTCTGTCATATTGAATTAGGGGCCACCCTACTCCAGTATGACCTCCACTTAGCTAATTATGTCTACAATCATCCTAGAGCCTGTTTCCAAGTAAGGTCACATTCTGAGATACAGTTGTCCAGCCCCTCATCCTTGGTTTTGATTTCCACAGTTTTGGCTACCCACAGTCAACCCTGGTCCAAAATATTATCAATATTTTGGGAGACAGAAAGAAAGAGAAACCACATTCACATAACTTCTGTGACAGTATATCATTATAATTATTCTAATTTATTATTAGCGAATGCTGTGCTTAAATTGTAAATTAAGTTCTATCGTAGGTATGTGTGTACAGGAAAAAACACAGTACCTGTATATAGTGTCCAACATGGTCCACGGTTTCAGGTGTCCACTGATGGTCATGGGACAGATCCTGAAGGATAAGGAGACTCCTGTAACAGAAGTTAGGTCTTTCAGGTAGGAGTGCAGGGTAGGTGACACAACTCAACCCATAACACCTGATAAAGAGACAAAGTCTGCTTGGCACCCCCCCACTATGTGGTTTTGTGATTCTGAATGTCTGTTTCCACAGGAACTCATGACAAAGTACCATACAATCATGGTTCTTTGTGCAGAAAAGTCCTAATCTTTTTAACGGTCACTGCTGCTGACGCAAATCACAGTCAAGGCTTATAAAAGTAGTGTCTTCAGGTCAGAGAGCACAAGTTCACATGCATAGGGGAGAAGGACACGCAGTCACAGATATCAGCAAAGGTCTCATAATTTCAGGTGGTTCTGTGAATGAAATCACTCTTTCAGTATAAAGAAACTGATAGCCAAAGAGATGAAATGATTTGTCTAAAGTTGCCAATGAGTAAAGGACACAGGAATATTTAAATACTCAGTATGATATATGTTGTGTATATGTCTACCGTTTGGGGTTTTTTTTCTTTTTGAGTTGGAGTCTCACTCTGTTGCCCAAACTGGTGGCACACTCCCGGCCACTGCAGCCTCGACCTGCTGGGCTCCGGCGACCCTTCCACTTCAGCCTTCCAAGTAGCCAGAACTACAGTCGCGCACTACTACGTCTGGCTAATTTTTGATTTATTGTAGAGACAAGGTCTCGCCAAGTTGCCTGTGTGGGTCTTGAACCTGCTGACTCAGATAATCCACTCACCTCAACCTTACAAGTGCTGGGATTACAGCCTGATCCACCGAGCCCAGCCATGTCTACTGTTAATATCTATATTGTGCCCACTACACAGATGAAGAAACAGAGGTACAGAGAAGTTAAATACCTTGCCTAATGATACTTGGTTAGTGCATGGCCTCAGTTAACTTCAAATTCACCTTCCTTGCTTCATGGCCCTTGCTCTTTTTTTTGCTTTGTTTTTGAGTTGCCCAGTCTAGAGGGCAGTGGCATGCTCACGGCCACCCCAGCATCGACCTGTTGGGCTCTAGCAATCCTTCCGCCTAAGCCTTCCAAGTAGCCAGAATTATAGGCGCGTGCTACCACGCCTGGCTAATTTTTTTTTAATTTATTGTAGAGACAAGGTCTTACCAAGGTGCCTGGGCTGGTCTCGAACCTGTGGACTCAGGCAATTCATTTGCCTTGGCCTCCCAAAGTGCTGGGATTACAAACTGAGCCACTGAGCCTGGCCCTTACTCTTTTACTACCATCCTCAGCAACCTGTGTATCAGAGTTCAGGACTCATGGCTCACTGCCATCCTATCTTCCTTTACAGGGTACCCAGGCTGCTGTGTGTGGCGGCATAGGTCGTTGATTGCACAAAAATGCTTGGCTGGGGGATCAAGTGTGGATGGAAATCCAGCCTGCACATGAACCCCCAAGTTGTGGGCCCAGGTGTGCAAGGGTGAGGAGGGACTCCCATTTCCTGGAGGAAAGAGTGCCCCATTCTGATTCAAACAAAAGTACTCTTGCAGATTCCCAAGATATAAAGCAAACTGATCAACGATTTGCCCAGGTGCATTTAAGCCACTTTGTCCAGAGTTAGTAAAGGAAGGGAACATCTCCCCCATCACCTGGTTCCCGACAAGAATTTCCCACTGCTCCAACCCAATCTCATGCATACGTTTACAATCCAAAGTGTCCTTGACTGTCCTAAAATGTTTGCAGCAGAGAGGGGAAGAGGGCCGTGGCCAAGGGCATGGGCGAAGCACAGCATAGCTCTGTGTGTAGAAGCCAGACAGGGGCTCCAGGCCCTGCTTGCCGGGATGCAAAAGGACTGGGCTTGTTCACAGAAGCAGAAGCACAAACCAGAGCCTGCTGCAGGCCAGGCCACATGCTATTCATGCAGTCGCAGCCTCCCCTGCATGGCCTCCCCTCCACCATCCACATGCCAGGGGCTCTTCTTTTTCCCACTCAGTAGACGTTTCCTGAATGTCTGCAGCATGAGGGGCAGAGGGGCCAGCTGGAAGCGAGTTGCCCAGGTGGGGAGAGGGATATGTGCCAGGAACAAGGAGGCACCAGAGCCGTGGGCAGAAACAGCTCTGCCTGGGGACAGTCCACCTCAGGGAGTGGCGTCCTTGGAAGAAAATTTCCAGCCGAGGTTTGTCGAGAGGGGAGGTGTTGACACCGTGGTGGCGGCTCCTCTGACGAGGTGACCCTGCTCAGCCCAGGGGAAGGCGGCAGACACACCGTCCCATCCCTGAGGATTTCAAGCTGGCTTTCTAAAGGGAGCAGTGCTCTTCGTGCTCAATATAGCTCCAGCTTATTTTGTAGTAAATTATTCAGATGTTAATTGCATTGTAAACAAAGCGCTACCTTTCTTTCCTTTCCAATTATCGTCATAAAATGTGCGGGTGCGGGGAGGAGGGAACAGGGAGCCAGAGCCAAAGCAGGAGGCTGGGCTGAGGTTCCAGATTTTGGCTTCCAGAGGGAAGGGGCCTGTGGTGGATGCCTGGCCTGGGCCCAGGGAGCAGCGAGAAGACTTTGGTCCCCGGCCCAGAACTCCAGGGTGGGAGATGAGGGAGTCGATGTCTTGCAGCCTGTATTCCTCCCCTTTCTCCTTTTCTTTGCACCCCCCCATCCCAGCAAACTGTTTAAATCTATCCAGGAAGAGCTACAAATGATGGTGACACCTTTCCCAAGGTGGTGGCTGGGTTGGAGGGGGAAGCCTTTGCATGTCGCATAGACCTGGCGGAGGCGGAAATCCCGGGCCCAGTAAACCGTCTGAGTATGACTTCAGCACCAGATACCAGGCAGCCCAGGGGCCATGATTTTCCCTTTTCCAGTCACCCTCTGTTACCTGCTGCATATGAGTAGGGGTCTGCAAGAGCCAGGGAGACAGGGATAAGGAGCTCAACCTTGGCTCTCCATGGGGTCTGAATTCACCGTGTACAGCGAATCCACTTCGGCTGCAAAGAGCCAGGCTGCTTCCCCTCTCTCCGCTGCTTCCTTTGGAAATGACTGCAGTCCTAATTAAAAGCAAATTGCTTAATCTTATGGCATCAGGCGAGGGCGGTGCTCAGCGGGGATGTGGGGGGGTAGCAGCTCCTCTAAAGGGACAGAAAACCATGCAGAGGAAGAGGAAGCACTCAAAAGAGAGGGGGACTGTTCCCTCCATCAGGCCCTGCTTCGTGTCTGCAGAACCTGCCTGCTCTTTCTCTGCCAGCGGGTATCCGACCCACGGGAGGGATATTTGTGTTGACTCGTGACAGAATGATCTGAACTTGCCCAGAGATGAGCCAGTCTGGTGTGAGGCTCGTTTTCTTAATTCTGGATAATGATGTTCCCGAGGAAGACCCCAAGGTAGCCCTCCCATAGATATGCCAAAGAAACTCTTGTGAAGGTCCCGATTCCCAATGTCATTAGCGCCAAGCCACATTTAAAGACCACCGCATTGTTTATAGCACATCTTAGCCTCCTTCTCGCCCAGGAATGGGCTGGAAATGAACTATTTCCAGAGTGATTTATTCATGCATGACATGGAGTCTCCATCACCCCCATCCTCCTGACATCCATTGCTGGAGACTTTCTGATTGCCCCTGAACCACTGGTCTCTGATATCCCCAGGGCTGATCTCTTTCTTTTCATAATCTTTAGAAAAAGAAAGATTCGCTCTCTCCCCTCCCCTATCTCTCTATCTTTCTATCTCTATCTCTCCCTCCCTCCCTCCTTTTTCCCCAAGTTAACAAGGAAAAAGGCACTTGGCACTTGAGGGCTCAAAGCTAGCAACAGGACAGCATGCCCTATGCAGCATTGTCCTCCACACAGCTGGGGGCTGGGCCGGTGGTCAGCTAGGGGTGGCCGCAGAAAACGGACCTAGGAATGAGATGTCAGGAACTGGTCCTATGCCTAGGATGGTTAATACCATCTGCAGGGGTTGGTAGTTGGGGACACCCCCTCCTCCCGCAAGACCAAGCCTTGGATGCAAGTGGAGGAAGCAGATATAGCTGAGAGATGTTCCTTCTATTTCAATCAGAGCTCGTTTTAAGCATCAGTAGAACCTCCTGGAAGTTGCTTTAGGTCAGAAATGCTTTGAGGCAAGTTGGAAGCTGTGTGCAACCAGGGTGGACATTCTTTCACTCATTCATTCATTCCCCTTCATTCATTTATTCATCTGATACCTATTGTGTACCCCTCAGGTCCCAGCCGCTGAGGAATAAGTCCTGGAGGCACAGAGCTGAATAAATCCGGATTCCTCTCCTCAAGGAGGCTGTGGACTAACAGAAAGCTAGCTAGACAAATGAGCAAAACAATCACACCTGGGTGTAATAGGAGCCGGGATGGAAAATTCATAGGGGAGCACTGAAGCCAGATCAGAGGTGTCAGGAAAGGCTTCCTGGGCAAACAGATCCTGAAAGGAGAGGCAGACAAGGTGAAGGAGGGGAAATGGAGAGGAGACTGGAGAGGTCTTTCAGTTCCTCACTGCACTCCCTGGGAATGAGGTGGCCTGACCAGAAACTTGTGCTTAGCTGCCATGGCATGCCAGGTCTCCAAACACCATCCCAAGTCACTAAGCCAACATCACCAGCTCCAAATAAGTCAATAAGCAAATGCACAAATAAGCAGCAACAGAATCATTTACTCTCAGTGAAGGGTGCAGGAAGCGACCAGAGGGGTGGCTCCCAAAATGACGCCGATACACCAGACAACAAAGGACCTCGGTCTGGCTTCTGTGAGCACAATTCCTGGCGCATGCGAATTTCAAACCTTCCCGCTGGCAAATTTCAAACTTGCAAGCCTCCAATCACTAGCCAGCTTTGTTATGCGTCCAATAGGACCATAACACGGCATTGGCCCCACCCTACTCCCATGCAGTTCCTCCAATAGGAGCATAGCACGGCCCCTTCCGGCCCATGTCAGGCTGATAAATACAGCCCTCTCCCTGCAACTCTCTCTTGGTCTCTCTGTCTTTCTCTTTCTGTCGCTGTTTCACTCTCTGCAGCTCTCTCCCCACCTCTCTCCCACTTCCTTTCTCTGTCTTACTCTCTCTTTCTCTCTCTCTTTTTCTTTTTCCTGTTACAGAGCCCCTCTGTAACAGCCGCTTTAATAAATCTCTTGGTCCTGGCCGGGTGTGGAGTCATTACTGGCACGGAACTAATTTCACTCAGAACCAGGTAGATAGGATCAATGAACAGTGCTCTTCAAGCTCGGCTGATTAGCAGCACGTGTTTCGGACAGCCTCAGACACAGCAGGTGAACAGTTGAGTGGCAGCTGGAGGTGGTACCTTTCCAAACACAGGTCCTGATTTGCATCTAGAATCATTGATTATGGGATTTGTTCAGTGTGCCCCTTCTCGTGTTTATTTTTCACTCTTCTAAATCCACAGCAATAGCTCAAATGTGTAATGGAATAAATGTCCTAAGGGTTTCCTACCTGTTATCATCTGTGGTTCTCATAACAAATTAGAAGGAGTGGGAGCATCCCTCTGGACTTTGGATGCAGTGACAGAAATACAGTTAAATTTGGCTTAAGCAGGAAACAAGATAATTATTGACTCTGGCGAATCAGCAATCTAATGTAGTTGGCTTCAGATGTGGTTTGATCCAGGCACACAAGCAATGTCATCAGGACTGTTTTCCTACCCCTCTCAGCCATGCCTGTCTTTTGTGTCAGTTTCATTCTGGGATGTTATTATAGGCCCTTGGTGTTGGCTCCAACATTCCAGACTCACCCCAGATTTCCTGCTAACAGACCCAAGAGGGCGAAAGTATCCTTTGCCTGAACATCCCGTTTAAGTGTATGGATTCATTCTGCCTGGATTAGCCAAAGTCACATGTCCTTCTGTGAACCAATCCCTGTGGCCATGGGGAGAAAACAACAGCTGATTGGCTAGGCTGGCACAAGGGGCTCACCCTGGAATCACCCATGTAGGCTGGGGATATATGGAGCTCTGGTCATCAGGCCTGGGACGCACACTTTATCCTGGAGCTGGGTGCTGAGTCTCACCTAATGTGTGTAAACTGAGAGTCGGGTAGGGCTGTATCCCGAGGAAAAGTTTTAGTAAGAACCAAAAGTATGAGGGGATGGATCCTGGGATGTATAAAATAAAAATATTCATCTGTAATCCCATAAGTTCTATTAGCCTCATTCAACGAGGTAAAAAGAAATGGGTGGAATTCATTACAATAACAGGCTGAATTTGACCCAGTATATCCAAGGTATTACCATTTCACCATGCAATCCATATAAAAAAATATGAACCAGATATTTTGCATTCTTTTTCCATCCTAACTCTTCCAGAGCTCATGTGTATTTCCTGCTTGCAGCACATCTCAACGGGATGCTAAAATTGTATCCGAATTCCTTGATTTGTATTTAGATTTCATAATATTTGTGGTTTAAAAAGTAAGTTCACCTGCCCAAACGAGAACAAGGTGGCCTGTCCAGAGGTTTGTGCCCAACTGTCAGAGCGTGCATGGATACTGATTATCAGTTTTCAAGTTTAAGTCAATTAAAATAAAACAAAATAAAAAATTCAGTTCACCAGTGGCTCTAGTTATGTTTTCAGTGTTCAATCACTAGAAATATCTAAAAGTATCTTGTAGTATCCAGAAGTATAGAGACAGTAGGAAGGTAGCTGAGCACAGTGCTTAGTAACATAGCAAGAACCCAGTAAGTACTTCCTATGAAAGGACTGACAGATTCTAATTCTGCCCCTGGCATGGATTGGCTGTGTGACCTGAAGCAAGTTATTTAACCTTTCCAGGTCTTGGCTTTCTTTGTTCAGAATATTACAAGATCCACTCTGTGGGACCCTTGGAAGACAGGTGACTCTCCTAGGCTCCTAGAACTTAGTAAATGCACAAAAATGGAAGCTATTGCTAATTAATTGAGCCTCAATCTAAGGCAGTCTCTCTTCTGACACCTCTCTTTACAATTTTTGTTCGATAGAATATCTTTTCTGACTCAGATAAAGCAAAGAGATGAAAAGATTGCAAAGTACAGGATGAATGTGGTGATCTCTGGGCCTTTAGGCTTCTCTTCTGGCTAACGAGTAGCAGAAGCTTTTCATCAAATCATCTAGTTTGTATTCAGGGTGACGGGGGACGTCTTTACAGATGATTCTTCTACTGAACAAATGAAGACACGGACTAATTTTGGTTTTTGTACTTACTCTGTACCTGGCACTGCTCTAGCTACTTTAAGTTCCTATCTCATTCAGTCCTTCCAATCTGTGGGCTGTAAATATTATTCTTCCAGTTTTGCAGACAAGATTCATTGATGCAAGGACCTTGTGCCACATTGCCCAGCTAATATGTGGCAGCATTGGGATTCAGCTTCACAGATTCTAGAACTATAGTCAAATCAGGAGTAATACTGAGATTCCAAAGAGATGCCCCGTATATGAATTGATTTTTTAAAATTAGTGGTGGCAATTAAAAAATTAATTTTTGAATTGATTTTTAATTTTTTTAAATTAGTGGTACCGGCCGGGTTTGGTGCCTCAGCCTGTAATCCCAGCACTTTGGGAGGCCGAGGTGAGTGGCTTGCCTGACCCCATAGGTTCAAGACCAGCCTGGGCAACTTGGCAAGACCTCGTCTCTACAATTTTTAAAAAACAGCTGGGCCTGATAGTGCGCACCTGTAATTCCAGCTACTTGGAAAGCTGAGGCAGAAGGATTGCTAGAGTCAAGCAGGTCGACGCTGGGGTGACCGTGAGTGTGCCAGTGTACTCCAGACTGGGTGACAGAGTGAAACAGCAACTCAAAAAAAAAATAAAATTAGTGGTTCTTAACCAACTATATAGGTATTAGCTGATTTTCAAAGCAACTATTTTAAAAATTCTGGTGAGAAAAGAATGAGGGGTTTTGTTTAATTTCCCCAATCAGCTTCTCACCCCATGACAGGGAGAAAACTTTTGCCCCAAGAATTGAGTTTGCTGAAGAGTGCCCAGGCCACTAATTGTGCTTTTTATTTTTCTGGATTTTTGATCCAAACAATGTAGCAAAACTTTTTTTTTTAACCCATGGAGGCCACGCTCCAGATTGTGTTAAACTCAAAGGAATTTCATTTTTAAAATTTTTAAAAGACATCATAGGTTTACGGTAAAGATGTAGCCACAAGAGTTTCTATCACAACATTGTCTATAATAGCAAATTTAAAAACAAGACAGGAATGTCTAATAAGAGGAGTTCATATAAATAAATATGAATACATTTGCAAGATGAAATATTTTCTCTTTAAAATGACACTATAAAAATAATAATTAGCATGATGAAAAGTATTTATATTTGAGCAAATGGAGGGAACAGGCTATCAAAAAAGTGTGCAAAGTGCATTTTTATTCTATTTTTAAAAATCGCCTTCATATAAACACTAAGCATATGGGTATACATTCAAGGGCTAGCAGTCATTTTTATTTTCCCGTCTGTGTGTTTACATATATTTTCCTCTTTTTTTTTTTTTTTGAGTTGGAGTTTCACTCCATCTCCCAGGCTGGAGTGCAGTGGCACACGCCTGAACTCCATGGCCTTGATCTGCTGGGCTCAGGCAATCCTTCCACCTCAGGCTTCCATGTAGCCAGAACTACAGACATCCGCTGCCATGCCTGGCTAATTTTTGGATTTATTGTAGAGACGAGGTCTCACCATGTTGCCCAGGCTGGTCTTGAACGTGCAGGCCCAGGCAACCCTCTCACCTCAGCCTTCCAAATTGCTGGGATTACAGGCTTGAGCCACCATGCCCAGCTTCTTTTTATATAATGAAAATGTATGGATATTGAAACTTGGATAGGAGCACATTGTATTTTATCTTTAAAGGTCATTCAACAAATTATCTCTAACATGAATGTTCAGATTTTTAAAAGATAGGTATATCAGCAGATAAGCAATAACGGCCATGGAGTGTTTGTTAGGTAGCAGACTTTTTCTTTATTTTAATACTATGTTTATAGTAGTCTTGCAATACTCCTGGAAGTAAGTGGGGTCTTCCTGACCACCCAACCAGGTACCGAAGACATGGTACCCAGGGCTCACGACCCTCTCAGAGGCCCATGGAAACATTTTCATCTCCTTGAAAATCAGAAGGAACAAATAATATCACTCAGTCTGGATTTTATACATTTTTATACCAATGCAGTTGTAAAATACAACTTTCAAGTTTTTTATTTTATTGAAAAGGGGATTCATGAAAGCAAAAGTGCCTAGGCCCACAGAAGCCATAGTGGTACCTGGGTAGAACTGTTTTTATTTTATGGAGAAAGAAGCCCAGACTTAGGATACACACCTTCATCAGGCTGCCAAGTGGTAGAATCCAAATTCTAATTATAGTCTGTGAATTCCCCACCATGTTACCCTGTCCCTGCTTTTTAGCATTAACTTTTTAAAACTATTTTATTGATTAACATATTTATTTAGTAGAGACAGACTCTTGCTATGTTGTCAAGGCTGGTCTTGAACTTCTGGTTTCAAACAATCTTCCTGCCTTAACCTCCCAAAGCGCTAGGATTGTAGGTGTGAGCCACTGGGTCTGGCCTTAGCAATAACTTTTTAAAAGCATTGTTTTCCAACATCTCAGTAGAGCTCCATTATTATTCAATTTTCCTTAAGAAGAACAGAGTGTTTATAAAATCTTACCCTTTCCTTCCACAGCTGCCCACCACTAGCCACTAGGTGATTTTGCATAAGCCCTGCATTGATGACCATGTGGTTTGTGTAAACTATAAATACTGAACAGCGTGTGTTGATGTCTTGTCTGCACCTCTTAGCAGAGAAAGTAATAGTCTTAATGGGCAAAAGTCTATGAAATAAGTAATAAGTCTTCATTTATGATCCCGTGGTAGCCAGCTAATGAATCTTAACCCTGTTAGCAGCCACATGATGGAATCAAATTGGTTTTCCTTCATCTCAGTACCAGACCGAAGAACTTAAAGATAGGACTGTTTTCAAATATCTCTCTAAAAATTTAATTTCTGATTAAATATGAGTCACAAAATAGAAAGTTGGAGGCTAGATGGGTGAAAAGGGGATTGAGAAATGAAAACTTAATCCAGCTAGCTTGCTGGCTCCTGAGAGCTCCTGTACTTTGATTCCTAGGACAGGTCATGAGTCAGGAGCTGGTATACATTTTCTGTAAAAGACCAGACAGTAAATATGTTAAGTTTTGTGGAACAGTCTCTGTCGCAACTGCGCAATTCTGCTATTTCAGCACGAAAGCAGCTATAGCCATTATGTAAAAAAATGAGTATGACTATATTCCAGTAAAACTTTATTTATAAAAACAGGTGGTGGGCCAGATATGGCCCACAGGCTGTATTCGCCAATCCCTGGGGGTAGATCTTACTACCATTCATGGTTCAGATAATTCCATGGGTTGAACACAAATCGTAGTGTGATTTACTCAAATCCCTCACCATGGCCTCCAAGGCCCTTGTGGTGGGGCCCTGGCTTCTCCTGGGATAGCACATTTTCCATGCCTCGGACACACTGGTTCCTTTCCACTTTCTAGAAAGGCTGAGTTCATTCCCACTTCATCTCCTTTGTCCTTGTCTGGCCCTTTTCCTAGAACAGGCTCACCAGATTCAGCAAATAAAAACCCAGGACACCCAGTTAAATTTGAATTTCAGATAAACAACTAACAGTTCTTGTAGTGTAAGTACATCCCATGCAATATTTGGGATATACTTGTATTAAAACATGTTTCTGTGTGTGCCACATTTAAGTGGACATCCTGTATCTTGTTTCTTTTCTGACAGCCCTACCCTGTAATCCCCTCCCTCTGATCTTTACGTGGCTGCCTGGTTCTTGTTTTTCACTGCAAATGTCACATCCTCACAGTGTCCTCTGCTGCCTATCCTATTCGATTGGTTTCCCCCTCAAGGCTTTCAATCAGTCTAGCTGTTTTATTTACTTCATATCTGAAAGTATCTTGTTTATTTGCATACTTGACTAAGATCTGTCCCTTTGTAAAAAACGAGGACTCTTTTATTCCCTAGTATTTGCCTAAAACAGTCCTTGGCATATAAAGTGTCTTCAATCAACATTTGTTGAATCATTGAATGAATGAATGAGTTTTAATCATATTCATCCAAAAGCTAAATATGCCCCCAAAGAATGGGGATATGAATAAAACTAGCATCTACTGAGCATCAAGTGTATAACAGACATGGCCCAGCTGATGGCTTCCTCCCAAACTCCGGAAGCTCATGAAGCAACTTGTACCCTCAGTTTAAAGGAGTGGAAACTGAGGCTCATTAAATTGCTGTAACCATCTCAAGGCCTCAGAGGCAGTAAGCAGGGGCGAGGTGGGAATCAAGTCTGCTGTTTTAACCCCAAACTCTAAAGTCTTCTAGGTCCTAAAAAGAGTCTGTGTAAATCAAATGTGTGTGCACTTTGAATTTCATTTCATTAGAGCACTAATAAAAACAAAAGAAAAAATCTGTCCTATGTGAAAAGGAAAAACCACTTCTTGGGCATCGTTGACTAAATAATTTCTTTTTTTTTTTGAGCCCCTGTTCACTTTATTCGAACAATATTTTTTTCTCTGTGAAACTAAGTAGAACTGAGGAGGAATCAAAGAAAACCTCATATATTAAACTCTTAAACTGAATCTTTGAATTCAAAGTAAGGGTCAATAGGAGAGGGACCACTTCTTTTAAGCTAACTCTTAGCAACTATAAAATATGCCAAATAAAAGCCTTGAAAACAAAAAAAAAGCAGAGCAAAACAGAATAATGCATTGGCCTGGGCTTCATTTTTCCAGAACTTTCTGTCCTCTGAGGGAAAAATCGTGATCTTACTTCACCACCTTCTCATGAAGAATTCACTTTGCCACGTTTGCTAACTTTCTTTCCCTTTTCTCTGGGTTGGTCTGGAATGTCTGTCATTTTCCTTCCAGAGGTTGTATCTTCCGATCTGAAAAAGCCAAGAAGTGCAAGAAGCAAATGCATATTCCTAAGTGTCAGAAGCCAATCTGAAAAGGCTACGTACTGTATGATTTCAACCTCCTGACATTCAGGAGAAGACAAAACCATGAAGACAGTGAGTGACAGGATTGGGAAGGGAAGGACAAAGAATCTTTAGGGCAGAGAAACTACTATGTGTGATATTATAATAGTGAACACGCCATTACACATTTGTCCAGACTCATAGGATGTACAATCATCCCTCCTCATTCAAGGGGAAAGTGTTCCAAGACCCCCGGTGGATGCTTGAAAATGTGGATAACAGATTCTATACACACTATATTTTCTCCCATACATACAGACCGATAATAAAGTTTAACTTAGAAATTAGGCACAGGAAGAGTTGAACAATATCTAATCATGAAATAGAACAGTTATAACAATATACTATAATAAAAGTTATGTGAACGTGGCTGCGCGTGGTGACTCATGCTTGTAATTCCAGCACTTTGGAAGGAGGTTGAAGCAGGAGGATTTCTTGGGCACAGCAGTTTGAGACTAGACTGGGCAACATAGCGAGACCTTGTCTTTATGAAAAACATTGAAAAATTAACCAGGTGTGGTAGCGTGCACTTGTAGTCCCAGCTGCTCGGGAGATGGATGCGGAAGGGTCGCCTGAGCCCAGAAGATGGAGGTTGCGTTGATCATGCCACTGTACTCCAGCCTAGGTGACAGAGTAGACCCCAACTCAGAAAAAAAAGGTTATGTGGTCTCTCCCTCTCTCAAAATATCTCACTGCAGACTGCAGTTGACTGCAGATAGCTGAGATCTTGGTAAGCAAAGTTGCAGATAAAGGAAGACTACCCTACAACACCAAAAGCGAATCCTAATGGAAACTCTGAAGTTTGTGGGATAATGATGTGTCTGTGTAAGAGCATCGATTGTCATAAATGGTGCAGGATGTTGACAGCAGGGGAGGTTGTGCACGTGTGGGGATGGGGCAGCATGGGAAATCTATCTCCTGCTCAATTTTGCGGCAAGCCTAAAACTTCTCTAAAAATACATCCTCTTATACAAAAGCAAAGCCAAGAAGCCACATTGTCTGATCTTGTTTCTTTGAGCGGGAAGGGCGTGGTGGCTTGTTGCCACGGTGTTCAGAAAAAAACGTGGCTGTGTTCACATTTTGGGGTTAGCTGCTACCGCCCAAAGTGGGTGCCTCGTCCTTTGGTGGCCTCGTGCCCACAAAATCACATATAAAGTGACACACACTTTGTTCGCCATCCAAGAACACTGATGCACATCTATAAACTGCACATCTGAAGGATCGATCCTATTGATTTTCTTTTTTCCAAGTGCCTCTGTCAGAATGAACACAAAGCATTACACACTGCCTCCCAAACCCATCAGCATGTTATTGGGTTACTGCAGTTTTGTAGGTGCTAGCCACAGTTACTGCTGCATTATGTTTTCTGGAAAAAAAATATGCAGGAAATTGTCAATTTTTTTTAATCCCTGTATTACCTTATTAAAAATTATCTGACTTCTCTAGCCACTTCAGAAATCCTCATGAAAAAAAAATGTGTGTGTGTGTATGTGTGTGTGTCTATATATATATGTGGGGGGGGGTTAAAATACTTCAGATCTTGAATGATGAAAAAAACCCAAAGTTTGCAAAGTAAAATTGGTTCATTGATGAATGGTTGACAGGGATACTACAACAGTGACACTGCCTCCCTAGTGATCCTAGATCTTCCTGCACCCCTGATAATGTATAAGACGCTGATTTCTTCCTGATACCGAGGTGAACTCAGTCTAGGTTTTCCTCTGCATTATTTTCCATCTGTGATGGAAATCTTCCTGGCTCCAGAAATTCACCTGAATGGGGTTGTTCTCTTTTTGTCTGTTTCTTCAAAGAAGAGCATGTAAGATCTCATTCTTCCAGAACAGACACGGAAGATAAGAGGTGGAAGATACCAGACACCAGAGAGCTGCCCGGCTCAGCATGGAGAAGTCTGGAAGTCTGAAATGGGTTCATCCACAAGCTCCCTGCCTTTCCGTGCGTCTGCATGCACTAAAACTGCTGAGGACGGAATCACGGATCCCCAAACCCAGGATGTTCCTTGCACGGATTTCCATTTCCTCTTGTGTCCTGTTTTCTCCAACTCTGCTGATTTGTGCTGAGTCTAATGTAAGGAAAAGGTGAAACATTGTAACACCACAAGCCGCCTTGTTCCGAGAAGTGTTGAGTTCTGTTGTTTCCTTCCCTTCAGCCTCCTCAAATCCTCCCTCTATGGGAGGCTGCTGGAGCCAAAGCTGCTGCTGTGTTAGGCCGGTGCTGATATTAAACTTCCGAGCACCCCATGATCACCCTTACCTAGAGGGTACATTTTCCCCCTCCTTCCACAGCAGGAATGTCCATTCTCCTGAGGGGGGAAATTAATTCTGAGTTTGGTCCACATTTAGACTTGTGCGTTTCCTGTGCAAACACCGCTGACATTTATGAAATCTAATTTAATAAATGTCCATGATATACCAGTCATTAACATACTGCAAAATAGCTCCAGAGTAACCCATTTTAATCAACTAAATTGTTGCTGCCGTCACCACGGGCTGTTCCTTTCTGCCGGAGAAGGCAGAGGTAGTTAGCAGGGGACCGAGTTTGTTTGGGGCCCTGTTTGGCGGACCGCGGTTCTGCCCGACGATGCATTCAGGGGCCTGCCTCCCTCTCTCTTCGCTCCTGATATGAGAAGATGAAAAATTGTTGATCATATATCATCTCCATAAATCTTACCGACAATAAGTCATAAAGCCGTGTGTCCTTACATATGGCAGGCGCCCGGGGATCATGTTGCCATATGTGAACAGCAGCTTCTGGAAAGAAAAAAATAAAAAAGAAGTTCTGTTGTAAAAGAACAACTTCTAGAATCGCTTTCTGTAGGTAGAGTGAGCGTGCCTCTTTCTCTCCCTCCTCTATCCTGTTTTTTTTTTTTTTTTTTTCCTTTTCTTTGCCGGCCTCACCATGGGGCTGCATCTTTTTGTTCCAAATTACCATCGGAAGAATTCCCAGCGCGCTAATTAGGAAATTTTGTGGTTTGCTAAATTCCCTTTCTGCCTGTCACAACAGAATGAGTGAATAATCACCCCCAGCCAACATAGGACACAGGTATTCAGGCTTTTGTGTGGCAAAACAGGGGCTCTTGTTTTCTCTGGGGCTACTCCCAGCTGACCGCGAGGCCCCTGCCCGAAAACTGTCCCCAGCTAATGAGAAATGCCTATTTATTTTTAAAACCCAACTCGTTTTCATATCTATCAGTTAAATTAAAGGAGACAGGAGAAGATGGTCTCTCAGGCCCAGCCGGGCTGGAGCCTGTGTTCTCCAGACACAATGAGACAGGATCATCCAGCCTCAGGCTGACAAGGAAAATAGGCCTCTGTTTTCTTACTTAGGGCCGGTTGCACACTTGAGATGTGGAAACGTGTATTTTTCCTTTTCTTTTTTAGTTCAGTGATTCGATTATCTGCTGCCTCTTGAACAGGGCCAGGCCCATGCACAGGAGATATACTCTCACACTGACCAGGCAGCTGGTGCCAGGGGGACTCTCCAGGGTGACACAGAAGCAAAGGACCCCTGCCATTTATCATTTCTAAGAATTCCCGTTTCCAGGCTAAATCAGGGATGCTTTATCATAGAAAGTAACGTGCTCAGGCTCTGTGTGGAGCTCTCCAGAAGCATCTTATCTGGACCCAAGAGGAGACACTCCTTTCCTGAGATATTTTATCCAAAAGTCATAAACAAAACTAAGCTCCTATTTGATCAATAAGAAAAAACACTCAGAAGGCCAGGCAGGAAGTTACAGGAGCCTAGGCAAGTGCGGGGGTGGAGGGTCAGAGGAATGTACTAGTCTCAGAAAGGGAAGTGGGCCAGGCAGGGCCAGCAGAGCTGGAGATACCCCCTTCAAAAAAGAAAAACCTCTGCTCCCTCCATCCTGCTCTCCTTGCTTTGCCTGTCCCCTGTCCCGTGATCGTGCGCCGAAAGCCCACTTTGAGCCTCGTCTGTCCCCAACCTAGAATAACATACCACACCCCCATAGCCTGCCTTGGAGCTCTGGTTCACTCCTGGGGACTAGCTGGGGGAAAATCACCCCCTCCACCCTCAAAATAAGATGGTGAAGAGGACTGGCAGGTGCCCTCTTGAAATTTGGCACCAAGTATCAGACAGACTGACTTTGTGCTATTCTGATGCTAATTATTTTACCAAGTGATATTTGATTGTTTCTATAAAAGGTTTATGTCAGTGTAATTCACCACAGGCTTTTTAACGACCTCAAGATGTAAGAAAGAAATGCACCCAGAGTCCATTAAAGAATTAGGTTCTGTGAATGCCGGAGTCTGCTGAAAAGGGCCGGCCGCAGGCACCTCCTCAGCCTCAAATGAAAATAAGCATGGTGTGCCCTTGCTTAATAACTTCTTCTAAAAGAGGGGAGGAAAATCCTATCTGTCTGTAAATTTGGCTCTTAGCATGTCTTGGAAACTCTGGCATTCTGAAAACAATGTGTTTGCCTGGATTTCATGTTTCTAACTTGAATATAAAGCCAGTTTGCTGGTTGGAAATAAGAATAATTATAACACTTCACACATGGAGAGAACAAGACTGTCTTCAGTCCTCCAAAAACAACAGCATAAAGCTTCAGTGTCTCTCCTTAGTTCTCCAAGGAACAGTCACAAAACAACAAAGTGGCTTCCCCACCTTTATATAGGGAGAAAGTGACAAAACCAGTCAGGTGGTCTGACATTTTCTCATCGACTGTGTCTAATCACACTCTAACTTCTTTTCCTGGGACAGAACTATACTAGTCTGGAGACTTGGAGCATTGGGTTCCTAGGGATAATGCCTGAGTCGCTTCTCTCATTCTTGTTTCTATTTCCTCATCTGTAAAATTGGATGGTGGTGGGGAGAGCACTTCTGCCTGAATATTTGTAACTTTAAGCTTTAAAAATACACGATTTGGGCTGGGCATGGTGGCTTGTGATTGTAATCCTAGCACTTTGGGAGGATGAGTCGAAAGGATTGCTGGAGACCGGGGGTTCGAGACCAGCCTGGACAACTTCGTCTCTACAAAAAATAAAAAAGTAGCCAGTTGTGGTGGAGTATACCTGTAGTCCCAACTATTAGGAAGGATGAGGCAGAAGGATCTCCTGAGCCCCTGAGGTCGAGGCTGTGATGAGCTGTGATTGTGCCACTGTACTCCAACCTAGATGATGGAGTGAGGCCCTGATTCAAAAAAAAAAAAAAAAAAGATTCTGTGAAAGTCACAATAAATCCCTGATTTTTGTTTTTGTAATTGAACCATAAACCACTTCCTCTTTTGGTTCTTCTGAATGTATTCTATCACCATGAAGAGAAACAGAAGCAGTTATATTTCAAGGAGTTTATAAAAATAAAGTGTGTTTCTCATACTCATCTCTGTACCCTGACATATTGACACAGAGCCTGGCACAGAGACGCTGACCAATAATTTGTGACTGAATGAATGAATGAATGAACGGAGAGGATTTAATCCAGGTCCCTAAATCTCCAAGAACTCCTCCAGAACACAACAGAAGTGGAGGCAGCCCTGCGACTGTGGTCCTGCCATCTCCTGGTGGTGTCCCCATCAACAACGATTAGCAGTGAGCAATAGCCCTGCTTCCATCCTGTGCAGCGTGGCAGCTCAGGGCACACACAGCTGCTGCGACCAGCCACGAGCTGGATACCTCACCTCTGTCAGTGCTGCCAGTAGGAGACAGGAGCTGTGTGCTCTGCTGAAAGGAGGCAGGGAAAGCCTCACCCGATGGGGAGGCTTGGTGGAAAGCTTAGAGTGATGTCCCAAGGACTGTAATATAATCCTCTGAAGGGTTTGAGGGTGCGGTACCCCCTTCAAAGGGAAGAGGGAAGCTGACATTTGCTGAGGTGTCTGTGATTCAAGAGCTGTTGTTGCTTTAGAGATGAGGAAACTGGGACTCTGGGATGTCACGTAGCTAGCCCCAAAGGCGCACAGCCGGAAGGGGAGAGTCCAGGATCAAATTCATGTCTGACCAACTCCATAGCCCATGATCTTTCTAGTTTGCCACGAGCAGAAATGAGGGGTGGAGGCTTAGAAAGAAGACAGCGTTGTCAGTGTCCTTAGACTGTGGGGACTTAGGACACAAGCTGCCTTGTAGCCGCAGAGGGAAAAGTGGCCCAGGGTTTGCATTCTGACCACGTTGAGTTCAGGCCAGCCTGAAGCACAACTTTAACCATTCCTAATTTCAGAAGACTTCTGCCCCAACACACTGCTCTGTTCCTAACAGTAGAAGAGTTTCCATAAGAGTTTTCAGCAACCCAATAATTTTCCTTCCTGCCTTCTTTCCTCCTTTTCTTCCTTCCTTCCCATCTTCCTTTCTTCCTCTCTCCTTCCTTGTTTTCTTCTTTCCTTCCTTCTCCAAGAATTTGTTGTCTTTCTATCCTGTGCCAGGCACTTTGCTAAGTGCTAAAGAAACAAAAGGATGCAAAACTAACCACTGCCCTGCCCACGAGGAACTCAGTGTTTCAGTGAGTTCGTCCGTCCGTTGTTGTGGTCAATATTAGAATTTCTTATCCTCCCCTCCATCATATGACCCCTTGAGCTTAGGCATGGACATGTTACTTGTTTTCTCCAATGAAGTGTGAAGGAAGATCTACATGTCACAGGTGGAAGTATTCAAGAGCTGGTGTGAGTCTCTCTTCCTTATTATAGGATGGTTGAGGGCACCCTATAATAAGGAGGTATCATGAGATTGGAATCATTTGAAATGCTATGATAACCTATGGACAAGTGTCCCCACAGAGTTCACTGGTTCGACAGTATATGTTATGTGAATATGCATCTTTATTGCAAGTTCCTGAGATTTGGACGTTATTTGTTATTGCAGTATGATGTAGCCTATCCAATTAATGAAACTGCATTTTGATCTTGGCTTCCAACCTCATCTTTCCTTCTTACTTCTCTGAAAGCCAGACCTTCTCTTTGAGAGTATGGCTTTCCCACTCGATTTTGAGCTCCTTGAACACAGGGTCCATGTCTTATTGACCTCTGCATCCCTCACAACTGATTCAGAGTCTGGCAAGGATCAAGAGGCCTGCAGATTTTTGCTAAGTGAAGTAAGAGATTGAGCGAAGGGAATGCCTGCAACCACAGAGTTGGCTAAGGCAGTCCTGGCCCAGGCATTGAACTGAGAGGTAGCGAAAGGACAGACTTATGAGCTTATACAGTTGTAGGGATTTGTCCAGCTAGTGGCAGGGCCAGGATTAGAACTTAGGTGTGTTGACCACAAAGCTCACCCTCTTTCCATTCCACCACACCCACCGACTTCCCCTTGACTTGGCCTTCTTTTGCTGAACTTTCTTCTCCAAAGGGTAATGTGTTGTGATGATGTGCTCCTTCACCCTCCAAGACAACCCTTCCCTTGGCAGAGTTGGGATTGCCCCTTGGAAAAGATTGCCAACCTATTATTTCTAAGAAGGAGAAGAACCAAAATAATTTGAGTATTTGCCAGGTAGACATTGTCTGCCTGAGAAATGCATCCATTATTGACATATGTTATTTTATTTAATATTCATGATAACCCTATGAAGTAGGTCCCCTTTTTATCCCTGGGTTAAAGGCAGGAAACTATAGCTTGGAGAGGTAGAGTAACTGGATCAAAGTCACATAGCCAATAAATAACAGAGTTGGATTTTGAACAAAAATGTGAGTCCACAATGGAAGCTCTTAAAAACTGTCTTATGTTGCATCTTATTGGAGGAGTATGCGTGATTTTATGAGAGAGAAAGAGAGAGAGAGAAACAGAGACAGAGAGAGGCAGAGAAACTTCTAGGGGACTGACAATGATATAGGAGTATTATTTTTCCTCTACTTGCTGTTTATCCAAGTTTGTCACTTGTGTTTTTACAGGAAGCTGTAAGGACTTCCTGCTTTTACTCCCACAGATGCTGGCCCTGATAATTCCCCTATTTACATACCTACAGGGCAAGATGAAGCCCTGAGCTGCTGACTCTTGTGGGATTTCAGGACAAGCCCTGATGGATCACCTCCTCTCCTATTATCTCTTATACAGCCTCCCAGAACTCACTGGGTGTGGATGGGGGAGGGCAGTCTTTCCTCTGTCCTTTAGTGTGACTGTGGCTGTGAGCCCTGCAACAGACCCTGGGCTAGGCCTTTTCATACACATTGCCTCCGTGGACCCTAATGACTGCCTGGGCCTGTCTATGGGAGCTGGTAGCCCCATTTTACAGATGCAGAAATCAAGGCTTAGCATGGAGCAGTGGTTCTCAAATGGAGGCATCTGTCACAACTTGAGAGGGGTGTACCTTGCCAAGAAGGTGGGGGCCAAGAAGGCTGTTCAGCATCCTACAATGCACAGAACAGCCCCTACAACAAAAGTCACACAGGCCAAATGTCAATAGTGGTCAGGTGGAGAAATTGTGACTTAGATACTTGACAGGACATTCTAATGATCGGGCTGGGATTTGAACCCACATCTAGTGAGGCCAGGCCCTTCATATAATGGAGCCAAGAGAGACATGAAACCCTTCAAGCCAACAGGACCCTCTGCCACCTCCACTGGTAACTCACCTACCACTAGCTTACATCTGGTGCTGCCTGAAGGGTGTCAGCTGGCCATTCTCTGGACACAACTGTAGCTTGCCTTCCTGGGCTTGTGTTCTTGATACCAGCCTCCCTGGAGGCACATTGTCATATTGTAAGTTTCATTTCTAAATTGCCCTAGATCACAGACCTCTGAAAGTTAAGGCCTGGATCATCATCTGAGGCCCAGTCCTGGTGTGTTTCTCTCTTGCATTAGACACCTTCTCTGTGCCTGGCCTGTGCTGAGTGTTCAATATGGGAACAAAGGAAGCAAGACATGGCACAAAGTAAATCATTATTGCAGCGGTATCAAAGGCAACCACTAGCATTTGCTGAGCTTTTCGTACCATCCCAGCATCATCTCATAGAAACTTGTGGGGATGCTCTGAGATCTGTTTTATTGACGGGTGCAGGGGAAACACAGAAGTGGGTGCCCAAGGCTGCCTGGGTAGTTAAAGAAGATGACCCAGAGGTCTGGGTGGACCCTTGGAGGAGGAGTAACTCTGTGGGCAAATAGAATGACCAGCAGCAAGGAAGAAGCCCAGGGGAGCCCAACTCTTAGTGGCTCTAAGAAAGTTCCAAGAAATAATTCAGTAAATAAAGACAGTATTGGGGGTTGATTAGATGTCTGGCATCAGATAAATCTTGTAATGACTGGTTGGGTGACTCCTTTGCAGGTAGTCTCCAACTCTCAGGGCAAAAGTCTCCAGGTTGACTTAGATGAAAAGAAGCCTGAGCAGACCCTTCTCACCTTCTCCTGCCCCAGCAACAATTTCCCAGGCTTTCCTAATACTCACTGTCAGGCAGCCTTCAAGATCTCCTTGAATCACACTAAGGGTGGTTACTCAAACTAAAAGGTGCCAGGTGTGGGTACTAGGGAGGGAATTCGAATGTTTATAACATCAACAATTACAATTATTTAGATGTTGTCAATTGGACAAGGGAGGGGTTGGTGTGTAAAGGCGAGGTTAAAAGAGGCTTCTGGAAAGACAGGTCCCAGGCTGTGTCCTACAGGAAGGAGAGGTGGAGAAAGTGAGAGAGTGAGGGTGTTGCATTTGACAGCAGGGGAAGATTCCAAAGACCTATAATATCTCAGGAAGAGTCAAGGGTTTCCAAATTCAGATCCAGTCCAAATTCCCTAGCTCATCCTGTAAAGTGTTCATCATCTGGTTCCAACTCCCCTGCAGAGGCTCATCTTTGACCTCCCTGCCTCCACCTAGCCCCAGTTCACACTTAAACCCCACCCCCTACAAGTCAACTGCAGTCTAGGGTCACTTGATGGCTTTGAGGTTTCGTCCAGCCTCTTTCCTTTCTCTGCAAGATGAACAACTCTCTATACTTAAATGCTGCCTCCTCCATGTAGCCTCCTTGCATTCACGCTGCTATTTCCCCTTCACTCCTCTCCCTTGTCACAGTCCTGACTGTTATCAGTTGCCATGGTGGACTCCCTGGACAGAATTTGAGCAGCTTCTTGAGACCCATCTCCCTTTACAGTGCCCTCCACACCTGCACCTAGCTTAGGCATGACTTCTGCTGAAGGTACACTAATAATTGTTGACCAGGTAGGTGACTTGAACTAGGGAAGAGCTTTCCACAATGAGCAGACTTATTTACAGAGACTAAGGATGTGTTTGCAGCTGCTCCATCCAATATAGTGGCTATTTTTTTTTTTTTTTTGGAGGAGAGGATCAGGATCTCACTCTGTCTCCATGGCTAGAGTGCAGTGGCACCCTCATGGCCACCGCAGCTTCGACCAGCAGAGTTCAGGGGATCGTTCTGCCTCAGCCTCCCAAGTAGCTGGGACTACAGGAGTGCACCATAAAACCTGGCCTATTTTTTGATTTATTGTAGAGACGAGGTCTCACCAAGTTGCCCAGGCTGGTCTCAAACCCCTAGACTCCGGCAATCCTCTCATCTCCACCTCTCAAAGTGCAAGTGCTAAGATTACAGGCATGAGCCACCGCAACCATCCTATAGTGGCTATTAACTTTAAATTAGTGACAAGAAAATAAAATTATAAGATGCAGTTCCTCAGGTCACTAGTCACATGTCAAGGGTCCAATGGCCACATGCTGGTATGGTATTGGATAGTGCAGATATAGAACATTCACATCTTACCAGAAAGTTCCAATGGGCAGCTCTGGTCTAATCTTTATAAGGCAGGGAATGACCTCCCTCTTCTGTTCTTGTTTATACGCTCTTCCTTCTCCCCGAGATTTGCTGCAGCCCATCCTCTGGACAATTGAATGTTGCTGTGTTGCCCAGGGTGGAGTACAGTGGCAAGCTCACGGCTACCACAGCCTCCACCTGTTGGGCTGAGGCGATCCTTCAACCTCAGCTTTCCAAGTAGCTGGGACTACAGGCCAGCGCCACCATGTTCGGCCATTTTTTAAATTTATTGTCAGAGATGGAGTCTCACCATGTTGCCCAGGCTGGACTTGAACTCCTGGGCTCAAGGCAATCCTCTTGCCTCAGTCTCCCAAAGTGCTGGGATTACAAGCGTGAGCCACTACACCTGGCCCCTGAATGGGGCTGTTTGTATAACGCCAGGAGCTACAGAGAGGGCTTCAGCAAGCTGGGCTGGCAGAAGGTTCTCACTACTGTATGAAAATCAAGTCAATTCTCCTGGGTGGGCTTTGGGTCTGCAGAGAGAGCCCAGCAGTTGTCTTGTTAAGGCACGAGTACCTGTCACAGGACACATGCTAAAGCCAAACTACCAAGTTAGGTGAACTTAGCTCCAGCAGGCTATGTGAAGTTCAGAAACACCAGCAGGCTCTGAAACACAGGTGTCTCTCAGCCTTTAATGGAAAATGTTTCGGGCAGAATAAGAACAGAGTTATCTGAAAGTCCTCTTGTACGTGTTTCTTGGGGAGAAAAAAAACCCAGCTACTTCTTTTCCATGTGATCATTTGGCTAGCCCATTCAGTTAAAAGGCAGTTATTTATTTATTATTTTATTTATTTATTTTTTAGTTGGAGTCTCATTCCGTCGCCCAGGCTGGAGTGCAGTGGCACACTCACAGCCTTCTCAGTGTTGACCTGCTGGGCTCTGACTATCCTTCTCCCTCCGTCTTCCATGTAGCCAGAACTACAGGCATGCGCTACCACTCCCGTCTAATTTTTTGATTTATTGTAGAGATGAGGTCTCACCATGTTGCCCAGGTTGGTCTCGAACTCACGGGCTCAGGCACTCCTCTTGCCTCACCCTCCCAAGTGCTGGGATTACAGGCTTGAGTCACTGCGCCCAGCTAAAGGCATTTATTGAACCCTAAGATCAGTGGATTTCAAATATTGGGTTTTATTTTCCTTGTTGAAGTGGATCCCTAGACTATAAACCCAGTTTATACAGCACACATAAAGAGTCACTGCCCAAAGGGGAGCTTGGACCGCATGGACTTTGTCATCCTTCCATTGCACGCCGCTGATAGCTCCTGGGCTCAGGCAATCCTGAAAATGGAACCATTCACATCCAATTCTAGGTGGTATGCCCCCTACAGCTTGTGGAGGCATGTACAATTTGAAAACTCTGGTCTATGTGCAATCCTAATTTTAAAAAAGCATTATGAAATAGGCATACTTCTACAATCGTAATAAAAATATGCTAATTTCCACAAATCTCTTTAAGGTGCAAAGTGCTCTTTATATGATACCTCACCTCATCTTCTCAACAAAAACTGGCATGAAGTCTTTGAGTTCAGGGACTTTTCTTCTCCCTTTCTGTACTCCTAGCACTTAGTTAGTTTCTGGCATGTGTTTAATATGTTGTTTGAGGGAGGAAACAGAAGTGAGAGAAGGGCTGGGCATAATGGCTCGTGCCTGTAATCCTACGCTTTGGGGATCCAAGGTGGGAGAATTGTTTGAGGCCAGGAGTTTGAACCAGACTGGGCAGCATAGTGAGATCCTGTCTCTACACACAGCAAAATTAACCAGGCATAGTGGCATGTGCCTGTAGTCCCAGCTACTCAGGAGACTGAAGCAGGAAGATCACTTGAACCCAGGAGTCTGAGGCTGCAGTGAGCTACGACCACACCACTGCATTCCAGTTTGGGCAAGAAAGTGATATTCTGTCTCTAATAATAATAATAAAATAAGAATGTTTTAAAAAACAACATTTTGGGGTTGGATTTGGTGACTCAGGCTGTAATCCCAGCACTTTGGGAGGCCGAGGCGAGTGCATTGCCTGAGCCCGTGGGTTCAAGACCATCCCGGGCAACTTGGTGAGACCTTGTCTCTACCGTAAATAAAAAATTAACCAGACGTGGCAGTGCGCACCTGTAGTTCCAGCTACTTGGAACGCTGAAGCGGAAGGATTGCCGGCGCCCGGCAGGTCAACACTGGGGTGGCAGTGAGTGTGCCACTGCACTCCAACCTGGGCGACAGAGTGAGACTCCAACTCAAAAAAAACCACATTTTTTTTGAAAGGGAGGGAAGGAGGATAAAACGGGGGGGGAAGAAGTAAAAAAAAGATAGAAAAGAAGAAAGGACAGAAGAGAGGGAGGGAAGAAGGCAGGAAGAGAGGAAGAGAAGGAGGGAAGGAAGGAGGAAGCTTGTGATACATCATTATTATTTCCAGTTTACAGAAATATTTCCAGCTCTTCTGATCCTAAAGGCTTTGCTTTTAACCCTTATTGCACCCACAACTCTTGTTTATTTTTTCAACCCTCAAGCCACACATGTGTATTTAATTATTCACTGTCTTATGACACCGGCTTCTTCGTGTATAAAACTGCTGAAAAAGGTCTGTCTTTCTCTGAGAAAAAAAATTCCTCTCTGTGGATCTTTGATCCTCATTCTCTTTCCCTGAAATAACACACCCCTTTCCTTCCCTGTCAGTTACAAACTGGAATCCTGCTTAAAAGATGCAAATTAAAAGTGGAGTAAGAAATGAGCCCGCCAGCAACTGGCCTTCGTGGGGCGGCTAACCTGGACCGGTGTTTAAATTCAAGTTGTGGCAGGACGGTAGGGGTGTTCCCATGCTTGTTCCATTTTTATAATGAAGTTGTAAGTCTGGAAGTGGAAAAAAATAAAAATCTCTGACACGGAGAGAAAAAAATGAGTGATCTGATGTGTTTCTGAAATTACCAAGGGGACTTCCTAACGCAGGCTGAGCTGTTGATAATGGGTCGAGCGACAGCCATGATGTTAGGAATAATTAAACCGTGAGTTCAGCGAAATACCAATCGCAGGAACACAATTCCACAACCTCATCCCCCACTCTAACACATACGCACACACAGAAACTTTCAAAGGGCTTGTAACAGAACAAAGCACAGTTTTTACTATCACAAAATCTTTATAGATTGCCATCCTTGAGGTGAAGTTATATCCTTTATGGTCACATTTGGGTAGTTTCCTTAAATTATTGAAGGCATTTCATAGGGCCTGCGTGCTTGGAACAGAGCTAGCAAAGAGGCCCCCGTCCACCGTCTGGAGGTGGGTTAATGATGGCACTCCTCGTGCGACGAGTCCAGGACACCGAGGTTAATAAAACCCGTAGCTCTTCTTCATGGGTACCAGGGGATGGTTAATGTTCAAGGCTGTGCAGGACCTCGGCTTAATGTTCCATATGAAGGATGGTGCTGCCAGACTACACCCTCCCTGGTGCCAACCTCGCATATTAGCACATGCTGGAAGTGGGCTGAGCAAATCGGGACAAGTTAGGTGCTTCTCTCCCGGTTGGGTGTGAGGGGCCGGTGGTCTGGTCTCCCGGGGTCTAGGGAGGTCACCCTGCTTCTTACGCTGAGAGCCCGGGATAAGGGTTTGGGAGAGGCTGTACCAGGCCCCTGCCGACTGCGGGGTACAGGGCAAGTCCCTGCAGATCTGATGTCCTTCCTCTGTCCTAGGAAGGGCAGGAAGTGGCTTTGCCTAGGGAACAGGAAGGCAATGCATCTGTCTCATGGTTACAAGCACAGGCTTTGGGGTGATGGGAAACTAGAGTCCAATCTCAAGATCCACCTTCTATAGACAGAATGTTTGTATCCCCCACCCACAAATTCATATGTTGAAATCCCAACCCTCTCGATGAGATGATATTTGGAGGTAGGGCCTATAGTAGGTGATTAGATCATGAGGGTGAGGTTCTCATAAGTGGAATTTGTGCCCTCATAAAAGATTATCCCTTCCACCGAGTGAGGACACAGCTAGAAGGTACCATCTACGAACCAAGAAGCCAGCCCTCACCAGACACCAAATCTGCCAGCTCCTTGATCTTGGACTTCCCAGCCCCCAGGACTGTCAAAAATGCATTTCTGTTATTAACAAGCCACCCAGCCTATAGAATTCAGTTCTAGCAGCCCAAACAGATACTAAAATGCCATCTGAATCCTGTGCTCCTTGGGCAAGTTGCCTGACCATTGTGTCTTGGTTTGGCAACTGTCTGAAACAGACCTTGAGACAGGAAATGATGGCAAGTCATTGACTTGGCAGGAATTCTGGGATGCAATAGCAAGAGAGTGGGAAGTGTCACAGGGAAGGACCAGATGCTGTGGATTGGCCACCATAGGCAACTGGGAGTAATCCCATGGGGTACCTCCATGGGGCATTGTAGAGCATGAGCCTTAGAGTCTGACCACTTGAGAGAGAGGGAGCTGAGGCATTTGTACACCAACTCCTGTCAACCATTGGCTGAGGGCCGCTCACCGTGCCCAAGGGCAGAGCAGGCTCCTGCGACCAGAGAAAGCCTTGGATGCTCACTCTTGGGCAGAGCGATGCTGGCAGTTGTGGAGGCATGGATGGTGTACACTGAACTAGGAAAGTCTTAGAAGAAAGGAGAGGGACAGAGTCTGCAACCTGAGGTCCAAAGTTCCTCCTCTCTAAAATGAGACCAGTGCTTCCTACTTTCTAGCACTGTCTAGGGGATTAAATGAGATCATGCAGGGCTCCAATAAAATATTAGTTATGATTATTGCTAAAGGATGGGTATTTTTTTTTTTGCTACAGTTAAGCCCATAGCTTAGATCTCTGTGAATTATCCGCATATGAAGGCTTTCTTCAGGACTTAAGTATTTTGCTATCTTGGAAAATAAATTTTACTGTGTGTTTTGCATTCAAGGGAATTGAAGGAAAAAATGGTATGTGTCAAAAGTGTACTTTCCTCCCTGGGATAAGAAAGCAGGGAGGAAGGAATAAATTCTGTGCACCATGCTTAAATTAACCACAAAGGTTGTCTAGTGGCATTTTCTCCCCAGTGAGGGACAATGACTTCTTGAACTAAGAGAAGTCTGTAACGAGGAGTCTAAGGTCCTCTAAGTTCCTGGAAGACCTTTGTTTTTTAGATCATTTGAAACTTTGTTTCTGCAATGAAGCCAGTTAATGGTGTTTCTTCACCTAGAGGGTGAATCAACGTCCCTGAGTATGTGCCCAGAACCTCTTGTTCCGACTTCTTCAAGAACACAAGAAGACATGCCAAACAGAATTTCAGAATGGCCCCTCCAGCCTTTGGTCCGCCCTCTCTCCTGGGGCCCCAGGTTAAGTCCCTTGGAATGTGGATGGATTCCTAGAAGACATGGATTTACTACCTTGACATCCGTAGGTGTGCTGCCATGCTGCTGTGTTTGAGACCTTTGAGTCCAAAGTATCAACCACTCTGAAGAATAGACACTGGAGAAGGTATCTGGGACTCAGCATTCAACCTTCCTGTACCCACCATAGGGCCTTTGTGGTTGCATCCTAACCAACTATACCTGTGATTGCTAAACATTCCATAAATATGAGGGGGACCCCCAAATAAAAATGGAATTAATTTATAAGAAATTTTATATTCTTACATGTTTAAACTTCAGTCTCCTTCAAAGCACTCTCCGTTTGATGTAATACAACTATTGAGACACTTTTTCCACTGCTCTAAGCAGTTTTTGAACTCTTTAATTATGATGTCTTTTAGTACTTCTGCCATTTTTGGCTTCACTTTTCCCACATAGGCAAAATATTCCCCCTTTAGGATTTTTTTCATCTGGGGATAAGCAAAATAAAGTTGCTCAGGGTGAGATCAGGTAAACAGAGAGAATAGGGCATGGGAGTCATGCTGTTTGAGGTCAAAAAGTGCTGAATACTCAGCACAGTGTGGGCAGGTTGCTCATGTAAATCACCCACTGTGAAATAGGCAAATGCGTCGAGAGAATCTCCACACACACACACAAAATTAACTGAAGCCAAACACAGCCTCTCACAACGCTAGCTGGTATACAGATATTGATGGGTTCCTAGAACACTTACCTAACAGGGAAAACCTGTGTCACAAGATGCTTGCCCTCCAAAAGATAATTCTATTGGGGGGGGGGTCCCCCTTGTACATGTGGACTGAGAGGAAAAGGGAATGAATGAATGAGTTTGGAAATGTACAGGGAGATGCGAGAGAAGAAGGAGGGGAACCTTTTGTGATGGGAAAAAATATGTTTGGGGATTTGCAGCTTCATTTGCTACTACCCATCGGTGATGCTGAAAACCAGGAAGCCAAGCAGACACTTACCTGTAAATCTATGATTTCCCTTTTTGGTTTCACAAATTCGGTTTGTGCCTGCTGTCGTCCACTGGGGAAATGTCCCCAATCTCATTCACAGTTAAGAATAGTGTTCAGGCTGCAAAAAAATTAAAAAAAAAAAAGAAAACAAAACAAAAAAGAGAGATTGCAGCTCTGTTCATTTTAATGTGTGTCACTGACTCCATGGTACCCCATGCTGTAAGCAGAGTGATAGTCTGGGGACACTGGTCAAGAATCAGTCCCTGGGCCGGGCTTGGTGGCTTGGCCTATAATCTCAACACTTCGGGAGGCCGAGGCGAGTAGATTGCCTGAGCCCACGGGTTTGAGACCCACCCGGGCAACTTGGCGAGATCTCGTCTCTACAATAAATCAAAAATTAGCCAGGCATGGTAGGGCATGCCTGTAGTTCCAGTTACTTGCAAGACTGAGGCAGAAGGATTGCCGGAGCCCAGCGGGTCGAGGCTGTGGTAGCCGGGAGTGCGCCACTGCACTCCAGTCTGGGCAACAGAGTGAGACTCCAACTCCAAAAAAAAAAAAAAGAATCAGTCCTTCCTTGACACAGTCATCCTCCAGCTCTTGAAGGGGAAAATGTTTTAAAAAAAATCCAGACACTAAGATGCATGTCAAGAGTTCTTACAATTCAGACATCTTCACCTGCGGGTTTTAACAAATAATGGAAAGTATTTCTTCACATTTCAAGTGTTTCTGGAAGTACACAGGAATGCGTGGTCCACACTGCATGGATGGAAGTGAGTTTGTCTTCATTGCTCTCCTACCTCCACTTCGCCCAAGCTCTCAGCTTTTCAAGAGAGACGAATCGTGGAGGAAAGAGGCACTTTTCGCCTCCCCATAAGTCCTCACCACAATGAAAGGCATTCCGGGAAATCCATCTGACTCTCAGGGTCTTGCCCCTCAAGGTCTTGACCCTCGGGTGACAGTTGGTCTCACCTACTCATTCATGTTTTCATTCAGAAATGCATATCAAGTGCTTACCCTACGTCAGAATGATGTCCCGGCCCCCAAGATTTCATGGTTCACATAGGAAACTGAGCTACCAATGCCAACATGGCATGAGTCTTGCTATAATCCAGAGGCGAATGGGCACCTAGCCCAGCCTGGTGGGTCCGGCCAGGCTCCATGAGGAGCTGGAACCTAGGCTAAAGCCTAAAGAGCATGTTTAGGGAAGAAATGATGGGGACAAGCATTGACCAGGACGGAAGTTTCTAGCCATGGGCATGTGCAGAGGCAGGGCGGTGACAGATCAGGACTCACCTCACCCCTGACAGTGGACCCATCCTGGTGCTGAGACCTTTCCATTTGAGGCCACCCTGGGGGCCTCTTCGCTGCCTCTCTTCTCAGCCTCTGATGCTGATATCCTGGGTGAGAGCTCATGCTTTCTACCCAAGCATTGACTAAGCAGACCCTGAGCTTCTTCTAGCTCCAGAAAATCAGGAGCTGAGTGGGACTGTCCTGGCTTTTATGGTTTGTCCGGTTTAGCAGGGAGCACAGAGGCACTAGTAAATCCAGCGTATTGAACTAACATGTCGGAAGACACTGGCTATTAGCTCTGTCCTGTTCAATGACATCATCAGGAGCCAACTACAATCATTCCCACTTTACAGGCGAGGGAACTGACATGCAGGTGAAGTCACCTGCCACATCAAAGAGCTAGAGTCCATTCGCGAGAGTCAGAATCTCACTGGCGCCAGGGCTCAGGGCCTTTCTACCCTGGAACAGGGTCACGTGAGTGGGAAAAGAACCAGAAGGCTCTAGGCCTCTCCACACATGCCCGATTCGGCCCCATTCTTGGTCTCTGGGCTCATCCTGAGTCCTCTGGACATGGGTTAAGATATCAGTGTCCCCTGCCCCCTTGGGACTCCTTCCTATGGACACCCAGATTCAGGGAATTCCTACAGTGGGAGCCTCCAGGGAAGAGGAGGAAGAGGCACTCCCATCTTCCTCCGTGCCAGGGAGTCCCTACCCCCCTTGGTCTGGTGCCAATCACGGGGCTCTAAAACCTGGGCAGCTGGGTCACTCTGGTCTTTATCCGACCCCACTTCCAGCACCTCAGACCTTTCCCCTCCGTCTGCACAGGCCAACCTTGGCCTGTCTCTGGCCTCAGCCTGGGCGCCAGCCTTGCTCCTGGAGGCGGGCCAGGTCCCACCCAGCGCCCAGCCTCTCCCCGCCCCACGGGGAGCTCACAGGCCAGCTTACCCCAGGGCTCCCCAGGAGTGCTCCCTGTGGCCAGCTGGGCCTGGGATGTGAGAAGCTCCCTGAAGGACACACATAGCTTCTGAAGGGGTAGGGAAGACCTGAACCATCTGAGGCAGAATTCAAAAGGGGACTTTTCCTTATCCCCCTCTCCCAGGCCAAGTGGCTCTGGCTCACACGCTCTGTCAGTCTCGTTCTCTCTCACACATACACCTGGCCTTAAATACTGCGTAACAGCTTTTTTTTACTGTTTCTTTTTCTGTCTTCTAGACACTGTGTCAAGCTGACACTCATTATCTCATTTAATCCACACATTTTTCCTAAAGGCCCCATGAACAGGGACCACCATGCTCCCCATTATACAGATAAGTAAGCTGAGACTCAGGAAAATCAATCAATAATGCTCAAAGCCTCAGACAGCTAGTGAGTGACAAAATCTGGATTCAAATCCACGTTTTTCTGACTTTTCACCCTATGCTTCCAGCCACTTAGTAACTGTTGGACTCTGGGCACGTCATTTAACCCCTCTTGACCTCAGCATCCTCGTCTGTAAAATGGGGGCAACAATAATGCCCAATATTCGAGGCTTTTGTGAAGAGTAAATGGACAGACAGATGACAGGGGCATGAACCTTGCCCAGAATCAGAGAAGCTGCAGGAAGTGGCACCAACGTTGTCCCAGTATCATACCTCCAGGACCCTAGCTAAAACCATTCCTGCTTGGGCTCACCCACCTTGTCTCTCACCTGGACTCTATCTCCTCTTTCTTGCCTTTCCAGCACTAATCGCTTTGTTTCCCTTGTGGTCTCCTTATTCAGAATGCCACAGGCCCAAATATTTCTTTATTATCACTATTAATATTTCTGTGCAGGTATGTGCTGGGATGAGTGAAATCCTAGAATCATTTTTTTTTAAAGCTCATACGTGCATTTCCCCCAAGTAAATTAATGTCCGGAACTGTCTTATTTTGCAGAAAAATGAACAATTCAAAGTGAGGATGTCTCACTTTCCCAATGAAATACATAACCGTCATCATCAGTAGGCCCTGGGTTGAAATGATAATTTTCCCACTTAGACACTGTGTGACTCTGGGCAACTTACTAAACGTCTCTGAGCTATGTTTCCTGTTTGCAATTGGCCATGAGTGACTAGATGTACAGAACACTCTTCATGGGGATTGGGGCGGGGGTTGGGGTGGGCGTTCCATGAGAAATGGCAGGCCAGTGCCTGGTACACAGTAGGTGCTCAGCAAAGCACTAACTCAGAATCTCACTGAGACAGAGTTAGACACCACAGGGAATTCGGGCCGTGTAATAAATCAAGAAATGTCCTTAGCTTCGATAAATCCACTGGGGAGAATGGGGAGGTAGCTCAAGCTGGACCCTGACTCGCAGTGAGGACCCAATGCCACACCATGTCCCAAGAGAGGCAGAACCTCTGGCCACGGTGCAGGGCAAGGTCCAGGCCCCTGGGGAGACAACCTCACCACTTCCTGGTGAAATTCTTGAAAGCTGGGCCGAGCCTCCTTATCAGTGGGCTCAGAGTCCGTGGACTTGGGGCCGGATGCCTGTGTGTGTGATCGCCGGGCTGTGTTTATCGGCCTCTCCCTGCGGTGAGCACTCAGCTGCCCAGACTTTGGACACAGCTGGGCTGGGATGCGGCAGCCCCTCCTTCCCCGGGAGGATACCCCAGCCCATTTCTCAACATTCATTCCCAATAAAAAAGGGTTGAAAGTCAACTGCTGGAGTTTCACAAGCAGAAAGGCCAAGGCCAAGAGGCTGCTTGGGTGCCAGAACTCCTGGCTCCTGCTTCCGGCTGCAGAGCCTTCAAGCAGCTCACGTTGCTGGCAGCGGCAACTTCTGTCTTGGTTACTTTGCGGAATAGTCTAGAACCGTCAGATCCCAATCAGAGGAGATGTGGACATGGGTTACCTTGTTCACTCCTGCAGGAAACCTGTCAGGGAGGGATTCTTCTGCTCATTTTATTTTATTTTTATTTTTCGAGGCAGAGTCTCACTGTGTTGCACAGGCTGGAGTGCAGTGACGCAATCCCAGCTCACCGCAGCCTTGACCTCCTGGGCTCAAGTGTTCCTTCTGCCTCAGCCTCCTGATTGGCTGGGACTACACGTGTGTGCCAGCACTCCCAGCTAATGTTTTTATTTTTTGAAAAGACAAGATCTCTCTGTGTTGTTCTGTCTGGTCTTGAACTCCTGGGCTCAAGCGATCCTCCCGTCTTGGCCTCCCAAAGTTCTGGGATTACAGGTGTGAACCATCATGCCTGGCTCTTGTACCTAGAATTGAGGCAATTGGGTAGTAAATGAAATGATGGATGGGAAAGAGTCCCTCGGGAGCACAAACTTGAGTGTGTGTGTGTGTGTGTGTGGCACTCGACTGTGGGTCGAACAATGTGTTGTGAGCACAGGGTAGGGTATTACACTAAATCCTCCTAATGACCCTGTGAGCTCCTCTTATCCCACTGAATGAAGAAGAAACTGTCGAGAGAAGTTAAGGAATGGCCCCAAGATCACACAGCTAGCAAGAGCTGCACCAGAATTTGAAACTAAAAAGTTGGTCCAGATCCTTCCCCATGGCCCCAAGCTACAAAGGCACGTTCTTCAGCTCAGGACCTCTCAACGATGGCACTGCTGACATTTGGGGACAAACCATTCTTTCTGGTGAGATCTGTCCTGTGTGTTGTGGGCTATTTAGCAGCATCTCTGGCCTCGACCTACTGGATGCCGATAGCAACCACAAATGTCTCTAGACATTGTCAAGTATCTCCTAGAAGCAAAATAGCCCTGGTGAGAGCATTGCTCTAGACCTTTGTCAGGTACTGCAATTAATATTCATGATTATGGCTTTAGTTGGAATGCTAGTCGTGGTTATGGTGACTTTGCTAGTGTCACGCTTGCATTTGAGCAGGTACTGACTCAGGTGAGATTCAGTTAGGGAGAGTACATAATCTATTGTCCAACTAGGATCCTTTAGAGGTGAAAATAGGCACTGTGAGTAATTATGTCCGGATCCAAGCACATGTTGGCACCATCGCAAGCCAACAGGATCAAATGTTCACTCTGTTAGGTAACCCCCCTCTACCTGTTATCCAGGTAAAACAACCATGAACATGACTCTGCTGCTTCTTGTTTAGTAATGATGCCTTCATCCAGGGGGTGTGTCCTGGCTTAAGGGCTCTGGAGATCATATCAATGGCTCCTTTTACTTTCTTCTGTTTATCAAAGAGACCCCTAGATGGACCACATCCACAGACAAGCCCCAATTTTTAAAAACTGGTTAGCAAATGAAAAACAACCCAGAGAGTTGGTGCACAGTTTCTTTGCTCTCTGGTTAAGCTGAGTTCATGATGTTAAGGTTCTCAGGATCATTGCCTAAATTATAGGGAAGCTGAGATCGATTTGGGAGTCACAGTTTGGGGAATCCTTTCCCAGCCAACCTTGCTGAACCATCTTTAATTAGGAGAGAGTAAGCAGTGCTCCGTTCTTCCAAGAAATATGATGACGGTGATGATAATGATGATGACAATGACGATGATGGCAATGGGCACTTTATATATACTTGATCTTGTCGTAAGCACTTTACAGTTTTTTCACTCTCTTCTTACTGCAGCTCATGATGCTATCTTTATACCCATTTAGTGAAATCTGAAGTTCCAAGAAGAGAAGTAGCTCGGGAAAGGTCAAGTAGTTGCTCAAAGATGGAATCTGAGGGCAAGACTGTCAATTCCAAAGCCCATGGAGCACTACATCTTGATGTCATATGGGTGTGACCAGGTCAGTGGTCATCTATCTACTGAGTGCCTGGTCCAGGCATGATGCTAAGCACTGAAGAATCGAGAAGCAGATGAGAGTATCTCTCTGCCCTCCACGAGCCCATGGTCTAGTACAGGAGACAGAAAACACAGCAGGTGACCAGAGTGGAACACAGCATGTGTCCTTTCAGAGGGATGTATAATACAAGTGTACTCCTTAAATCAAGCCTGCATTAGGGGAGGGGTTTGTCTAGCCCAGCTCACTGGTAGAGAGCATCTGAACAGGGTCTAGAGGGCTGGGTAGGAGTTGGGCAAGAAATGGGAAACAGGATGAGAGGAAGAGGGGTCAAGCTGAACAAGACAGCTGATGTGGGAGAAGATTGTGGGTGGAGGGGTCAAGTCCAAGGTAGGACCCCAGAGGCCCTTGTGCCAATGTAGCATGCAGTGTGTGCGCACACATGCGCATGCACACACACACACACACACACTGAGAATTCAGGCACAAGCCTGTGATGCTGATACTATCTGACCCCTCCTATCTCTAGGGTGCCTGACAGCTCTGACTTCACCATCTGCTTTGAAGAGTCCTGGAAGGAACCTTGGCTGCCTCCACCTTTCCATTCCTCTTCTGCAGCAGGTCGAATAATGCACCCTTCCTAGCCCCACACCCTGAAAAGATGTTTGTGTCCTAATCTCTGGAGACTATGTGGATATGAATGGAAATAAGTTATGTTTTAAATATGATACAGGAAAATTAAGGTTGCCGATGGAATTAAGGTCCCTAATCAGCTGTCCATGAATTGGGGAGATTATTTTGGATTATCCAAGTGTGCCCAGTGTGATCACAAGGCTCATTAGAAGAGGAGAGCAAAGGTCAAAGTCAGAGACATGACAACAGAAGCAAAGTTTGTAGCAGTGTGATTTGGGTGGAGGAAGGGGCCATGAGCCAAGGAGTGCATGCGGCCTCCAGCAATTGAAAAAGGTGAGGAAACAGATTTCCTCCTGGAGCCTCCAGAAGGAATGTAGACCTAATTAATTTATGCTCAATGAGATGTATGTCAAACCTCTGACCTCCAGAACTGGAGGATCATAAATCTGTGTGTTTTTGAACCACTGAGTTTACAGAGATTTGTTACCACAGCTGGAGGAAAGGAATACATCTTCCTCTCCAGAATCAGGCCTAGTCTTCACCTCTGTTAGGTGAGCCACCAAGTCACTAGTAAGCTGGCCTATAGGTACCTCAGATTCTGCTAAACTCCTACGCCTTGAGTACATATAAAACTTCCTTTCCTCACCTGGGTGGTGGGATCTCCCAACCCTATGTTTAGAAATCAGTATGCATAATAAAAACCCAGGCAGGCCCCAAAGGATAGGAATGCCTCTTATCAGTGACCACAGCCACACCCAGCAAAGCACTGATAACATGGGACCAGGAAGGGAAGGGAAGCAGCAGGCACTGGATGTCAGGAATTCCAAGAGGAGACCCACCACCCATGGAACCAGTCAGTGGCATCCAATCTGTCATCATCACACACATCTTTACTTTCTTTTTTTTAAAAACAAGAACTACAATATTATAGTCAGGCAGCTGGGTTTTTATTATTCATACTGATTTCTAAAAAAGAACATTCTGGCTTTAATTAGAATGAAAAATACATGCAGTAGAAATATTCAAATATCACACGGCTTCGTTATTTACACCATTGATTTTGACAGGCAGATAAACACAGAGTAAGACGTGTGCTCTGCACTATTTAAAGAACAAAGTGGCATTAATCTGCGTTTGACTCTCCACACCTCGATGAGAGCCTGTGCTTTCCTTTTCTTGGGCACAAAATCGTGGTTAAAAACTTGGTGCCTGTGGCTCCGCTGTTGTGGAAGACACAGATTGCAAAGCGAGTGGAACCAAAGCAATGATTAACCCAAATCATAGGCCTGTATTTAATCTATGCTAAGTGCCCTGGCATTCAGGAAATGTCTTCCATCCATTTGTTGGCACCACTTAATCCTGGCAACTCACCTAAATGAGGCAAGCATTTTAGACCCATTCAACAACTGACTTCAGAGAAGAGCAGTGACTTGTACCACATATGGCCATAGTGAGGCCGGGCACAGTGGTTCATGCCTGTTATCCCAGCACTCTGGGAGGTGGAGGCAAGAGGATTGCTTGAGACCAGGAGTTTGAGAACAGCCTGGGCAACATAGTGAAACCCAGTCTCTACAAAAAAAAAAAAAAATCAAAAATTAGCCAGGTGTGGTGGTGCATGCCTGTAGTCCCAGCTACTTGGGAAGCTGAGGAGGAAGGATTGTCTGAGTCCAGGAGGTCAAGGCTGTGGTGAGTTGTGATCACGTCACTGCACTCTAACCTGGGTGACAGAGTGAAAGCCCTTCTCAAAAAGAAATAAAATAAAAGAAATAATGAAAAAACTAAAACATTTGGCTAAACTAGAAGCTCATTAAATGTTGTTTTTGCAAGGCTGACCAGCTCACACTCCTCACCACTGTGGAATAGTTAGGGCCACGCCCTCATAAGAGCTGATGCTCTGGGGTGCTTATAATGTGTGTGAAGTGTTGTATGCCCATGGTTCCCAAATGCGCTTGCACATCAGAATACCTGGGAGCTTTACACACCTGATGCTCAAGTCACTCCCCAGACCAGATAAATCAGAGAGTCTGGGGGAAGGAGGCAGGCATCATTGTGTTATAAAGATGCCCCAATGACTCCAGCATGTAGCCAGTCAGGGAAACAACTGCTCACCACATATTCTCTTGCTGAAATTCCCTAATCCCCCATGAAGGAAGTACAAGTATTGACCCATTTTAAAGATGAGGGACTTGAGCCTCAGAGAGGTCATGGGATACCCACTGAGTTGGGAACTGAGCCAGAACATTCTAGAACCCTCATCTTTAACCACAAAATGCCTTCCTAGTGGGATATTGTTAGTGGGTCAAAGAGGCTTTTTCCAGGAGAGTGCATTGCGCCTTGGGGACATATAAAAATTGAATCGAGCTTTTTCTTGTCTTGTGGTTTCTACTTCTTTGAACAAACGTGAAAGCAAAACTCCTTTTGCTGTGAGCAACCCCTTCTCCTCTGGAGTGTTAAACTCCTAATTGAATCCACTTAAACTTATATCTTTTCTCTAAAGACTGTAGCAACTCACAGGGCTTGGTCCATGTGGACCCAGGGTAGACCCAGGAGGAATTTGGTATCCAAGATCTCCATAATGTGGCCTCCTGATACCCCTAGCCTTGACCTGTGTCCCATGGGACTTGTCCGGGGGACAAACACTCTCTTCTGCCCAGGTCTTCCAAACAATGCCTAGGACCCTCCAGACACATGCAATCTGGGCTGTTCCAGCATTCAGGAACAGTATTGGTATCTCCAAGACTTCAAGGTATTGAAGAGAAGCCTCTCTTTGGCAAGTCTGGACCGAAGAAATTATTCAGTCTGCAAACCAGGGAGTACCTCGCCCCGTCTGTGTGAGTTTCCTTTTGCTGCTGTAACAAATAACCGCTAACCTTGTCAGTGACTTAGAACACTATACTGTCATCAGTTCTGGAGATCAGAAGTCCAAAATCAAGGCATTGGCAGGGATGGCTGCTTTTTGGAGACTTTAAGAGAATGTCTCCTTGCTAGCTTCTGACTGTGAGTGGCAATCCCTGGTATTCCTTGGCTTATAGATGTGGCACCTCTACCTCTGTCTCCCCTGTCACCTGGCATTCTCCCCTCTATGTGTCTCCAAATGGGCTTCTGATAATGACCTCAGTGTTGGGCTTAGGGTCCACCTTACTCCATTATAATCTCACTTTACTAATGACATCTTAAAGGGCCTATTTGCAAATGAGTTCCTATGTTGAGGTTCTAGTGGACATGAATCTTGGAGAGACTATTCAACACAGTGCCCCTATTTTTCATCGTACTAGACTAGTGCTGCCTAGCTGTGGCGTCTGCTGAAACACATGTTGGGTTGGGTCATCCCACCTGCAGACAACCACTTCTGCGGCCCTCAGAATACGATTCAGCTTCTTGATCTGCCTCCAGAATCCAACAGGCAAGGCTCAGCCTCCATTGTCAATTCCAGCTCAGCCCAAAGCACATGTTCCAACACCCACCACCATACTGGCCTTTGTCTTTGCAGTTCTCTCTGCTTGGAGAACACCTTGGGCCTAGAACGATTCCTGGCATGATACATATTAGCCAAAAGGTGAATAGATTCAATAAACATTGAATAAGCATCGGCGGTCTATCCAGCTCTATGCTATTGCTATGTGCTGAGATTCAGAGGACAGTATGGGCCCTGTCTAGCTGGGAAATAGATCCGTAAACAAATAATCCAAACACAATGAGATAGGGGTAGTGAAAGATGTATGAGCCGACTGCCCTGGAGACCCAGAGGAGGGAGGAACCAATTTGGCCAAGAAGGAAGTCAGGAAGAGTCTCCCGGCAGAAAAGACTTTTAAACAGAGTCTGGAAAGAAGACGTTCAGCCTGACTCCCAGCTGCCAGGAATAGAGGTCCAATTAAGTTACCATAAGAAAAAAAAAAGGAGGCTCTTTTCTCTCCCAGGCTGAATAGAAACCTGATGGGTCTTCACCATGGCGTCAGGAATGCGTCTTCTTCTCTCTAGATTCGTGCTTTATTTTTGCTGTCTTTGCTGAGAACTTCATGGGCGACATGCAGAGAGCAGGACGGGAGCCTTAAAAGGAAACGCACGCGGTGAAGAGTCCATTTCCTCTTCTGTGAAACGGGGAGCTTTGCAAAACCTGCTTCAGACAGTTTTTGTGAGGGTAAAATGAGGCAATGGGTGTAACCAACTTTGGACTGGGCCTGACACATGTAAACACTCAAAAATATTCAGCTTTGCCACTTTTGTTATCTTCACGATCATTAACTGCCTTCTTCTGTCCACTTATTGCTTTTGTATCTTCAGAGGTTCACCCAGCCCAGCATGTATCACCCCCCTCTATAAACACCTCTTTTGACTTTAGACTCTGCCAATTGCTGGTTCAGGCTTTTACCATCTGAGTTCAGGTGGTCAGAAAAGACAGAAGCTATCTGGCCAGACAGGCATGTCTCGAATTACAAGGTTGCCGCTGGACGGACCGCCCTTCTCTCTAGCATGACCTCAGATCTAGATCTCTGGGATGGAGGGAAGGAGGCTGGCACAAACGGGCTGCCTGGACCCCGGGGCTGGGGCTGGTCAATTTCCCTAAGGAAGGGTGAGGAGGGGCAGTCACCCGAAATGGGTCCAGTCCTGAAGACTAGACAGGCAGATGGTTTATCAGGGGGTAAAAGAGCAGAGGACAAACCTCTGTGGTCCTCTTGTGCTGTCCTCTCCTTCAAGAGACTCAGGGACAAGGTCCTAACACAGTGGTCAATATCCCAACCTCTGCAACACTCGCCTGGGAATGCAGTCTTCAGGAACCTGAGCCAGACCTGGGTGTTTGCCAACCATACAAATGAGCTCTGGCCCACTGGTCCCACCCTGCAAGGGACTAGTCAAGCCCCCTCCCAATTAAATCCCTCTGGAGTCAAGTCTGTAGTTGCAACCCAGGGACTGTGGAAGTCTTTGTTTGTTCCCATCTGAAGACGCAGGCTGCCAAAACATACTGGGAGTATAATGAGAAATAACGGAATCCAAATAATGTAAAGGAAATAAGTGCTGAAGAGGATAGTCAACATCCTTTCTGAATAGATTTCCTGCCAGGGAGACGGAGCAAAGGGAATGTTTTACCCCTGGGGCTGAGGCAGACAGTGGTCCTGGAAAGGAGAAAAAAAAAATGACTTCCTGGAAGAGAGTCTTTTAATTGTTCTTTTAAGAGGGAGGCAGGAGCTGCCAAGGCCCGGAATGAGTCCTCCATTATTGGGGTGTCTCCATTTACTCAGCCATGGGGGAAGCAGAGAAACCCCCAACCATGGGCACTGGCCATACAGCAGTGGTTTCCCAGGAAGCATCATTTGAGATTGGCACCTGAGAGGTGTTCAGCACGTGCTGAAGGGGGGTGAGCTTGGAGACAGCCAGATGGACTTGGGCTTGGTCCCGGTTTGACCACGTACTTAGCATGACGACTTGGGGTGAGTTTCAGACTTGCTTCATGTCTTACTTCCATCCTAACAAATGCTAACCCTACCTCATTTGTAACATCTCATCAGTAAAAACCGTAGGTAAAATTGTGGCTGCCTACCTGACTGACATAAGATCCTGCATGAAAGCCACGGCCCGTTATAGGTGGTCCAGCCTGCATTTACCTCCTCTCTTGCTAACTCACTGACTTCTGTGCTCTCCCTCTTCCTCCCCTCCCCTCCCTCTTTGCCTCCTTCACCTTTCCTTTCTCTCCTCCTCTTCTTCCCTTTAGTTTGTCTTTCTCCTCTCCTTCACCTTTTCTCCTCCTCTCTTTCTCCTTCCTTCTTTGTCTCTCTTTCCCTCTCTCTTCCTCGCCTCCTTCCCTTTCTCCCCTTTCCTTTCCCTCCTCTTCTTCGGTCTCTTCTCTTTTCTCTCTCTCTCTTTCTCTCTTCCCTTTCAGCTCTTCTTCCCTCCCTCTCTCCCTCCCCCCTTCCCTCTCTCTTCCTCTCTCTCTCTCCCTCTTTCTTCCCCTCTCCCTCTCCCCTTCCCTCTTTCTGTCTCTCCCTCTCCCATGTCTCATTCCTGGGCATGGGAGACACATTTGCTTTGCCACTGACCCACTAGGGTAGCAGAAGATGCACTTTGGCAGGAAGCACAGAAAACCTGCCATGGATGCTTTTCCATTTCATTCTTCTGCTCGCCTTTTACCAAGCACGTTCTGGAGGCGGACACTCGCCGAAGTTTCTGCATGGGGGAGGGTCCTGAGGGGGGGGACCCAAGCTCATATCCAGGGTGCCCCATTTCACTCCCTGCTCTACATTTCTTCGTGGTCTAACCACGGCTGTTTCTTCCAATCTCGTCATTGAAAAGCCTGCCCCTAGTTTTCATACCGTTTCCTGTCAACTCTCTATTATCATCTTAACTACCATGAAATAAAACCTTTTTATTTTAATAGCCACAGCAAGCAGGCAGTCCTTGTGGGAGTCTGTTGCTCCCTCTTTCTTTCTCTCGTTGGGCTTCATATCCTTCAGCTCAGTGCTAATAGCTAGAGATAAAAGCCCCCTCCGCCCAAATCTAACATAAGATAACTAACTTATTGAGCATGCTTCTAAGTGCTTTCTATTGCCTATTTAATGCCCCAGCCATCCTTGAGGGGCAAGGCATTTTATAGATGGGGAAACTGAGGCACCAAGAGGTTGAACAGTTTGCTCAAGGTCTCAGAGCACTGTTTTTTCAGGATAAGGATTTGAACTTAAGTCATCTGGCTCCGGAGCCTGGGTGCTGAGCAGTAGGCTATCCTATGGAACAAGACCATTGTCCTTCAGTTAAGCCATAGAGAAGAACACACATGAGAGACAGCAGTGGACCCTGGCAGTGTGAAAGAAACCAGAACAATCATCCGGACAATGCCACTCTCTCCTGAAATAAATCCAGTACTTGAGGACTGAGGGACAGTAGCCCAGCAATCTCCTGATACACATCTCTTGGCAAACAGATGGTCTTTGAAAGACAGCATCTTCATGGATGCCTGGATGTGAGTAAACCCTTTCCCAACAGAAGAGACTACACCGTGGCATAGTCCAACCTGGAGGAGTCCTGTGGTTCAGGGCTATCAGATTATCATGCACAACAAGGACAATTAATTTCTCTACCCCATCTTATCTCCCCGATCTCACAAGCCATTTCCAAGTTTCCCTTCTGTTTCCCTGTTCCTGAGCACCGGAAGCCCCATGGCAAGAGTTCAGAAATCTCTCATTCCGAGTGGCAAAAGCACGCTCCGGAGCTCAATGTATTTCCATGCCGGGTTTTTCGTAACTGGTTTTCAGAGCAGTCTGTTCCGTGATGTGTAATTGTTAGCAGTTGTAAAAAGATAACTCACATTTTTAAAAGCTTAAAGCTTGCTCTGTGCAGATAAAAACTGTGACAAATTATGTTCCGAAAAATCATAAAAGTAGAGAGAGACATGTTAATAACCAAAGGTGGTGTTTCATTTAGAGGTCAGCCAGAGCTATTAAAGTGGTCAGGAATTTCAAGCTTTGGCAGCAGTGATTTGACCATATCACTTATCTCCTCTAGCCCATGCCTAAGTATCTCCCTTGGTTAAAAAAAAATAAAAATAATAATCATCATCATCCATGGACAGTAATACGGGAGGTCGGGGGAACAGGGGGGAAAAGCAATATTGCCAAAATGAACCCAGCATTCAAGGAGAGTCATTCAAATTTGACAAGGCCATTTATTGCTTCAGCTTCTACAGTGTAACCCCCAGACTCAGGGTACACTTGTACACATGATCACCAACACACGTGGTCAGGCATACACATACACACACACGAGCGTGCGCGCACGTCATATGAGCTAGCCATGTGAAGATTTTTCTGGAAAAAAGGATCTAAAGATTTGATGACAACAAGCATGACAAACAAGTGTGGGAAAGGTCATCTGGTTTTCCCAAAAATTAAAAAAAACATTATTATTCCTTTAGCCAAAGTAGAAGCTAAAAGGTGAGCAATCTTCAGCTAGTGGAAGAGACTCTAAGGTTTCTACATTCCCATGGTAGCAGACCAAGGGTTGAACGGAGTCTGACCATTGGTTGTTTCAAAAAATAGGAAGTCGGCAAGCAGTTGACTTATCCATTCAAATTTTTGCCACCGCTTCTCTGTACCCCTACACCTAGACATGTGTTACAGTCTCAACTGGGACCCATTTTCTGCAGTAAATTATTGTTTCTGAAACAGGCTTATATTCCCATGCCCTGGAAGCTCAAGTTGTAAGGGTCTTCTTAGGCGGCAGTAATCAGACAAGATCATGAAACCAGTCTCAAGCATGAGCTACAAGTTGAGCTAGCCGAGTTTGGGCTTTATTATTACTTAGTTGGGTACTGCTAAGCAAGTCACTTAAGTTCTCTGGGCCTCAGTTTTCTCAGCTGCGAAATGGGCATGGGAATGTGTGTAAAAGACACGCATGCGTTTTCTTCTTCTGCTCATTTTTCCTATGTTTCCTATGTTTTTATGTCCTGTGGAGATTAGCAAATTTCAGCCATTTTTGATATCACTTGTCTTACATGCTTCTTGGAAATAGATAAGGAAAAACAAACAAACAAAGGCAAGAGAGCTCTGCTCTGATAAGCAGATTACCCATAGTTGAGTTTGTTTTTAATACTTTTAATGCACAGCCATGAAGAAAGAAAATAGCAAAATGGCTTCTGCGTGTTGAAGAAAGTATTGTATGGGCTTTTATGGTGGCAGAGACATTTGCTCTGAGAATTCTTCTCTTGAGAATGATGTTCTATGGTAAGAAATCTGTCTAAGGATGGATATGTGGCATCCTTTTTTTTTTTGAGTTGGGGTCTCACTCTGTTGCCTGAACTGAAAGGCTGTGATGCAACCATAGCTCACCACAGCCTTAATGCCCTGAGCTCAACTCCCTTCTCAGCCTCCCAAGTAGCTGGACTACAGGTGCACACTACCATGCCTGGCTAATTTTTTTGTTTTTTCTGTAGAGATGAGGTCTCGCTATGCTGCTCAGGATGTTCTCAAATTCCTGGACTCAAGCATTGCTCCTGCCTTGGCCTCCCAAAGGGCTGGGATCACAGGTGTGAGCTACTGCACCAGGCAACACTTGGCTTTCTAAACATCTTCGTGATTTAGTTTTACTATAATGTAGAAATCTCAGCAGCCAAGAAATACGATCTTTCTGCAAAGGTTATAAAATTCACACTATTTATCCAAAGACCAGTCCAGCACACATAACCCAGACAAATTTATGTAGCCAAGATTTAATGAATTATAAATAAACATAATTATGCGTTTATTTATTTGAATTCCTTATAGATCTTCTATACCACTTAAGCTCGAGAAAGAAAAAGTAAGAAGAAACCAGTAGAGTGGACCCTATCAATTAGCACTGAGTCTGAAACGAATTCCTTAACAAAACTCGGCAGAAGGTTTAAGACAAGAATCGCACTACAGTTATAAGCTCACTGTTTTTGCCCATTCATAAAGAAATTATTACTATTTATTGCATATTAATTCATTATTTATTAATATTATTATTGATTACTTATTAGCAATAATGTATTATACTGACTTATCATATACTGATGGATATTTACAACCTACTATGCACCCTGCTAACTGTTTGGGGAGTCATTGAATAAAACTTCTGCCTTTGAGGATTTTAATTAATAAGAAATTACCAAAATCTCTTCATTGGAATCCTCACGTGATGAAGGTAGTCTTCTCTATCTCTTTATTATTCTTAAATATTTGGTGTCATTTAGGTTAGCAGAATTGCTTACAAGTAGAAATTAATGTCAGTGAATCTCAAATATTCTTGTTATAGACACTAGAACTTTAATTTGATCTCTTTATTCCTATTTAAACATACTACCTTTCTCCAAGACTTAGGCATATACAGGTGATCAATAAGTACCCATTTTTACATCCCTGTAATAAAGATTGTGTGTGCACACACACACGTACTCACAGAGCCTCAGAGTGGAATGCACTGGTCATCACCACCTCACCCAACATGCATTGACTATTCATGTGCAATGATGGACCAGACTTCGAGTAATACCAAGATAACACTAATAACTTCCCACTGGGACTCATGCTTTGACCTGGTGGTTTTTGTTTTTCTTCTTTAGTAGTGGGTGCTGGGATCCTAAGGATGGAATTCCATCTAGCTAGTAAGGATATAAATAGATATCAAAAACAGAGCCTCCCTTGGCCCTTTATGCATTAAAATGTCTTTTTAATATGTATCTTAGACATGCTTATGGGAAGGGTTGAAAGGGCAGAGATGTGGGGTGAAGAATCTCATGCAAATGCTTCTTAGCATCCAGTACCCATTTGTGGATGGCACCATTGTTCAGCGGGTCATAGTGAAGAGAGAGTTGTGAAGAGAGAGTTGTGCCATGGCTGTGTGCTGCTGGTTTCTGGAATGGTTTAGTGGAGAATGTGCTTACTTAAATGGAAGATAATAATAGTAACAAAACCAAAAACAACAGGTGTGACTTTTTGAGCCGACAATTTATTCTGGGAAAATCTACAATTGGAAGCCGCAGGATAAAAACTGCTGAGCAGCTCAACGACTGAACAGATATCCAATTCTAAAGCTAGGTTAGCTCTTCAGTAGTTAACGTGTGACTTAGAGAAAGTCACACTGAGCCTCAGTTTTCTGTACAATGAGGCTTATACTATTAACCAAATTGAGTTTTTATTTATGCTAACCTCATAATCCTTCTGGATGAAACCCTTCTTCTCTTGGCTCTATGGATGTCTGGTGGCTTGTACTTTGCGTCTTACCCTCTGTCACCTTCTCAGAGGCATTCATGACCTCTTCCTGAGTATGTCCTCCTCATCTTGTTCCCCTTCCAACTCCTTTCCATCATCACACCTCATAATTTGTGATTATATATTTTATTTAATATAAATTATGTGCGTTGGGGACCTAAAACCCCAGAACTTATTTATTAAAAATTGTGTATTTATTCTTACGTGTTCAAACTTCAGTCACCTTTGAAGTACTCTCCATCTGATGCAATACACCTATCGAGATGCTTTGTCCACTGCTCAAAAAGTTTTTGAATTTATCAGTTTAGATATCTTTTAGTGCTTCTGTCATTTTTTGTTTGTTTGCTTGTTTCACCTCTTCTACATCAGCAACAGTTTCCCTTTTAGGAATGTTTTCATCTAGAGAAAAAAAAGAAAAAGTTGCTCAGGGTGGGATTGGGTGAATTGGGAGGGTGGGGGGCACAGGAGTCATGCTATTTTTGGTCAAAAACTGCTGAACGCTCAGCACAGTGTGGGCAGGTATGCTTGTAAATCACCCATCATGAAATGGGCAAACGCACTGAAAGACTCTCAAAAAAAAAAATCATCACTGAAGCTGCACACAGTTTCTCACAACACTAACTAGCTGGTACTCTGATGCCAGTGGGTTCCTAGAACACTACCTAGTGGGGGAAGCCTGTACTACAAGGAGCCCATACTCCAGAGGATAATTCCGGGTTTTTTTGGGTCCCCCTCGTAGGTGTATATAATAAGAACCTTACTATCTACTTGATTACTTTCTTTCCTCTCCCCCTAAACTCTAAGCTCTGAGTACAGGCTCATGGCTTCCATTCCTCAAAGCCTAATAAAGTATCAGGTGCCTAGGTGGTGTTCAGGAAACAGCTATTAAGTAAATTAATGAATGATTAAAAAAAAATTAAGAACACAATGTGTAAAGTATAATCTTATTACTTAAAGACATAAGTAGATACATGCTTGCATGTATTAAAAGGGAAGGTTTGGGTTTTTACATTTGAAGGTTTTTTTCATTTCACTTTCAACCCTTTCCTCGTTTTTTTTTCTTATATAGAGAACATATAGAGTTTACAATTGAAAAAAAAGGTAGTATAATTTTATTCATAAAGAGTGAAACGAATTTTAAACCTTCACTTGGGCAGAGACAAAATTCCTATTAGAATTGGCAGTCTGTTAATCATGATTCTCAGTGTAATCCAATGAGCAACTCTGCTCCCTTTATGAGATAAATTGATTCATACATATTGGCAAGTTAGCTCTTTCCCTCAAAGGGAGTTGAATGTATTTGGGCGGTATATTAATATCTTATTATCCTTTTTATGAACAGGTGACATGATCATTATTTCATTTGTTATTAGAGTAAATGATTTTGGAAGGGGATATGGGGGAGAAAAAAGTCCCAACTATATCTAGCAATCTCTCCAGGTAGGTACATGCACAATCCTCCTCAAACCAAGGCTACAGCTGTTCTCGGCAGTGCTTTTCCAATCATGTCTCCAGGGTGTGTTCCCAGTAATCCATAGCCAGGCTGCATGACTCCAGCATCTTCTTCAGATATTACTTCTTCCCTGGTGCATAAGGTGGAACTCACCTTAGAATTCTGCTTGCAGGAGCTACTGTCATTGACGAGCAACTGGTCAACTTCTGGAAGACAGTTCTCCCAACTCCATGGTGAACATCCTTACTGTTTTCAAATAATGCTTAGCTAGAATGCTTTCCTGACTCCCTCTTTGTTCTAGGCATTCTCATCTGGATCACACAACCCAGGAGAGCCCTCCTACCCTTGATCTGAGCCTAAGTTGACTAAAGATTTGGTCACGCGTGCCCCATTGCTATCTTATGCTTAAGATCAACCCATGCCCATGGAGCCATTTTTTTCTTTTTTTTGTGTGTTGGAGTCTCACTCTGTCACTCAGACTGGAGTGCAGTGGCCGCTCCCAGCCACCGCAGCCTCGACCTGCTGGGCTCCGGCGATCCTTCCACCTCAGCCATCCACGTAGCTGGAACTACAGGTGCGCACTACCACGCCCGGCTAATTTTTTGATTTATTGTAGAGATGAGGTTTCGCCTGCCTAGGCGGGTCTCGAACCCGCGGGCTCAGGCAATCCACTCACCTCAGCCTCCCAAAGGCATGGGATTACAGGCTGAGCCACCGAACCCGGCTGGGGCCATTTTTTTGAAAGTGACTTTTCAGGCAGGACTTTCTATATCTTGTAATTTTTGAGAAAAAAAAAAGTTTTCAATCTAAACGCAGAACTTGACAAATATATCTAATGGATTTCATCTCAATGAAGGGCTCATCCTTTTACACCACAACAATCTTTGAATTCCGATATGTTCTCTTGCTTTCTCATGCTACTACAACTTCTCTTGAGATAAAAGAAGAATAATTTGTGAAGCCCTTGGTTAAGCTGCTGAGAATTCTCTCACTCATTTTCCATTTCTCCACCTTGTCTTTAGGCATTTCCTGAGGGACAGCATTATATGCCTTTCTGAGACCAAAGCACACTTGTACTTTCCTTGAATATTCTTCTTGAGAAACAAGATTCCCACTTTTGCTTTACAAAGTCGACTTGGTGATAATCCATTCTTAAATTGTGTCAATATAAAGTTTACCATTATATAGTTATTTAAACCTGCCCTTTCTTCAATTTTTTTGAAGGCAAGACACTTAGAAATCTAGTTTTCTTCCTTATATGTTCTTATTCTTGATCTCTTAATATGTCATCTGGTAATCTTTTCATTATTCCAGGATAATTTTTTTTTAAGTTGGAGTCTCACTCTGTCGCCCAGACTGGAGTGCAGTGGCCACTCCCGGCCACCGCAGCCTCGACCTGCTGGGCTCTGGTGATCCTTCCACCTTAGCCTTCCAAGTAGCCAGAACTACAGGTCCGCGCTACCATGCCCGACTAATTTTTTGATTTATTGTAGAGATGAAGTCTCACCAAGTTGCCCAGGCAGGTCTCGAACCCGCAGGCTCAGGCAATCTACTCACCTCAGCCTCCCAAGGCGCGGGATTACAGGCTGAGTCACCAAGCCCGACTCAGGATAATTTTTATCCAGAAACATGAATATGAACCATCTAGAATAACCATCTAAAATGGTTAGACTATTTATTTGTCTTCTACTCCCACCCTATCCCCACCCTAATCTGAGATTTCAATTGCAGTTTGAGTACCCCCTCCCAGTCTGAGTATTTCTTCCTGGTTGAGAAGGCTAAAGAAATTGCCAATATACCAATGATTCAGATTTCTCTGGTGGTTTGCATTTCATCACATATGCCACAAATATGATCTATGTAGACATTATCTATTATATTCCCCCATTTATAAATGAAGTGACTGAAATATTATATATTGTGTATAGTAAAGATTTGGTAAATACTGAAGAGTGAATGAATGGATGGATGTTACAGCACAGACCCTGGGCTTGGAATGCCAAATTTCAACCCATTAGTACTACTTTGCTAGGTGTTCCCACTCTCTCTCACCTGATTACATCCTATTACAGAACTCATACACTAGGCCAATTTTTTTCTTGTTTTTGTCTTGCTTTATACCTCAACCTAAGTGCGTAGTTTTTATATGTGTCTAGCATTTCTTTCAACTTCAGCTTTTTCTGAGAAGTATGCTATGTTCAGATCGACAAAAGTAAGGTCATATGCTACTTGGAGACGTTACTAGTGTTTGAAGCTAGAGAATGCAATTTAATAGATAATTCCCATTTTTTAAAAAAATGTAACCGTGTTTTCATCAATATCATAGTTCAGAGTCTGATCATTATCTATGCAGTGTGGGACTCAATTTAAAGTCAAATTTAAGTGAATTAAAACCAGCACCGTTTAGAATTTAGTTCCTGGGTTACTATAGCCATATTTCAGTTGCTCAATAGCCACATAAGGCTAGTGGTTACCATACTGGATAGCCCTGATATGGAACATTTCCATCCTTGCAGAAAGTTCTGTCGGGCAGATCTGATATTAAATCTATGCATATGCATGCTCTATTAAACCAGTCAAAGAAGGAAAGGGAAGAGAATGTATGTGTTGTATGGTGGTTGTTTTGAATTTCCCTAGTAGAATTAGACAGCAATTTGCCAGGTGAAATTCCTAGATGAGCTAGAAGAAAAATGATTGAGTTGTGTCTAAAAGAATAAAATCCCTCTGACATGTTGATATTCTAGGCCAGCGACTTTGCTTGTGGCATTTTGGAACAAGATTCAGAATCAGGAAAGTGTCACCAAGTTGAAAGCTCCCCTGTAAGAAATGTCTCAGTTTGACCTAAAGTAAGTGAAAGAGACAGGGGAAAGGAAAGGGAAGCAGCAGAGAATGTCTAAGTGATAAATGGTACCCTGTCATATCACATTTGACGTCTTAACAGGAAAAGGGGGCTGTTAAGCCAGATGTGGGTTAAGCGAGGAAGTTCAAGCCTCTCTCTCTCTCTCTCTCTCTCTCTCTCTCGTCTTCATTTTGTTTTCCAAGGCGCAGGCTGAGTTCAGGAGCTCTAAGTTCAATCACAGCATATCCACTCTGTGGAGTAACAAGCTAATCAGAGTCAATGCATTCTCCAAGGCCTCCTCTGCCTTTGTCAAAACAAAATGATTGCAGGCTTCCAGGCTACTGAGAGGGAATCTCTCCAAGAGAAGACTGCCTTTAGCAACTACGTCATCTGCGCTGTAACTACCAAGGTGGAGCGTGGGCCTTCAGACAGAGGGACACCCACCTGAAACCTGCCTGACTTTCCTGGAGCCCAGAATGGAGACAGCCTCATCTATCAGAATCAAGGGTCTCTAATCTTCAGAGATTGCTTTCCCCACATAAACACCAAAGAGAACCACAGTGCTCTGTCTTTTAGGAATCCTCACAAGCCAAGCAGTCTCTCCATCTTAGAGTTCATTTTTCTCCCTTCTGTTTTCCCAGGGTAACTTCCACATCACAAACACACTTATCTGAGCTTCACATCAGCCTTAAAGATTCGGAGTATGGATCTGTTTTCCAGACTGACCGTCTGCCTGTCTGACCTATGGTTGTTCACTCTCACAGAAATGCATAATGTGACCCTTGTTAAAACCACAATTAGTCTAAACCCTTTACAGGAAATATCGGTTTGGTAAGACAAGAGATACCGTTAATAGGAAGTCACATGATTCGTAGGGAGAGCAGGCCCATGCAGGCGAATGTACACAATTTCTACTTATCATTGATCTCCAGCTGCAGCTGCAAGCTGATGAACATAGAGGTTAGCGTGCACATGTGCCCTCCATCTGTTCAGGGCGGCCAGAGCCGAGATGGCCCAGCCAGCTCTTAAGGCCAAAGGACTTCAGGGGTGCAGCTCTGGCCCCAGGATAGGGAGGCTTTAGGGAAAGATGCCATTCATAGATACTGCCTATCACATTCCAACTGAGAGAAGAGACCAGAATGATTGCCATTCTGAAGGCTGCCTAGTCCCTCCAGACTTGGCAGGCAAATTCAGGTATGCCCAAGGAGGTCGCCCCACAGACAATTAAAGAATCAGAGTAACGCAAAAGCCGCAGAGGCAATGACTGATAGGTGAGTGGCTTTGGACTGTAACTGATGTGTTAATCTGCCATATATTAGCTTTGGGGCTTTGGCCTCAGTCTTCCCATCTGTTTGGTGGGGCTGATGCTTTTAACAGAGAATAAATTCTACAACAGTGATACTAATCATTGTCAGAGGCCATTTGTTGAGTATTTATTCTGTTTTTGGCACACTACAAAAGATGTATGTATCACAAAACATGGCAATGGAAGCAATATATCATAGCACTTAATGCAAGGAGGAGAAAGAGTCTAACCAGGCAGGTAGCCATGAGAAAGTTACTTTATCCTTCTGAGTTTCTGTTTCTTTCTCTGGGCAACGAGGTTAATGATACCTCTCTCAAACTATATTGGAAGAATTAAACCAGATAATGTTTAGCATGATTCCTGGTACCCAGTATATGCTACTACTATTGATAGTATTATTACTATTATGATTATCAGCCCCCTTGATAGTCACAATCACCCTTGAGGTAAGTAGTATTATTTTGTCTTATGCACATGGATTATAATAAATTATAATTATAATAAATATGCATCACTTGGAATTTCCAATGGACGTCTACTGGAAAACCCAAATTGCATTTAGCCAATATGGAACTGGAATTTTTGAAAGACATCAGCCATGACTAAGCACAATGATTAAGAGGCTAGAAAGTATTTTGTTGGACCAAGGACATGTAAGCTTAGAAAGTAACATGTACAGTTAGGGGCTTGGTGGCAAACCCCTTGACTGCCTGAGAAGGGCATGTGCATGTTCTTAGATCTGGGAAGAGAACTGTGTCATATTATTATTCTGGCTTTTTCCACAGCCTTGGGGATTTTGTGAAATGCTCCATTGTAGACTCAAACTGTGTCCCAGGTAGGTCTCTGAGCTCAGGTAAACTTGCTGTGTGTCATTCACTGGGTCCTCAAGGAGGTACCTCCCAGCTGATAGGACAAAAGCCTCCTCAAGCCCAGAGCCTTCCAGCTTGGAGAAGCTGGTCTTAGCTACAGCTGTGTCCAGCATATGCATTTAAACCCAAGAAGGGGGCCCCTCCCTGCATCTCCATCCCTCTCCTCAAAAAGTTAAGCAGGCAAGACTTAGCCCCTGGGATTAGTTAGTTTTACTTCTTCAAAGGGATCTCCTTCTCAAGTTCAAGATAAAAGATGTTAAAACTTAAAGTGTAGCTGAAAAGTCAGAGAAAATATAACACAATATTGTAAAGGATGACCTAACTAGAGCTAGTTGGCTTATATTTAAAAGCAATTCTTGCTAGTCATGTGTGTGTGTGTGTGTGTGTGTGTGTGTGTGTGTGTGTGTTTGCACTCACACCAGACCAAAAAACATGATACTTCTGCTCTTACATCTTCTGTCACTGTCCAGATGTTAGAAACACTTTTACCAGCAAGTTCTACATTGGCAACTCATGCAAAAAATGGAACAACAGAATACATCAGCAAAGTGGATTATCATTATACTGTAGAAAAGGGACTGTCACACTCACAACCAACATGCTAGTGCTCCCATTTCAGCAACATGACAGGCATTACTAATGGATCAGAACACTCAGAGTTCTTCTCAACGTAGTTCTCTAGGCAGACACAACCAATCCATTGGCATTGACAGGCAAGCATGAGAGCTGTCTACCTTCACTGAGATAGGAGAACATTCTCATGCCAGAATCTGTAATCCAGAAAAGAGCTTATCCAAATTCTCTTAAAATCATTACCGATAGTTAAACTTTGTTGCAAGCAGCTGAATCTGATTTTTAAAAAGCTTATGCCTCCTGGGCAAAGAGAAAATTTTATTCCGTAAGACAAAACCAGGGTAATTGTCCTGAGGGAAAGTTCCGCTTTATTTTTACTCTAATCCAAATTAAAACAGGTATTGGCTATTTATAAAGCACACATAAAAATGTATAACAGTTGACCCAGTAATTCCATTTTCAAGACTCTAAGCTAAAGAAATAATGTTAATTCAGGACATTCCTTGTAAGAAAAGCTGTTCATTGTGGTAGAATTTATAATACCAATAACAGTAGTCTAAATGCCCAACAATAAGAAAAGAGATAAATGATTTCTATACAGCCACTTGATTTATTATTATGCAGTAACTGAAAAAATGTGATTCCAAGATAGATACATTAAAAGTAAACACAAAAATATTTGAATGATATAAACATAAATATTTATAATGATCATCTCTAGGTGATCAGATTATGGATAAATATTTATTCCTTAATTCTATTCACCACTATCTCTATTTTTAATAATGTGTGATTATTTTTTATTAAAATTGTTATTGAAGTATAACATACATACAAAAAAGTGCTCAAATCATAAGTAAACAATTCAAAAAATTTTAATAGTGTGAATGCACCTTACATGCTCCAGATCAAGAAATGGAACAGCATGGTTTTGAATTTTATAATAATGGAATAATGGAATCAACGATAAAATGCTTTTTTCTATTGACCTCTTTCTTTCTCTTAAGATTGTGTTTTGGAAATTCATTCATGTAATCACATTTAGTTATAGTGCATTCATTGGCACTGTGGTAGATTTTTCCATTTTGTGATGATAGCCTTGTATACTTGATGGACTTTTCTATTGGGGGCCATGTCAGTTGCAGTGCTGCTCCCAGTGGTCTTGCACATGACTTTTGATGGACATGTGAGCTTTTCTATGGAAGCAGGATATATCTGGGGGTTGGATATAGTGAGTCATAGGGTAATACTTCTTGCAATAAAAACTTATAAGCTTTAAAAAGATTTAAAAATTCATTTGTTGGCCAGGTATGGTGGCTCATGCCTGTAATCCCAGCATTTCAGAAGGCCAAGGCGAGAGGATTGCCTGAGTCCAGGAGTTCAAGACCAGCCTGGACAACATGGCGAAACCTCATCTCTATGACAAATCAGAAAAATTAGCCAGGTTTGATGGCACACATCTGTAGACCCAGCTACTTGGAAGACTGAGGCAGAAGGATCACCTGAGCTCAGCAGGTGGTCATGCTACTGCACTCTAGTCTGGGCAACAGAGTGAGACTCTGACTCAAAACAAAAACAAACAAAAAAATCATTTGGCAAAGGAAAAGCAGAGAAAATTCAAGAAACCTACATAAAGACAGAATCTACCTTATTTGTGTAATAATATGAAGAGAAAAATAGAATAAAATTAAAGAAAACAAGCAAACACAAAAAAATCCCAACTATACTAAACCAAACTAAAATCAAAATTCTTATACAAATGAAGGCATGATGTTTTTCTTTTTCTGTTTTTTTGTTTTGTTTTGTTTTTTGTTTTTTACTTTTTTATTTCCTCTCCAGCAACACTTAGAGTAATTGTTGCTTCACTGTTCTCTCAGGCAATATTAACATTTTGAAAGAAGTTTACTGACAGTTTTCTCAGGATACAGAAAGAACTATAGATTTGATATATTTTCCATTCAAAGAGTTTGTTGTTAACCCACATTCCTTCTCACCCGCATCTCTGGCATGGTACTTGATATGTTCTGATTCTGTTTGGGTTTGCATAATTGCTTACACACTTCTTTGTCTCTCCACCATAATCTTGTGCTTCCCAGTATATTATGGGTTCAGCAGTTAGAAACAGTGGAGTAATAAACTGTATTTTCCAAAGTATAGCAGGGCAGAGAAAGGGGGTGATATTTTCTTTTATTTATTTATTTTTTTTGAGTTGGAGTCTCACTCCGTCACCCAGACTGGAGTGCAGTAGCCGCTTTCGGCCACTGCAGCCTCGACCTGCTGGGCTCCGGCGATCCTTCCGCCTCAGCCTTCCAAGTAGCCGGAATTACAGGCATGCGCTACCATGCCTGGCTGATTTTTTGATTTATTATAAAGATGAGGTCTCACTGCCCAGTCTCGAACCCACGGGCTCGGGCAATCCACTCACCTCAGCCTCCCAAAGGCGCGGGATTACAGGCTGAGCCACCGAGCCCGGCTGGGGGTGATATTTTCTATTGGCTGTAAACAGCGGCATTTTTTTTAAGTCTCTGAACTTCAGCGCCCTGTTTGTGTTTCCTTTTTGGCTAGGTTGTCAAAGCAGGTACCTAGGGCCGTGCCTGGCACATAGTAGATGTGCACTAAGTGGCAGCCACTATCATCATCATCACCCTCACCATCATCATTACTACACTCAGTGTGTACACTAAGAAGTCAATTCTTCAAAGGGTAATTTCATACTAAGTTCATTTTCATACCCCATTCCTCACTGTCTAAGATATCTTATCTATCAGGTCTGCAACCAGGTAGTGTTTTCTGACTAAATGAGAACAGAGAAAAAGACAAAGCAGAGAGGAAAGAAAGGAGGGAGGCAAGGAGAAAATAAATGACCTCCTCCAACTTCCCATCACTCTGCTTGCTCATTGCTCTATAATGGCCGTCCCTCTCTTCACTGTAAAAATTGGTCACACACCTATCTCCCCTGGGAGGTCACAAGTGGCCTTATATCCCCGGTGCCTTCACAGTGGCTGTCTTGTAATAGCATCATTAATAAATACCTCCTGGGCGGATGCTTTGTAACTTAGAAATATGACCGGGTGTCACTGGAAAGGAGACAACAGAGGGGGTACTCGCAAGAAATGGAATGAAGAGAGAAGGATGGTGCGGGGGTTCAGGAGAGAAACGTAGGGGAGGGAGTGAGAGCAGAGGGGAAGCTAGGAGAGGAAAGGGCAAGATGTGGAGAAGCTGGGAGGAAGGTTCAACAGAGCCTATTGACTGGTTGGCTGCAGAAGGTTAGAGAAAAAGGAAGAGCCAAAGACAGCACTGAGATTCTGAGCTTAGGCAGCTAGGGGGAAAATTGCACCATTAATTCCAACAGGTTTTGAGGGGAAGGCCTGAGGACAATTGATGGATGGAGAACTCTCAGAGACACAGATGGAAGCATGATTTAAATAGTCACGACATGCTCATCACCTTCAGTCCAAACACCCCAGAGCACCTTCTGCAAGTTGTATCTTCTTACATCCTTGACACGTTTTCACTGACAAGTCAAAGGAGACCGAAGAGGCGATTGTTGGGGTCAAATGAATAAGCAAATAAGGTTAAGAACACAAATCCCACCCACTCTCAGTATCACAGGGTTTGGATATCTTGCTGTGTGGCACAATTTTCTTGGATTTATTAATTTGCTCATCTATTTGGTCTCATCTCAGATCATTTTCTTTTGCTTATTGCAGAATAGTGGAAGCTGGGTAGTTCATTTCTTACAGTTACAGAGTCTGAGAAGTTCAAGGTTGAGGGGCAGCGTCTTGTGAGGCATTCTTGGTGGTGGGGACTCTGCAGAATTCTGAGGTGGTGCAAGGTATCACATGGTAAGGAGGCTGAGTATGCTCTTCCTTTCTCGAGTATGCTCTTCCTTTCTCTTCCTCTTCTTATAAAGCTACCAGTCCTTCTCCCTGGATAACCCATGAATTCATGAATGGATTAATTCACTTATAAGGACAGACCCCTCGTGACCCAATCACCTCTTAAAGACCCCACCTCTCAATTCTGCCATGTTGAGGATAAAGTTTCAACATGAGCTTTGGAGGGGACAAGCATCCAAATCACAGCAGTTCCCTACTCTAGGTTGCTGTGAAAGCAACGGTGAGAGGAAAAAGATGCAAACCCCATCCTTACAGAGTGAATAAGAGGGGCTAGGGCTATCCCACCACCACCCCTATTTTTGAAGAATGGCTAACATGAAAACATCAAAGGGAAGGCCTCCGAGGCCCTACATGCATCTTACAGGAAAAGTCTGGGGGTGCTGCAGAGGGAGAAACGCTGTAACAGAGAACTAGATGTGTAGGAGATAACTAAGAGAGTTGAGAGGGGAGGAGAGAATGTTCTAGAAAGAGGCGAGAGCAGAATGAAGCTCCTGCAGTAGGCAGGAAGTAGGCGAGTTTGAAAGTATGAAAGGGGAATCGGTGGTTCTGGAACTTAGAGGGGGCCACCATCGTAGCATGGTAAGGGGGCCCTGGTGGGGGAGGTTGGAGCCGAACCAAATAGGCCTTTGTAGGTCACGTAAAGGATCGCAGAACCTGCTGGAGAGAGTGAATCACAGCTCCTGAGGTCAAATAGGAAATTTCTCAGTATTTCTGATTCACACGGATGGAGCCTGCCGGGGGCTCGCCCGACAGACCGCAGCCTGCCTTGTTGAAGTGGATTCTGAGGTGCCCCAGTAGGTCACCACCGCGAAGACATTACAGTGTCTCTCCTAGTTTTTTCCAGTCTGATGTAATCTTTCCGAAGACTGGCAGCAGTTGCAAGAAAACTGTTTCAGATATCTATTAATATTTTAACATGCTTTTAAGAAAATTTGGCCTTTTGTCGAGCTGGTCTCAGAGCAGACATATATCACAGTCCATGATAGACATTACATTTATCCCTATTCAGTGGGCGTATTTCTGTTGTTTAGATTCACTTTTTAACATCTATTATTAAAAAAAAATCTTTCTTGTCTGTTACGTGTTTGCTGCTACATTTCCTAAGCTTGTTTGCTCCTAGAAAATTCCCTCATCCTCATTCTCTGCACAAGGAACGGCAGGTTGCTAATTCTCTGACCTGGGCTGGCTGAGATTACTGCTCTCAAATTAAACAAAAAACCATCTGGAACCCAGAGGCCAAATCAGAATGTCTAGTAACAAGGAAATTATAGCCTGAAACTAGCACTTGAGGAGAAAGTAAGTTCTCTCTCTTTATTGAAACTTTACCACATCCAGTGACTCCACAGGGCTCACACATGTGCAATCTCATTTTCTTCTGTATGGCCACATTTAAGGGAACTGTTACTTACCCACCTTTAACAGATGAAAAAAAGTGAAACTTGGGAGAGTCAATAACCCAGTCAACAGGGTTTAAACTCATCTCTGTCCGTGAACAGAGCCACACACTAGTTCTTTCTTTCCACCCCTAAAAGGAGGCTATTCCATCTCTAAGGGAGGTTATTGACCTTCAAGAACATTCTAGTCTGAAGCACAGGGGTTTTACTGGAGAATATGCTGCTGAGGGTGTTGGCATATCAGGATACATAAACTGAGACCTGAATAATGAGGATGAACCACTCATGAGATGAGTTTCAGGAAGAGTATTTCAGACAGAGGGAATGGCATGTGTGAGGTTTATGAGATGAGAAGGAAGAGCTTAGTGTGTTTGCGAATTAGGAAGGAGATAGGTGTCACTACAGGGTAATGCAGGGAATAAAGTGCTGTGAGACAGGCAGGGCTGGATCACCAGAAAAGTGGTAAGCCAGGAAAGTGGACGTCTTTTTGAGTGTGGTAGTGTGGCAAGTTGAAGATAAGCATGTAATTCTGGACATTCTTCCCATCAAGAAGCGGCATCTGTGTCCCCACGCCTTCAATCTAGGAGGGTTTGTGACTCCTCTGACAGATACAATATGGCAGAGGTAATTCTATGCTAGTTTCCAACCTGACCTCTAAGGAGGGTCACCTTCTACTTCTTTTTATTTGTTATTTTTGTTTTTGAGTTGGTGTCTCACTCTGTCGCCCAGGCTGGAGTATAGTGGCACACTCACGGCCACCCCAGCGTCGATCTGCTGAGCTCCGGCGATCCTTCCGCCTCAACCTTCCAACTCGTCGGAACTACAGGCATGCACTATCACTTTCGGCTAATTTTTAAAAATTATTTATTGTAGAGACTAGGTCTTGCCAAGTTACTTGGGCTGGTCTCAACCCCGCAGGTTTAGGTAATCCACTCGACTTGGCCTCCCAAAGTGCTGGGTTTACAGGCTGAGCCACCGAGCCTGGCCCCTTCCACTTCTTATTTGGAAACACTCCTTCTGGGAGCCCTAAGCCTCTATGTAGGAAGCTTAACCTTGAGACCACCATACTGGAAAGGTAACATGTAGGTGTTCCAGTCAACAGTTCCACTGGAGTCTAGTCCTCCAGAGCTCCCTTTAGCCTTTCCTTACCAAAGCACCAAAAAAACTGTTAATCAAGCCATCTTGGGCACTCCAAACCAGGCCAGCCACCAGTTGAGTACCCTGAAGTGACCTCAGTCAATGCTGTGTATAGCAGAAAAAAAATACTCTTGAGCTCTGCCTGAATTCCTGATCCACAAATTGAGAGCTGCAATAAAATGGTAGCTGTCTTAAGCCACCAAGTTTTGAGGTAGATTGTTATATAGCAGCGGACACTCAGAACAGATGAGAAGACATTGAGGATGGGTCAGAAAGGTGTGGCTCAGCTAATGTGTTGGAGAAAGGCAACTATGGCTGCTATGTAGAGACTGAATTATGGAGGAGAAAGTTGGGGATACAGGTGGAATTGGAAGATGAATTCTGGAGTTTATTTCAGCCACCCAGGCAAGAGGGTGAGGGGTAACAACAGAGATGGAGAAAAGTAGCAGATCAAATACAAACTTTGGAAAAAAGTATTTAAAAAACCAGAACTCACCGATGGATGGAATATGAGATGACAAAGTAAGAGGAACGGAGGATAATTCCTCTGTACCGACACTGGTCCCATTTCAGTATCTCCAGGGAGGACTGATGTGTAGAGGGAGACAAACAAGCAACCAAAAAAAGAGTCTATTAAAAAGTGAGATTTCAAAAACATTGCAAAAGGTGTGAGAACAATTTGGCTGCCTGTGAGCAAGCTTAGATGTGGGCAGGCTGAGATCCGATCAGGACGTCTGTGTGTCCAGAGGAATCACAGCCAAAGGACTATTTAGTACACCAGGTGCTCCAGATTTGGGGATGTCTTGAGCTATTTGGATCTGATACCAGTTTACTGCTCTTCCTGCCCTTCCCACTGTGACAAATAGCAGATCATCTCCAATCTCAGTCCAGAGAGGAAGGATCAAAAACCTGTCACCCTTCAATGTCACCTGTTCCCAGCCTGAGAAAAAGACTCAATGCCACTCCTTTTCTCATGTAGAAACCTTCCAAACATACTCTTGCCAGTTAGCTCCTGGGGAAGGAAACTTTTGGAGAAGAGAAAGAGATATCCTATGTCTCCTCGGGTTAACCTAGTAACTAGTCTTGTGAGTGAGTCAAGCTCCTCCTTGGCACTTTATTTCGGGTGCTTGTTTGAGTCACCCCTATGCCATTTCTAGTGAGCGCCAATGAGAGAGTAGCTATAGAAGGTTGGGAGAGTTCGATTGCAGGGGACGTCATCTTTGAGGACTTGGAGGCCTGACATTTGCTGAATTTCAGTTCCCTTTCAAGTTATTGCTTCACTCAAACCCTGGCTCAGGTCACAGCAATATGCTCTGGTCCAGAGTTGTCGTGATTTGAGATTAGACAGGATGCCACTGCGTGCCAAACCTTGAACCCATTATGGAGGGTGGACGCATCAGCAGTAGCTAAGATTTGTCAGATCTTTCTCTGCCCTTAGATGCTGAGCTACTTTTCCAAATGTCCCATACCATCGTTTCTCCAGAGCTGCTGCCACATACAAACTCTCAAGTCCTAGGTGTTAACATACTGAAGCCAAGGCAGGAAATAGAAAGAGAAAAAATTGTTAGCAAACACACCAATGAACTAAGCATCATGGAAATATGCCTCCTTTCTCTTAGGTTTGTGAAATCAGAATATCCTCCCGTCTTCAAGAAGAAGAGCAGAACTGGCTATTTGGGACACAATATTTGTCTAAACACAGAAAGCAATGTCATGTTATAGGAAAGCATGGACTTTGGGATGAGACAGACTTGTATCTGACTCCTGAGAATCACTGGAGTCACTAGAATGTTGGTTCCACACACCAAGGTTCTTGTCTCTGTTGTTTCTTCCTGTAACCCAGCTCCCAGCCCACAGTGAAGGCTCCCAAAGTCTTTTTTGGATGAATTAATAAATGCAGCTCTCCTACTTATAGCCACAAAACTTGTGGCAGCAAACTTCTATAAGCTTTAGTTGCCTCATTTGTAAAGCTGACTGTGAGAATGAGAATTAAATGAGAGTGAATTCATTCATTCATTCATTCTTTGAGTTCAGGGTCCAATGCTATTCTAACTGATGACCAGCAGGGAATAAAGTAGATAGAACTCCTGACCTTCACGGAGCCTGTTTTTTGGTAGAGGGAGACAAACAAGCAACCAAAAAAAGTCTATTAAAAAGTGAGATTTCAAAGGGAAAAATGTAAGCAAGAGAAAGAGGGGGAGAGAGAAAGAGACAGATAGGAAGTCAGAAGAGGCGGGGGTCCATCCTGAGTTCAAGGCAGGACATACAAAGAGAAGGAAATTTTAGCAAACACACCAATGAGCTAAGCATCATGAAATATACCTCCTTTCTCTTAGGATTTCTCTTAGGTGAGATCAGAATATTTTCCTGGCTTCAAGAAGAAGAGCAGAACTGGTTTTTTGGGACACAAAAGTGCTGACTGTGAGAATGAGGACTAAATGAGAGAGAATTCATTCATGCATTCATTCATTCATTGAGTTCAGGGTCTAATATTGTTCTAACTGCTGACCACACAGCAGAGAATAAAGCAGATAGAACTCCTGGCCTTTCTCTCCCATTTTAAATTGGGAAGGGAAGTCAAGAAAGATTTGACTTGGAAATTGATGTTTGAACAAAGACTAACGGTGTGGAGAGTCATCTTGTGATGTCAGAGGGAAGAGCATGTGCAGAGGTCCTGAGGCAGGGGCTTTAATTGGCATGTTTCAGAAACATAAGCCAGTCATTGTAGCTGGAGTGAGCAGAGAGAAGGAGACAGAAGTAGAAGATGAGGTCAAAAGATGATAGGGACTTAAAGGCTGTTCGGAAAAAGTCTTTGGTATTTACTCAGAAGGAGTATAATGTTTTCAGTAATGTGTCTGATACACGGTAGGCAGTTCACAAATACTTCTGTCTCCTTTGTGAAAACTAATCAAGGCCATTCTTCTCATAGCCATCTGCTGTAAACCACTGCAAACCAAATGGATCACTCAGTAAACTACACTGTCCTAGACCCTCTCAAAAATGCTTTCAAATTCCGTCTTGATTTTTCAAAATTAGATATTGTCCACCCTCTCTTCTACTCCCCGCCATTACCTTCTCTTACGGATGTTTAAGAAAAAACCTGGAGCCTCAAGGGTTAGGGACATAGCTTTTTCAGGAGTTTTCTTTCTAAAAAGAGCTTTAGTAAAATGAAAGAATCAGCTCTCAGACAAGACGGAAACCAGCCTGGCCCTTGAAACAATTCCCTGTCTGTGCTATCTCCTTGGTCCATCCTAGAGCCAAGGATCCTCTCTTCCTGCCTCCTTGGAGAGCAGGGTACAGCATGCAGACTGGGAAGGCTCCAGCCTCGAAGCAGGCCAATAAGGAGCTGCTCAACCACGATCTTTTTGCATTTGTCACTCATTGGACAAATATAGTGTGTAATGACACAGAGCATCCACAGACAGGCTTGGTCTAGCATGTGGTCAGATATCTTTCTCTTCTGGAAGCATTTAGCTCTGACAAGGCCTGTAAGAGCTGAAGGTCCTTAAAAGCTTCTGGTTATACACAGGCCTTGAAGAAGCAGAATTAAGAAAAGACAGAAGTGCCGCGTTATTGAGGACTTACAATGCACTAGACTTTATGTATTCACCAGATCTATGCTGTCCAAGATAGTAGCCCCTAGGTGTGTGTGTGTGGCTATTGATATGTAAAGTTAAACTAACTAGAATGAAGCGAGACTAAAAATACCGTTCCTTGGTTATACTGTTCACATTGCAAGTGTTCAGTGGTTACATATGGCCACGATCTTGGGTCACACTGATATGGAATGTCTCCATCATTGCAGGCAGTTGCATTGGGCAGCACAGCTCTGTTTCCCTGAGTTCTCCTCGTGTCCCTAAAGGCAGGACTAGAGCCACCATTTGACAAGCCTCGGGAGACTAAGCCATGTGGCTCTGGCTTGACTTCCAAACCTAGACCCCATTGAGGCTGTTCTGGTTGCAGATCCTATAACTGTGTCAGCCCCGCTTTCTCACATCCTATCCCTATAGGTGATATCTGCAGACTTCCAAGTCAAAGAAGGTAGGGTCCCTTCCCTGTGACTTCAACAGGCTGTTGTGAGTCGAGGCACTGTGGATCAACAGCAAGGGTGTCATTTGAGCAGTCAGGCCAGGAGAGCTACCTTCCTCAAAGAAGAGGGTGATCAGCAAAGGGAAGCATCTGTAGAATAGACAGAAGAGGAGAACTGTCTTGAGTGGAGGTGAATCTTGATTCAAAGTGCAGACGGTTGCCGGGCATGGCAGCCCATGCCTGTAATCCCAGCACTTTGGGAGGCTGAGGCAAGAGGATTGCTTGAGCCCAGGAGTTCAAGACCAGTTTAGACAACAGAGTGAAACCTCATTTCTACAAAAAAAAATCAAAGAATTAGCCAGGCAAGTTGGTACATGTCTGAAGTTCCAGCTACTTGGAGACTGTGGCAGAAGTATACCCTGAGCCTGGGAGGTCAAGACTGCAATAGCCTTGATTGTGCCACTGCATTCCAAACTGGGTGACAGAGTGAGACCCTGACTCAAAAAAAAAAGGTGTGGAAAATTTCAGTCTCTACGTGGCTGATTTCTACACTTCCAGGGAAAATCAAAGTACAGTGGGAAACAAATGACAGATTAGGGGGAATGTATTCTTAGCCAGACAGAAGGGAAAAAGTTTTTGAGTTTTTCAAAGAGTTGTCATGGAAAGTAACAATGGCAACTAATATTTATGGAGCACTTTCTACGTACCAAGCATTACAATACACTCTTTCCATGCATAATTTCAGTAAGTGTAAGAGTCAGTAAGGGCCAGGCTATGCTGCAATAACAAGCAATACCCACATCTTGAGGGCTTAAATAAACATTGGCGTTTTTCTTGTTCATACTACTTGTTAATCATGGGTCAGTGAGGGGGTCTCTGATTCCATATCTTTCACACTTCAGAATCCATCTGGAGGTTACCAGTTATTATGGAAGAGGGAAAGGAGGTTTAGAAAATTGCATCCCAGGAAGTAACATCCTTCCCTGCTACTCAAATTTCATTGACCAAAGTAAATCATATCACTATACCTAACTTCAAGGGAAAGAAAGGTACCATCTCACCATGTGTCTAGAAAGTCAGGAAAAGGCAAATATCTATGAGAATCCCTAATTGTAGGTTATTACTCTTATTCCTATTGTAATCGTTAGCACATTTTTGCTGCTAACGAAACTGAGACTTGGAAAGATTATGAGACTTACCTAAGGTTACAAAAGCAGGTAAGAGGTCAACTTGGAATTTGAAAGCAGGCAACATGGCCTCCATCTGCAGACCCTAATCCTGCCTGTACTCTTGACCTCTATGTTATATCTCCATTTCCAAAATATATTTGGTACTGTGATAGTTTATCCTGCAGTTATTTTTTAAAGGTTGAAACCTCGGTAGTATCATTTTGTTTTCAAAGACCCTTCTTTCTAGCAGGGAATCCAGCCATTAATCAAGCAAGCACACACAGACATGTGAAATTATAGCTGCTGAAAGTTCTACAAAGAATAATTATACAGAGACATGAGAGAATAAAATAGGAGGTCCTACCCTAATTAGGGGAATGGAGAAAGAGTAAGACATACCAGGGAACCCAAAAAACCCTGGAATTTATTTATTTTTTTAAAAATGTGTGCTGGATGCAGTGACTCAGTCTGTAATCCCAGCACTTTGGGAGGCTGAGGTGAGAGGATTACCTGAGCCCATGGGTTTGAGACTAGCCTGGGCAACCTGGTGAGACCTCATCTCTACAATAAGTAAATACATAATTAGCTGGGCATGGTAGCATGCTCCTGTAGTTCCAGCTACTTGGAAGGTTGAGGGAGAAGGACTGTCTGAGCCCAGTAAGATGACGCTGGGGTGGTCGTGAGCGTGCCACTGCACTCCAGCCTGGGTGACAGAGTGAGACTTCAACTAAAAAAAAAAAAAGTGTATGTATTCTTACATATTTAAACTTCAGTCATCTTCAAAGTACTCTCTGTTTGGTGCAAAGCACCTATCAAGACACATTTTCCACTACTCAAAACGGTTTTTGAACTCGTCAATTTTGATGCCTTTTCGTGCTTCTGCCTTTTTTGTTTCACCTCTTCTACATCGGCAAAATGTTTCCCTTTGAGGATATTTTTCATCCAGGGAAACAAAGAGAAAAGTCACTCAAGGCAATATTGGGTGAATAGGGGGGATGGGGCATGGGGATCATGCCATTTTGGGTCAAAAATTGCTGATAACTCAGTGCAGTGTGGACAGGTGAGCTCGTAAATCACCCGTCATAAAATGGGCAAATGTGTTCAAAAAATCTAAAAAAAATTCACTGGAGCTGAACATAGCCTCTTACAATAATGCTAACTGGTACATTGATGCCAATGGGTCCCTAGAACACTTACCTAGAGGGCGATTTCTGTACTATAAGGAGTCTGCCCTCCAAATAATAATTCAGGGGTGCCCCTTGTATGTGCCAGCAGAAAATGACATTTAGCTTGAGATCTTCAGTGTGCTAAAATAGTTATAAGACTGAGACAGCTCCCATGCCTTGGACTCCTACATAAACCATCAAACCTCAACTCAATGTAAACAAGAGAAATTTAAACTTAACCAATCAGTAATTGCCACTAATCTCTAATTAGAGATTCGACCAATCAGAAGAAATAATAAACTAACCTCCAGCGAGGGACTTACTACTTTAGCCAATCAAATATTTTCTTGTCTTGCCTCTGCAAATATCTCCCTCCCACCCCTTGGAGAGAGTACTGAACTGCTAGAGTCTGGGGTTGCCCAGCTCTTGAATCACTCAATGCTCAAAGAAACTCGTTAAAATTTTAATGCACCTGAGTTTATCTTTTAACAAGTGAATATGTAGATTTTTAGGCTGGGTTTTTCTCTCATTCTATACATGCATCAACTCTGCCTCTTTCTCTTTGAAAGTAATTATATTAGCACTTCTATCAATAATCATATGAGTACTCTCAGAGTGGCACATACACACATAGATTCTGGAAAGTGGTACCATCAAACTATTTAATTTGGAGCTTGTTAACTTTTTGCTAAATCATATGCCATTGGGAAACAGTTTGCTTTAACAAGGACCCTGTCTGACATATTCGATCTATGTCTATGTAGGAGTCCTAGGCACTAGAGCTGTCTCAGTCTTATAACTATTTTAGCACACTGAAGATCTCAAGCAAAATGTCATTTTCTGCTGGCACATACAAGGGGGCACCCCTGAATTATTATTTGGAGGGCAGACCCCTTATAGTACAGAAATCGCCCACTAGGTAGGTGTTCTAGGGACACATTGGCATCAATGTACCAGTTAGCATTGTTGTGAGAGGCTATGTTCAGCTCCAGTGAATTTTTCCAGTGGATGGCCTTGCCACCACCACTCCTGCCCCTAGCCAGGACACTTTCTGTGAGTCTCCTGAACGGTGACAAGTACGAGGCTTGTTGGTATCAATGGTCTTCCCCACCTTGATTTCCTGTCCTCCCAAGCAATCCTCCACACACCTGGATCCATTTTCTAAAATTCACACTCCCCCTCAGTGGCTACTGTGCTTACAATGTACCTACAGCTCCCTCCGAGAGGCTGTATAAACCCCCTTGAATGCATGTAGGATCTCACATGGTCTCCTCTCACCTAATGTCTCATCCTCATTTGTCTTGACACAGACAAGAGGGGTGAGGGATTAAAGTAGCAGCTCCTGTGTGGAAAAGGAGATTGACTATGAATTGCTTTGGGGGCACAACCTTCTGCATTTGGTCACTGGTCCAAGGGAGACACAAAGAAGATGTCCCAGCCAGGCTGATTGGGTGACATCTCCAACATGCTCCAACCCAATACCCTTACACTGAACTACTATACTGAAATACTAGCCATTTCTCATAGATCATGCCCTTCTAGCCTCTAGGTATCTGTTCATTCTCTTCCCTGGCTTAGATGCCCTTCCAGCTAGTGAACTCCTACTTATCCTTTACAACTCATCTCAAATCTCCTGCTTTGAAGTCTTGCTCCAGTGACCCCATTTTCCTTTATGTTCCCATGAATTTCATCAGACCTCCATTTTAGCACCAATCTCATTGTATTATAATTACAGGTGGTCTCAACTTATCCATGGTTTGATGACGATTTTTTTAAAGCATTGTGCACTCAGTAGAAACCTTACTCCACATACCCTTATGACTACTCTGTTCTTTGCTTTTAATATGGTATTCAAAAATTACTTGCTATATTCAATGCTTTAATATAAAATAGTCTTTGCGTTTGAATATTTTGCCCAACTGCAGACCAATGTAACCGTTCTGAGCACATTTAGGTAGGCTAGGCTGATCTATGATGTTCAGTATGATTAAATGCATTTTCAGCTTTCTGTATTTTCAACTGATGACTGGTTTAGTGGGACATAACCCCATTGTAAATCAAGGAGCATCTGCATTTTAATGTCTTCTGCACTTGGGTTGAGACCCTCAAGAGCAGGGGCCTCCCCCAGCCTCCAAACACATGTACTCCTCTTTGTCTGTCATGAGTTAAGAGCTTTTGGGGTGATCTTTAAATTCATAGATATTCAGATAAACAGCTTTGTCCTTCTTTCTCCCCGCATGTTCCCTCCCTTTCAACAAGTCAAATCAAGTGATCATGGAAGAAATGAGGAATGTTTCTAAAGCTGCAGAGAGTTTACTGATGAAATACAGTTCCTTATGCAAGGCAAACAGGATTAGCCATTGGATAGTTACTCCTAAAAGATGATTAAAGCAGGAATCATAAAACTGATACACGTATACAGGAAACATTTTGCTTTAACTTAAAAGATATAAACAAACCCTCTTTCACTGTTATCTTTTAAGAGAAAGAAGTTTGCTTTGATTGGGTCTGGATTGGAGTACCACGTGTTCCCATTGCATAAACCACACCCATAGCACATCACCTGCAACTTGGAGTTTCATTTTCTTTAAAGAGGAGAACTTGAAGGCATACAGTCTAGAATTTTAGCAATGACTTTTATTGTCTTCATATATCTAACCTGACTGCCCCATTTGCCTTTGACAAACCTTCCAGAACTTTCCACCTGTTTTCCCCATAGCAACCGACTCCTTGTGCCTATAGTCCTTCTAAAACTTTCTACATCTGTTTCCTCATGAGAAGACCACCTTAAATGATGGCTAATAAACAACTATCATGTGCTGAGAACCTTCCATGGGATGAATGCTGAGTCAGACATGAAGGATTTTGATTTAACCCTCCCAACAACAACTAAAGTCATTGAGGCAAGCACTATTATCTCCCTCTAGAAAGCGGAAATAGTTCATGTTTTCAAAGCATCTGTGTGAATCAACTGGAGGGAGGGTGTTACTAAAGAGCTTGAAAAGATATAGTCGCCAGACCCCACCCTCTAAAACAAGCAACAAGCAAACAAACCAACAAGCTATATTTATGGACTACTTACTATATTCAATGACTTTGTCTAAATACTTAAATTGGACTAACTCAACTCTCACAATAACTTTATAAGGAGGTAAGCACTGTTAATATCACCATTTTTAAGACATGGAAACTAAGGCACAAGATCAGGGAGTAGGTAGAACCCCTCAAGTAAACTGGAATTATCAACCCCGAGAGTTTGACTCTCTGGGGCCCATACTACTAACCAGATTTATCTGAAAATGGATGGATTTGGAAAGGATTAAACAAAATAATGATTACCTTGGTCAAATGCTTGTCATCCAATAGCTACAGGACGAATGTCCCTTCTTTTCCTTTCTACAGGCAATATATCTCTCTGTGGGAGCTTGGACATTGGGCATTTATCTTATTTTTTTCTCAATTCCTTCACACTCTTCCTAATATAAAAATCAAAACTCTGTCAGCTTGGGGGGGTTAAGCACCCAACTTCACCTTGGGAGATGAAAGACCACCAAATCTGTATATAAAACAACCACAAAAAATCAATCTCTTGTGCAGACACAATTTCTCTTGAAAGGTGACACAGTCCTTTAAAAATAGCCATGGGCTCCATTGTGCAAAGACAGTGACAGAGACTGACAGCTTTTAGAGAGGTGTAATGTTCGCAGGCAACCGGCTACCACAGCTCACCCAGATAGAGATCAGTCATTTGATCCGGGGGAGAGTGCTAAATGTGAGAGGTTAAGCTGCCATGTTCTTATTACTGATCAAACTTCAACACCATGCCTCAGCCTCCTCAGGTCCCTATAAGGAAATGGTAAATTGCTGAGAGGTTGCAGCCCAGGTTGCTTGCTTCACAGGTGCTGTTATTCCCAGGCATCAGTGAATCCTGCATCCTTCCTGGGTACGCCCAGATGAAGGATTCCAAGGGCTCTCCATGGATGCTGGTAGATTCAAGTTGAGTGCATCCTCTTCTTTCCGAATGAGGAACAACAGAGAGAGACACAGAGCCTTGGTTCATACTCTGTCAGACAAGTTCTTTCTACATATCAACATGAGGCAAGAGAGGCTGCTCTGGGATTTGGTGTCCTCTGCACAACTGATTCCTATTCCTCAGGCTCCCAAAGATTTTGAAGTCAAATCATGTGATGTGGTCCTTTCCCCCCTACTTTTAATGGCAGAGATGCCCTGGAATATGTTTACTAACCAACTCTCTGGGGGTGGAGGAGTCTTGATTTGTGGCTTTTGCCAATTTCCATGGTATAAATGCTTTGATTGTGGCTGGTTTCTAGCCAACAACATGAAGTCACTGAACTTGGAATTAGAGAGAGATGGTCACAATCAGTTTCCATGATGTGAGCAACTCCATCCAGCACATGACTGGTTAAGGGGTGGGGTTCCAGAGCCCTCCCTGCTGAGTTGGCTATGATCCTATCTCCAGAGAGGCCAAGCCCTTGCTCCACTCCTCCTTGCAATGGATCTTGCCTCTTCTCTGAGATTTGACAGAAATGCTCACAGTTCTTGCAGAGCAAGCAGTAAAGACAAAACGTGCCCTACTTTGATCTTCCACAGGTTGTACTTACTTGGCCCCAAACTCCTGTCTGCAAAGTAAAAGAATTTGGTCAAATTGGTCAATTGCTATGCTATAAAAATGAGGGGCTTTTTTGTTTTTGTTTTTGTTTTTTTAAGTTGGAGTCTCACTCTGTCGCCCAGACTGGAGTGCCGTGGCCGCTCCCGGCCACTGCAGCCTCGACCTGCTGGGCTCCAGCGATCCTTCCCCCTCAGCCTTCCACGTAGCTGGAACTACAGGCGCACGCTACCATGCCCGGCTGATTTTTTGATTTATTGTAGAGATGAGGTCTCGCTGCCCAGGCGGGTCTCGAACCCACGGGCTCAGGCAATTCACTCACATCAGCCTCCCAAAGGTGCGGGATTACAGGCTGAGCCACGAGCCCGGCCTTGTTTTGTTTTTTACCCTGAGCCTGTGCATATCCTTATATGATCTCATCTCATGTCTCACAACAAAAACGGTGGTGTCATCACCTCCATTTTACAGATGAGGAAACAGGCTCAGAGGAGACATTGGCTATAGCCACATGACTCATGAGTAGTAGAGCCGAAATTTGATCTCATGTTTGTCTTGCTCCAAAGCCATGCTTTTGTCTACTACCATGACCCATCCAATCCCAGGAGAGCATCAGTTAAGGACATTTGGGATGCTGCAGATGGGGGACAAGGTCAGGTGAGATGCCTCAGGAGAGCAGAGGCAGGTGGACAATAGAGCATGAAGCAGGAAAGAGGTGAAGGAATTCATTCAACAAGATGGGGTGAGCAATCAACATCTGTGTACATCCTTCTCATGGAAGCTGACCAAAAGCATGGGGACAGGGTAGCTGATGGAGACTGAATCACACCAGACACCTCTTCTATAGATAGCTCCCTGTGTCCTGGAGGCAGCCGTTCTAGGAGTCGGGAAACTCTTCTTTATATGGATCTAAAAGCCCCCTATCCTCTTCCTCCCACTGCTCTTTGTTCTTCCCTCTGGTCCTCCTTTGAATGTTGCTGCCCATGTCCAATAGCACTCCTCAATGAATAGCAACCCTTCAGATGAGATGGTGATCTAACATCCCATGGTCTTCTCCAAGCTAAGGTCCTTCCACTTCCCAGCTGCTCCACACATGACACTGTTGGGTGAGCCACCGTCATCACAGTCCCTTGCTTCTAGACTCTTTCCTGAATGCCAATGTGTCCTAAGATGCAAGATGACAACAGGGTGCCTGGGATGTTGGTACGGCCCTACTCTGTAGCACTCATATCAGGAGACATCTGGAGTTGATTTGGGTATTATTTAATTGCTGTCTGAATTCTCCTCCTTGGAGAGATGTGTCCAAGGACAGGAAAGTAGCTGACTCCCACCCCTTGTCATGTCATGGTAGAGCTCATTAAGCATTAGCTTGATGTGATTGAGTAGATGATCTGATCAACTTGGACAGCAGTGTATTAGACTATCTTCTCTTCTAGAATAATCTTCAGCAAGGAAGTGATCTGAAAATACTGGTGTCCCATCAAAGAAACTTTTTGGTCTGCCCTAGGACCTCCTGTTAAGGCGATATGAGCAAACGCCTCTGTGAAAGCTACTGGAACTGACACCACCATCATTTCCTGAGACAGGCAAAGATTGAGCAGTGTGCCCTTTGGGGTACATGGCAACACGATGACCTGGTTTAGGAGAGGAAGTGGTGGCATAAAACAATCTTCTGACTCTTCATTTCCATAGTGACCAGGAATGTGCATAGAGAGTGAGATGTGGAGAGAAGAGGATTGGGAACTTGGGGGTGTGTCACAGTCCCAGAATCATGGTGGCTTTGAATGTGATTGCTCCCCCTTTGTCAGTTCCTGGGATGCCTATGAGTCTGGGCACCTGCCTCGATCCTGCCTTATCTAGGCCTCCCTGAGAATGTGCATTTTGTAAGGAACCATCACTCTTTCCAACACCCTAAATCTGAGGCCTTCCCAGGCAATCAGAGGTGGTCTGCACTGAAACTCATTATGTACTGACCACACCTGCTGGGAAAAACTTCCTCACATCAGAACAGCCTCTGCACCATCCTCTTGGCATGTGTAGATCTTGAACTCATCAGAAACAAGTTCTAGAGAGAATGAGGTGGCTGACTCGGATTTCTTTCTTTCTTTCTTTCTTTTTTTTTGAGTTGAAGTCTCATTCTGTCACCTAAGCTGGAGTGCAGTGGCAAGCTCACCGTCACCTCATCGTCGACCTGCCTCAGCCTTCCAGTAGCTGGAACTACAGGCATGCGCTACCACGCCCAGCTAATTTTTTGATTTATTGTAGAGATGAGGTCTCACCATGTTGCCTAGGCTGGTCGCAAACCCTCGGGCTCAGGCAATTCTCTTCCCTCAACCTCCCAAAGTGCTGGGATTAGAGGCTTGAGTGACTGAGCCCGGCCCCAACTCAGATTTTATCATTGGTGAGGCATTCTTGTTTCATGACAAATCCAGCATGCTTAAAAGGTAGTGCACATCATCAGCACAACCGTGGCATTCCATGCCTTTCTGTGTGTCAGGCATCTATACAGCCTTCATCTCCATCCTCTCCTTTAATCCTCATCAAAAGGTTTAGTGGTGTGTCCGTGTTTCAGCCGAGATGGATTCAATATTGCATTCTCACACCCTGCTACCCTACCCACCCTGCCTCAAGAGTTGTCAGTCCTGGCTGGGCTCTCTGGAGTTGGGTAGGATCGTGTAGCCCTGCTGAGCAGCTTTCTCCCAAATTAACGTCATCAAAATTAAAAATAATCACAGCTTGGGGATCAGCAAGCAGGGGAGGTCAAGGGTTGAACTATCTGCCCCGTTCTCATCCCTTGAAGGTCAGAAGGCTGCTCCTGAGAACACGGGTTGATCCTAGCTGTCGCCACCTTGCAACCTGCTGGGGTTGGGGAGCTCTCTGCTGGCACCCCAGGCAGTCATGTAGATTCTGCCTTCTCTGAGACCCCAGTTCTCATCATGTTGCCTGTATTTGAAAAGCAGTTAGTTTAACTGTTGGTGGGAAAGACCCTTGGCCCTGGGCCCCTTCCCCGGCAGGCAGGAGCTGTGATATGTGGCAGCTGTGCCCGGGAATGGCTGCCTGGAGTTCCTCCCACATCCCTGTGAGGTGCTGCTGGTGGCAACATGACGCTGGCCACAAGTGGGCCACTAGAGTACCCTCACGTGGTGTCCAAGAGCGATGCTGGCTGTTTTGTACTCGGACCAAGTGTCCTGCTGGCAGCCCCAGCCCGGAACAGGTTGGCCACCAAGGAACTGGCCCCCACCCGGGCCAGCAGAGCTCATGCACGGGACAGACATCCCTGCTTCTGTTTATGAAGTCTGTGGGATTTCCTATGTCAGACTACGGTGGAGAGGAGAATGAGAACTTTCATACTTGGGAAATGGACTCGCCCATTATTCACTCACCCAACTTCTGATCCCAGAAAGTCACCTAACCCTGGCTAACTTCTGGGGACTTGGTGGGGAGGAAAACAGACCCAGCCCCAACCCTCATGGAGCTCAGAGGCAGACACTGTCATTAATGAGGAAAATCGCTCCCGTGATCCAGTGAACTTTCCCAGACACCAAAGGCAGTGAAGGATTGAGTCAGCAGTGTTGACACATCCATCTTCCTGTTCCTACAGGGGACACAGTGCCCAGCAGACTTTCAGGGGCCCACAAAAATATTTTGGTTCTAATTTATTTTAAAACGGAAAGAGAAAACGTGAATATAATAATAATGCTTAGATAGATCATAATTAACCTAGCCTGGACTACATTTTCCTTTGTACCAACTGTCAAATATAATTTCTAAGACTTGTGTTTTTTTGAGTTGGAGTCTCACTCTGTTGCCCAGGGTGGAGTGCAGTGGCATGCTTAGGGACGCCACAGTCTCGACCTGCTGGGCTCCGGCGATCCTTCTGCCTCAGTCTTCCAAGTAACTAGAACTATAGGTGCACACTACCACTCCTGGCTAATTTTTGATTTATTGTAGAGAAGAGATTTCGCCAAGTTGCCCGTACTGGTCTCGAATCCACGGGCTCAGGCAATCCACTTGTCTCAACCTCCCAAAGTGCTAGGATTACAGGCTGAGCCACTGAACCCAACCTCTTAAGACTTTTGAGTGGAGGAAGCACCCATAAATGCAGGAGGAGTTCCTGGGGCCCGAAAACACCACAATGAGTCCTTGAACTCAGGAGCTGTGAGGATGCTTATGAGGGTGGACTGGTTTGGTACTGAGGTTCAGGAAGGCATCCCTGCAGACATAATAATCAAATGAGAGCTGATGGAATGAAGAACAGGAATTATCATCAGGAGGAGGGGCATGTTTTGGTCAGCAGGAAGAGCACCTGCAAAAGCCCTGTGGGTGGGTGATGAAGAAAGGAACTGGACAAGCAGAGAGAGAAGAGCATGCTCAGAGACCTCAGGGTGTGGATCTGTGGGAATAGAGCCCCAGGCTGCAGAAATGTGAATCACAAGGTTGAGGATGTGGAGGTAGAGAGGAAGACAGAGAGAGAGCCACTAGCATGCTTGCTTTTAGGCTGCAATGAGGCCAGGTGACCACACCGGCTGCATCAAGATATCTGAGAAGATGATTATGTGGCCAGAGCATCTCCTGCTTGTTAGTTAAAACTGAGAGTTTGCAAAAAGAGTCAGGTTTTTGGAGAGCCATGTCATGTGTATAATGGGGCATTGCACATGTGCATGTGCGAGTATATATATGTGTTTGTGCACATGTGTACGAGCGGTGTGTGCATGCATACATTTGTGTGAGTGTGCATGTGCTTGCATGCATGAGTGTGTGGGTGAGTGTGCATGTTTGTGCATGTGTGTGAGTGTGCACATACATGAGTGTGTGCATTTGTGTACATGTGTATGAGTGTGTGTAAATGCATGCATTTGTGAGCATACATGTATGGGTGTAGGTGTTTGCATGCATGCATGAAGGTGTGGGTGAGTGCGGGGGGCCAGCCCCCGCAGAGAGATTTAGGGGTCCCTTGGAAGGTGTGGCAGCATCGGCAATTATTCTGTAAAGATAAAGAGAAAGAAAGAGAAGAGGGGAGAAAGAAAGAGACTGGACTCCTGCTCAAGTAACCAGAAGCCGTTTAATGGGTGTGATCTCAGGGTGTGTGCATGCATGCATGAAGGTGTGGGTGAGTGTGCATGTGGTTGCATGTGTGTGTGCATGTGTGTGTTTGTGTACATGTGCACGAGAGTGTGTGAATAAAGGCATTTGCGAGCATGAGTGTGCATGTGCGTGTGACTGTGTATGCGTGAGTGTGTGGGTGAGTGTGCATGTGGGTGCATGGGTGTGTGTGTGTTTATGTATGTGCACATGTGGGAAGATGGAGCTCTCAGGAGAAGAGAAAGCAGAGGGGCATGGAGAATTCTCTAGAAATACTATCTGTGGAAAGGAGATTAAGAAGCTATTTTCTGGCTGCTCGGGGTCCTATTTGGAGCTCGTGTAAGTTCGATTCTGAAAGAGCCTCATCTTCCCTTGGGAATATTGACAGCAGTATTAGGTGCTCTAGCCTCAGGTCCCCACCGCATGCCAGTGCCCACATGCTGCCTGCAACCACATTGCTGGTGGAAACCCAGAGAGCCCACACAGTTCTAGGTCTCAGGGAGCTTTTCTTTGCTATCACTTTTCCAACATCTTGGTATTAGAAACAACTTCCGTGTAGAACCAGGACGAACCACATTTGAGTCCTATTGTGTGCTTATCTCATATATCTGTTGAAACCAGAGAGAGAGGACTTATTCCACAGAGGATGAGACTGAGGCTCAGGGGGTCAGACAGCATGACAAACTTCTGTCCTCCAACCCAAGCCCAGGCCCCTCCCCTCATTGCCCCATCTCGGTGGGGGATCCAGCTACCAGGAGACCTTCGAGCCCCCTCTCTTTCACTGCTATTGGTCTCCCCTGGGTTCTGCTTTTCCCATTGGGTTGAGACTCCCTCTCTGGGGAAGCCCAGCCCGCAGACTGAGCTGTGCTGTAGCTGGGGTGGCCCCACCTCCTTTGTGCTGTGAATTCAACTGTCCACCAACTTCAGCCAAAGATCCGATTCTATTTTAAGAATGTGGGATGCATTCTCCAGGAGGGAAAGTTGTGAACCGCGGGGGAGACAGGTCCAAGCGCTGCCAGTGTGCGCGGGCGTCTTCCGAAGGCTCCTTCCAGAATATACACTCTGGAAGAATTGTCCAAAAGTAAAGATTATTTCAGTGCTGTTGAAGTGGTGGAGGGGGAAAATGTAATCTTATCAACAAAGCAGAACTCTTTTACATTGGAGCCAACTTGGGTTTTAAAATGTTATGAAACAACTTCTGACTGTTTCCCAAACACTTTTTTTTTCTTTTTAAAAATTTCCCAAGTTTTGCCAGACCTTGGGTTATCTCTCCCACTTTATTTTTTCCTCCCAATATGACACTATCTCTCGGATTTCTTACTCACATGGTTTGTTTTGTAGGGTGTGTGTGTGTGTGTGTGTGTGTGTGTGTGTGTGTGTGTGTGTGTATGTGTGTTTTCAATAGAAGAATTCAATTCAATTCTTGTTACTTTTGTGATAGATGTGTCTTGTCTATGATTCTGGGCACTAGAATGGCATGGAATTCCCTCCCACTCAAAGCTGAAAGCACTCTAATGAAAAGATGCCCAAGGTAGACTGTTCTCAAGGCTGGTTTTTTCCTTGCACGATTGGGCATAAAATGGCTTCATGCCATCACCTCTTTCCCTCTCCAATACCAGTCCCTTTCTCTCCTGCAGCAAGAGGTGAACTGTTGGTCTCGAACTCCTGGGCTGAAAGGAACCTCCCACCTGGGCCTCCCCAAATGCTGGGATTACAGGTGTGAACCACCATACCCTGCCTAAGACATGAACTGTTGGAATGCTTGCAATCTCTCCCCTTTTCCCAAATCCGGCTTCTGCTCATCTGCAGGCTATACCTTCTCTCTCGCTTTCTCTTGCTCCCTCTCTCTCTTGTTCTCTCTCTCTCTCTCTCTCTCTCTCTCTCTCTCTCTCACACACCTCAGTGAGAACTCCCATTCTCCCCTCCACTGGGAAGTGTCCCTGACTTACTCTTACTTCCCCTCCCACCTTGACCAAAAAATGCAGTGTCTCGTGTTTGCCTGTCACCCAGCACATGTGACATGAGTATTCCAGGACCTGAGCTCCTTCCTGCTTCCTCCCACAGCCTCTCCCTGTGTTCCTCTCCCTGTATTGGAGCCTCAGCCTTCCATTGAAATGGTCTGCTTAGCTATATCTCTCTCCTCTCATCTCTGGCCTTTGTGAAGGCTGTGGCGTGCTGGTAGGCATAGAGGGGTCCCCAGTAAAGTTTACAGGCCTAGAAAACCCTGAAGGCTGAAGGCCGTGGGTGTTCATAAATGATCATTCCCGTCTACGAGATACTAAATACGAGAGTTGAGAGTCCATTTTTTTTCAGGGATCCCAGGAATTAGGACCATTATCTGAAAGATTTTGGTTTGAATCTGGCTCTGGGCAGGCTGATTGTATACTCTTGGCCAAGTCCTGTGCCCTCTTGGTGACTTAGTTGCTCTCTCTGGAAAGGCAGAAGAATGAAAGCCCACCTTTCAGGGCTCTCAGGAGAATGAAACAGCACAGGAACTCAAGCTCCCAGCGGAGTCTGATGCATGGCAGGCGCCACACAAATGATCCTCCCCTGCCAGTGACTCTAACTCTCAATTCCATCAGTTTGGGGATCACATCGTACAGTGAACTTCATGCCAGTGAACGTGTGGGTGGTCGTTACATACTCAACACTCCCAGGGTCATAACTTCAGAACTTTGAAAAATTTCTCAATGAGTCTGTATAATTTATAAATTCCATTTAGATTTTCTTGTATGACCCTGGAGTCAAAAAACCTCATTTTCTCGTTTTGCTTCTCTCTCTCCTCTCTCTCTCCCCTTCTCTCTCTTTCTCTCCTTCTCTTTCTTTCTCTCCCTCTTTGTTTTGCTCTCTCCCCCCTCTGTCTCCCTCTATTTTTCTCCCCCCCCTCGTTCTCTCTCTCCCCTTTCTCTCCCCCTCTTTTTCTCTCTCCCTTCTTCCATTCTTCCTTTCCTCTCTCTCTGTCTCTCCCTCTCTCCCTCCCTCTGCCTCTCCCTGTTCCTCTCCCTCTTCCTCTCCTTCTTTCTCTCTCTCGCAACCCTTCACATTAGATATAGGACAAGAATTCCACATTTTGAGTCGTAATAATGACATATTGAATTAATACACGTTTTAATCACTACATCCTTGTACTCATCTGATTCTCCATCTATTTTGGTGCTCTATAAATAGGGGTGATTTAACCCTTCCCCCCACCCCAGCATTTGACAGTATCTGGAGACATTGTTGGCTGTGACAGCTAGGGGAGGGTGTGCCACTGGCATCTAACTAAACACCCTATAACACACAGGACAGTCCCCCACCACAGAGAATTAAGTAGCTAGCCCCAAATATCTACAGTGCCAAGGCTGAGAAGCCCTGCCCTGCTAGAGTGGTTGAAAGCCAGTGCCTGGGTTCCACCTACCTCTACCCTTTATTAGCTGACTGATCTTGACATTGGCTATTCAGGTTTTAAAACTGTTTTAAAAAGATATGATAACATAGCTGCTGAGGTTGTTGTGTATCAGGGTGATGTGTAACCCCCTTCCTAGCACAGTGCTGCATGTTGGCTGTTATTTTAAGTGATTTCTACAATAACCCTTAGGCTCAGGAATGCTCAGAAACTGCCCACGGTACTGCATCTGATAAAGGACAGGGTCAGGCTTCCTTACTCCCTAGTCTGGGAGACCCAAATACCCTGGAACACCCTTTGTAATTCTAGAAGAGGTAGAATATGTGACTATTTCTACGAAGTCCTGCAATGACCAAAGCAGGTAATGAGAGTCTTGGAATGATGTTGTTCTTGCCCAGAGGTTGGCCCTAAATCCTCCCCAAGCTGAAAGGATGACTTAATTCTGAGTTGAGGGTGTGGCTGCCTGAGTCCCTTGGCAGGACATTTTGTGATTCGGTCACTTTCCCAGGTCCCTCAAACAGGTGCCACCTCCCCTAAGAGCCAGCCCAGTGTCTCTCGCCGCCCAGAACTCTGGACAGATACTTTCTGGACAGCTTAGATCCGGAGACAGGAACCAGGGCCAGAGAGAGAGAGAGAGAGAGAGTGTATCATCTCCATGGTGACATTTTCATCACTGGAGAGTGTCCCCATGTGCTTACCTCAGGGTGTAAAAACCTAGCGACCTGGCATTTTTGGTGTCATTGCACTTTTTTCTTGGGGTAACAAAGTGAAAAAAGGCAGCACCCTCGAAGAAGCCTGAATTTTCCAGCAATGCAAAAAGAGTCAACAAATGTATGCTCAGGCTGCTGTTCCTGGCTTTGACCTGACACTTGTCACTGGAGACCTGGCATGTCACTTCCTGCCATACCTCACTGGAGCAGGGGACAGACTCTCTGATTACTGTGGCCCAGAAATCTTAGAGACTGCTTGCAAAAGAGATTCTGTGAGCCAAGGTTCCCTGGACCCAAACGCCACCCTGAGTTCTGGAACTCAGAGCTCTCAGGATTCTGTGCCTCTGAAATTCTTGGACTCCCTGATTATTTTGCACAGAGATGCAGCCTTGGAAACCACAGTGATGTCACTTCCTAAGTCATAAAGCCCTGCTGTTAAAAACAAAATCAAACAACAACTTTCCCCCACAAGACTGGAACAAGGACCCCAAAAGCACAGATATATGGGAAGGGCACCTTCGGATCTACTGAGGCATTTGGAGGCCTTTCCTATTCAGTAGAGAACAGCCCCTACTCCCTATTGACAATATCCAGTGTCATACTTCTCTAGGGTTCAGGGTTTCAGGGAAACGTTGAGCAAAGGCTGTTCCATCGTTTAGCTCTGAAGCTCTGCCTCCCCCAGGCAAGATGAGAAGGCTTTCCAAATGCAGAAAGAGAAAGTGGAACCCACAGGGAGTGTAGTCTGTTTGTAAAACAAGGACTCCATTGTGAAGGAGCATTTCAAGTTAGCATGGCATTTGTTGTGACAGCTGATGGAGAGGTGGGAATTCCCTAAGCAAATGGTCAGCTTGTCTGTAGGACCCTCGAGTGTAGAAGCTGTGAGTGAAAAAGGAATGCAGGTCAGGCCTTCTCTGATCATCTGGGTGTCCTCCTGAGCTCATGGTGGGTCTCCAAGAGCTTGTGTACACACACACACACACACACACACACACACACACACACACACACTCATCAGGACAGGCCACCCACTGTAACACGCAACTCCAACATTTCAGCAGCTCTGTACATTAACATTGCTCTTTCTTGCTCACTCAAGGCTAGAATGCTTGGCTGAGTTTGTTTCCGAGGCAGGTCGCTGAGAGGGTCCCTTCTGCAGCTAGGGTCTCAGAAGCCTGAGCCTCATCTGTCTTTGGTTCTGCCCTGTGTTAGGCCTGCAGAAGCCTCTCCAGCCTGTTATTGGATGGAGAAACAGCAGGAAGGAGCAGTGGGAGGTGTTGGGAGGTCAGCCTGGAGGTGGCACATATCATCTCGGCTCACAGTCCAGTACTCAGGAACCAGAAGGCCTATCCCTGACTTGGCTTATAATGGGCCTTTAGAAGTGCCGGTGAACCCACTCCTCTGTTCATTCATTTAACCCACAAGCATGCTGACTCAGGTGCCTAGAACCCTGAGATGAAAGGGATACAACTCCCGCTTTAACGAACCCTCAACAAAGGGAAGGAGCGGTCACATGTGAACAAATTGTCCCCATCCAGGGTGATGAAAAGGACTGGGGTTGGGAAAATTCTATAAAGGGCCAAGAAAAACCGGAGTAGAAAAGGACATACATAATGTGATTCCATACTGAGGCAGTCCTGGGAGGCTTCTCAGACGAGGTGACCTTTCATCGTGCCTTGAAAGAGGAAAGCAATCAGAGTTCAAAGACAAGGAGTTGTGAAGGATGCTGTATTTGGGGAAACTATGGGGGCAGCAGAGAGTGTGTGTGTTTGGAATTATTGGGGTAGGAGGACATGGTGTGCTGAGAGGTATCGAAGGCAGACTGCAGGGGTCTTGTACAATGCATAGGCAAGCAGCTAGATTTTCAATTTAATGAGTACCCATGGAGGATCTTGGATGGGACGGGCATAAAAGGTGTCTGTGGCCTAAGGCAAGAGAGAGCTTTGTTCTCAGAAATCCCCCTCTAGTCCAGCGTGGATGGAAGGGTGGCTCTCTGCCTTCCTGCACAGACATCAGCTTTCCTCTGGGTGTGAAGAGGTCTACTCAGAGACAGGTCCTGCGTTCCCGAGCAGACCCGAGTCAGCCTAGTCTTAGTGGTTGTAAGGTGATCGTTTTCCAAACAGGCAACGGCCTCTTCCGTTTTTCCTCACAGACAGTAAAATAGGGAAGGAGTATTTGGGCTGCGAATAGAAGTAGATAACCCCCCCAAACAGTTGATCTGGGGGACACTGGGGGTCCTCCACCAAACAGGAAGGAGATCAGGACTTCTTCGGAGGATAAAGAGTCTCAGGAACAGAATCAGGGGAGGCCAAGCTCAGATTCCTCCGAGGACCCTGATCTGAGGCACAAGGAGCAGGACAGAGTGTGGGTTTCCGGCTCAGCCAGACTTGATTTGAATCCCAGCCCTACCCCTTTCCTGCTGTGAGTCCTTGGGCAAAACAGAGGTCCTCTCTGAGCCTCTGCCTCCTATTCTGTAAGCTGGGTTAATAACCTTGCCACCGAGGTTATTCTAAGGATTAAGTGCAAATACCTGGTAACATAGTGAACGTTCATCAAAGGTTAGGCGTCAGCCTTGACCGCAAAGGCAACAATTGCCATGCCTGGGGGACAGGCAATGAGGGAACTAATCTCGGGGTGCTGAGGGAGGAGGGAGAAGCACACCAAAGAGTCTGAGAAATCCACCTCACCGTATCTGGGGCGTTGAGGTCAACCAACTGGGCCACCGGAGCATTCAACTTAACCCGGGTCAGGAGACGGGACCTTGTCATTTAGGCCCATGATGATGGATCAGAATGTCTGGCCCGACTCATGCTGGGTCCATTTAAGCATCGCCAGAATGCAACATCAGAATCACCAGCATCGTGGCTAAAACAGCCGTCATGTGGTGGCGACACCGAATCCGTCATCCCTGAGACCCGCCCTAATCATGTAGCCAGGCTTCCGTCTCTCCTTCTTTAGAGTTTGGCCTGGCATTATAGAGACACTTTGAATTCTTCAAAGAGTAATTCTCGCTTACCTTTTTCCCTCTTTTCCCCTTCAGGTTCAACCCCTTTTATCACACTAAAGTGCCAATCAATATTGCGAGATAGATGTTCCATCTTAGCTTTTTATAACATTACTTGTCCCAGAAGGGACACTGTATCTTTAAGGAAATGGACCCCGTATCCTGTTTCTGAAGGATTAAAACTCTTTAAAGAGACAGAAGAGGCTGTAAACCCCGATCATATTCTTATTCTCTCTTCATTATCCTGTCCACTATCTATCCCTGCTGAGTAAATCTAGTTGTGTGTTTCTCCAAAGTGGTCATAAGAAGAAATTTATTTACTCCACGTTGCACTGGAGGGGCATTACTGAGCTTCAAGGCTCTCCAAAGTAATAAAGATTTTGCAGTGTGTGCAAAAGGAGCAGAAATTCAGAACTTCTTTCCCCCTCTGAGGTCGTTTGGCCATTCAAAGGGGGAGTCACTTCTCATTTTCTGACAGGGTTTATTTCCGTAAGATTTTCCAATTAGCAGGAAAAGGTCACACTAATGTTGGTGCGGGGTAGGAAAAGAGGATCAAACTATGCAAATAAAGACATCCTTGAAAGGACAATATTTAAAAAAGAGCGGGGTTTCTCCATTTACTAATTTAAAAATTATACACACACACACATCTATACCTATAGCTACCTATAGATTCATATATGCGTGCGCGCACACAAACACACACACACACACACCCTTCTTCTGTCCGGGGGGAACAAAGGGGAATACATTTGACCAGCTCTTCTTGCCTGGGGACACAGAGAACCCAAGGTTCCCGAGTCTGACCACTGGGGGAGGTAACCGGGAACTCAAGTACACAAGACAGGAGTTTGGAGGGGACCCCTGAGCTCTTGGCCCAGGACATTCAGGGACAGCAGATGCATGCTGGAACGCGCCTGCCAGTGCCACCTCTCTGGACCTTGATAATGGCCGAACCGTCCCCAGTCCTGCAGAGCTGACTGCCAGCATATAATTTTAAAACCCAGCTCAGATCTTCCTCTGACACGTCCCCTACTGCTTTTGTTCCCTGTTCAGTGCACATGAAGCACAAGAACTTTTCTCGATAATAGGGAGGGCTGGGAGCCGTGTCAGGGAAGATGTACTCCAGCCTTACTGGGGACAAAAGTCGCAGATGCCCATTAAAACAGATCCAGGGGACAGCTTCGCTTTGGGTTTGGAACCAGTGCTCCGTGTCAACTCAAACATGCTATGCAAATGCTGTGACTGACTGAGATGCCTGGCTCGCTGCTGCTCCCACACCGCGGTCCATGACCCGCTGGGTGAAGCCCTGCGGGTGAGCAGGTTGGAAGGCAGAACCCGGTGTGGAGGGATGTCTGAGCTGTGCACACCCCTTACACTCACACCTGCAAGTCACACATCTGTCTGTGCGGTTGTAAAAATCAAAAGGGAGGTTCTAGAATTCCTCCTTCACCTGGAAGTTCTGTGATGCTGCAGAGATCAGCAAATGATATCACCTGGTCAGCTTCTCACAATAACAGGAAGTATTTGTGTAGAGCCCCGTGACTGCCCAATTCCCTGCCAGGAGATTGTTCAAGGTCACACAGCTGCAACCAAGCTGAGTCTGGGTTTAGATCCAGGTATCTCTGTCTCTCATAACTGCACCTGGTCACACAGGCTGTTGGTCTTACTTGATTCGCGAGCTTAAACAAATAAAGCTGGTAGGATGGTTTTGACAGCAGGTTCAATCTTAGCAAATACAGAGAGTGTCATTTGCCAATTCTCCCTGGGATGTAAGCAAAATGTGGTATTTGGGTGCTAGAAATCAGAAATGTGCAGATAGATTTCAAAGTGATGCTTCTGTCCAGTACCCATTGTTTTGGTCTCTGTCCATTATAAGCTTAGAGTATAACTATCAACATGGGGTCCTAAGACACATGGGTGGAAGGCAACACACACATTCTCTGGTATTATTTAGATCTGCTGTGATGTTTATTTTTGCCTTGAAGAATATGACAGAAACAGTCCACCTTCTACTTTAAAACCTTTCCTCCATCCTTGAAGCCAAAAACTAATGCCACAGAAGGCATCATTTGGATTTCAACATGAAAGAGAAAGCTTTTTTATTTTTCCTTGCAATGAAACAAAGACTGGCTCATTTTTTTTTTTCTGTTGCAGAGTTTAATTTCTGTCTTATTGTTTAGCAATTCATTGGAGCCAGTTTTGGGCCCTGATTTTCCTTAGGACAAATTGAGGTGGGAAAGAAAGTTACAAAAAATGAGTCCTGAGTCCTGCCAAGAGGCATAGGGGAGGACTTATTTATGTTTCAGACCCCCATCATAACAGAATGAAACTGACCAAATTCAAAGTCTTTCTTTTGGCTTTAGCTACAGGAAGTTATTATAGCTAGCTAAGGCAAACAAACAAACAAGTAAACAAATAATTTCAGTACCCAAACATGAAGAAACCTAAATGTCCAACAATATGCAACTCATTAGCTAAAGTATAATATATACCTAATGTGGAATACTATGCAGCCATTATAAAGCATGCTAAATAAATCTTTTTAATGCTGTCTTTTTCAGTTTTCAGAATACCAGTTTTTTCTTTTTTGTTTTCATTAACATGTCAATATTTTCACAAATGCTTATCCCTGTGGATTTTAGGACAAAGATGCTTGGAAAGAGAAGAGTTACATGAAACTGATTTTGACCAAGTGGCAATAGGTGATCAGATGTGAGGTGGCAGTACACTGGTGAAGATTCTGGAAATACATTATATCATAATCATGAAAAATTCAATAGGTTGGGAAAAATTAGGTACAGGTAAAAATTATAATCATCAGAGTACATTTACTGGGCTCAGCATATAGAAACATCCTGAGCATGACATTTACAATTTAAATGTTAACCAATTAAATCTGAGTATTTCTATTTTCATAAATCGAAGTAAACTGGGACATAGAAAAACAAGGTAACATGCCATGAGGTCACATAACAGTGGTGGAGAGTATTGCTTCTTTTTAATTATATTCTTCACAAAAGACTAATAATTTTCTTAAAAATAAGGTGAAGATTGCCTCTCCAAATGTGAACAAAATGGAAGCCTACGTTTCAAATCAGTCTTTATTTCCTTAATAACCATTCCTAAACTTAGCAAGAACATCAGAAGCATGTATTAAAAATACAAAATACTGAGCTTTGGACTAGACATACCTAATGTATATAAATAGGGGTGTGAGAGTCCACAGATCAGTGATTCAATGAACTCCCTAGGTGACTCCAAGTCACCAACTATGCTCTAGGGACCACTTTGCAATGAAGTGTCATCTTGGATGCATACTATACAGTTTCCAGCCCCCTCCTCTAGAGACTTGAGTCAATGGGTCTAGGATGGGATGTTGAAGTTACATCTTTAACTCAAGTAATGCCATGTCCTGGGTTGCCTGATACTGTTTTGATATATGCTGCTGTTCAATCATAATTATTAGCAGCTCAAAATTGTCCAGTTTGAACCATAAGATGTATGTTCAGCTTGAGCCCCAGGAAATTAATATTAACAGGACCATTTGGGAAGAACAACTCGGAAAAATGCCAGCGACTTGGGTCTGATCTCCATTAGTCACTGCTAGCCATGTAGCCTAGGACGAGTTAACTCATCTCATTGGGACCTCAGTTTTTTCAACTGCACAATAGATACAAAGATTTATAACTCCTAGATTGTCAAGAGATGTGAATGCACGTTTCATTCCTCCTGAAGAGGATGCTTAAGAGGTGTTTGGCAAACACCATTTTCCATCTCTAGCAGCGGTCCCCAACCTTGTTGGCATCAGGGACCAAGTTTCATGGAAGACAATTTTTCCATGACCATGGGAGGAAGGATCATTAGACATTAGATTCTCATAAGGATCTAGATCCCTCACACATGCAGCTCACCTAGAGCTAGATCCCTCACACATGCAGTTCACAATAGGGTTTGCGCTCCTATGAGAATACAGTGCCACCACTGATCTGACAGTAGACAGAGCTCTACTCGCCTGCTGCTCACCTCCTGCTGTGTGGTTTGGTTCCTAACAGGCCATGACCCAGGGGTTGGGGATCCCTAATCTATAGGGAATGTCAGGGAATTCCTTGGATCAGCCCTTGGAAGCCCCGTGAAGGTCGTAATCACAGTGCTTGGGTTGAATGTGGATACCTCTATGGTGAGTAAGTGACACCCAATCAGGGTCTGGTGAGTAAATTTGTACATTTCAAAGCTTTCAGAGGACACATAAATGCAAGTATCAGATTGATTTCACCTAGGAAGTACGGTTTGACTTTTAACTGTCAGAACCACACCCTGAGGTTGTCTATCAAGAAAAAAAAAATGTGTGCGGGGGAGGTTGGGAGTAGGAAGACCAAGTCAATAAACCATTTAGAAATTTTCAGACCTATTGCTAAAGACAGGCAAATCTGCCATCCTGTTTGTAACAGGAAGAATTCTAATAAATAATCCAAAGAGAGACATAATCCAGATGACATTTTAAAGATTATTGATCAAAAAGTCAGGAGTTTGCTAATATAAATGGCCCTTACCACATAATTTGCATTCACGACACTCACTTTAGACATGTCTCTGAGCCAAGGAAAGTATTGATGCAACTGACACAAATAATGATACAGTCCAGGCAATGTTTTCAAGCAAAATGGGAAAAAAGAGTTTCCACTTATGATTGTAGTTGATGCGGTGGTGTGTGTAATTTTTGTCGACACCACAGAACACCTCAAGGGTTATCTGCACATATGTAGGCTTCAACAATATGACACAATTTCCCAGTTCCAAATATGCTTTTTCTCTCCCTTCTGAAGAGGCCATTTACAACATATATGGTCAAGTCAGAGGCTAATGTGGAAAGTTCTGTTCTAGGCTATGAATCACTCGTGGCAAACAACAAGGATGAGTAGAAATAGAACATGCAAATAAGTTTTGGGGGGCTGATTAGACCCCACAAGAAGAATCTGTCATAATCTTAGATTTGTGGTACTAGTACATATTTCTCTGGTGAGCAGCGTGATGCTACCCAGAGGGACCAGAATGTCTCTTCATTCCTGTACCACATCCATTTACCTCTGACAAGCCTAACTTTTGTGCCTCCAACACAGTTTTCACTGGCTGAGGTGGCTGTGTGTCAGGCAGTGTCAGAAGGATGTTTTTCTATAAAAACCTCCTATTACTGACGTCAATGAAAAAAAATCTAAAGGACATTTGCATACTTTTGCCTTTTTATGCCATCAGTGGTATGGAAGGCAGCTGAATTGTAAGAACAAGTACTTTGGATCCCAAGAAGCCCAGAAACGCGTAATAGGTTTGGATGGTGGGTTTGATTTACTTATCTTGACTACATTTGGTTTTGGTTTTTACATTTATATTTTGGGTTAATAACAAGACCCACCTCACAGATTTCTAGGAAGCATCAATAGGGTAAGACATTTACACCACACTTATCGCATTGTTACACTCAGTCAATGTTAATTTTGTGAGGAGGAGGATGAGGATGATCGTGATGGTGATGTCAGTGATGACGATGGTGACGGTGGCGGCAATCATGATGGTGCTATTGACGAGGATGTTGGTGATGACGGTGGTGATGACAATGAAGATGATGGTGATAATGATGACCTGTCCAGGAAATTTAAGGCGATCTTTTTAAATACTTTAGAAACTGATAAGGTAAAAGAGGTTCAGAAAGTCTTGGAGAACTGTTAGAAAGTGGGGAGCCACTCATGCTGCAACCCTTGCTGGAGACCTTGCTTATGCAACACTATGAAGCATATTCCTGGATAATCAACCCCAAACATAGCTGAAAGCAAGGAGGGCCCTCTTTCTTGGCTAGGGGCATTTGCAGAGCAGGTTTGGAATGGAGAGAAGGTGAGGCAGGCTTGGTGGGACGGAGCATCCAAGTCAGGGAGAGCTGGTTCGGACTCTGGAAGTGCTACCCACTCCCTGGCTGGCTTTGGGCAAGTCCCTGACTTCTCTGTCACCCAGTGTTACACCCACAAAATGAGGCTATATCTCATTTTAATTCCTTCACAGAATTTTGAGGATCAGAGAAATATAGGGAAGTTATTGGTAACCCGTGCATAGGCACTTAATAAAAGGCAACCATGAGTTTGGTTGTGGTGGTTCATAGTAGCAGAAGTTTAGAGATCACAACACATCCTTCTGGCTATTAAGTCCACAAACTTCATCCCTGTCTGTTCATTCTGTCACATCCAATCAACCAACAAGTTCATCCATCTTCTCTCAAGGATAAGTCTCACATCTAACCCCTGATCTACAAGTCACCCATCAGCTCTTGGTGGAAGTGACCATCTCTTGACTATAGTTCTGTCACAGACTAGTCACTGGTACTCCTATTTCCACCCCTCTCCCCACCTTCCAATCCATTCTCTATGCAATTACCAGAGTTATGTTTTAAAAATATAAATAAAATCATGGCACTCCTCTACTCAATCTTTAACGGTCAAACTAATAACAAGCGCTAATAGCCACAGGCATGTTGGAAAAAGACTTAACCACAGGCACTCCAGCAGTGGGGAGAAACCTTGATGCCTCCCCATTTGCTGATTCCCATGGTGTAAATATTGCACCATGGCTAACTTTAAATCAAGCGACCAAAGCAATGGGAGTTGAGAAGTCATGCACACAGTCAGCTCTCAGGACCTGGCTCCAGCCTGCTCTGGCGCCTCACTGACTTTCCTCTGTACCAGGCATGGGGCTCTACGCTTCACAAGCGTAAGCTCAATTCATCCTCACCACAGCTCTGCAAGAGGCAGGTGCTTTTCTTATCCTCATTGCACAGAGGAGGAAACTGAGGTATAGGCAGTCTGGCTCCAGCACCTGGCCACACTACACTGCCTCTCTTTGTTGTTGTGTTTAAAATAAAATCCCAACTTGTTATCTTAGTGACAAGATCTAGGACCTTTCCTTCTTCAAGCCTGTCATGTGCCCACACCTGCCCCCACACTCTGCTCCATCACACCTGGTTCCTCCTAGGACTGTCACTTTCTTCAGTGCTCAGGCCTTCATCTCTTTGTCCCTCTGCCTGGAAAGCTGTTCTCCAGCTGTTTATGTAGCTGATTCCTCCTCATCTTGAAGTCCTAGCTTACAAGTCATCATCCCAGAGAGCTGTCCCTGACCACCCATCTTCCTCTGTCTTGCTTTCCTGTTTCTCTCCTTCCCAGCCTGCATCACAGCCAGCTAGTGATTTAGTTGTCTGCCTCACTGCTGAGCAGTGGTTCCCAGTGGAGGGAAAGGGGGGAATTGGCTCCCCAGGGAACACCTGGCAATGCCTGGAGACATTTTTGGTCTTTACAACTCAAGAGGAGCATGCTGATATGCTGCTGGCATCTAGAAGGTCAAGGCCAGGAATGCTGCTCAACATCCCGCAATGTGCAAGACAGCCTCCACCACAAAAAAATCATCTGATCTCAAATGCCAATAGTGTCAAGGCCGAATCATTTTCCTCTCCCTGCTAGAAAGCAAATTTCAGAAAGGTGTGGCTTTGACCGATTTGTTCTTTGCTCACTTCCCAGCAGCCATCATAGTGCCTAGCACATAATAGGTGCTTTAAAAGTAGGCATTAGACCACCAAATAAGAGATAACAATTCTGTGGATCATCATCGCCCTAACAATATAATGGACCATCCTTTGAAAGAGCCACACCTAAGTTTTCAAGGCAGGGAGGGGAGGCACTTAGAGGGTGCTGCTCCCCTGTCTTCTCTGCAGAGTACTCTTTTTTGGTCCAAAGACAGGGAAGGAGGGGCAGGCATTTGATTACCTCCTCTTCCATCCCTGACCTCCCGGACCAGCAGTCCACTAAGTGTTGCACTTGGCTAGAGTTCCCCGTAGTAATTTGGTTAATTGGATGAACAGGCACTTTAGTGACACAGACTGGATTTCCACGCCGCAGTCCATCAAAACTAATCAGTTGGCCGTGTTCCATTTCTCAGCAACTGACAGCTTCGCCAGGATGGTGAGTAGATGGTAACTTTTTAAATGGAAGAACTTGCTAAATAACAGCAGGTAGAACTTGGCAGGATGCTTTTAGAGGGGAGCGGGAGACAAGAAATCCGGTGTTGGCTTTGTTTTCCCTCAAAGAGATAATCTTGTTAAGGAACTGGTTGATTAAAAGTTTCTTACAAAGACACTGGTGAAAAGTAATTATCTTGAAAATGTACTTTGTTTCTTTTGCGTCAAAAGTAAATGGTGGGTCAGTCTGTAAGCCCGTGCCTTTGGGAGGCTGAGGTGAGTGGATTGCCTGAGCCCGCGGGTTCGAGACCCGTCTGGGCAACTTAGCGAAACCTCATCTCTACAATAAATCAAAAATTAGCCTGGTGTGATAGCGCGCGCCTGTAGTTCCAGCTACTTGGAAGGCTGAGGCGGAAGGATCGCCGGAGCCCAGCAGGTCGAGGCTGCGGTGGCCGGAAGCGGCCACTGTACTCCAGTCTGGGTGACAGAGTGAGACTCCAACTCAAAAAAATAAAACATAAAAAGTAAATGCCAAAAGATGGTGTATTGCGTTCTCTCTTCCTGTGGTGCATATGAAACACTTGTTATTCTTTATATAGTATATACCTATATTAAAATAATTAGGATAGCACTGGCAGCTATAACAAACCTTAAAATTTTAAGTGGCTTGACACAAACTCATGATATCTCACTCCCCTAAGAGTCTAGTTAGGAGTTCCTGGTTGAGGGTGGTTCTCTTCCATGCAGTGATTCAGGGACCCAGGCTTCTTTCACCTGTGGTTCCATTATCCCCTCGAGCCTCAGTGGCATCCACTCCTGGCCAGCAGAAGGGGACAGAGGGCATGAAGATAGCACATTTAGTTTTTAAGAACTTTGACCCAGAAGAGACACACAACACCTCTGTTCACGTTCCTTTGGTGAGGACTAGTCATATAGCTGTATCTGGCTGCAAAGGGGTCTGATAAATGTGCCTATTCCTAGAGATAATGCCCTACTGTGGAAGAGAGAGCATGAGCTTTGGTGGACAGCTTCACTGTGCCCATCTTGGCCACAGTGGACATTTCATCTATACTAACCCTATGAGTAATGATGAAGATTTCACTTTTTTCTAAACAAGGAAACTGAGGCTCAGATGACTTAAGCAGCTGAGTTTATGTCCTTGGCAAGAAGCGTAGTCAAGATTTGCATGTGTACAGGTTATAAAACCTGTATCTTCCCTCTCTCCCTCATTTCTCTCTCCTGTCCTTCTCTCTCCCTCTTTCTTTCTCTCCTCTATCATTTTTTCCCTTATGTTATCATTTTCTTCCCTTATTTTATTCTAAAACTTGAAAATTTCTGAGACATTAATATCTTCCTTCTGCAACTCGTATGTTTTCAACATGATTATTATTTTTGGCTCAAAAATTATCCCCACTGGATAATCTTTAACCTAGAAGAGATTTGTCTGAAGCACACTTGATCATTGCTCAAGCATTCATTTTGCTCTCAAAAATATAGGAAACTTTAAAAATGATAGAAAAGAGATGTTTCTGAGAGGCAAACCTGATACCATCACTCCTTTGTATAATAATACTTGATGTCTCCCTATTGCCTCAAGATAGAGTTTGTATTCTGTGGCTTAACCTGTAAAGTAGACTGTGATCTAACCCCTAAATGCCTTTCTGACCTCACCCAGACTTTAGGCCATCTCTCGGAAGACCTAAGTCCTTCCACACACATCATGGGCCGCCAGTCTGCCCAGCACTTGCTTCCGTAGGCAAATTCCCCATGGCATTCTGTGATACCAAAGCAGGCTCCGCTGAAGACTATGCCGCTAGATTATCATTGTTGACTGTCTTGTGTGTTTTGTGTATTTGCACTCAGAAGACTGTGAGTCCCTCAAGAACAGGGGCACATCTTAACTATTTGAGTCTTCCCAGTGCCTGGCACAGAACTCGTACCCATTCAATCTGAAGTGTGTAAAAGAAGGAATGAAGCCGGGCTTGGTGGCTCAGCCTACAATTCCAGCACTTTGGGAGGCCCACAGGTTTGAGATCAGGCTGGCAACTTGGTGAGACCTCGTCTCTACAATACATCAAAAATTAGCCGGGCGTGGCACTACGCTCCTGTAGTTCTAGCTACTTGAAAGTCTGAGGCGGAAGGATTGCCAGCGCCCAGCAGGTTGATGCTGGAGTGGCCATGAGTGTGCCACTGCGCTCCAGCCTGGGTGACAGAGAGAGACTCCAATTCAAAAAAAAAAAAAAAGAATGAACTGCCACTGAATTACAAGATATGCATCAGGAGCAAGTGCCTTCCCATCCACTGGAAATTTGAGTTAAGGAAAGCCACAATTCCACTGCGTTGAAATTTACAGAGTGGAGAAGTTGCCTTGTGTATGCATAGAAGTGTTTGATGGTTTACAGAGCAAACTCATGTAGGATCTTCTACAATCATGCACCACACTAAGAAGGAAAGTATGACATACGTGTTTGTGTGTATGTGTGTTACATGTGTGAGTGTGTGTTCACCTGCTCCTTACCAGTTTTCACCTCTAACAATCATGTCTCCATCTCTTTAAAGATGGTGGAGAAAAAAGAAAAAGGTGGTGGAGATTGTGTCTGGGTTGGATCGGTGTAATTGTAAGTGGTGTGCTGCCTGTGTTTCATGATTGCAGTTTTTTTCATTGCTATTTTGAAGATGTTAGTCTGAGTAGAAAGATTGCAAAGGAAACCACAGTATCCCCTGACTCTGAAACATGGATGAATCCAGAAACCTATGACCCACTCACTCGTGTTAACAAATCTTTCCAGTGCCATGTGGCGACCAGTCCTCAGCCCCTCATTGCACAACTGCAGGGTTTTGTATGAAGGTTTGCAGGGAGCATGCCAGAGCCTATTTCTAAACAGTCTGATGATTTATTTGATGCCTTTGGATATTTAAGTAGTCTGCAGTATACACCAAGTGTCTGAAATGTTTATTTTTTTCCTTGCTTTAATGTGTGGGACCTCTCACAACGTCTTGTACACCCCAGGCACTCAATAAATATGATTTATGGAAGATGTAAATAAATCCAAACCAAGATTATGTCTGCGTTCATTAATTTGTAACTCCAGAAGGCAGGCCCCCTCTCCAAACTTGAAAAAGAGAAAATTACAGAAGAAAAGAAAATGCAAAATGCACGACCCAGGAGCCCAAGTAAAAAGTCATGAAGCTCCCTGGAGTAAAATATGAAATGCTCAACTATATTCTCAGCTTTGGTATATAGATAGATAGATTGATATAGATATAGATATATACACATACACACACACACATATATATGTATACCAAATATACCAAAATATATATATATATCATTTGACCTTGGGCCAATTTCTTAACATTGAACTTTTCTTTGTTGTCCCTTAACTAAATACTGATCTGGAATGGTTAAATGATGTCATAGCACCACTGAACTTCAGAGGAATGAGAAGTGGAAGAAAATAGCATGACAGAGTTAAAAATTGTTGAGGATCCATCGTACCCTAAGCAATTTTCCTTAGGATTTCTGTTTTCCTCACAACATCCCTAAAACAGCAATGAAGGTGTCAGGAACACAGATTCTACAGTCAAGCTACCTGGGTTCAAACTCCAGCTCTGCTTTTGACTGGTTGTGTGACCTTGGTCAAGTTGCTTGAACTTTCTGTGCCTCAGTTTACTCATTTGAAAGATGAAGATGATCATAACGGTCTCCCCTTATGAGTTGGTTGTGAAACTCAGATAAGGTTGTGTAGGTAAAGCATTTATGTAATGCTACTTACTACGTGACAAGTACTGGGGCATGTCACATAGGAGAAAGATTTTCATGATTGTGATTCTCATTTTTAGGGGAGACACCTGAAGCCGAGACTTAAACACCAGGCCTAAGGTCACACTGCTCATGACCTTGGGGAGGGTAAGAGATTTGAGCCTAGTTCCTCAGCTCCAAAGACCTAGCTCCTGCCCACCTCTATCAATCGTATCTCGACACCTTTAAGGATAGTGGAGACTGTGATGGAGTTGGGTTAGTGTAATTGCAAATGGTGGACTTTCTGTGTTTCATGATTGCATTTTTTTTAATTGCTGGTTTGAAGAAGATGTTAATCTGAGTAGGAGATTGACAAGGAGGCCATAGTATCCCGCAACTTCATAACACGGTTGAATCCAGGAACCTATGATCCGTTCGCTTGTGTTAACAAATACATCCAGTGCCATGCAGTGACCAGAGACCCGTGGGGGTCTCTGCAACCAGGGTGGCTCCATCCCACACTCTTGGAAAATGGGCTCTGGACCAAGCTTTCAGGAAATTGTTTATTTCCAAACATGACCAGAGTTCTGGTCAACTCTGGCTCTTCCCTGGCAGTGCCGACATCACCAGGCTGTCCCTCGGCCCCTGCCTCTTGCTCCCTCTGAACAAAAAGGAAAATAAAACTCAATAGAAGGAAGAATATCGCTAAGCAGAGGTGGAGCCAACAGCAAAGACTCACTGATGTTCGTGGGCTGTGCCTTCCTGATCAGCCCCTGCCCCTGCAATGAACTCCTGGCTGTTGGATTTGCCTTTTATGGAAACTCCCTACTAATCTTTCCTCTCTGCCTGGGACACATCACTCCTTCCCTTCCCCTGGGGACTCCCACCTGCCTCCCCCTGTGCCCCATGGACCTCCCATGGCTGACCCCGGACTTGCCTCTGGCACTTCCAGCTGGACTGGGGCACGCCCCTTCCCACCCCACATCATTTCCTTGGGACACAGCAGGAGAGGGTCCTCCCTGCTCTCCCCAGTCCCTCTGAGGTTTAATTGAATTAAATACAAATATAAATTCCAAATGCACATTTTTGCTTGATTTAGCTCTTCTCAGAAGCAGCAGCCAGCTTAAAAAGCTCTCTGAAGGCTATCTGGCCACAACACAAGGAAGTGAGCACTGTTGAAGACCTGAATAGGAAGTGCATAAAAAAATGACTTGGGGAGACATCCTTCTTTAAAATCACTCCTTCTCAAACAGCCCCCCAAATGAGCATTTCTTCCTAATTCTCCATATATTCTCCTATTATGCTTTTTATGGATGTGTAACTAGAATGCGTGAAGAGCATTAATCCAGAGTGTTCAGCTTAACCAGGCCCAGCTTCGTGGGGTGGGATTTGCCTAGTCACGCAGGCCTGGGTGTCTCATGCAATATATTAGACAGCTTACTCTGTTGAATGCTCCGCTGTTGCTGTCCTGAAAGTCTTGATACATTTTTAACAACAGACCTCTCATTTTCATTTTGCACTGGGTCTTGTAAATTAACCAGTTGGTCCTAAGATCAAAGAGTCACTCCATGTGTCTACACCCATATTACCCATATGACTGCCTCCTTGAGGCAGAACGTTTCCACCTCAGGAAAGCTCCCTTGGGCCTCATCTCAGTCAGTGCCCCCTAGAGGAGGCCGCTGGTCTGACTTCCATCACCCTCACTGCCCTTGAACTGTGTGCACATGGGGTCCCGCTGTGCGTATTTCTTTGCTTCTAGCTCCTTCTGCGGGGCAGGGTCCAGACGCTTCCTCCGTGCTGTCAAGTGTCCGCAGCCCTTCCTCTGCTATTGCTCTGCAGTTGCTCCTTGCACACAACACTCTAGCTTGCTTTTCTGTTCGCCATTGATAGGCACTTGGGTTGTCGTCTGTTCTCAGCTTTACAAATAAAGCTGCAACACACATTCGTGTATGTGTCTTGTGGTGAACACACGTGCTTACTTCTTTTGGGTGTGTGCTGTGTCTCATGTGAGACTCACATTCAGCGTGAGTCCAATCTGTGCTTGTTTCGTGTGAACAAGAGATATGTCCTTTAGACAGTGAGCTCTCTGATGGGAAAGCATGCGCCTCCTGGAGCTCGTAGACAGGTTTCCGGATGTGGTGCTGTCACCAGGTCCTGGTGAGATGTTGGGACACAGCATTAGATGATTCCTTATTCTTGTCTCTATACATAAGGATTTCTATTCCTTAAATGTAACGGGACATTAAGTTTTGGCAAGATTTTTTGAATTCTTTCCCACCTAGCAAGATCTGTGGAAACCAATGACATAAATGGCTAATCCTGTGGGCATGTCCTATGGTTACTTTCTCAGGGCCAGTGACAGGGCCTGTTGTGTTGTTTTGCCCTACTACTCTGACTTTTTACAGACTTGGCCTCATCAGAGTCCCCTTAGTCTCTTGACTGCTTGACTGACAGTCAAAGTGTGGGCCCTACTTTATAAACAAGTGCATACCAGACCAGTTTTGGTGGTTCATGCTTATAATCCCAGTACTTTGGGAGACTGAGATGGGAGATTTGCTTGAGGCCAGGAATTACAGACCAACCTAGGGAACATACCAATACTTCATTTCTACAAATAAACTTAAAAAATTAGCCAGATGTGGTGATGTTCCTGTAATCCCAGCTACTTGGGAGACTGAGGCAGAAGGATCCCTTGAGGAGTTGGAGTCCAACCTGGGCAACATAGCGAGACCCCCATGTCTTAAACACACACACACACACACACACACACACACACACACACACACACACGCACAAATGAAAAACAAAACAAGTACATATCAGTGTGTTCAGATGAACCAGCCCCTGATGCAAGCAAGAGTCTGAGATCATGTAGGGTCAGATCAGCAAAGCAAAACAGGTCGCATCCTAAAGGGACTCATAGCTGAGCCCCAAGTGATGCATCAAAGTTATTCTGGTCCAGGGAGCCAAAGGACAAGGCAGGCCAGAGCCCAGAACCGGTATCTCCCACTGAGATGAGAAATGAGGTTCCCATCCTTGCACTGACTCTTTTCAGGCTATTCCTGACTCATCTGCCTGCTAGTGAGGAAACACCTGCTGTGGGTCAGGCCATCTGCCAGGGCCCCGGATGCAAAAGCTCAGCTGGTCAGTGAAGAGAAAAAACACCATGGGCTTTGAAGTCATAGTACCCGGCTCTGAACCCCAGCCTGGAAAACCACGAGGCCGGTGACCTTGGGCAAGTTACTTCCCCTCACCAGGGAGTAAAGAACCATCAAGAATAGTGTTGGCTTTAGAAACAGACTTGGTTGCCCTTGAAGCCTAACTTGACTGCTTTCCTGATTGTGTAAGTTGGTGATTTTATCAAACTGTGCCTCAGTTTACTGATCTGTAATAGTACAGACCTCATGAAGTTGCTGTAAGAATTCAAGAATCTGTTATACAATGTCTGGCATGGAGGAAATGTTTGATAAATACTAGCCATTAGAATTATTACTGTGGTCATTTTTTTTTTACTGTCTTAACTAAGGGGGTTATGGTCAGGATTAAATAAGGTAATATGCACAAGTGAATGAATAAATAGCATGTCAGTTCTGTGCTGAGTAAATGGTACACGCTCAATACATAGTAGCAGAATTGGAACAAGATTATTTTAGGTATTATTTATATTATAGTCTGGCAATTTACACAACAAACATTTATCAGGTATCTAGCATGGGCTAGGAACTCCTCTAAGAATAAAACAAAAACAACATTTCTGCTCTCACACAACTGTTGTTGTCCTACAGATAGGTAACAAACAAATGAACAAATACATATCTAAAAAGTCCGACAGTGATATTATTTTTTAAAAAATGAAGTTGGGTTAACGATGAAGAGAGGCAGTGTAGGGTGCTGTTGGGATGGGGTGTCAGGGAGGTCTCTGTGTCGAAGATATGCTCAGAGAAGAGAGGTGAGTGAGAGAAGTAGGGAGCCAGGTAGGTAGGGAGAGCATTCTGAGGAAGAGCATTTCCAGGCAAAAGGGATAGGATTGTGGGTCTTCAATGAAGGGAACAAAGCAAGAGTGGCAGGAGGTGGGGACAGAAAGGCAACTAGGGAAGACACTGGAAGCTTCGAGGCATGGCAATCTGAATTTTATTCTACAAGAGATGAAGAGTCATGCCATGACTTACATATTTCAAGGATATTGACCAGGTGCGTGACTCACACCTGCAATCCCAACACTTTGGGAAACTGAGGCCGGAGGGTCTGGAAAACACAGCAAGACCCCATCTCTACAATTTTTTTTTTTTTTTTACTTAGCCAGATGTGGTGGTGCACACCTTAGGCCCAGCTACTCGGGAGACTGAGTGGGAGGATCATGAGCTCAGGAGGTTGAGGCTGCAGTGAGCTATGATCACACCACTGCACTCTAGCCTGGGCTACAGAGCGAGTCCCCATCTCAAAATAATAATGATAATAATAATAATAATAAATCAAGAGTATTTGTGGTTCCCACTGGAAGTACAGAAGATAGAATGGCTGGAGAGGACACGAGGAGGCAGTTAGGAGGCGACACTGTGGTCTAGGCCAGAGACACTGGTGACTCAGAGGAGAGGAAGGGTAGATGCCTTGGAAATACTCTGTTCTGTATCACCCCATTTTACAGATGAGGAAACCAAGTCTACACCCTCAAGAGAGAAAAGCAACCTTCAGAGTGAGTAGATGGGGTCAGAGCCACGGAGGGTACAGAAGATTATAGCAGTACCTCTCTTTCCTCATCTAGGACTGCTAGGACACCCTGGGCAGAGTCATCCGACACTTAAATTTTACTCAAAACCATTTGATCTGATGCCACCCATGCCTCGCCGCAAGTCTACCTGTTGTACACAGGGGCTGGTGGGAGTGGCAGTCACATACACGCTGAAGTCTCGTCTTTCGGTTCAGGCAGAAGATTAAGCTACATTTTTCATCTTCCATGTGGGATTAGGCTTGCATTAGCTCTTTATTTGTTAAGGGACTTGATCTCATTATAGGTCAGTTTGCTGAGTCTCAAAGCAATGGAAAACTGAGGTGCTTCGTTTCTCGAATGACCACACTTCGTTACTCCAGATATTTGAAGCCATTGCCCCTATGAGCCCAGAGATTCGTGTTTGCTCTTGTTTTACAGCGTTACGTGGTTTCTTACCAGTGTTTGTCACTCACGGGCTTGGCCTTCACATCCAGGGTTTATGATACTTTGCAAGATAAGAAAGGTGGCTTTGCAAAGGGGATGGGGACTTTGGAGTCAAGCAGGCTTGGCTAGCTGGATTAACCCTTAACCAGCTGCTTACCCCCAGGGTGACCATGAGCCAATTCTCTCATCTCTGCAAGCCACACATTCCTTATTTACGCACCGAGGGGGGTAATTTCTGCTTGGAGGAGGCAGGGCATGTTTCCAAGTTCAAGTTCATGAGCACTGTACCTGGCACCTTCTGGTTGCCCAGTGAAGAGGAGCTATTTTGATGAATGTCTCTCTCTTTGACCAGAATCAAAGCATCTCCAACACAGGTTGCCCTAGCTTTGGTCCTCATCTTTCCCCCCCTGGGTACTTCTCCCCAGCTGGAGGGTATTCCAGCATCTCTTCTCTTGACTTCCCCCAAACCCTTTGGATTTGGCTTCCATCTACCCGCCCTGCCCACATTGAGGGCATTTCCCCACAGTTCTCACTGTTCCTCCAACTCTGTGCAAAGGTGGACCCGGGTTTATGAGACCCAGAGCTTATAAAGTGTTTGGATGGCTAACAGAATCACAAATACAAAACTGAGAGGGCCTTTCCTGACATTTTTCAAAGGATTCTGTAAAGTGGGCAACCTTGAAACTTCTGTTTCCCTAACAAACTCGCCACCTACAGTACTTTGTTCTCAAAAACTAAATTCACGTTAGCATCAAATTATGCTTGGAATGATCCAGGCACAAAGGATGTTGAACCATAAAATCGGATTGCGTACTGCATGTGTAGATAACCTTTGTCTTTTGGGGGTACGGCAGCAGGGTGACAACCTCTGTCACCTTTTTTTTAAACCTACATTGAGTCAATCAGTGAAAAAAATAAACTTACTAACTTGATCAGTAAAAAAATGATGCTAGTGTATTGTAATTGGGGTATCTTTGATTATTAGCAGGATTGAACTTTTGTTCATTGATTGATTGGCCATCTCCCAATCTATCATGTTTTACTGTTTTTCCACAACGGTTTCGTATTTATTTTATTTGTGTGTCTGTTCTTTATACTGTTTGGATAATAGCCATATAACCAACATTTCCATGTAGGAAGGGATTAGGAACAATAATCAAGTGAAAAGAGGAAAATGTTTAATATGTTTTGAAGTTCTATTTAAATAGAAGGCAGATGGGTTTTACTTAGAATATGTATTTTAGATCAATAAGAATAGTTTTCTAAAGTTACTCTTATTTTCACTTTACAAAAAAATGAACAAAAGAAAAAAATTGCATAAGAGTGGGAGTGTTGAGAAGGTTATTCAGGTAGGGAAAGACACCATCACCGACATGAACCACTCCCAGCATATTTTGAGGTAATAAATTTCTTCCATTTTATTGCTCACTGTGTAGTTTTTTGAATTTCTTAAGACTAGATCTTGGAAAGCATTTTTTTTAGATGCAATAATTTACCTATTGTATTTTTCTGTATGAATTCTACCATGGAACAGAATAAATGCTTCCAAAATTGCCAGATACTGGTGGTGTGACATTTCATTTGTATGACGCTTTTTTTCTATATAAAGCTTTCTGGAAACAAAGGTCTGATGCAAACTGTCATTTCTCCAAAGTCCAATTTGGGGAGATCATTGCTATCCATTTCTTGGTCGTTCACTATCAGCCTTTATCTTAGGAGGAACTGGGCCTCCAAGATCAGTCAACTCTGGGACCTTCGACTTTTCTGGCAGAGAGGAGGAAATAAGGCTTCCTTTAACCTAAGGTGCCCTGGTTGTTATTTGCCTGGTCCGGTTCTCCAGGAAGAACAAGAACCAGAATGTAGGAAGTGAAACAAGAATTTTTAAAAAATCACAGAGGGAAGAAGACAAGCTGCAGGGTGGATGGAGGGGAGACAGTAGAAAACAGAGCTTGCAAAATAGCCCCTGCGTGTTTCAGAGCTGGGTTATTAGGAAGGGTTTAAGACAGATGCCAGGAAGGATGCAAAGGTACGCCTGATTCTGCATCCAGGTATGTCCTTAGCACCAAAGGTATGAGCAGCACAGAGCAGAGAGTTAAATGTCTTGGCAGGAAACTAGCCAATGCTTAAGGCAGCAGCCTCCTGGCACTCAATCAGATGGAGAGCGACTGAAGCAATTGAGAGAGGAACGATTCTTCAAAGGGTTCCATTTTAATTACAAGCTGGTTGGAGAATATTATTTCCAGAACGTTCCCTGCTACCTGGGTTCATTTCCAAAACCTAATGGAGTTATATTGGCCAAATGAAAGACTCCCAAATCACGGTGACAACTTCGCTGCCCAACCTCAATAAGCTTTGTCTTCATACAAGTGCCAGCTCGGCTCCTGGGATTTGAGACTCTGAAGAGAATTAGCTCCCTCTTGTCCGCCTCTTGCATTAAGAAACTGGCAACAAATCAAAAAGACGAAACAAAAGGAAAGCATTCTCACACAGGTCCCCACCCCATCATTTCCACTGTTCCCCAAGAACCTGTGGGGATTTAGAATTCCCCTTTGGCCTCTGGTTTCCTCTCAAGTATGACCAAGGTGTCCCCCAAACTAAACTTGCCCCAAATGTCTCAAATTGCTTTTCCCTGTCCATATACTGTTCCAAACACAAAATCTGAATTGTCTTAATGAGCTCTAATTTGCACCTGTTTGAGCTTGTACCTAATGAAGATAATCTTGGCCAGCCGGTGCCCTCTGAAAATCAGTGAGCAAAAAATAAGAGACTCTCAAGGAAGCAATATATATTAAGCACCTACTGTATGAGTATGACAGGTGCTAATCATCTCCTTAGGCTTTCTTTCTTTCTTTCCTTCCTTCCTTCCTTCCTTCCTTCCTTCCTTCCTTCCTTCCTTCCTTCCTTCCTTCCTTTCTTTCTTTCTTTCTTTCTTTCTTTCTTTTCTTTCTTTCTTTCTTAAAAATCAACTATCTTGACTGGGTGTGGTAACTCACACCTATAATCCCAGCACTTTTAAGAGGTTACGGTGGAAGGATCGCTTGAGCCCAGGAGTTTGAGACCACATCTGGGCAACATGGCAAGATGTCATCTCTACAAACAATGAAAAGATTAGTCAGGCGTCGTGGTGCCCACCTGTATAGTCTTAGCTACTGGGAAGGCTGAGGTAGGAGAATTATTGAGCCTAGGAGGTCAATGCTGCGGTGAACTGGGATTGTGCCATTGCACTCTAGCATGGGTAACAGAGAGAGATACTGTCTCAAAAAAAAAACTGTTTCTTTTTTTTTCTTGAGTTTGAATCTCACTCTGTCACCCAGGCTGGAGTGTAGTGACACCTTCACGGCCACCCCAGCATTGACCTGCTGGGCTCTGGCAATACTTCCGCCTCAGCTTCCAAGTAGCCAGAACTACAGGCGTGTGCTACCACACCCGGCTAATTGTTGGATTTATTGCAGAGACAAGGTCTCACCCTATTGCCCAGGCTGGTCTCAAACCTGCAGGCTCAGGCAGTCTTCTCGCCTTGGCCTCCCAAAGTGCTAGGATTATAGGCTTGAGTCACCACGCCTGGCCGCCATCTGTTTCTTAGAGACAGGATTTCCCTCTGTTGTCTAGGCTGGAATGCAGTGGCATAATCATAGCTTACTGCAGCCTCCAACTCCTGGGCTCAAGGGATCCTCCCACCTCAGCTTCCCAAGTAGCTGGGACTACAGGTTTGTGTCACTATACCCGGTTAATTTAATTTTATTTTATTTTGGTAGGAACAAGGTCTCGCTATGTTGTCCAGGCTGGTCTTGAACTCCTGGACTCAAGAGAGCTTCCTGCCTCAGCCTCCCAAAATGCTGAGATTACAGGTGTGAGCCATCCTACCTGTCAATAGACACTTTCTTAAAGCATGCTACAGGAATGAGAGCAATTTTTGCTCTTTCATTTAATACCTACAACTCATAGAGTGGGAAATTCTTATCCCCATTGCTCAGAGAAGGAAACTGAAGCTCAAGGGAGTTTCAGGAATTTGTTCAGATTCTCATATCTTAAGGAAACAGCAAAGCTAACGTTGGCATCTAAGTCTGGTTGGTACCTAACAGGATTTTATGGCAATCAAACAAGGTGATGGAGGGAGAAGTACTCTGGAAAGGATATTTACATACAAATTAATGTTATTATAAATGCTCACGTGTCTATGCCGGAGCTTTAGTTTCCTTCTTTATAAAATAGGATTCTAAGAGTATCTGCCTCAGGGACTTGTTGTGAAGATTAAAAGTGATAAAGCGGTCAACACTCGGAGCACAGTCCCTGAGATGAAGCAAGGTTTGACAAACAACAGTATTATGATGAACAAAAATGCATTTCCTCTTGATAGAAAGAGAGAGGGCTCTTCATCATAGCCGGGAAAATACTCTTTCTACCTTAGCTACTTTTGGGCCTCCCTGAGTGGCACGAACTCACCTACAGCAAGTTTTTCCAAAAGCTAGCTGTGTGACTTTGTCTGATTCATAGCTTGCAGCTTGTCAAATATCTCTTGTCAAAGAATAACTCCCGGCTTTATCCGGACACCGATGCAACCATTCCCAGACCCCTCGGCCTTCAAGAGAGGCTGTCAATGAGTAAATAGATACACTGGAGTATAAAAGTTCTTTAAGAATATAAAGCACATCTCTGATAATAAATGTCAGAGAATAACAGATGTCATTGTGAGAGAACAATCCAGAAAATGGGAATGTGTGTGAGAAACAAGGAACGGCTGCAAGCACGAGTGCTTATTCTGTGTCCTCCACAGAAGGTGTCACCAAAGTGGTCTCCCTGAGTTCCCCAGAGCTCCCGCCCCAAGCCATTCTTCAGAAAGTAGACTTTAAAAACCCTTTCTGGTTTAAACATCCAATCCATTTCTGCTGAACACCCACAGAGATTTCCCTTGCACCACATGTCATCCCCTGCTCTGGGTCGGGCTGTGAAGTGCAACAGTTCAATGTACAGACTCTGAGGTGAGAGTGGCCGGGTCCAAACCCCACAGCTGCTGCTTGACCATGTGAATTGCCTAGGGCAAGGTATTCTCAGCCTCAGGACCAAAATCAATCCTATCCATTCTGGAATTCTTCATCTGCTTTTCTTCCTTTTGAAAGTCCACACTCATTTCCTGTTCAGAGGCTCCCAGACTCTATCCTGTGTCCCTGGATGCCTTGAGAGTTATGGGTGATATGTGCAAAATTTTTCAGCAACCTAGTTCAAGGGTGCTGGACTATGAGTTGCATGCCAGATTCAGCCACTTCCTGTTTTTATAAATAAAGTTTTATTGGAACACAGCCATGTCCCTTCATTTACATTTTCTCTATGACTGTTCTCCTACTAACACTACAGTTTGAACAGTTGCAACAGAGACCGTATGTGGATCTGCAAAACCTAAAATATTTACTATCTGGCCCTTTACAAGAAAAAGTTTTTCAACTGCTGTCCTAGTTCAGTGTCTCTAAAACTAATTTAGGGTGTAGAAATTTTAATGTCATGCTCGTGCCTGTTGAAACATATCAAATGTTGCTATACCCAACAGAAATTCATTAAATATGGATGTTGTGCTAAATTAGATATCGTTTATAGTGCAGATTTTTCAATGCTGCAATTTGGGATGGAAAAATCGAAAAGCGGGGGAACCCTGTTCATCAACTTTTTTGAATAGTGAATTGGGCAAAACATTTCAAATTTGTTGATCCCAAGTATTCTAGGCACCATAAGTACTCTTACGCATATTAGTGCATTTCACCCTCACTGTAGCCCCATGATGTTGATATTGTGATTATTTCTACAGGGGGCTATAAATTCTGGAAGCAAAGGGAAATATATATAAAATGTCATCAAGAAAATCTTCAGACTGTAAAAATAATAAATTATCTAAGTCTTCAGACTCTATGAACAAAGCTGTATTCTGTGGATTTAAAATTGAGGTCAAAATTATAATGTGTTTGCCAAAATTTGCACAATAGGTTAATAGAGTCAGTAGACAGACTCTTGCCATCAGAACCAAGATCTTGCAGGTTTAACCCCTCTGCCTCCTCTCCTTCGTTCAATGTCATGGAGTATTCATGTAACATAGGGATCAGAGCATGAGGACCCTTGTTAGATACCTTACCTGAAGACTTGAATCTATTTTGCCTAGACTGGGGCTGTCTTTATCATTCATGTATCTTAGACTTCCATTCTCTTCTCAACCATGTCTGTTCTGCCTTCTGGTTTAAGCTCATTCCCTTTGATGCATAAGACAAAAGCAAATGAAGAATCAAGTCCCCCTGCCTCCTCACTGTCATCTTTTAACTTTACACGTCTGCCTCAAGCAGTGCGTTTATACCTTGCTTTGTTCTTCTAGTGCTTATCAGAACTCAAAAGGTCTGTGCACACGCACGTGCATGTGTGCCTTAAAGGAGCCAGGATTCCCAAGACAGCCCATCTACATTCAAATCCTGGTTCCCTCTTTGTAGCTGTGGGATCCTGAACCAGTTCTTTCCTCTCCCTGAGCTTCATGAGCCTTCTGTGTCAAGACGAGATTGTGCTAATAGCTGAATGGCATGGCTGTGGTCAGGGTTCCATGAGATAGCATCTGAAGGCAATGTTTTCAGCAGAGCGCTCACTGTGCCGGATGTACGTGATAACGCCAATTGCATGTAAGTGTGTTATTCAGAGTTGAGTCCAGGCTTCTGTCTTCCTAAATCAGGCATCTTTGTTTTATTCTCTCTTGAAGGTATTTACCTCTTTAGTGAGTTGAATGGTGGCCCCCGCCTCCGCCAAAATAAGACATGTTTCCCAGAACCTGTAAATGTGACTTTATTTGGAAAGAGAGTCTTTACAGATGTAATTAAATTAAATATCTCAAGATGGATCATCCTGGGTTGGGGTGAACTTTAGATCCAACAACATGAATTTTTAGAAGAGAAGGGGAGAAGACACAGAGAAGGAGGCTATGAGAAGATGGAGATGAAAATTGGAGTGATGTGTCTATACGCTGAGAGACACCAACGATTGCCAGCAACCACCAGAGCTGAAAAAGGTGAGACAGGATTCTCCTCTGGACACTGGAGAAGGAGCATGGCCCTGCTGATACCTTGATTAGGGACTCTGGCCTCCAGAACTATGAGAGAATAGAACTGTGTTGTTTTAACCACTACATGTGTGATCATGTGTTACAGAAGCTACAGCAAACTAACACAGTCTCCCTCCATCTTTCCTCGGGATCACCCTTTAGGAGCACGTATTGGAGTGCTCCCTCACATCCTTCCCTTTCTCCAGAGGAGGTTGGTGTCCTGCACAGAGCTCTACATCTGGACTCTGCTGCATATTACCTGGGTGTTTCTGGTCCAATCACTTAGCCTTCCTCCATTCCTGAACTTTATGATATAAAAATAATGCTTGCTCACAAGGTCATTGTAATAATAATACTGTCGTCCCTCAGTGTACTCAGGGGATTGGTTTCAGGACCCCTCATGCTCACCTACTCATACCAAAATCTGTGCATACTCAAGTCCTGCAATCTACTGTGAAGATCCCAAGTATATAAAAAGTCGGTCCTCGTTGTATGCGGGGTTTCACATTCCAAGACTACTGTTTTTCCCATCCATGTTTGATTCAAAAAAATCCCGTATATAAGCGGAGCCATGCCGTTTGAACCTGTGTCCCTCAAGGGTCAACTGCAATACTAACAGCAACATCCACAGCTGTCATGGTTCCCACCCTAAGAGTGGACAAGCTCGGTGATTAAATGTGTTGTTGCATTTCTTCTTCACAGTAACCCTATGAGTGGGTGCTCTTGCCCATGCCATCAAGAAAGTCTTTAGTTATAAAATATAATAAATTATCTAAGTCTTCAGACTTTATGGACAAAGCTGTACTTTATGGTTGAAAATTAAGGTGAACTGGGTAAAGCAGTTGCCAAACATTGCACAACAGGTTAAGGGATAAGAAAACTGAGGTATACTGAACTTAAAGTAACCTGTCCAAAGTCATGCTAAAGCACACTTCACACATTCATGGTAGATGCAAGCCTTTACTGAGAACATACTTTGCTGTAAGCCCTGAAGGTATACAGCAAAGGAGACAATATATCTTCCTTAGTAGTGGTTATGCCCTCCTTGAGGAGACACACACATGCTGGAAGGTTTTGAGGATTCTACAGGCATGTAGTAAGTGCTCAGTAAGTGACTTCCTTTTTTTTTTTTAAGAGACGAGGTCTCACTATGTCATTCAGTCTGGTCTCGAACTCCTGGGCTCAAGCAATTCTCCTACCTCAGCCTCCCAAAGTGCTGAGATTACAGGCATGAGCCACCAGGTCCAGTAATGAGAACTTAATAAATGTCTACTCACTGCACTCTGCCCCTGCTGTGGAAAATAAAGGGGAGGAATTTAGTAGCCATAAGTTCATGGTCTCTTTCTTCCAAGGTCATGTCTCTTCTACTTAACTAACGGTTTCTTCTCCTAGGCCGACAGTTCCCCTTGGTACTTCCTTAACCCTCTGGGAAACTTCACTGTCAGTAAGGATGTTGCTCTCACACACTGGGTGTGAGGGAGTGAATCTCCAGGGAGTGGGGCCGGCCGTTGAGATGTCTCCCAAGAGCCCTTGCCATGTTGCCAAGAGAATCCCATCACCAGAGCCTCCCTTCCCAGTACCTGCTGGAACACGTGCACTTCCAAAGCTGGGTGACTTCTTGGTCCTCCTCCTTCCATCTTTACTCATTGTCTCCATGAGTCTTGTAACTTCAAGTTCATTCCTTTCCTTAAAAATTTTTTTTTACGTTTATTTTTAAAACGCTGCATCAGTGATACATTTTCATGTGGAGAACAACCCAGAGGTATATTTAAAAATTAAAAAAAATAATTCTAGTCTATTTATTTTCAATCTGACCCCTGACATAATCAGGGTCCCCTTTTCTCCCCTGGGGAATCTCTGGTGACACCCTAACTGGTCTCCCTGCAGCCACTCAGTGTCACCTTGGCTTCTAATTGCACCTGGGGACTAGACTGTCTTTTCTGAAGTGTAAACCTGATCAAGTCACCAGCACCCCAAAGGCCTCCTTGAGGAAAACCTAGAACTCCTTGGCAAGGCCTGCGGGGTCCTGTGAGTTAACCGTAGGACTGCATTCCCCCTCCTTCTCTCCATTGCCTCCCACCTCTGGGGTGCACACACCCCTAGCCATGACCTTGAGGTCTTCCTTAAGCCTGGCTAGATCAACCTCCCAAGACACCCATAAGCTCAGTAGCCCTGTGCTACTTAGCACCAAGCAATTCTACTTTTATCTGTGCAATTCTTTGCCTGTCTCTCCTAGAATGCAAGAAGGGCCATCTCTGCTTCCTGTTCTATCCCCAGTACTGATTGCAGTGCCTGACTCTTACAGGGTATTTAATATATTTATGTCCTCTTTTTTCTTATTTACCTTCTGCGAAGAATTCCTGGCACCTTCCTGCTGCCTTTCTGTGCAGCAAGCATAGCATCCTTCTCAGATCTTAAGCTTCATCCAAAAATAAGTCTCTCTTTTTAACCTAATCCACATTCACTCAGTCACTCTCCACCTTGTCCCCCAGGGTCCTACAAAGTAGCCAGTGGGGAAGCCACTAGGAGCCAATATTCTTCCTAAAAACACTCACTGGCCAGGCGCAGTTGCTTACACCTGTAATCCCAGCATATTTGGAGGCCAAGGCAGGATTGCCTGAGCCCAGGAGTTTGAGACCAACCTGGGCAGCATAGCAAGACCTTATCTCTACAAAATTTTAGAAAAGGATCACTCAGTGACACCTTTAGATGTAAAGGCAAAGACCCTTCTTTAATATGACATTCAAATTCATGTTCACCAGGGCCCAGCCTTGGGCACCACTGTTCCCTCTTACGTAACACAACTTGCCCCCGAGCAGACTCTATTCTTTCCTAATTCTGTGTCTTTGGGGACGCCTTTCCCTCTGCTGAAATGCCCTTCCTTCCAGGCCTCAAGTGATGTGACCTTGGAAGAAAGTGACGGAGAACTTATGACTACTAACTTCCTCGGCAGGGGCAGAGAACAGCGGGTGGACATTTATTAGGTACTTATTGCTGGGCATGGTGGCCCCTGCCTCTGTAATCCCAGCACTTTGGGAGGCCAAAGTGGGAAGATTGCTTGAGCCCAGGCATTGAGCTTCACCTCCTTCTTGCACGCTGCTTGTTTTTCGTGAAGCTCTTCCTGACTTCCTCCTCCTCTTCCGACTTCGTGTTCCCCCAGTCCTTTCTCTTCTTCTGGAGTTAATACGGGATGTGGTATTTGGGACATACTTAGGCTGCACATTATTTAATGTTTCTCTGTCATTCAAATGTAGTGGGCACCTTGTATTTGTGTTTGCTAAATCTGGCTCCCTACCTTGGAACCCTTGAATGTCAGTGAATGTCCATCCACTCCAAGGCCCGCAGGACTGAGCTCTGAATTTCCCTTGTGGAAAATTCTGGAAGGACAGGCATCGAGGCAAATCACTGTGTATAGATGTTGCCGACACGGTGACTGGCACAGAACAGCTCCTCCATGCATCACTTAGTAAGCACATGGACAATCATGTTCTTAGTAATGACTGCCAGGCATGGGGGCAAGCAAAGGAGAGAAGATCTGACTCTTCAGTTAGATACCTGGGTTCAAATCCCCCTCCTAGATTACTGGACCAGGTTCAAATTCTCCCTCCTTCATGACTGGACTCGGTTAAAATCTCACCTCCTCCATGGCTGGACCAGGTTCAAATCCCTCCTCTTTCATGACTGGACTGGGTTTAGAGTCTTCATTTTACTAGACTATAATCTTGGGCCTTTTCTTAGCTTCACTATGCGCTTTAAATGGGGAATAAAAATAATACTTCCTGCATGAAGCATGTGTGAGGATTAAATTAGATAATCAATATATAAAACACTTAACACAGGAGTAACAAATACTCTGTAAATGTCACCCATTATTTATGAAGTGCCAGGCCCTGCCAGACACGTCAATAGTGTTGCAGTATCACTTAATGAAACACCATTTTTTGTAGAGATGGGGTCTCGCTACATTGTCCAGGCTGGTCTTGAACTCCTGGGCTCCTTCCACCTCGGCCTCCCAAAGTGCTGGAATTACAAGCATGAGACACCACACCCAGCCAAGAGCTGTGTAATTTAAATTTCTTCTCCACATTCAAGGTTCAATTTAACTTCTACTTCTGCAGAGAGCCCATCCCCAGTCAGCCAGAGGAAGCACAGTCTGACGTAGCCTCAGCCACATTCAATCCCACTTTCCAACTGAACTGACATGACTTCTGTTTTTCTTTTCACAGTCATTGCCTCCCTCCCTCCACTGGAATGAATAGAAACTCCAGGAGGGCAGGGAACCATCCTGCTATTTTTTTTTTCCTATATACCCAGTAAGCTCCAAATGGCCCCAGCACAGCATAGTTGTTCAATAAATATTTATTGAAGGAATTAATATGAAAATGCATACATTAAGAGAAATAAGTCCCTCTTTCCTATCTTGGAGAGATGAATCTCCTCTTCCTCTCTCTCTTTCTCTCTAATTTACTTTCTAGTCATTGCTTGCTAAGCACTGGCTAGACCATGTATTCTTTAAGCTATGGCCAGACCATGCTTCCTAGCTTCGGCCCCCTCCGCTGTCTTGGGAAGGAAAATCTTTTCTCGTTCTCTCTACCCCTCCAACTTACTTTCTAAACAAACTATATTTCCCAGTTTCAAAAAAGAGAAATAAGTATATTAGGGGCTTAAGAATAATCGGAGAATGTATTATTGTTATTGTTGCCACAGACCCCTGACGCTTACCTCCTCCTATCTGTTCCAGTCAGAATTTTCTATTTGTGTGTATAGATGAGCACTTCCACAAGCAGTTGCTCTTGGTGAAGGGAATTGAAGGTCAATGTTAATTTAATCTACTAGCTAATATCCGGTTTGTCAAACTTTAGAAAGAAGCACTGTATGTACATTTTTGCGAATAGTCTGAGGCATTGATCCATAGAACTTCTAAAGTTTACTTCAATTAGAAAGAGTTTCAGATAAAGATGAAATTAATTAAGTTCCCCCCCCTTAAAGTTCATCTTAATTAACCATTGTTTCTTTCTGGATGGCTTAGTAGTTGGCTGGGCTTCAACCTGGACATAGAAGAATTAGAAGGGGCCTCCCCACCCCAGGTCAGTGTTGATGCCTGGCACAGCCCGTGTTCTCTGCCTGGGTTTTCAGAGTGTGCAGGGCATTTCAGGGAAAGTGTGCCTACTTAAATGCCGACAAATCTGCCCCAGTAAACATTGACAGTTGGTCACATCGGTGAATTTTCCTATTTTCCTAGCTGAAACAAATAGTTACACGAGAAGGGCTATCTTATTTTTGCCTCTTCGTTATTTGTGTGTGAGTTTCATGGAGTTTGGAGGTTCTGACAGCTGTTGAGGCTCAGGCAAGCAGTTGTGCTGTAGGACTGAATCTGACGCTTTTTTCTTCCACTTTGCAGCCTTGGACTCAGTCAAACAGGGGAGTCTTCCAGCAGAGGCCGTGCTTTCTGGTGTCCTGAGATGCTCTTTTTTCCCCCCGTGCCTCTCCTAGTCTTAAGATTATTTTATGGCACAATCTTTGATACTCAGGGAACAGGTGCAAGCACTGTTAAGTGACAGAATGTGTCGCGCAGATGATTTTAAAAGAGCCATGAAATGGATGTATCCAACGAAAATATAATGTTTAATTTACTCCTTCCGAGAACTAGTGATGTTTCGCCAGGGGCTGTCGGCAATAAATCATCTGCCAGCTCCGAGGACGCCCAGCGATGTAGTTTCGGGAACCCTCTCTCTGGCGGGTGCAGGTCTGGCTGACGAATCCCTCCTGTCTAGCTACATGGCAGGTTTGTTGCTGTCACATGTTTCTATCATCACCTCACTGGGAAATCAAAAGGATGGGGATAGAGGACACTAGAAATTGCTCATGTACTGGGCAGGAGGGAGCCTAATTCTCCTCCTCCAGGGAGCCCTTCTTGACTAGCATGATTATGTCTGGGGATCCAATCTGCTCCTTGTATTTTTTTTAAATTTCAGATTCAGGGAGTCCACATGCTTTGTTGCATGGGTATATTGCATGATAATGAGATTTAGGCTTCACTGGGTCTGTCATCCAGGTGGTGAGCACGTGCCCAATAGGTAGTTTTTCAACCCTTGCCCCCTTCCTTCCCTCCTCTTTTTAGGAGTCCCCAGTCTTTTGCTCCTGGCCTTATGCCTGTGTGTACCCAATGTTTAGTTCTTGCTTATAAGTGAGAACATGCAGTGTTTGGTTTTCTGTTTCTGTTAGTTCACTTAGAATGATGGCCTCCAGTTACATCTGTGTTGGTGCAAAGGACATGATTTTATTCTTCTTTATGGCTGCATAGTATACCATGGTGTATACATACCACATGTGTTTATCCGGTCCACTGTTGATAGGCACCGTTGATGTCTTTACTACTGGGAATAGTGCTGCATAAATGTACGAGTGCAGGAGTCTTTTTGATAGAATAATTTGTGCTTCTTTGGACAGATGTCCAGTAGTGGGCTTCCTGTGTCAGATGGTAAGTCTATTTTAAGTTCTCTGAGAAATCTCCAAATTGCTTTCCACAGGGGCTGAGCTAGCTTACATTCCTACCAGCAGTGTATGAGTGTTTCCTTTTCTAGCCAACATCTGCGGCTCCCTACTGGTCAGCCTCCCACAGGATGATGCTTTTGAGCAGGGCTATGCAGTGTTGGGTAGTGGAGACAACCTGGGAACAGGTACACGCAGGTGGGTCATCCTCAATGAACGTCATCTATCCTGCTGGACTGAGAGAACCCCTTAAGAGAAGGGCCACGTCTGCCCTGCTTATCCCTGAGCCCAAGGGCCTACAATAGTGAGATATCTGGCACATTAGAGGGCTCAGAACACATTTGGAGTGTGAATGAATGACTGAATGAATTATAGGACATACTCTGCTTACTCCTCAACTAGGCCCTGAAAGAACTAAAGAATGACATGACGCTCTTGCATTTCAGGTTGTGCCCATTTGCTCAGGGAAAACAAAAGTGAGTGAATGAATGAATGAATAAATGAGTGGAGGTGGCCCGGCAGGTGATAAATCCTCTCCAAATGGAGCAAGCGAGCTAGGAAGTACAATCTGCCTGGAACTGTCATACAAAGAGAAGGGCTAGATGTCACGTGTCCAGCAAGCTATGAGGCAGAGGAAGCCCAGAGCAGTTTCAGCAGCCAGGCAAGAGGAAGGCGGGCAAGCATAGCGAGAGAAGTGGAAAACAAAGTGTCTACTTCCACCCTGGACCGTTCCTTCTGGGAAGTTGGGGAAGTTGTTGACTTTCCTTGCTGTTGTAGCCCTTAGGCCTAGAGTAAATAAGAATGTGTAGAAGGAAGAGAAGAAGGAGGGAAGGAAAGAGAGAGAGAAGGAAAGGGAAAGGAGAAGGAAAAGAATAAAGGGAGGAGGAAGGGAGAGAGGAAGAAAAGAAAAAAAGGCTGGAAGAACGGAAGAAAGAATGGAAGAAGGAAGGATGGAAGGAAGAAAGAGAGGGAGGAAGGGGGAGAGAAAGGAAGGGGATGGGAGGGAGAGAGAGAAAGAGGGGAGCAGAAGAGAAGAGAAAAAAAGGAAAGAGAAGGAGAGGGAGAGGAAAAAGAAAGGAAAGAGGGAGAGAGAAGAGAAAAAAGGAGGGAGGGGGGAACGGAAGAAAAAAAGGAAGGAGGAGGAAAAGAAAGGAAGAAAAAGAAAGAAAGAAAAGATCCTGGGCCCAAGTAAAGAACTCAGTGACTCCTGACTCCATCTCTTACTGGTGTCATGTAATGCATTCTAATTTACCAGAGCCTTAGTTTTCCCCTTTTGCTAAATAAGGGTGATAAACTTTCACTAGAGGGAGAGGATGTGAATTCGTCAGGTGGTTTATTTACTTCAAGCAACTGCCATCTTGGTATCCAACAAACATCGACTTCTCCAACCTCCCTCCCTTTCTTTGAGTCCAGCATCTGGGCTTTGGCAAACCACCCCAGAGAAGAAGGAAGAAGTGAATGACGCCTGATTGTTCGGGTCTTCCCTGGAGGCTCCTTCCTCTGTCCCTATCTCCAGGGGTCTTCTGACATGCCCATTGACTATTCTACTGGATCTCTGCTCTCTCATTTTCCACCCGTCCTCCAGTACCATTTCTATTTCTTCTGAAGACAACTCTTGGCATGCTGGAAGAGATGGAAAGACATCTGACACTTGGAGGAGAGTGGCTGATGGCCGCTTCCGGTGGTCCGTGGGTTCAATGCACACTTAAAGAGGATGCTTTAGCCACCTGAAGGGGGTATCATTTATTCCAGTGAGCAGAAGAGGCAACTGAGGCTCGGAGACATGCAAGTCAAGTCCTGAATGATGCAATTTTTGGCACTGCAGCAGGTGTTTGTCAGGGAGGAGGCAGGGAGGCTTTATCAGGGTCCTGCAGAGCACACTGTGTAGGCAGCTACCTTCTCCATTTATGGGTGAACAGAGCTCTGTGGGGAGATGCATCTAGAACATTGCACAAGCTCAGAGTTCTCTGGAAATGGAGTGTGGTGAGCTTGTCAGTACGATCTTCACTGTTTTGGTCATTTGCTAAGTAAGGTCACCGGCAACTTCAAAGTAGTCTCCACCATCAAATTGGGAATGGAAAAAGCTCGCGTTTCGGGTGAGTCACGTTCTGCCAGGCGCCCACGCCTTAAGGTGGAGTTGGGTCCTGTTTTCACCAAAATAAACCTAGATTTTGCATATTAAGGTTCTGTGTGTTGGTGACGACTCATGAAAATGACAACTGATTCTCAGTCACAGGCATGGGCCGGTCCACCTAACAAGGACCAGCAACTCAGATGCTCAGACCAGCAGGCTCTGTTTCTAGGGCTGCCATAATCACTGAAGAATGACCAGGACGCGCCCCCAGGAGCAGACTGACGGGACGGACGGAACTTACGGGAGCACACATTTCCAGATCTTACTGGAAAGCTTCACTAACAGCCTCTATTTTGAACATTGAAGGGACCCTTTGTTAATGAAATGGGATATGATAGAGAGGAGGGAGCTCGGGCTCTGGAGTATGATAGTTCTGGATTTTAATTCCTGCCCTCAATAACATAGGACCTCTCAAATCTGCACTTTCTTGATCTGTATGAGCAAAACACCACCTACCTAGGGTTCTTATGGAAGCCTGGTTAAAACATGGGTTTTAGAGTCAGACACAGTTGGATGTGAAGCTCAGATCCACCACTCAGTATTATGAACTTAACCAAGCCTAGCCACCGTTTTCCCATCTGTAAAACGCCTAGATTCAAGAACAATATGCAATTAAGGTGTTTAATACACGTCATGCCTGTTAACAGCTCAAAGATGCTTTTGCTGGTAGAAGTTGTAAGAATATAAATATATTTACAGTGAATTTTTATAATCAGTAGATGTTAGTTCTTATTAGTGTTAGTAAACATTTTTAAAAATTGAAACGACAGTAGTTTCAACTCTTCCCTACCCACTCAATTTCATAGTCCCCCAATTGGCTTCATTTTTTTTCCATACGCTTATCAGTCCTTGTATGTTCTGGGTTATTGATGTGTTATTTCCTGGTTCTCTCCACTAGAATGTAAGCTCTACCAGGAAAGGGATGTTATTTTACTCACCTTATGTTCTCAGATCCTAGGACAGAGCCTGGCACATAGTAGATGCTCAATAAATACTTATTGAATGAGTTAATAAATGACACTCATAATATAGAAGAATGAGTGTGGTGGCACACACCTGTAATCTCAGTACTCTGGAAAGCTGAGGCAGGAGAATTTCTTGAGCCCAGGAGTTTGAGACCAGCCTAGGCATCATAACGAGAACTTACCTCTACAAAAAGAATTTTTTTTAAATTAGCCAGGCTTTGTGATATACCTGTAGTCCCAGCTACCCAGGAGGCTTAGGTGAAAGGATCACCTGAGTCCAGGAAGTTGAGGCTGCTGTGAGCCATGATCATGCCACTGCACTTTAGCCTGGGCATCAGAGTGAAACCCTCGACTCAATAAATAAATTTCAAAAAGCAGACATAGAAGGCCCAGCCCAGCTTCTAATACATGGCAAGTACTCCTGTCTACATTAATTCCCTGTGTCTCAATACCACAGAGGCACAATAAAGAAATAAGTGGTGTGGCTTCCTCCTTGCTGTTCCAAAGTTTGTTCCTGCAAGGGAGGGAACTAGGGAAACCCAAGTGTCCCGCAGGAACTGTGAGTTTTCCTGGTAAGGCTTTCGTCCCGCTGCCTTCTGGGAAAGGAAAGAGATGAGGGAAGGGTGCATGATGGGTAGGACTGGCAAGATGCCATCTGAACTACAGAGCCTCCTTGTCACTTCTTGAGGCCCTTCAGCAAGGACAAGCTAGAATCCTCTGGGGCTTCCTAGTCATTGTTTTGACGGTCCTCCAGGCAGACCAGCGGGCAATTGCTCTAGCCACAAAGATGTGTGAATTAGCTCTGGCTTCATTGACCAAACAAGTGCTTCCTTGACAGTGAAAATTTAGGGACTTGCCATCACTTTGGGAATCCCATCCTCTGATGGCCCCTACACTCCTATCTCAGTCACCTCCTCCATGGGGGAAACAGCCCCACAAGAGGAGAATGGAGTCTGGTGTTTCATGAGCTGTCTGACAAGGGCCTCACTGTGGTCCATCTCAGACCCAGAACTTTCTCTAAATTTCACAGCCTGAATGCACTTCAGTCAATTAACCTGGCCTTAGAAAGAACCCTGGGGTACTTATGCAAAAAAAAAAAAAAAAAAAGCCTGAACTGAGGGACTTTGAGAGAGTGATGGTTGCTATAAGGAGGTTACCTTAAAAGTTCCTCCAGAAAGGTAGAACACCTTGGAAGTGTTTGGTCATTAATATCCCATATTTCCTCAACTCGGATGTTGACCATGAGACATACCACGGATTTAACAACAGTTTTCCAGAGACAAACACGAAGAAGAGACTCTACCATGAGAAAACCACATCTATGCTAATATGCATCCCAGTTCTAAAACTGTAAAAGTGAAGTGCCCATGTCTCAGAATCAAAGACATCCTAGAGGCAGTAGTCACCAGTACACCACAAGGCACTGTGTGCCAACTCCACAGTTTTCCCTGCCATCTGTTCTTATGTTATTTAATCATTGCAGAGCTCGTGTGGCCCTAGATACTATTATACTAAATATCCATATGCACAAGCAGGCCCAGAGTTTGCGTGACTTGTTCAGACTAGTTGGGAGAGTTCTGAGGCTTGTACCCTAATCTACCTGACTTCAAGCCTGGGCCTTGGCAGCCACTGACTGGAAACCCGAGCGGAAATCTTAGGGGCCTTGTCTCCCCCATTCTGGAGTCCTCCCTCAAGGCATCAGGGGATGTTGAAAGCAAAGGAACAAAAAAGCTGAAGATCAAAATGACTAGACATGGGACCCCAACCAAGGAAGACAGAGACGGGGTCTGATTTGGGGGATCAAGAGCAAATGAGAATAAGATGAAAATAATAGGGTCTTCCGGGGTGGTGTGGGCAGAGTTCTGATCAGAGACCTTGAACAGCCATTGAAATTTGGCCAATGGATCATTTTACTATTTTTACAGTGGGAGGTGATATCTGGGTCTCTCAACATCATAGAGCCTGGCAGTGACCGGGATTGAACTGAAGAAACTGAGGCGCAGAGGTGTAGTCTGTGCACAAGGTCACTTACCTCTATATGACTGTTCCACCTCTCTCTGACCCTAAGTTCATAATTTTAACTGCATGTCACTCCTCTTCTCTCCACCGTCCCCATCCCTTGGGCAGAAGAGGTCATAAGACATTCTCAGGCCTCTTCTGGATCTCAAAAGCCTAACATAAAATAGACCCTTGCCCACTTGTAAAACAAGTAAACTTGTAAAGATGCCTGTCTTAACTTGTAGAGAGGGTTCAGATTTTTAGCTTTGACCTCTACTCACCTTCTTACCTGATAACCTCAGAAGAATACTTATTCTCCTGCTTACCATTTTTCAGGATTTTTTTCTTCCCCTTTCTGCTGTGCAGAAAAAGTTAATCACACCAATGAATGAAAATGTCACCATCGTCTTTTCTTCCGCCCTTTTTCTGGGGGGGGGGTGAACTTTCATTTACTGAGCCCTTTCCAGTGCCTATGAGCCAGCCAGTAGGCTAACCACTCCCTAACCATTGTATTTCATCTTCACAGCACATTTGTGAAGTGGGTATTATCATTCCCTTTTACAGATGAAGAAACTGAGGCAGTCTGTGCACAAGGTCACTTAGCTGTTCCACCTCTTACTTTTTCTTAAAAACACTCTAAGCCCATGTTTTTAACTGCGTGTGACGCCTCGCCACCCACCCTGTCCCATATCATCCCACATTGGGCAGATGGGGTCTTAAGACAGACATTCTCAGGCCTCTTCTGGGTCTCAAATAGCCTAACATAAAACAGACCCTTGCCCAATTGCAGAATAAGTAAACTTGCAAAGGTGCCTGTCTCAACTGTAGCCAAGACAATCTGAGTCATCAAATACCCTTATCGCCGATGCAAGGGGAGATAAGGAAAGGTATGTTCTCTTCCAAGGGAGACAGGCACGAAGACAGGCCCTGTGATTAGATATGAAGGTAGCGGCTCATTGGGTTACAGAATAATTGCTGTGTTTGCCTGACCTTGATAACTGAGATGTTTCCTTTAGCGACTGTCCTAAGTATCCGGCACAGGCCTTAGATGGCAAGATCTAGAAGGAAGAGGTGTCTGTCTCTCTGCCGTGGCTTGTGGAAATTCTAACAAAATATCAAACACCCATTTTGCAGTCGGGGTGTGCTTTTACAGAGAAGCCACTGGAGAGAGAAGTCTGCTGGGAAAAGAATTTCCATACTGAGCCAGGCCCTGTGACATGCGTGTGGTGTGCAGAGGTTAGCAAAATAGAATTTAAAAAATTAGACACCAAAAAAGATTATTAATGTTCTTCTGCATCCGCTTTCGTACTTAATGCTTGTGATGACCCTTCGGTGTGGGCACAGTTAGCTCTGTTTTGCAAATGTGTGGCTTTGTGGTTGCATAGGCATAGAAAAGGTCTGGAAGGGTATGTACGAGTCTGAGTCGTGAGTCTACCACAGGGACTGTCGGATTCATTATAGAGGGGTGTCAGGTTTCATTACACATTTTTTTTTAATTTGTAAAAAGACAAATATTACTTTTGTGATCATAATAATGGAGGAGGAGAAAGAAGAGATCAAGGAGGGAAGGAAGGAAGGAAGGAGGGAGGGAGGGAGGGAGGGAGTGAGGGAGGAAGGGATGAGAAAGCAGGGTGAAAAATGAGATTGGGAGTTTTGCAAGCTACTCAGGGTCAACCAGGCAGGTGTGGAGGTGGGCTTTAATCACATCTCTCCATCCGTCGCGGTCCTCTTCCTTCTTTACCATCCTGTCTCGCTCCTGTGGGCAAGTGAGTACTGAGAGCTAACTAAGGACCCTGCAGCGGCCGGTGGGCCCATTTAGGTCTCCCGCATGTGATCGCCCTCTGCTTCATGCCCACAGAAATGTGGACCACTTTCAGGGTGTTGCTGTAGCTCAGTGGCCCCCAACTCGCCAGCATGGCATCAAGCCGAAAGAGGAAAACTGGGATGAAGAGCTTGGGGAAAAAAAAAAATTCTTCCAAGCTGTGAAATTGAGTTTCTGGAGTGAAACGGCAGAAGTTTCTGGACTGAGAACCAACTGCAGAGAGAGGCTCTTGGCGTCCAACCTAGGCTTGGCTGCCTGCCTCTCCTTCCTGCTGAGCGCCCCGGGCACCCATGGCGGCACCCCGTGGCCCCCAGAAAGCCTGCGGCAAAAGCAATGAAGGGCAGACATGAAAAAAAAATATTTTAAAGAAAAAAAAATACCCCCCGTGCATGTTTTGTAAAACTGTGATGCCTGTTTGCATACTAAATCCTGGACATTCCAAACAGTTCTGGAAAACTCACATTACCTCCAGAGGATCACAGCAAAAGGCTACTGGACACATGCTTTCCATTCCAATAAAGAAGTAGGAAAAGGCTAATACCTGCGTGCCATTCTCGGGGTGAAAAAGTGCCAACTCAAGATAGTTTGGCGGTAAAAAATAGAGATAAGCAAAAAGCGAAGTAGGAGCCTCACTCCAGAGGCTCTTTGGACAGAGATATTTTTCCTTTCTCTTGTGCTGAAAGCGGCTTAGAGCCCAGAGATGGGGCTGCAGGAGGGAGCCAGCCTGGCATTGCAAAGGAACCCAGGGAGAAATGCAGGTGAAAGAGCCTCTGAGATACCACAGGGGATGGCCCGTGCTGAGGGAGTGGGTGTTTGAATTTGGTGCATTTGGCAGGGAAAAAAAAAGTAAAAGCACCCGCAGCAGCAGCCAGGGAAGAAGCTTCTGCTCCGAGTGCCACGGAGCCAAGGCAGTAAGCTGAAGCAGCACAGCCCGCATGCTCCGCACCTGCCAGCCAGCAGGCTCTGCCAAGAGCAACTTGGTACCAACTTCAATAATATCGCAATTCAGTATTTAAATAATGCGACAAGACTCCTTTGGAACAAGACCAGAGACCGCTCAGGGCAGTAATTTTCCTTTTAGCAGCGGGAGCTGAGAATCTACAATTTCCCAAAGATAATACCACTCCACCCTGCTCCAGAGGGGCCCAACACAGCCGCAGAGGGAAAGACACATTCACCGAGGCAAGCCCCCAACGAGAGAAGGGATCTCAGGCTGTGACCGGGGACAATGAAGCACATACTGCTGAATGTCACGGAGGCGGATCCAGGCGCCTTTGTGTCAGCCTACCCAGTGGTCATCGGTGGTGGTGAGATGAGCCACCTCTTTGGGACAGCAGTTACACCATCCTCTGAACTCCAGATGTGGTAGCAATAAATGATCCCTGGTGTTAATTTGGGCCTGGAGAGAAGGGGTTTCGAGCTGGCCTGGCTCTGATTCACCACATTTAGAAGGAGCCTTCTCCAAAATAGCCACAGCTAAAGGCAGCCCATGGATTCCTTTCTGCTAATTCACTCACAAGTGGACGCTTAACCATCATCATAATACTATAAGAAAGGGATTGGCAGAAGTGGGAAACTGCTGGGCAAGGGTGTACACTTCATCAATAAGAGTACCTGATCTCAAACCAGATGAAGTGGGGAACCAAAGTGAGGCCCAAACTTTACCTGTACAATGACTATTTGTATACCTAACCCTGAATTGTACCCATCTTTAGAATAAAATTTAAAAAAGAAAAGTACGATTTCTCTCTTAGCTTAGTCTCTCTGACCTTCCCTTCCCCAATGTGCGAAATGAGACCACAGGGGCGTTTTGTGATCACGTTCATAGATCAAGTCAGGGATTGGTCTCATAGGCAATAAAGGATAGCTGTACCTTGTGCATATGACACTTAGATTGTATATTGCCCAGTTCCATCAAAGGAAGAAAATGGGGGGGAGGATGCCCAGGTTTTATTAATTCTCAGTTCTGAAAGTTCATTCTTGAATTTGATATTTATCCACATGTTCTGCTAACTGACCACCGCTGGCCATGTGCTAGATAATGCCCTTTAAACCACAGTGTAAGTTACAGTAATGTCACCAAGCTATTAACCTCTGAATATTTGCATTATTAGTCAATTTCCTGAGTCTTTGGAGTTGAAGCAGCCATTTGGCACTGAGGTGTTTTTTTTTTTTTCTTTTTCCATTTTGCAAGAACCGGGAGCCGAAGTTGTGTGAATTCCCCTCAGTGTGGAGACAGGGCTAAGTTTTCTCAATTTGCTGTTATGATTTTGTTTAAGGGGAACCATCCACATCACGGGCCTGGCTGAGAGAGAGATATGCTAATGGCCACCTTGTAATTTACAGTAGAAGTTTAACTCAGGGAGCCTACTTCTAAACCAACCCCACAACTGTTCCCTCTGTGGATGGGGACTGGGATATTATTTCACTGCTATGAAGTCTGTATTAAAGTAGAAGCATTTTAGCTTTTGACAGGTGTTACGAGCCTTCTTTAAAAATGAAATATATGTCCAGATAAAATATTCGTACTCTATAATGCGAGGCAATGCACCAAAATCTAGGGCAAAACAGTTTACATATAAAAACCAACTTGAATATGAAAACATAAGTTCTCACTAAGGTTACTCACTATGAAAGAGAAAAGAACTAGAGGATGAGAAAAAGCAGAACTTCTGGGGAGATAAAGATGGGGGAGAGAGAGAATTGCAAGCCCAACAAAATGATAACCTTAAGTGAATCTTCTACAAGTAGACAATAAAGACAATTATGTAACAACGCGCATGTGAGAATCTGGCCTCGACTCCAGACATTGGCCGAACGGGGCCATTCGCTGAATTCACAGGGAAACTTCCTGCCACCATGCCATTGTTCCTTCTTCCTCAGTTTCCCCCCGTCATAGTTTGTTGAAGGGCATCCCGGTAGCCAGAGCTCACATCAAATGCCGACTTTGTGCTGCTAAACTCTTTTGTGCCCACCCACCTACCCGCCCCCATCCCCACTCCTGGATCCAGACCGAAGCCTCACTACCCTCAAATCACCCAGGTTGCATTTATTTTATGTTATTGTGCATAGTACATGATTTGCATAAGTGCCCTAGCACCCAAGTACACCCCAAGTTTCTCAAAGGTGGGGACTCATATTCTCTCATCTCCCAGATTCCCAGTGCTGGGCTTCAGGAAAGCAGCTTGGACCATGGAAAGAATACAAATTCTGGAGTCAGGAAGTCTGTGGCTTCGTATCTAGACCCACTACTTCCTAGCTTCGACTGTCAGCAAGTTGATGTCCATCATCTCTCTTAAAATGAATAGTAATAGCTGGGTGCGGTGGCTCAAGCCTGTAATCCCAGCACTTTGGGAGGCCGAGGCAGAAGGATCACTTGAGCCCAGGAGTTCGAGACCAGTATAGGAAACATAGAGCGACCCTGTCTCTAGCTTAAAAAAAAAAAAAAGAAAAGAAACTATAGCATTATCTGGAGGATGAAAAAACAAGTTTATCAAAGATAGGCATCTATCAATATACACATCCAGGCAACTGTTATGTTAATAGGACTTTAATATTTCAAGATACTGATGGAAAAGGTGCTTTTGCATGGGAAAAAAATTCCTATTCAGAATAAATCATGTCAATAACAGTTACATTTTATCAAACATTTTATGATTTCCAAGCTTTATGCTAAGCGTTTTCAGCACCTCATCTCATTGTCTGGACCCTGTGAATCCATGAGGAAAATACCCTTTCACCTTCATTTTCCTGATAAGTGAACTGAGATTCAGAGAGGTTATTTAGTCTGCCTGCAACAGCAAGGTACGAGGGTGCCTCCCAGAGGCCCAATTCCTACCATCCAAGGTCTACTCTGAAGTCCAAAGGATTTTATTAGTTAACACCTTATCATCGTAAAAGCTGGGTCCTCATTCAACCGGGGCCTTAGTGACCAAAATCTCTGAACCATGGTCCAGCTGGTCTGATCATTTCAGGTGTCTTAAATGATCAATGTGGACCCTTGTTGGGTCAATTCAGCTGCAGTGATCAGTATTGATCGTCTAGACAGCCTCATCGATTGGGTCAGCAGGGCTGTGGGTCTTTAGGGACACCGCAAACGTGACACCGTCTGACCCTTCCCAGTGCACTGTCAAATATTATCACCACTGTCATTGAAACAAGAGAAACTGAGGCATAGGCAGGCAGTCTCATGGCAGGTGGACAGACTTAGAGGACAAGGAGGAAATTCTGCTTTTGCAAAGTCCAAGCCAATATTTACTATAATAAAGGATTAGTCAGTCAAAGGACAAGGGGTGTAGGGAAATTGCTTCCTGGGACTTGTCAGGGATCTAGGAATGGCTTTCTACAAAATCTGCTAGCTTTGTTAGCTTATAATTCGGTTAGCTTACAACACAGGACCATCATTCTAGCACAATCCAGAATCTAATTACTTTATACTCTCTTTCTTTATGTCGGAGGGCTACACCATGACTTCATTCCAGAAAAACAGGTAGAGGACGAGGACTAGTTTAGTTAACTGATTATTCTCTTGTGTATGTGCTCATTTTGTGGTTATATTTTGTTTCTGTTTAAACATTTGTTAAACAGTATTGTTATTGCTTTTTTTGTCAGTAAAGAGTATCATTGCACTCTACCTTTTTCTAATTTGATTGGAGGAATGTGATTGAGCATGTGGGAGCGTTTCTTCACTTCTGTTCTCCAACAGGCACAGGAACTGCAAGTATCCTGCAATCACACAGAAAGGTGCTGATGCGATATTTCCAGTCAAGCCCAAAAGCAGAAGTCCAGCCTGTGTGCTCATACTCAGGAACCCAGGCTGTGTCTCCCACTGAATCACAGGGTCAATCATTTCTGAGACCTTCCAGAGCCCTCCTCTCCACCCCGGGCCAGGGGAGAAGCCCAGGCCCTGTCAGTTCCAATGGCCCTGGGTTTCCAATGGCACTTCCAATAGAAGGAGCTGGTGATAGGGGTCAGCTCATCTGAGATCAGTGTGACCCAGGCATTAGCAATAGAATTGTCCATAGTCACCAGAGTCACCACAGGCCTTCTGTTTATGACTCATGAGAGGGCTCATCTCAGCATGGACGGGGAGATTCACTTTCTGACCCTGATTCTCGAGCGGGAAGAGAGAGCTGGGTTTTTAGGAGCCATTCTGCTGACAGACTTTTCAGAAGGCACTAATGGGGTGTGAGTGATGTGCAGATGTCAGAAAACACTCAAAACAGCAAGGACTGTGGAGTCTACATAGGGAGCACTTGTTATGCTCCTAACACAGTCCTAAGCGCTTTTTCATAAAATCGCCATTCAGCCCCATGACAACCTTACAATGTAGCTACTTTTTTTTGAGTGGGTGTCTTACTCTGCATGGTACCATCACGGCTCATTGCAGCCTCTACCTCCTGGGCTCAGGCAATCCTTCCTCCTCAGCCTCCCAAGTAGCTGGGACTATGGGCACAAGTCACCGTGCCCAGCTAATTTAAAAAAAAAAAAATTGTGGAAATGAAATCTTGCTATATACTGCCTAGACTGGTCTTGGTCTCCTGAGCTCAAGCAATCATCTCGCCCTGGCCTCTCAAAGTGCTAGGATATTACAAGCATGAACCACCATACCTAGCCAGATGTAGTGACTTTTATCTTCTCCATTTTATGGAGGAGGAAGTTGAGGCACAGAAATGTTAAGTAGCTTGCCCCAGGTCACACAACTAACAAATGGCAGACACTCTGTGCCCAGTCCGAAATCCCTACGTTTCACTGAATAACAAATCTATTTGTGAGAACTGGCCAGTCCAGAATAAAAATAAAAATGACGTTGATGACAATAAACTTGCTGGCAATCATGTGAGCAATGAACATCTACTGAGGACTTATTACGTGACAAGAGCTGAGCTAACGGCTTTCCTCACAGAATCTTCCAGAAACTGGAGATGGTTTCTGTTTCCTTCCTCTTCTTTATCCCATACATCCCAATTCATCATCAAGTCTTATGAAATCCCATAATACCTTGTAAACCGCCTGTTTCTCTTCTCCTCTACCAGAAGGCCAAATGTTGCATGGTTGGAGGGGCTTGCCCTGATGCAGGTATTCTTATAAAAGTACACTAAGCCTCACACCTTGCAGGTACTCAGTGCATGTGTGTGGAATGAATTAATGAAACGCCTAGTGCCATCATCCCTTATGGCCTGTGAGGGTGGTATCATTGTTGTCTCTATTTTGCTATGAGAAGCAGAGATTTAGAATGGGAAAGTGACAGTGTAGGTCACACAGAGATTACAAGACAAAGCAGATAGAATAGATATTTGACACTCAGGGGCAGTTCTGCATCTGATCACCAGTCATATTCAAGAGAAATTTATCACCTTGTGAATCCTTGGGAGGCAGAGACTCCCACCCAATATGGAAGCCAGAAAGGTTAATGTTGCCCTTCCCCGCCTCCCTTGGAAGTCAGTGGGAGGGAACATGACCGGGGCTCAGTCCGACAAATAAGATACAAGAACCCCGGACTTTGGATGCCGCCAGCCAAACCAAGAAATGGCGAGAGGACACACAGAGCCCAGGGTGCCAGTGTTGGAGTCCAGGATCCAGGGTCTTTAGTGTCAGGGAAGCATGCTATGCTACCTGAGTCCCATGGTGGTATGAAGATAGCAGCTGGGAATGCTGCAGCCACAGAACTGGTCTTGCAGCCAAATTCCACCTTCTGTCTGGCTTCCCTTTTTTCTGAACCTCATTCTCCAGCTTTCCTGGAAGTTCCCCGTTGCCCTTTCAGTAAATTTCTCTCTCTGCTTAAATCTTCCTGAGTCGATTTCTTTTCTTTTCTTTTCTTTTTTTGAGTTGGAGTCTCACTCTGTCACCCAGGCTGGAATGCAGTGGCACACTCACAGTCACCCCAGCATCGACCCGCTGGGGTCCAGCAATCCTTCCGCCTCAGCCTTCCAAGTAGCCGGAACTACGGGCACGTGTTGCCACGCCCAGTTAATTTTTTATTTATTGTGAAGATGAGGTCTCGCCAAGTTCCCCGGGCAGGTCTTGAACCCACGGGCTCCCAAAGTGCTGGGATTACAGGCTGAGCCACCAAGCCTGGCCTCCTGAGTCGATTTCTATTGCAACCATAACCTGTCTATTACAGCTCAGATTCGAAGTGATGTTTTAGCTACAGAGACCCAAGTTGTATCCAACTTATCTATTATCCCTCTGGTGCAATGCAATCCCAAGACAACCCCTCTAGGTGACCATTAGAGGTTTCACAACCTCCTCTCCCATCAGTCTGACCGACGCCCTCTGCCAGCTGTGGACCACAGAGAACACTAGGGGGCATCTCCGAGGAGGGTACACCCCTCAGTCACACTCTCCAACAAGCCCTAGGAAGGAAAAGCATCTAGAACGTTGCTCTCAGTCTGTTCCCACAGCAGAGGTTGGAAGCAGTTCAGGGCTGGAGCAGCTAGACTTCACCTCTGCAACCTCAGCTCCTCTTTGTGGCACACAGTGAACGGGTAATAGAAGTGCTCGGTAACTGAGCAACAGCAGCCCGGTGGGTCCTGGCAGGAGCTGTCAGGGGCTTATTCAACTCTGAGCCCCAGTAATAGAAATAGTTCACCTGCCCCAGCTGACTCTCCCTTCCCCTGCAATGCTCCCAGGGACCGGCTCACGGCCTGTGGCCGTGACCTTGTTTCGTTGGATGTTCTAATACAAGCCGAAATGGATATTAGCTGTAATTACTCATTCCACACGATTGCGTGGGCCGCTCTTTGTACCAGAGTTGAGAACCTTCATTGTCCACGTTGCTTAAATTACTGAACATTGTGCCATCCATTCTGAATTAGTGCTCGTTAATGAGCCGGTGGCTCTAGAAACTCCCTATTTATTATTCAGAGGCCAAGTAGAATCCAAGCAGCTGCATTGCAACCCCACTCATGTGACTTTTGATCTGTCATGGAAAGAATGGAAAATAAAGTAAAATAAAACAATCCACATGGATTAACATTTTTTCTTTTCCTGACCGAAGGTGTCAAGGGCACAGAAATGACCATTTGGTCCCTATTGGTCCCCAACTTATAAATGGCCTTTTCACTCTGAAATAAAATATATGTGATTGAGAGGGAGCTGTCTTTCTAGGGGAAAAGGCCTGGTTTTCTGACTTGATGTTTCGGTACCCGTGTCACCATTTTATCATAATCCTAATGCAGAAAACAATTTTCTTTGCTTTCACAGACTCCTCTCTCGTTTGTCCCCAACTTACAGAATCAAAAAGCCCAGTCCTAATAGTGAGACTCGACCAAAAAAAAAAAAAATTAATGGTAAAACAAACCATTCAAACAGTCACATGTCAAAAGAGAAGTCAGAATTTGATTTGATTTTTTTTTCACTCTGTCTGGAATGGGAAGATGAAAAACCAGTGTGTCCACACTTCCTTTCTGCATGCTATTACACAGTAACATGATCCACCATCACCCGGTGTCCAAGCGCTATAACTGTGCACTGTTAGTCCATGTTACAGTATCAGCATTTCTCATTGGAGAGACAGCTCACTCGGAAAGTGGGAGGGAGCGGCGCGATGCTTCCCAGGCTGACATTGATGTCTCTGCAAGGACATTCTGCCAGGGTGCGACAGGTCACAACCAAATGGATTGCTCCCCAGTGGGCTGGACTCCAGTCACATTGTCAGGTAAACACAGAAATATTCTGTCTTCGCCTGCCAAGACTTGTCAAGTGTCTGTATTTGTTATTGCATCTTGGGTCCCACAAGGTTCCCACCCATATTTCTTTATAGAGGAAATGCAAACCATATGCTTTTGCCTTATTTCCACTGAATGTATCCAAACGCGGCTTGGGCCAGACGTATTCTTTTGCAATGAGTCTTCTGAGTGGAGTGCCTCAGCCCTTAACCCCTCCTTTTCCACCCCCACAGTTTGCCATGTCTTAAGTGGGTTTGACTTTCGGGTATACATACAGGAGTCTTTGATAGATCCAAAACACAAAATGGGTTTTGCTTGTCTTAACTTGTTTGTTTGTTGTGTTGTGTTTTCGTTTGATAAACAGTGGCTTGTAGCAGCAGACAAATAACATCAGGGGCTGATAAATAATTATAGTACTCTTTTCCATGGGTGTGCCTCAGAATCCTTCTCAACGCAGTGCCCCTGACAGTTCGTACAAATGAATGAATGATTATTTGCCACCCCAGTGAGAGACACATTTTTAAAGCCATTCATAAGTATTGGGCCTGGCCAACATCTTTTGGAAGAGGGCATATTTCTTCAGGCACTGGGAGCCCTGAGAGACAAAAGTGTGAGACATTTCCCCAAATAAAAGGCAAGTTAGAGCACAGCCCCAGCAGGGAGCGTCCTTTAAGAGCTGCTGCCGGGGTAATGTTGAAAGCCTGGTGCTTCCCAAACTGCACACTTTTTGAAGAAGTAGGCGGTGCCTTTAACTTCCCGCTGTAATCCCACGCCAGGCTCTGAAGCTATCTTAAGCCTCGCTATTTATCCGCCTGGTGAGGCACAACACTTACTTATTAAAAACATATCTATCATGGTTAATGACTTGATTTTTTCCCTTTAATACAGTACAATGACAGGTGTAAAAAGAAGATGAGAGTCAGATGCTTCTGCAATATGCTGCCGGCTTTAAGATGTCTAGAACGTCAGCCTTTCTCCACGGTGCTAAGGGCTGGGACGTGTCCCACCCGCTCGCTCCCAACACACACACACACGCGCGCGCACACACATACACACATACACAGATTACACGCTTGTGTTGGAGGGAAAATCGTGCCATTTGCAGTTTCAGATAAAAGCATGTTTGAGTGCATATGGAAGGTACCATTAGAAGCAGCTCCGGAGTGCCGAGTAAAATGGGTCATTAGGCTTTTGTTTGTTGGAGAGTGTCTCCCATCTGACAGTGCCGAATGGTACCACTTTTAGCAGCTTATGTTCCCAGTTACATTAAACAGACAAACAGATTGGCTATTTTGCATTTCTCATTTGACAACAGCTTGTCTTCATTTGCTGCACACGGGTGGCGGCTCAGAAAGCAGGGTGGATTACTGTAGCCAAGGTCCTGGTTTTGAATAACAGCAGATGCCAACATTTAACTTCAAAATCAATCAATTCTTTTTCCTGAGTACGGATAAAAGGTCTACCAGAGCGCCTGCAGGGGGATTTCTTGCTGTTTGCAGCTGAAAACATAGATGCCACGTTCATTACCAAACTTTCTGCGAGAAATAACAAATGTGGGTAGTTTTATGCAGGGAGGTCTTTGGGAGAAGTATTTTATAGAAGGGGACCTGGGAGTGCCGCCTGTGACCAGGCCACTTGATATTAAGGTGAACTCTTTGGAACGCCATTTGATTAAGGTGTCAGTTGTCTCAATTAACCTGATTCCAATGCAAGGCATTCCTATGTAGTGACAGAATAGAGAGATGCTTTCACACTGACCACTTTTCTCAGTAACCTGTGGCCCATGGGTTCATTATTGAAAGTTTTCCCAGGAGGGGACAGTCTAAGAGGATACTGCTTACCAGAAATTAGAGGGCCAACCCCCTGGTTTAAAGTCAACCAGAACACAATTCAGTATCTTCGTGTCTCAAGCTCTTTGGGCCCAGCTGCCCAGACTCTTTCAGAATGGAGTTCTTAGTCATTCCAAGAGGTGATCCCTCCACTACCTCTCATGGCTATCAAAGGCTGGATCCCAGTCCTCAGCTGGTCACAGTGACACCAGGTGCAGGGAGGCATGTTCTTCTGGCACTCGAGGATGCAGGTGGGAGTTAGCCCCTCTGCAGAGGTCTGGTTGGCTGTCTTAGATCAGCTCTTTGCTTGTCTGTGAGAGGCAATGATCACAATGGTTAGAGCGATTGGGCTTTGGCATACCCTTGCTCAGTTCCCAACATGGTATATAAAAGGTTGTGAGACCTTGTGAGGGTAATCTAACTTCTCTGAGCCACTTTGCTCACCTGTGACAGGGACACTAGTGTAATTTCCATCTCACAGGGTTATTACTGGGATTAAACAAGACCAGTGTGTAAAACCCATAGCATCACACCTACATATGTGTGTGAGAATATGTGCATTTTATTATATATCTGTGTGTACATTTTATATACACATAACATATATAAAATATTATGTGTGTACCTATATGCATATATCAATATATACACATATATAGCATGCATAATAAATGTACGTAAATTAAATGAATAAGTACATCTAACTGTATAAAACTAAAAGCTATTCATCATAGCTGTCTATGTAAATGCATATAAAACTTAATTAAGGAGCCTCCTTCCTGTGATCCTACCCAAGAGACAGGACGAGGACACTCCCTCCCTGGCCTTTTTCAGCTTTATCTTATAAAGATTCATTCCCTCAGATGGAAAAAAAAACGTACTTCTTTAAATTTCATAAAATAGCAGCTACTCATTGAGTTCCTGTTTCTTACCATCAAGAGTTACTTGTAACCCTCAAAAGCAACTTGAAGCAGATGTCAGTGTCCAGGCGGGGCTTGAATGCCCACGCCCGTCCCACTTCCCTGGTTGTCCTCTCCAGGAATGTTGGGTGTTTGCCACGTAGTTGGGAAGACAGGATCCTACTGAATCAGACAGGCCAGTTCTCCTGAGGGCCAGCTTGCTTTTCAGAGAAGGCACGAAGCCAGGTCTTCCTTTCCTCTCTAGGGGACCTGTTCTTTATCAAGCCTCAGATTGGGTTTGTTGTTGTTGTTTTCCAGGGGACCTATTTTGTGACTGAGTGTCCCTTCCCTCTCCTCTCTTCATCCCCTCCCCCATACCTCTGTCCTTCTCTTTCTTTTCCTTTTTATCTATCAAAAACAAACCTAAACACAAGCATGTTGATTCTTTTCAAAACTTGAAGTAGACCCTTTATTTTGTGAAGTCAACTCTTTATTGATGTATCATACACTAGATCTCTGAATCATCTCTTAAAAACAAGCAAAAAAAGAAACCACAAATCATTGCTCATAACTGCCCTCTCCTTTCCAAAAAATAACAAACAAATTGAGTTTCTTTTGTTGTTGTTTTAGTTAGTTTGAGTTTCTTTTCTCATCATTTTTAGGAACCCACAAAAATCCTAATATGTTCTTGAGATTTGAAATGAGGTTCTTTACGAGATGTTATTAACACACAAATAGTCTGCAGTCAATACATGTTGGCTGTTTTTAATTTTGTACCATGTACCCGTCTAGCTTAGGAACAATCATTAGCCAGTATGCCTTACGTACCTTACATGATACAAATAGTAACTAGCGTGTATTAATATTTGAAACTTCCATGACTCAACATTTTTGGTCTCGGAGCCTGTGCTTCAAGCCATAAGCTCTCCTGGGTGCTGGGGAAGAGGAGTCCGGTAGGGGAACATGAAGAATAGGCTCCCTGCCCTGTATAATAGCAGATGCTATCCAGGAAGTCATAAGAGATGGACAATCCAACCCCTCCGGACAACGGGACAGAAAACTCTGGTTGCCAAGGGTTAGAATTCTTAGGGTAAAAGAGATGGCTCTGGGCCAGAGCACTTTAACCTAAAACAGAAGGATTCAGTCTTGTAAATGTCATATTCAGCATCAGCAAAAGAAAGAGAAAACAAGAAAGGAAGTGAGAGTTGGCCCGGTGATCAGAACACTCTGGACTCCACGTGGAGCTGGAAGGAAGAAGCATTGCATCAGAGCAGTCAAAGTCAAGGTGCCTGTGGGCCACCAGGATGCTGTGAGGGACACTGGTCTCAAAGTCGACCCTCCAAGGTCCTCCATTTTATACCTGAAATGTCCAGGGCGATAAAACTTGGTGAGGGGTGAGGGCAGACTGACCAGACATAACTCCTGGGGGAAAAAAAGCCAGTTAATTGAGTTTCCCTCTCTCCCTCAGCCCCTCCTTCTCTGGCCACCCCCCTTCTCTCCACTCTTTGTGCCACCCCACTCCCCCAACCCCGCCTCCAATTGAGAACCTTTTGTTGTCTTAATAGAGACTGAAACCCGCTTAGGGCTTGGAGTTTGCTGTTTTAATTCAACAGTGGACTTTTTCTTCTTCTTCTTCTTCTTTGTTTGTTTTTCTTTTCCTTTTTCTTTTTCTAAGCCGGGCGGACAATGCATTTGCAGAACAGAAGCTGTGTGCTGGGCGCTCCTGGGATCCTGGACAAAACCCTCATTAATGGGAGGTGGGATTTCCTGGTCACAGCTTTTAGCCAAAGGCCAAAGGTCGCCCATTAACCAGCATCCAGTCTAAACAGGGCTGTGTAAAATGACAGGGAGGGGAGGGAAAAGAGAAAGGAAAAAAGTCAAATATTTGTTCTTAATTCTCAAGTCAGCGGCAGGACTTGCTGCTGAGACAAGATGCCCATCAGCAATCCACACTGCCCCAGGAAGGATGTCCTGGAAGGGCTGCTGCTTTGTCACTCCCCAGGAGTTAGCATTGGTGGGGGAGATGTAGGGCTTGGCCTACTGCCCCGTGTCACCCCCACTGCTTTCAAAGCCCTAGCCCTGGGAGCCTCTTTGATTATACCCAAGACAGAAGCAGGAACTTACTGGGTGATGGTTTCCACTGGCTTCCCTGCGTAAAACCTCAGAAGGGCTCCCTTGATCCAAAATTTGCAAGGCCCTGCCAGGCATGTGCATCGGCTTCTGTCACATTCCCTCTGCCTGTATCATGCCCACACCTCCCTGCACCCTCATGGCATGGGTACTAGCTTTTTCCCTTGATGAGAGACCTTATTTCTGGGTCTTGGCATGCCCTCTCCTGCTTGGTGTCTGCTCCCCTGCATTTCTGTCCACTGCTTCCTAACCTGGGTAGAAGAAAGGGCTGGTCACAGAGGGAAGGGTGTCAGCACTCTTCAGTCTTCAGTCAGGGATTTCTCTGCTCTTCCCAGCTGGAGCTGACTGTCAAAGGAAATATTTGGTTCTTATGTTCCTCAAATTGGCCAAGGGAGCCTGTGGAGTCCGCATTCCAGCAATTTAAACCCCACAAAAGAAAGTGCTAGATCACTCAGGCCTCACACACAGGAGCTATCTCTGTAAAATGCAGGACATTCGGGAACAGAACAGGCACACATGCTTTCCACAGCTAGGCCGATCCCCAGAAGCTCGGAGGCTGGTGGGCCAGGCCCAAGAGGGCTGCTCCTCTCCCCCCAATTATCAACCCTGGATGCCACTTATCCCTTCCTGGGGATGAATGTCCCTGTGACCAAATAGAGGCTGGAGTGTACAGACACAGGGCTTCTTAACCTAGCCTAAGCCGGCCCCCGGTTTAAGGCCCTGCCGTCATTGTCTCAAAACGCTCAATCGTTTTGAGCAAATGGCCCTGCATTTTCATTCTGCACCAGACCCTGCCGAGTATAGAGCTCGTCATGACCTGACCCAGGCATCAGAATAGTCTATGAAGGTTTTAAAAAATATCAACTCCCCACAAAGATGAAAATAATAGACACTGGGGACACCAATAAGGAGAGAAACAGGAGTGGGATTCGTGTTCAGAAACTACCCACGGGGCACAATGTTCACTCTCTGGGAAATGGGCTGCCTGAGACCCAATACTCACCACTATACAATATGTCCATGTAGTGAACATGCATGTGTACCCCCTGAATCTAAAATAATAATTAAAAAAGTAACTCCTTGGTTCTATCCAAGAAGTTGAGAGTTAATGGGGTGGGGGTCTCCCAGGTGACTTGGGTCTAGATCCTCTGTTGACCCCAACATTCCCTCGACCGAGAAGTCAGAGGCACGCAATCCCAAGTATCTATAGAACTCATTTCATACCTGAAACCACTTTATTGTAATAATCATGATAATGATTATATTTATTGCATGCTCACTGTGGGACAGGCTTCCCCAGTTAAAGGCGGAGATGTTGACGTTCAAAGTAGTCCAGTCTGCCCAAAGAATCACAAGGACCAAGTGTGGTCAAGTTGGGATTCTACTTCCCTGTTTACAGCCCTGACTTTCTTACCAAAATTTAACAGCCTCCAAGGCACGGGCAGTGTCTTGTTCAGCCCTGTTTTTCCAATATCATGCCTGACACACAGTCACAGTAAGTATTCAGCAAAGGCTGACTTGATTCTTCAAAGAAAGTCTTTGCCACCGTTTTGCTGTTTTCTTTGGGTGGAAAATTTGCCATTGCTTCAGTGCTATCAAGAGTCATGGCTAAGAAAAGCTTTCAGATGTAATTTTTTTTTTATATCATCTCATTGACTCCTCTTTGCCATCCTATAATATTACAATGGCTTTGTGCTAAACGCCAGAGCAGGACCTCAGAACATGATGCTGACATGATCCAGACCACGTCCCCACAAATATTCTCCTGGAAAAATGACTGGCTTGGAGGGAGAAGTGGCTGTCTAAAAACAGTACCCTTAGCCTGACACGGGGACATCCCCGCAGTGGTGAAGACACTGTGCAAAGTGCCAGTTCCCTGCTGTCAAGGAGCAAATCTATTCCGCAGAGGGCTTTTGCTTTTTCCAAAAAGCAATGTTGTGTGTTTGCACAGAGAAGTGTCCATGCACCAGGGCATTGAGGGTGGATGAACTACAAGCTCTGAAAAACGTAGGAGAAAAGACAGAAGCTTCTCAGTGGCCTTCAACTTCTGGGGGGAAATGCTAGGTCAAAAGACTTCGAGATCCAGGGAAGTAAAAAAAATCATGAGTCTTTGAAACAGAGAGTAAATATATTGTAACTGGGAAGCGACCAAAATGCTTGTTTATGGAGTTGATTTTTTAAATCAATTAATCCTTCCAATTTGTACAGGACATTTAAACTTTTACCATACTCTCAAACTCTTATCTTCCTGATCAGATGTGCAATATTACCTATATTTATTAGGCACTTATTTTATATATGATAACTTATTTCGTTGTACAATGATGGTATGAGGAAGAATTTACTTTTATCCCATTTTATAGATGAGGTTGGGTGGGGCACAGTGGGAGGATTGCTTGAGCCCAGGAGTTCGAGACTAGCCTGGGAACATAGCGAGACCTTGTCTCTACTAAAAATTTTTAAAAATTAGCTGAGCATGGTGGCATCCACCTGTAGTCCTGGCTACTTAGGAGGCTGACGTGGGAAGATCACTTGAGTCCAGGAGGTTGAGGCTGCAGTATGCCATGATTGGGCCACTGTACTCTAGCCTGGGTGGACAGAGTGAGATCTTACCTCAAAAAAACAAACAAACAGATAAGGCTAAGAAAGGTCAAGTTGAACAATGCTCTTGTCCTCCTCTTATGGTTCCATAGTCATCAACCCATTTAGAGGGCTGATTCGGCCAGTAGAGAAGCGGGAGTGGGTGAGTTCCTCAACCATTGCTGTACTAACAGAAGGAGCAGAGAGCAGGACAGCAGAATACAAACATGACTGGTTGATCCTAAAGGTCTTGGGCAAGGAATGTGACCTCAGTTTCTCATCTGGGAAGTGGAAATATCAACAGCCCCTGCCTTGGAAGTTGAATCACTGGGAAGATTAAAAGAGAGAAAAGAGTTTACGGAGTACTTAGCACAGTACTTGCCACATAGGAAGCTCTCAGTCAAGGGTCTGCCACCACCCAGTGAGAGACCTTGCTTTTGTGACATATTCCCTGAGCAAGTCTATGTCTTACAGTCCATTTGCATCAGACTTGGTCCCCTGGTGTGTAAATTGCTCTAAAGGCTTTGGTTGAAAACACAGCAGGAAATGTGGGCTGAAACTCTCCAGGACTAGAGTAGTTTCAAATATCTAGCCCAGGGATTTTATTTTTCTTATTCATAAAAACATGCTTTCTCCCATTCCCCCAAAGAAAAATGTATTCAGAAAGAATTACCTTTGCTGCATTGGCTTATGGCATCATTAATGACTTTGTTCTGTTAACTCGCTCTAGTGGGAAACAGACTCTTTTCAAAAGAAGAACCACTGATAGCTTGGCAGAATTATGGCAACTGATGGAAAAGTGAGAAATGTACCTTCTTTGTGCCTCGTTCAGGAATGCCACCTGAACAGTTCAGCTGATTTTTTTTTGGAACTAGATTGAAGTCGTGTTGTTCTAGTTTGCATGTGGTTGAGTCGCTGACTTGCTTGGAATTACTTGGCACTGTGGAAAACCAGTCATGTGGAACCAGTGTAGACTTTGGAGCCAAATAAACCTGTATTCAACTCCTCCTTCTCCCACTATCTAGCATGATAGTGGTGAGTTCTTTAAGATCTCTGAGGCTAATTTCCTCTGTAAACTGTTAAGAATATTTACCTACAAGCATTGAGTCAGGAACCAAATATGACACTACTTCCTGGTAATATTACACCTACCTAAATATTTCCCAGGAATTGCAATGTGGCAACGTTAAATTCCCAGACAGCTTCAAATGCAGCTGTCTTTTCCATTGATGACAGTGGCTGACCCAAGGTGGCACATGCTCACTTTTCACCCAATGTGGTAAAGAGCTTCTCCTACAGTAGAGGAATTACAAACAAGCCCCTTTGATCAAAGAAAGAGTTTTTAAGAGAAGGTTTATCTCTAAAGGCAATGATTGTCACAGTTTCTCAATTCCATTCTTTTCCCCAGGAAAAAGGACAAGTATACAAGCGCCTAGGGAGAGGATGTCAAGAAAAGCCTATGCGAATGATTGCATGATTCAGGAGCTCTTGATGTTGAAAGAATGACCCTGACGCTGTCTCTGAAAGAGCTGAGATGTAGCTTTATCCCTGAATTCAAGTCCCTTCAGAATTACCTCAGAACACTCCTGCAGAAGGTTCTGTAGATCCCCAGGTAGATTGCGATGGAATCTCAATTACCCTAGGGGCTAGCTACCTCTTGCACAAACGTTGTATCTTACTTTATTACAGAAAATCTGTGGAGAGAATCTCTCCGCTGGGCCCCATCCAGGCAATGACCCACCAACTGTGGAGGACAGGGGACTGAAATTGTCTGATCACATTCTCAGATAGAGACAAAACCTGCTTCTCTCTCTCTCTCTCTCTCTCTCTCTCTCTCTCTCTCTCTCTCTCGCTCTCGCTCTCGCTCTCGCTCTCGCACTCTCTCTCTCCACTGAGAAGCCAGTTAGATATTATAGTCTGGTACAGGAAGAGGTGGTTCTTGTGTTGTTCACCCAACAATGAGACACTCTGATAAAGCTGCCTTTTCCCTTCCAGAGACCCTATGCACAGTATTTACTAGGTGAACACCAACCAAGACTATTATAAGGGTCAGGAGAAAAGAGTGGTCATCTGAACCCTGGTGGTCAGTTCCTACCAGAACAGCAGGCCAGGATCCAAAAAGAACATAGGTCATTTGTTCCGACCTCACTGGGCCATCTCCTAGCTCTGTGATGGGAGCGAGTTCTCCATCACTCTTTTGGCAAATGTTGATCATCACATATACCTCCAAGTTTCTGATTAGGAAAATACCAGAATGTTACATATTACATGCAAACATATAGTTAATGTATAGAAAGTGTGTGTCACATAGTAGACATTCATAATCTGATTTTGTCTTCTCCTCGTTTTGCATTTTGTTTCAAGGTTATTGATAGAACTGGTTTTTTCTGTGGGGAGGGACAGACCAGGAGGTGGTATTGGCCATGCACATTTCTGAGCTCTTTTTTTCTGCCTTTCTGAGTCTCCCAGGGCTGCTTCAACCAAGTACCACAACCGAGTGGCATATGACAACCAAAGTACTTTCTTGCAGTTCAGGAAGCCAGAAGCTGGATATTAAGATGCTGGCAGGGCCACGCTCCCTCTGAAGTCTCTCGGGGTAGAATTTTCCAGCCTCTCCTTGGTTTCTGGTGGTCGCCATCATCAATTTCTTGGGTTGTAGCTTCACGCCAATCTTTGCCTCTGCCGTTACTCCCTGTGTGTGTAACTGTGTGTCTCTATTCTTATGAGGATGCTAGCCAGGATATTGAGATCTCACCCCAATCCAGTAGGACTTCTTCTTAACTCAATTACATCAGCAAAGACCCTATTTCCAACTGAGGTCACATTCATAGGTACTGGAGTTTAGGACTTAGTATGTCTTTTTGGGAACACAATTCAACCCACAACACTCCCTTGTAGCTTCTGCTTATAAAACCCTCCCCCAGTACCTTCTCTTTAAGGGATGAGCATGTTCTGAGAGTATCTATATTTCTGAGATATGATTGTTCTCCTTCTGAGTCTCAATTTCTTCAACTGTTGGAGGGGGGACGGTGCCACCTGCAGACTGGGGCCAGGCTCCACTGTTGCTCCATCCTCAGCACCGTTCACTTCACTGCAGGGCCCACACGTCACACCTGAAATTCTTTCTGCAAGGTGGGCCTTCTTCATGAGAGGGAATGTTCCATGAGGACTGAGACCACCACTTCTTGTTCCTGTTGTACCCCCAATATCATTCCCAGTGCCGGGCTGCTAGTAGGTCCCAAATATCTATCCCAGTGGCTGGTGTCCGGTAGGTATTCAATATCTAGTCCAGCACCTGGCATCTAGTAGGATCCAAATAACTATCCCAGTACCGGGCGTCTAGTAGGTCCCCAGTAGCCAGCACAGTGCCTGGCGTCTAATAGGTCCACAATAACCAGCACAGCACCTGGTATCTAGTAGGTCCCTAGCATCCTTCCCAGTGCCTTGTGTCTAGTAAATCCTCAATATCCAGCCCAGTGCCTAATGTCTAGTAGGTTCTCAATATGTATCTCAGTGCCTGGCGTCCAGTAGGTCCCCAGTATCCAACCCAGCACCTGGCATCTAATAGGTCCCCAATATCTATTACAATTTCAGGTATCTATTGGTCCCCAGTAACTAGCAGTGCCTGGTGTCTAGTGGATCCACGATATCCATCCCAGGGCCTGACGTCTAGTAGGTCCCCAATATCCAGCCCAGGACCTGGAGTCTAGTTGGTTCCCAATATCCATTCCAGTGCCTGGCGTCTAGTAGGCCCCCAATATCTATCCTAGTTTCTGCTGTCTAGTAGGTTCCTAATAACCAACCCAGTACCTGGCATCTAGTATGTCTCCAATATCCATCCTAGGGCCTGGCATCCAGTAGGTCCCCAATATCTATCCCAGTACCTGGCACCTAGTAGGTCTCCAACATCCATCCTAGGGCCTGGTTTCTAGTAAGTCCCCAATGTCTATCCTAGTTTCTGATGTCTAGTAGGTCCCCAGTAATCAACCCAGTCCCTGGCATCTCGTAGGTCCCCAATAACCAGCAGTGCCTGGTGTCTAGTAGGTCCACAATATGCAGGGCCTGGCGTCTAGTAGGTCCCCAATTACCATCCCAGGACCTGGTGTCTAGTAGGTCCCCAATATCCAGCTCAGCGCCTGGCATCTAGTAGTTTCCCAATATCTATCCCAGTGCCTGGCGTCTAGTAGGTCTCCAGTATCCAGTCCAGTGTCTGCCATCTAGTAGTCCCCAGTATATTCCAGTCCCTAGCGTCTAGTAGGTTTTTAACATGTGTCCCAGTTTCTAGTGTCTAGGAGGTGTTCAATTCATACTTTTGAATGAATAAATACTGTACACAAAGCTTTTAATACCATCCCTGGACACACATGCCAGAGGCACACATTAACACATGTCTAGCTAGTCATTCGTATGACATGACTTTTATGGCATTACTTCCTGTGTAGGTCAGAACAGGGAACTCACCCCCAAGTGGGTTCATAGGAGAAAACATAATATGAGAAACTAGTTACAAAAGTAGTAGGAGAGCTAAAAAGAGAAAGGTAAACCTACCCAGAGACCAGGAAATGCAGGAAACTGCACCAGGGGAGTGTATTGTTCTAGAGGCCCAACCCAGCAGGGGAGCCAGTGGCAGAGGGGAACTGGCCCTTGAGAAGCAGGTTGTACAGCGGAAAAGGGAACCAATGAGGTGTGTGACAACTGAGTGGAGAGAATTCACCTGGCTTCTCCCTTCCTCTCATCCTAATCTCCTGCCAGCACCTCCCATTGTCCAAACTGATCAGGAAGCCAGTAGGCAAGTAATTGGGGGCCGGGGGGAGGGTGACTGGGAAATGTCATTCACAGAGGTCAGCTCCCTGCCCCATGGAGCACAGGAGTGAACGGCAGAGAAGAAACCTCGAGCAAACAAGCAGATGGCTGCCCCGTATTAAATGCTGGCACATATATGATCACAGCTCCTGTTCCTTGTCCTTAGGAAGATATGGGGAAATACCATCTCTGTGGAGACTTGACTACACTGAAAATTTGTAACAGGCAATTAGAATTTCTTCCCAATGGTCCTTAACTGTCACTGGGCTTACGCATCACATCTCAGAAGACATATGCAAAATTTGAATGTCCAGGCCCCACCCACAGAAAGTCTGATTAAGGCCATTTTGGGAGTAGGGATTGGGTATCTGTATTTTTAACAGAGGCTGCCACCCTCGGTGATTCTAATGCAGTTGATTCAAGGTCAGTAATGTGAGACACACTGAGCCCCCGGAGTTGGACAGTAGTCTAGATTCCAAAGGAAAGCCTCCAAGCATACCTGTTCTATGTTTGAATCCGACAGTATGATCTGCTTCACTGAGCCAACCCTCCAGCCCAAAACCCATGCCAAGAATTATTTTGTTTTAGCCTACATTAGCAAAGTTGTACATGTGGCATCATGGTTACACATGCAGGCTCTTGAGTCAGCTGCATCTGGATTAAAACTCAGCTCCCCATAGCTATATTCTCTCTAAAACAACAATTCTGACTCTCGGACCTATGTTATTTTTATTTTTAATTTTTTGAGTGGGAATCTCTGTCACCCAGGCAGCTGGAGTGCAATGCCACGATCACAGCTGACCGCAGCTGGGCTCAGGCAATCCTGCCATCTCAGGCTCCCAAGTAGCTGGCACCACCACCATGCCCAGCTATTTTTTTTTTAAATTGTTGTAGAGACAAGGTCTTGCTATGCTGCCCAGGCTGGTCTCGAACTACTGAGCAATCCTCCGGCCTCAGTCTCCTAGAGTGCTAGGATTATAGGCGTGAGCTACCACTCTTGGCCTCTATGTTACCTTTTTTAACCCAAAAGGTGTTCAGAAAGAAAAGATTTCTCCGCCTTGATCGAGTCCTGCCTCAATGACCTGTGTAACTAGTTCTGATGAAAGAAAATTGTACAATTGAGCCCTAATGATTTAAGAGTAATTAATATGTAAAGATAAGAGCCGGCCCTTGTTGTCATACTTTGCCCCCTGTTCTAAGCCTTCTAGGAGACAATGCTCTTATCTGATTGGAAGTAGCTTACCTCCCCATGGGGTTTCAGATTTAGAATTTTAAGAAGACATAAAAACAAGTGGCCTGCCTCTTATTGATTGGTCCCTGGTGGGTGGGGTGGGGGGGGGCCATCTTAAGAGAACAGACTTTGGACTCTGAACTCTTGTGTTCAGCCCTCCCTGTTTTTTCATGAGTTGTGACATCTTGGAAGAGTGGTTTGACTGATCTAAGCCTCAGTTTCCACATCTCTGAAATGGGTACCAAGTGCCCCATTCAAACTCCTCTGCAAAGCTTTTATGAAAACCAAGTAGCCACGGTATAGGGTCTTGTCTGATGGTCATCACACACTCGTCTGCCCCACTTGTATTAGACACGGGTGCCAGAATGGTCTAGCAATGTTCTTCGGATTAATCCGTTACTCTCAGCATCTCCTTCCAATTCCATAAACCTGCTTCTTCTGCCTTCTCTCTCACAGTGGGTGGCCAAGCGGTCCCCCAAGTGAGGTGTCTGGGTGTCACCCACCCCAATCCCATCTTGCTCCCAATGCCTCAGTCAGGCCCTCGCTGCATTAAACCCGCCAGCTTAACCTCGTAACAATCTCCCCTCCACCCGTCTCCTCTCTCCCCTCCATCCTGAGGCCACTCTCTTCCACCACCATTTTCTCTCACCATCTCCTCTCTGGGCTCCCTGGGCCCCTCGCCACCACTCTACTGGGTTATGAGCTGGAAACACCTGTCACACCATGCCACTTCCTGCTTAAAATTCCTGCCATGTTTCTCCACAGTCTTGAGAATCAAGTGAAATTTCCTTAACCTGGCACACAAGTCCATGCATGGTCTCTTCCTGCCCCACACTTCAGTGAGGCCAACCCACTGGGAGGTCTGAGCATATATCTTGCATCTCTTTCTATCGCTTTCAATTTTTTTTTCTCGCTTATTCTTTTCCACCTGGAACGTCCTTCTTCCCTTCACCTTTGCCTTACTCACTCACGTGTCAGCCTCCACTATTTAATCATTATGTTGGTTGTATATTTGTATAACAACACCCCCTTCCAAAGCTGAATGATTTAAAATAATTCATTATTATTGTATCTTCAAATGTCATGTGTCGGAAATCACATGGAGTACAGCAGGGGTGACTTTGGTTTCCTCAGTGATGTTTGGGGCTAAACTGTGATGGCTCCAAGGGGCAGGGCTGAAGAGGCAACCGGCTGTGTATCCACATGGCCTCTCCGGGTAGCAGCTTGTGCTCCCTCACAGCATGGCAGCCCCAGGGGAAAAGTCCCCAGCATGGCAGACTTTGCTCTCGGCAGCTCGGGTCTCCGAGAGAAAGGAAGGAAAGACCACCTTGAAATATCAGCACTGGCCATGGCGCTGCTGTCACCAGACACTGTTCATCGAAGCAGTTCAACTCAGGCTCAAGGGGAGGGGATACAGACCCCGTCTCTTGATGGCAGGAATGTCAAAGAGCTTGTGACCATCTATAATCCATCACTGTCATTACTTCCTTGAAGAAGTATTCCTCGGTTCACCCACTCCCTCCCTCTCCCCTCAGGTGCCCTTCTCTGTTTTCTGCTAAATCCTGAATAATTGCACATAGCATAAATTGTCCCCAATGAACTAGGAGTGGTTTCCTTAAATAAAAAGGCGGGAGCTCGTTGGTATGTTGTTTGGCACGTAATGGGTTCTCAATAAGCCAGAGCTAGGATTAAAAGGGTTAGTTAATATTATTAAGATAAAAATGTGTCTAATCTTTTTGTCTGGTGAATGCCTATCACTCATGACAAGTCTTCACAAGGTAATGAGTGAGTGCTTGAATGAATGAATGAATGAAAGAATACATGAAAGAGTAAACGAATGACTCAACAAACGAGTGAATGCTTCTATACACAGTCCAATTCCTGATGTTAAAAGATCCAGGCAAACCAAAGAATAACATCTGATTTCCGGCCTGCATAGATGCTCCAGCTTTAATTACACATAGGTCATGGCAGGACTCGGGGCTTAGAGGCCTGGGGGGAAACTCTTGGCCTCTTGCCACAACCCTCACAATAGAACGAGGTCTTCACTGCCAGCTGCTGGTCCTCGAGCTTCCAGTGTGGACTCACATCAGCTGTGCCCGCTGCCCCAGCCCCCGCCCCACCGGGAAGGGGCTGGTTTGCAGAATGAGACCCTCTCAAGGCCGAGGGCCCCGGGAGCGCTTCCTCCCTGCCCCTGGCAGTACAGCAGCTGGGCTTGGAGCATGGCAGGTGTCTAACAGCCTGCCGCAATCCTGCATAACAGGAAGTGAAAGAGAACACCATATCCAATTGAAACTGCAGTGGAATATGGGCCTGCAATGCTTAATTAACCACCCTCAGTCATTTCACAGATTTCTGTTGTTGCCGAAGGAATTAAAAAAACACGGAAGGCAGAGTACACGCGGAGGACAGCAAAGCAATTTCTGGAATGTTCGTCTGTGTTCATGGCCCCTGCTCTCAGATTCAGCAGCCTGCTGACATAACGCAAAGGGAATGCTCATTTCTGGCTTCGGTGTTTAATGGGTTTCCAAAGTTTCTTTCCTGTTTGTTTGTTTGTGTTTGGTTTTTTTGCCAGAGAGGTCTGTGACATACTTGAAGAACTCTTCCACGTATATGTGGGAGCAGAGGCGGGGAGGGGAGCGTCGAGTGTGTTCGTGCAGTTGAATCTATATGAAGATGTTTGCGCAGATGCACAGCAAGTTGTGTCCTGGGTAGTGTAGAGGTTTGTGGATATAACCGTGTGAGAGCAGAGCGTGCATGTGAGCATGAGTTGTTTCACCTGTTAAAGGTATGTGGGGTTGTAACCTGTTAAAGATGTATAACCTACCGCCTAGTTAACAGTAAATGTATACTTTGAAACTGGTACTTGATGGTGGGGGTGTCTTATCAAAAGCAGTTAAGCTCAGCTTCCTTCTCTGGCACAGGATAGAAAAAGGACTTCGAGAAGATTTTTTAACTCCTCTGGGCTTCACTTTGCACCAATACCTTGTTTTCTAAATCAAACTTGGTCGTTCACCTGGGTAGACTTTCTGGTGGGATCTTTGAAATGCTGCAAAATCCAAGGAATTAAAAATATATATATTAAAATGGCTGGGCATGGTGACTTACACCTGGTAATCTCAGATTGCTTGAGCCCAGAAGTTTGAGACAAGACTGGGCAACAAAGCAAGACCTTCCTTCTACAAAAAAAATCAATAAATTAACCAGGCGTGGTGGTATGTGTCTGTAGTCCCAGCTACTCAGGAGGGTGAGACAGAAGGATCACCTGAGCCCAGAAGGTCAAGGCTGCTGTAGTATTTTTTTTTAAGGCTACTGTTTATTAAGGGCTTTCTATTTAGCTGGCTTCACCCCAGGTGCTTTGCAATATTGAACTTATCTGATCCTCCCAATAGCCTTATTGGATAGGAACTGTCTTGATTTCCTCTGTAGCATGAGAGGGGGTGGTAGAGTTGGACTTTGAATGCATGCTGTTGAGCTGTGGAATCCCAAGCTCTACCGAGTCATCACCTCTAGACGCAGGGGCAAAGTGGCATCCCCTTCACTCAGCCAGTTTCCAGGGACATTCATTTGCCACACTGCCGCTAGGAACAGGAGCTTGTTCTGTGAACATCAGACCACTTCTGGAAAGAATGCTGGTGCAGATATCAGTGTGCACTGGTGACTTTGGGGAGGTCACCTCTGCTCCCGTGCCACCTTCCTGCAGGACGTCTGTGCCCTCACTTGGTGATGAGTTCTGCAGGGTCCGCTGGCCTTGCCTGAACTTGAGCTAACCCTAGCTCCTGATCAGCACCGTTTCAGGATTTTAGGGTGCTTTCCCAGTAATGGGTCCCCAGTCCTGGGAGGTCACCGGAATCACCCCAGTGAACTTCTTGAAAAAGCAACATCCAGAGTCCCACTCCCAGAAATTTGGATTCAGTGGTTCTAGGGAGAAGCCAGGAGTTTGCTTTTTTTTTTTTACAAGCCTTCCCACTTTCCACACTCAGGGGACACTGATATGGGTCTCCAAGAAGCAAACTTTCATAAAAACTACCCTCCACATTTTCCAGGTGTATAACTTAGGCATCTTCTTCCCTGTACCTACAGGAGCTCTCAAGAAGGAAGCCATAATTCTAGGTTTCCTGGTCTGAGGTAACTCATGGTTAAACAGTGCCCAGAATAAACCTTAAGAAAGTGGGGCCAGGCGGGACCCAGTGACTCATGCCTGTAGTCCCTGTGCTTTGGTAAGCAGAGATAGGAGGGTCTTTTGGGGCAAGGAGTTTGAGACCAGCCTGGGCAGCATAGTGAGACACCCCTTTCTATAAAAAACAAATTTTAAAAAATAGCCAGGCATGATGGCATGCACCTGTAGTTTCAGTTACTTGGGAGGCTGAGGTGGGAGGATCACTTGAACCCAGGAGTTAGAGGCTGCAGTGAGACATGGTCGCACTACTATACTCCAGTTTTTTCTAAAATTAATTTAATTTAGTTTGATTTAATTTTTAAAAGTGGGCCCAACATATTTGTCCAAAGTTCAATCTGCACTGACAGGCAGTATGTCTTTAAAAGCTGCTGCAGAGTGGAGCAGACGGAGGCCCATGCAAAGCCAGGCATCCCTCAAGGAATTTAAATGGGTCAGAAACTCTTAAAGAATTTAAATGAGCATGAAATAGGTATAGAAGGTTTTCTGGGCCAATATGCAAGCCAAATAGTAAATAACTATTTTCAGCACCGAGTTTGGTTGGCAAATTTGCATATACATGTGATGCCTTGCGTTTCTATTTTTGCCACACGAATCCGCAATCTGTAAAGAGAGCCCCATGCCTCCGTGGAAATCCAGGTTCTGGCTGTGGGGGCAAGAGCTGATTGTCCCTCTGGCTGGACCTGGCGTTCTATATTTTAACGCACCCAAGTGATAGTCGCAAGATGGGCAGGGAAGGGGCAGGGTGCACACATGAAGTCTGTTCTCATGTCTTGGAGTGCCAAGATTTTCCCCGAAGCAAACTGTTCGTGCCTGAAAAACAGAAGCCAAAGTGGAAAGTTTAACATCTGTCCTGACACCAGTCTTGTGCAGTTGGAAATGACTTCCCAAACTTTCTTAACGCACCACTCCATTTTATTATTAACTTATGATTATTGTTGATTAGTAAATCATCGTGATTATGATGATTATCGTCAAAAGTTGGGGAGAGCCTTGGCAAACACCTGCAAAACTAGAAATGCCTCTGAGTTCCATCTTGGTGCCCTTTTATTTTAGATGTTGCAATAAAGCTAGATTTAAGGGATTCTGGTAAAAAAAAAAAATTTAGTGCTTTAATGTAGGCCCGTCATGTGGTTGGCACTTGGTTATGTAACTGTCCAGGGGAACCCTCTCAGGGATGACTTTGTCAAGTGAATTTGACCCTTGCCTTTGGATCCCAAGCAAGTTCTACATATCCTTCAACTTTTTTCTTTTTTCTTTTTTTTGAGTCAGAGTCTCACTCTGTCACCCAGACTGGAGTGCAGTGGCTCAGTCACAGCTCACCACAGCCTCAATCTCCTGGGCCCAGGTGATCCTTCTGCTTCAGCCTCCCGAGTAGCTGAGATTATTCTCTGAGTACCCTATAATCCCAGCACATTGGGAGGTCGAGGTAGGAGGATTGCGTGAGCCTGGGAGTTCAAGGAGGGCCTGGGTAACATAGCAAGATCTCGGCTGTTTAAAAAAATAAAAATATTAGCCGGGCATGATGGTGCACACCTGTAGTCCCAGCTACCTGGGAAGGGAAGGAGGGAGGATCGCTTGAACTCAAAAGTCTGAGGGTTCAGTGAGCTGTGATCATGCCACTGCACTCCAGCCTGGGTGACAGAGTGAGACTCCAACGCAAAAATAAAGAAATACATAAATGCATACACAAATACATAAATATAATAAATAAAGGAACCTTCCTCCACCACCACCAACGTTGTATTTTTCTGGGACTTGGGGGCATGAAGAGGACTAATGTTTCACTTAAATGGACAGTGGACAAAGCTGGAGAGCACCCACCTACCACATGTAGGAGAGACTGGCACTTTTTGAGCACTGGTACTTCTCTTTGCTTTCACCCAAGCAGCTTGGAGAAATTCAGCCATGTTGGTCCAATGTATTTAAAGGCAAGTGCCCAAGCAGAGAGCCTGGAAGTTTGGGGTGACTGGTGCTCAGTCCTCAGACACTTTCAGTTTCAGAATATTTGTTCCTTTGTGAGAACTAACCCCGAGTCAGTCATGATTGCTGAGCAATTGGCTATGATGACACTACCATGTTTGGGCAATTTTCAGAAACTACCTAAGATTTTTATGACAACTTCAAAGACTTGCAAGATGTTTTATTTTCTTTCCCCAAAGGATATTTTAAAAATACTTTTTAAAAGTTTGTATTTCCCTTTCTCTTAGTCATTCCGGAAAAGCATTTAAATGAACTATAGGAGTTCATTTGGGAGCTTTGGGGCTGTAAGTTAAGCTTTGGGGGTCTTTTTAAAATATAAAGATTTATGTTTAAACTACTTCAGAATAAGAAGAATTTTTGCCAATTTCAAAGAGCTCTTGAAAAGAATATACTGCAAATGCTTGCTCCAAATTCAACATCTTTGAAATGTACTTATTGTGAACTGTAAGGAGGATTCTCATGTCTAATAAAATATGACAGGTTTTTGTAAAAAGATAGTTTCCTTTGCATATCATGGAGTTGAAAAGTCATTATCTCAACCAGGCATGGTGGCTCACCCCTGTAGTCCCAGCTCTTTGGGAGGCTTAGGCAGGAGGATCACTTGAACCCAGGAGTCTAAGACCAGCCTGGGTAATGAGATCCCTGCCTCCATAAAACTTAAAAAAAAAAATTAGCCAGGCATAGTGGCACATGCCTGTAGTCCCAGCTACTCGAAGACGGAGACCAAAGGCTAAAGTGAAAGGATCACCTAAGTCCGGAAGTCTGCAGTGAGCAACAGAGTGAGACCCTGACTCAAAAAAAAAATAGTCATCATGTTACACAATGCTTTATCTGTTCATTCATTTATCCATCTGTTTATTCATCCATCTATCCATCCATCCATGCATCCATCCATTCTGTAATCCACTCACTCATTCTGTAAATACCCAGAGGACACTCACAACACCTGTAACCATGCTGGTTACTAGAGATATAAGAGATGAATCAGGAACCTTCCTTAGTCCTTGGAGCTCAGAATCTGGTACAATAGATCCTTGGCATGTGCATATTTAACAATTGTGGTTTTGACTATTTGTGAGTAACCCAAAGTTTCATGACTTCATAACTTGTCATTTTTGCTCCTACTTGGGGATGATAGAGGTATTCAATGAAACTAGTGACCAAAGAAGGAACCTTTGGATTAATGAGTAGGATTAGCTGACAACCCAGTGTCCCCCTAAGACCTTCTTTGTTGTTCTGCACCCAAAGTTATTCTTGTTAAGGGATAAAATACTATTCTAGGAGAGGAGGCATAATAAACTCACAAAGAAAATCACTTGCCACTGCCATTCACTGAACTAAAGAGAAAGATCTACTTACGATTCTGATGAGAGAGATTATGTGACACATTACATAGCATATTGAGTAATTTGAGAATTTGCACATTAATATCAAAGGTCTTCTTTGGCTAATGAAAGTTGATTTCATTATGTCCCTATAGCCTTTGGGGAAGCTGTGACTTTAAGTCTAATTACAAACATTTCAGACTAATTGCAAATATTTCTGGGACTCCAGGTTGTAAGACCTCTCTCTGCTGAAGTGGTTCCCCCTCTGGTAGAAACATTTTCGATATTTTTATTTTGGAGGAAGGATACTCCAGTGCCAACATCACCAACGCCACATCAGTCATCATCCCAATTCCACTGTTTTTATGGTCTCAAAGTTAAAAGAGAAATTAATCTGCCAAACTCCTGCCAGTTTTATAACTTCCTCTCCCAAGGAAAACTTGGAGTGACTTCCCCAGTGCCTGGGCTACAGATATTTACAAGACATCTCCCCGAGTTTCCTGCCCACTTTGAAAACACTGGTGTCCTGGTGTGGGCACAGACTTTCTGCTCCCCAAATGGCATTTCTAAAACTCAGGAGGAGGATTTTTTCTTGCTTTATTGTTGAACTGTCTTCATCCCAGTGTTCCAAGAGCTCACTGCTACTTTTTATTTGGTCCTCTTTTTTATCTTGAGGCCCCAGACACCGAGACTCCTGTTGGCTTGTTCCATATCGAAGTATCCTGGGATGAGATTACAGATTAGTATCCTCAGTGAGGTCCTTGCTATCCACAGATGGAAAAGCAAGGTTCTGGAATTAATGCATTGGGGGAGAGTGTGTGCTATAGGTGTAAGAGATTGTAATGTATTTTTCGAAAAAAAAATCTTCAAAGCGTGAGCTCTCTCAGTGTGCTTAAGATGGGATCTGATGTACAAACAACCAAATCACAAAACTCTTTTCAAGAACACAGTTCACTGCATAGAGCGAGAATCACCTTAAAGATTCGGTATCAAGTGCTCCATGGCTCTCTTTTTTATTTGATGCAACCTCTGACCTTTTTTATTAAAACATAGATTGTATTTTCCAACTCTCTCCAGGGGTTTCCTTTCATCTTCTAGGATATCTTATCATCCCTCTTAACTTTGGGATTAACAGCAACATTTACCTCAGCAGCCCCGCCCCCTTCCCTCTCTTCTTCTAAGTATTTGGGCTGTTTATTACGTGTATGTGCAAAAAAAAAAAAGTGTATGTGCACATCTCCTGCCCAATCTCCTGCCTTCCAATTATTCCTTCTAGTGACCTTTCTGGATAATCATTCATCCCTTATTTGTTTTCTTCTCCTTCTCCTCCTTCTCCTTCTTCTGTCTTTTTCCTCTCTCTTTCTCGTTCTTTCTGTCTCCCCTCTCTTTTTCTCTCTCACCTCTCTCTGTCTCCTCTATGTGTGTGTGTCTCTCTCTCATCCTCTGTCTCTGTCATGTTCTCTCTCTCCCTTCTCTCCCTCTCTCTCCTCCTCCTCCTCCTTCTTCTGTCTTTTTCCTCTCTCTTTCTCATTCTTTCTGTCTCCCCTCTCTTTTTCTCTCTCACCTCTCTCTGTCTCCTCTATGTGTGTGTCTCTCTCTCATCCTCTGTCTCTGTCATGTTCTCTCTCTCCCTTCTCTCCCTCTCTCTCCTCTCTCTTCTCTTTCTCCTCTCTTTCCCTCTCTTTCCTCTCTCTCTGTCTCTCCTCTCTCCCTCTCTTTCCCTTCTTCCCCCCTCCTTCTCCTTCTCCCTCTCTTTCTTTCCCTTCTTTCCTTCTCTCTCTTCTCTCCCTCTCTCTCCCTTTCTCTCTCCTCTCTCTGTCTCTCCCCTCTCTCCTCTCTTTCTATTCTTCGTCTATCTCTAGCTCTCCCTCTTTCTCTCTCCTCTCTCCACCTCCTTTTCTGTCTCTCCCCCTATCTCTCTCCCTCTCTCTCCCCTCTTTCCCTTTGCTTCTTCTCCTCCCATGCTGATCTAGGAGACATATTATGCTTTCATCAGGGCCAGCTGAAGGTGACAGTAGGACTGGAGTGTAAATAGATCAAGGAAGAAAGGAAGTAAATATTCAGAGGAAATTCACACGCAATCAAGAATCAGTATCAGAGTCCTTGAAAATGCTCCACCCAGCCTTAGGTGCAGTGCCCTAGGAGTGGGAAGTGAGAGGTGATTCCCTATGGGGTGTAGAGAGGAAGAAGGAGCTGGACAAAGGTGTGAGTTCTGCCAAAGTCTAGCCTGAGCCTGAGCCCACAGCAGGCTCTGAGTGTGAACCTCCACCTCTAGAAGGAATCTCCACTGTTTTCAGCTGCCCAATTTGTGTGTTGTCTTGTTCAGCCACCCTAATAACCTCGCAGGACACATATGCAGAGGCCCCTCATGGTGAGGGAATGAGTCTAGATGGGGGTGACCCCAAGGCTGCCTGGCTTTGCAGATTTTGTTGCAGAACTTTAGGGGTTCTCAGACTTCCAAGTTTGAACCTGACCTTCCAGCTTTTTGTGAGCGTACATCTGCCAAGACAGGAGGACAGACAATAATTTTAACAGTCTTTCTTAGTTTGATTTGCAGCTTTTAAAAACTTAGATGCCAGTTGGACTCATGACCCAATCCCCGTAAGTGCTGGGGTATGCCCACCCCAGAACTTTCTTCTCCCCACATTTACATGAAATTAATTTTTTAAAAAAAGGCCCCATCTCTGGAGTGATTTCTACTGCAGACTTGTTGGAGACACACGTGCAACCAGCTTAACCTTTTCTGGATTTTCCTTAATGTAATTTTTTCCCTTCTCGAAGATAGCTGAAAATCACTTCTGGTTACTAGGGCAGCTTATCAGGTTGATGGTCTTTCTGTTTCCTCACCTACTTGTGGCCTCACACCAGCATCAGAAGAACCATCTGCTGTGGAGTCTGTGACAGGGCCAACAGAAACCGTGCTCCAGATCAAAGCGGCAAGACACTTCCATCTCACACAGACTGTGACCAGGGCGAGCCCTGTATTTATAACACTTTCCAAATCAGTGTAATTTAGATTGCCTTTTTATTGAGAACAAGCTGGAATTCCCCCAAACCATCAAGCACTCTGCCAAAGTTCTGGGACAGCTATTTTTTTAAATAAATAAATAAATAAGCAGGTTGTTTTTTAAAAATGGGCGGGGGGAGGGGCGATGCGGTGGCTCATGCCTGTAATCCCAGCTCTTTGGGAGGTTGAGGTGGGAGGATTGCTTGAGTCCAGGAGTTCAAGATCAGCCTGGGCAATATAGTGAGACCTCATCTCTACAAAAAAAAAATTAGCCAGGTGTGGTGGTGCGTGCCTATAATCCCAGCTCCTCGAGAGGCTGAGGTAGAAGGATCAGCCTGAGCCCAGGAATTCGTGGCAGTGGTGAGCCGTAACCATGCCACTGCACTCCAGCCTGGGCGACAGAGTTAAATCCAGACACATAAAAATAAAATTAAATAAAGGACCCCTACTTAGATGAAATTCCATCTTCGGGTCTCTAGGTATAGATATTCCTCTCTCTGAAGTATACGAAAACTTCTGCACTGGGTGCCGTGGTATTAAGTGAGGGACAAGCCACGATCCTTGCCCTCCAGGGACTCACAGTTTAGTACAGTCAGGTCTGAGCCTTGAATGGAGGGGGTGAGAGGATCAATCTTCCAATGTCTCTCTCTCCAGTCGCTCACCCTGGGGCCCGGGAATTTACCTGTGGTGGACGCCTCCATTCAACCCCAGCCTGAAACCTCCCTCTCCTGCCTCTGCTCCAGGTCCCACTTCCCTCGATTACTCAGAAAGCAAGTCCAGAGTGTGTGTTCATTGGACAGAACAACAATCCTAGCCACTAAACTTGATATGTCCCTTAATAGAAGCAAAACCTCCTTGTAACTTACAGCTCATTTCCCCTTCACCCTAGGTTGGTCCTGCTCTCGTTCCTACTTCCCAAAAGAGAACACTGTGGCTCAGGGAGGCCATAGTGACCCATCCAGGAAAATTGGAAGGAGACTAGGACACTATGTACATGGATAGGAGTGGAAATGAGAGGGGTGGGAAAGATTGAGTCGACATTCTACCATCTTCTACGTGCGTGACCTTGGTGAAGTCATCTGACTCTGCTAAGCCACTGGTTCCTGTCTGTAAAGTGTTGATGATAGGGGTGCCTCTGGGGAGCTGGTGAGAATTGACTGATAAAACATATTCAGAATGTTCAATATATTCCCCAGAAAATAGAAAGCATGCCATATCCCACATATAGATATTTGAGAGGTAGGGTGAGACTCTGAACACTGAATTGTCTCTCCTCTTGCCCGTGGCTCCTCTGTGGCCCCATTCCCCAGGTACCAGGTACATAACCTGCTTTTAGTGAACAGACACCTTCAGTAGGCCATACCTTTGCCCCAAGATTCAGGGCCAGACCAAGGAGCAGACACTCAGCCGAGGACAGGCAGGAAGGCAAGGAGCCACCTGCTGTCCTCCCCGGTAGGGCGGGTCCTTGTTTGGGTAGCTCTACAGGCTTCCTGACTACGCAAATCACACCGAGAACAAGGTTTGGCTTCTGAAACTGCTCGTCCCTTCTACCCACGAAACCCCAAACCTGCCACTCAAGGAGGCTATAAACAGCTCTTGTGCTTTCAGACACGAAAAAAGCGTACTTGAAGCAGGCGTCTTACTTCCAAAAACTCAGTCTGAAAGTCAAGGGCCTCTTCATTCTGAACACAAGAGAGAAGAAGGTACTTATGTGGAGAATGAGTAGATGGTCATGCAAGTCAGGGGATTTGCAGGAGGAAAAAAGATAGAAAAGGTCTGGGAAGGAGACTTTGTTGTTTCTCTTTCCTCTCTCTTCCGGCAAGGCACTAGGAGTTGACTTCCAGAAGAAAGATGGCATTGATTTTTAAACCTGCAGGTTTTAAGCATAGTATTTATTTTCATTCAAGTAACGGAAAAGTTATGAACATGCAACTGAAGATTGCTAAAGATTCACTTTCCCCTTGAAAGGTCACCATCCAACCTGTCCCTCTTGGGCAGAGGATGGCTGTCAGCTGGTCCCCCATCTCTTATGACTGTCCATGAACTTGCAGCAGGCAGGTACCTGGATGTCTCAATACAGAACTGATCAGACTGCTGTGTCTTGTTGAAAGAAAATTTTTATTCAGTGAGTGCCATTTTCTAATGTTTGCTACCCCAGGCTTTATTACCACAGGGGCACCAATTAAAACGCAGTTTTCCTGCCCATAGATTTTAATTCAGTGGCACTGGGTGGGGCCTGGGAATCTGCATTCTTAAACAGATGCTCCTTCCCAGCTCCCTGACTCCTGGGTGATCCTCAAGTGTATGTTCCCAGGGCCAAACTTCAAAGGGCTCGGACACAGCACCTCCCAAGGACCAGACACCCTGTGAGATGCCTCTTATAACATCTAATTGGTTTGAGTGATTGTCATATTAATACAAACAAGCCTCCTTACAAAAGAATTGTTTCTAATGTTACAATTGGAGAAATAGAGGTTCAGAGGGATTAGGTAACTCTTCCTGGTCACATAGTGAGAAAGGGGGTAGATTTGACTAATGTCCGTACAATTCCTAAAGTCATCCATTTTATCTGTTTGTAGATACAATAGTGATAGTACTGATCTCAAAGGGTTAAATAAGAAAATATTAAGTTGAACCATATGAAATGACTAGCATTCCATCGTTGATAACCTACACAAGCAACCATTTCATAGAGGTTGACCTAATAATTGAAAAGTACCTGGAACAAAGTCATAACTCAAGAAATGTCAAACATTATTAGAAACATTTGTGGGTAGAATTGTGTCCCTCCCAAAGATATATTGACGTTTGAGCTCCCGGTGCCTGTGTATGTGACCTCATTTGGAAATAGGGTCTCTGCAGATGTAACCAGGTTAAGATGAGGCTGTACTGGATTTGTGTGGGTCCTAAATTCAGTCACTGATGTCCTTATAAGGAGAGAGATTTAGAGACGCAGGCACACAGAAGGAAGAAGGCCCTGTGACAGTGAAGGCACAGATTGGAGAGATGTAGCCACCAGCCAAGGTACACCACAGATTGCTGGCCACCTTCCTCTGAAGGCTCTAGAGGAACACCCTCCCATGCCACCTCCAGCTTCTGGCGGTGGCCTCCAGAGCTAAAGAAGAGTATGTGCCTATTGTTTTAAGCCATCCAGTTTGTGGTAATTTATTAGGGCAACCCTAGAAAATGAGCATGAACTTTTTTTTAGCACTTCTCTTATTTTTTGTCTTTATTTACTTTTTCTTTATTTCAGTAGATTTAGGGCGTACAAAAAGTTTTAGGTTACATGGTTTGCATTGTATAGCTGCAAAGAAGTCTGGGCTTTAAGTGTATCCATCACCCTGTCCTGTGCATATTGTACCCAATCGGTGATTTTTTTGTCCTTCCACCCCTTCCCTCCCTCTCCCTTCTAAATCTCCAGTGTCCATGATGTCATTCTCTATGCCTTTGCAGAGCCTTAATTTAGCTTCCATTTATAAGTGAGGACATGCAAGTGTTCGGTGTTCTCGAACATGGACTTTTTGCCCCTTTCATTATCAATGTCATTGTCACCACCACCATCTGAACCACCCTTTTATAGAGTATAAGGTGCGGCCCCTGCCCAGACTTAGATCCCAAAGTGGTGACCTCTGATTGGCACTGATGGTGTGATGCTGAAGTCTTAACCCAGTTCTTTGCTTGGAAGACCCAATGAAGACTGGTTTGGTTTTTACCCCAATTTAAAAAAAAATTCTTTTACGTTACACACACATTTGTGCTTTTTGATGCTTTTCCAAGCTCCTTCCAGCTTGTGTAATGTAGCGTTCTCCCCAGGGAGATGTTTCAAGAGACAGAAAGATGAAAAAATGGTGGCCACAGAACGCTGGGTAAACATTAGCTCCTTTCATAACCTTCCTTTCTTGGATGACAAATTTGTGGCGGGGCCCCAAACTCCCAAGGAGCCCTGCTTCAAGCATTTATTTGGATCAGTCTAAAAGGTCACAGACCTGCTATGTAAAAAGTCCCTAAATGCACACTGTACAGATAGGACTTGCAGGCTAGCATAGAAATCCCAGGGAGGAGTCTGTGGCCTGTTTTAAATCTATTTTTCAGTCAATACAAGGTTTCCAATGACTTTTGCACAGAAGAGATACTTTACTACGGTTTTCTTGCCTTCTCCTCTCATCAAAAATGGAAATAAAAAATCACGAGGCTGTGTTGTTATTTCATTAATCGCATTTTCTAAATAAAAAAAAGCAGAAACCATAGCTGTGATTGACTACAGAGTGGAATATTTAAAATCTAGATGGTCCAAGAAAATCTGCTTCTACTTTGGGCCCAGTCGCTGAGTTCGAATTCCATCTTGTCATTAAATGTATGAGTCTGAGCAAGCCACATCACCTACCTCGGTCTCAGTTTTTTCGTTTTTGTGAAGTCAATCCTATTTAATCGCTCCCATTTTAGAACTGTATTTGATGAATAATGAACAAAAAGAGTTTAGCAGAGTGACAATCACATAACTTTTCAATAAGTGGTACCTATTAGTATTGGTTTTTTTTCTTTGATCTGTAGAGAAGGCCTTTATTTAATTTATTTATTTATTTATTTATTTTGAGTTGAAGTCTCACTTTGTCACCCAGGCTGGAGTGCAGCGGCACAGCATCAACTTGCTGGGCTCAGGCTATCATTTGGCCTCAGCCTATCATTCTGCCTCAGCCTTCCAAGTAGCCAGAACTATAGCCACACACCACCACGCCCAGCTAATTTTTTGATTTATTGTAGAGATGAGGTCTCTCCAAGTTGCCCAGGTTGTTCTTGAACCCATGAGCTCAGGCAATCCTCTCACCTTGGCCTCCCAAAGAAGGCCTTTATTTTTGCCCCTCTTGTATGTCAGAAATGCGACAAACCTTGACCTCAGTTATGGTTACTGCCTGTGCAGTAGGCTTTATTTTGTAGCTCAGAGGGTTTAAGCAACAAACTCAAAGTCATATAGCTACTAACTCCTGAACTTGAATTAAAGCTTGAATGGATCCCAAAGTCTGTTTCCTTTCCTCTAGAACATGCTGAACTGTTCAGAATGTTTTAATTCAAAATGAAGCTCCTCCCCACAGGAGGGTGACCCATGATCTTGACCATTTGCACTGAGTCATACAAGGGGATAGTCCCCCTGAATGCCTTGATTGGCAGACAGTAGGAGTGCTAATGGCACCAAGATCATTCCTTGCAGTTGAAACTCAAACCCCCACTTCCTGTTTCCCTGAGCTCCAGAACTGACTCAAGCAAGGTTGGGCTATGGAATGCAGTGATCGCCAGTGTATACCAGGGTCAGTGCTTCTGTCCTCAATACTAGGCTTCTTACTTAGGGGTTGACTGATGACCTGGAAGTCCACATGCTGTCAATGTTCCCTAGAGACAGAGCCCCCCCAGCATGTGGCTTTTTATCTATTTGCATTTCTTAAAATGCAGATTCCTGGGCCTCTCCTAGACTTGGGTGAATCTGAATCTTGGCTGGTAATCCAGATACTTGCATTTTTGACTGGTGTCCCAGCAGTGACAGTGTTCATGAATCTCTGTGATCATCAGATGAAGCCATAGCCTTGTTGTTTCTCCTTAAAGGAAGAGGACTAAAGGAGAGGAGCATAATCTTTTCTTTTTCTTAGGGGGAAAGCAGACATGAAGTTCATGGATCCTACAGATATCTATATATGGTAGACAGAGCACTAGTTTCTCGAAGATGTTCGTGTCCCAGTCTCCAGAACCTGTGAATGTACTGTTACTTGGCAAGGGGAAATTAAGGTTGCAGATGGAATTAAGGTTGCTAATCAGCTGAAGTTAAAATAAGGAGCATTTCCTCGATTATCTGGGTGTGCCCAATGTAATTACAAGAGTCCTTTACAGTGGAAGAAGGAGGCAGAGATGAGAGAGACAGTGTGAGAAGAGCTGACCTCGTTGCTGGCTTTGAAGACGGAGGAAGCCAAGAAATGTGGCAGCCTCTGGAAGCTGGCAAAGTCAAGGAAGCAGATTCTCCCTTAGAGGCTCAGGAAAAGATGCAGCCCTGCAGACACCTTGATTTTAGCCCAATGAGACCAACTTCTGACTTCCCGAACTGTAGGATAAACTTGTATAGTTTTAAGCCTCTAAGTTTGTGGTAGCTTGCTACAGCAGCGATAAGACTCTAACCCACCAGAGTAAGATGGAGTGTGGTTTCCATGGCTGCAATGAAGAAGAGGACATCTCATTGAAATGCCCTTCCTGAGTCCTGGATCTTCCTTTTCAGCAGTGTCTGAGCCCAGAGCTCAGATAAATGCTCTGACCTCTACAGAAGGCAGTGGGATTAGGACCAGAGGAGGTTCCCAAGGGAAGAGGAGTAGGGAGTGGAGAGCAGTGCTGGATGACCTGAGGGTCCCACTAAGTGGATCTTAGGGCCCCAGCAAAACAATGAAACAATGACATTACAAAACAAGCATAACAAGAACTGTAACTTTGGTGACTTTTCCCAACATGATATTTCTCCAGGAGGATGTTATTTTGACTTTAACATACTTCTTACTTTTATATTATGTAATTTATTTGAACAAGTGCCAAGGAACCTTGAGCAGGTCATGTAAAACTTTCAGGATGGAATTCCCTGCGCTGCAAAATAAAGAGGTTGAATTACCCACTCTCCAAAGTTCCTTAGGCCTCCATCATGTGCTTAGATAGAAGTAGACAGTTACAGCCTGTGGGTAATTAAAGCACCAAAATAATATCCATCAGCCCCCAATGGCTTATTTTTCCCCCAATACAAAGGTAACAAATTTAATACAGTTTGATTACATAAAATGCAGGGGAAGAGAAGGAACTAAATAATTTCACCTGAGCTCAGGATCTCTGATCAGGCTTTGACACAGAGACAATCAAAAAACCAATTATCAGGAATTGATGAACAAACACCAAGACTAAAGGAACTGGATCAAGGCAGAAGTCACCAGGCAAAACAGAGGACATGGGGGGAAAATACTGGGGCGTCTCTTTCTTTATGGAATTGTGGATGGCGGGGGAAGAGTTATGTTGAAGTGTTAAAGGAACATGGTTGGGAAGAAAGAATGAATGGACGCATATGAATGAATGAATTAATGACTTTAATTCAGAGTATTGGCTCTTGTATGCTTTTGGGTCTTCCCTGAAGGCTATAATCCTTTCCAGGTCTACCCTAAACTTCAGGAATTTCAGAGATGGCGAGGGCCACATGATCAAAAATAAAAGTTGTCCTACTTTGGGCATCTGCAGGGAGTGGTGCTGTGGTCTCGTTTCTAGCGAGTAGCTGTGCAGAGATGAAAGCCCCCAGCAACCCTCTGCCGATGCCTTTGACCGGGGGGATGCATACATGGGGCCTCCAGGGAGTCGTGGCCCAGGAGCCAGGCGGCACGCCCCCGGCCTGAACCTGTTACTCTTGGGCTTGTACTAAAGGGGGCTTAGGTTTCTGCACTTTTCATGTGGCGGCTTTCAAAATCGAAATCCACTTGAAGTGGTTTGGGTTTTTCTCTTCCCTGCCTGGTGTTTGCTGTAGAGAAAATACCTTCAAACGCAGACAGTGCAGCTCAGCACCTCTGTCACCCAGCGCGTTCACAGGAACCCAGAGACGCCACATCAAGCTGAACGTTTTCATCAGAGACACCCTGGTAGGGGCCCCGCCAGCTGCCCACCGGGCAAAGGTTTTCCTTTAACCCTGTTTGTACCCCTCCCAACACTAGCTCACACGTGCCTGTCGCTGGGAGAACAAGCCACTCTTGTTTCTCTGAAATGACCTATTTGGAGAAGTTGAAGACCATGGCAGGGGAGAAAAATCCCACCTTGATTCCATATCCTGTGTGGCCCCCTAAGACTCCGTTGGGCAGGCGGAAGGGTGGGGTGGGCCCTCACTCTTTATTCCACAGCTCCAGGTATCAGCTCCTTCCTTGTCACCTTCTTGGACAACTTTTATTTTTCTGGGTCTGCCACCAAACTTCAAATGTTCCCATTTTTTATATCCTATTTGAAAGAAAACATGTATTCCTACTGGTGAAGGAAAGAAGAAAATTGAATAGATGTCTCAAGTCACATCCCAGGGAGATGTCCCATCATGATCCAATTCACAAATGGAATGACTTACCTACCGACCTGAGCCGTGCAGATGGATGTCAACAGCTCTTCATCAATATCAGCAATCAGGCTGCAACAAGAGCAACAGACTTGTATGTGGGAGAAAAAATAAGCAATTGAGGGCTCATGGATATTATTTTGGTGCTTTAATGACCCACAGGCTGTGACTGTCTACTTCTATCTATATATGTAATGATGGAGGGCAGGGGAGCTTTGGAGAGTGGGAAATTCAACCTTTTTATTTTGCAGCTCAGAGAATTCCATCCTGAAAGTTTTATAAGACCTGCTCAAGGTTCCTAGACACTTATTCAGCTGCACTGAACAGTCTTATTTGTATGCTGAGATTAAGGATATTTACATATGTTGGGAGACTTGGAAATTATATTTAAGAGTAGCCCATGGAGGTTATAGGCCTTTTGAGGTCTGTACTCTTCATTTTGTAAATGGGGAAGCAGAAATCTAGGGCCTTCGCAGGGTTCTCACTTAAAAGCCTTGGCTATGTCATCCTACTCTCAAATTAGAGGGTGTGTGTGTGTGTGTGTGTGTGTGTGTGTGTGTGTGTGTGTGTGTGTGTCAGAGCACCATGGACTCCAAGCCACTCTGCTTGGACTTACTAGGTGAATTACAGCAGGAAAAGCTCTCCTTCCACGCCCTTTGCACCAGTCCACACACCAGGGCCAGCGGGAACATTCTCCATCCTCCTTCCTACAGTCACCGTTGTATTTATTTCTTGAGAGATGATTGGGCTGGAAAGCCACTACCTGTCTATTTGGGATTATCACTGGAAACAAGCCAATCCTGTCTCATACGACAATGAAGCTTAGCCTCTCCCTTGATGACTGGCCTGTAAAACAGAGGAATGGAGAAGTGGTGCATTCCAGCCCTCTTGCTGTCAGATAGGAAAACTGAGACCCAAAGACTAGAGTGGAATGTCTCAAGGTCTCTCAGACTCCCGACTTTGTGTCTCTTCTTCTTCCTCCACTCCATACCTTCTCCTCAGCCCTTGGCCACATCACCTCGACAGCAAGGCCTACTGCGGTACCTTGGGCTCTCACGTATGTCACACTTATCTGCCCACTAATTAACTCGAGTCAGCAGAGAAGAAGCCCTCTGTAGCCCTCAGCTAGCACAGGATAGAACGTATATACTAAGATGCTTCTTCTTGGGGTGACATCTGTGGGGATTGGCTCCAGAAAGACCTGCTTTTCTCCCTCTGTCGCCTCTGTCCCAACTGCTGCGTGACCCCCAATCTTGTAGGCTTTTCTCCTCTGATCCGCCCATCTAAGAAGCAGCAGCTTGGAAACTTGCATTCTTGCCAGCATGAGGGACGAAAAAGACTGGATTGCAGGAAAACCCGTGAATCTATCCCCCCACCCCCCAGAGCTGTGGTCTTACTTGGAATAGAACCAAAGCAATTATTCTTTTGAGAAATGATTGGACCAGGTTCATCTCCCAGCTCTTGTTTCTAGATTTGGGGATTTTCTGGAAGCATGCAAAGCCTTGGCCAGGTGGGCGGCAATTGGAGTTAAGGCAGCATCTCTCCCTCAAAGGCGGGCGTGCCCATAATATAGAAAGTAGGTCCGTGGAGGTCGGAGCTCGCCACATCTCTCCGCTTCCTTTGCTGGTGTGGCCACCCCTCACCCCTCACCCAAGGCGATTTGCATGAGAGGAAGTCTGAGAGGCAGGGACAGCCCCCGACCTTGAAGTCACAGGCCACAGAGAAGGAAGATGAGCCAAAACCAGAGTAATTATCATTCTGCTCCTGCCCTTGAAGTTCACTGGGGTTTCAAAACGGCCATAATCTTCACCATGACCTTATTTCTGCATGGGGGACCTCAGGATGCCATTAATCACAACTGGATCTAAGTTGTTGGTTTTTTTTAAGGCCCCGTGACAAAACAGGGGTGTTGGCTCATTTGGGATGGAGCTGTGGTTTGGTTCTCTGTCCTCCCTGCCTGTACCCTCATTTGCCAGAGAGAGGGAAAGAGGTATAACATCTTGTTCCCTCCTGAGAAGGGCTCTGTGGCTATGGTGACCCATCTTGAAGCCCAGGGTCTAAAGGCACAACTGTGTTTGAACCTCTGGGGGCAGCGAGTGAGAGGGGGAAGGTGTAATGCCTTCAGGTGTCCGGACCCCATGGGGATAAGTACATAACCACTGTTTGAGGTCACTCCTTTGGTAACCAGCCCCTGGGTCTAATCCCTCTTCCACCCATTTTGTACTCTGATTTCAGTTCTGTAAGGTGGACACAGAGCATCTTGGGTGGTAAACAATCTCAGTAAGCATATGAGGCTCAGCGGCCAACACGGTAACAGATCCCAGGGTTCAAATAAATGAAAGTTGCTTACCACAAAGATCTGGACAAGCAAAGGCAGAAAGATCGGAAGCTAGCAAGCATCAAACACCTACTATGAGCAAGTCACATCTCAGGGGTCATAACTCTTTCAGTTCTCACACTCCCAAGAGGTCCTGATTATTGATCCCATTTCTTAGGTAGAGAGAGAAGGGCAAAAGGGTAAAGTGTCTTGCCTGAGGGTATGTCCCTGGTAGGTCACAGAGGAAGAACTCCAACCCGAGGAGTCCGACATTATAGTTTGTGTCTGATGTTGACCGCCCAGGATGGCCGGCTGCACGTTGGGATCTATTTCTCAGGATTGGGATCCTCGTTTGACCTGGATGCTCCGAGTTGCTGGGCTCCCTGATGAAAAGACTCCTGTGTAGCTTGATTTATTTCAGCCAAGAGTTTTGGCTAATTTGTTCTTTCAGTTATTTTCAGTTAGCCCAGCAATGCTGCTGTTTCTTAATTTTTAAAAACTCTGTTTGCCTGTTACAGCAAAACCTTTTGTCTTAGTTTGACTACAGAAATATGGTTCCTGTGGAGAAGGGGTGGTCATGATCGCTAATGAGCATTATGTCCCAGCATCGTGCATTTACCATGCATTATCTGAATTCACTTTCACAATAACCTACAAGGCTAGTGCCATGAGTATTATTCCCACTGGACAAATGAGGAACTTGAGGCTTAGAGAGGCGAAGTGACTTGCTCAAAATCCTGCAGCTAGGGGCAAAAGACACAGGATATGAGCCTATGACCACAGCGCTCATGCTGAGAGAACCACACACTTTTCCTCCATGAGGTGGATGCAGTTACCCACAATTCCAGTGGGTAGGGGGACTTAGTTCTACCTCCAGTACTGAGAAGCTCCTTGTCATGGAGGGCATGGTAGATGCAAAAGGTCCTCTCTGGCACCCATTCTGTTTTTCTTGGGATTTATTGTTTGGATCAAAACAGTAAAGATATTAGGTGAGCGTTTAGAGATCCAGCTCCCCTTGAGGGGAGGATGTGACTCAGTGCCACCTAGACAGCTGCCGGTAACTGAGGTGTGATCAAGTCCCACAAGCCAGAGAACCAGGGGATGGGCACACCCCCACCCACATGCCTGGGCACCTGAGAACAAGCCAGGTAGAATATTCCCCACAATGCCCCATCCTCACTCCCACCTCCCAGTGTTGGTGGAAAGAAATAATTTGTCATTCAGGACGCTCCCTCCAGACCCTCGTCCTCCTGGCCTCGTCATGAGCATCTACCAGGCACGTATACTCCATGCTGTTTACCTATTAATGAAGGAGATATGTTATCTCGTTAGTCTTAACATAACATAATTGAAGCAGGTGCTCTTTTTAATCCCATCTAACAGAAGAGAAAGTGGAGGCTCACAAAGGTTGAGTGACTTGCCCAAGGTTTATCCTAAAGGTGGTCCTTCCTCCATCATCCCCTGTCATATTAGTTGATTGGCCTTGAGCCATTCTGTCCACTTGTCCATCTATGTGTCATCACACATAGTACCTGGGCCTAAAAGGGCATACCCACAGCAGCATGCAAAGGAGATTCCTTTCACCCACTGACCCATTCACCCCTTCTTTTCCCAACCACACGCATACACACAAGCATACCGGCAGCACTCACACCCTCATGCACTTCCTCTCCTCCTTGTTCTGGTCAGTGATTCATGAGCAGAAACCATGCGTGCCTTCTCCAGGATTGCATATCTAACCACTGATGCAGGCTAGACCCCAGGGCTTGATTTTCATGGAGAACCCAGTGGCCCACAACATCCTAGATGGCAGCTGCTTCACCAGTGTAGTCTTCATGGGCAGAACCTCCTCACTGATCCGTGATTACCTATAGTTTTAGAAATAAACCCTTGTTGTTTTAGGCTTCTGAGATGTTGAGGTCTTCTAGCCTGTCATGTTATGCAGTGTATAATGTGGATAAGGAATTATTACTTAGGAGGGGTTGACAGTCTAATAGTGGAGACAGACTGGTAAATAATTACCATAACTCATTTATTCAACAGCCATTTGTTGAGAACCACCATGTGCTTGAATCAGGAATGTATGAGTCTTCCTGGGATCAAAGGGAAAATGCATATCACTATCATGGTATCCTGCGGACATTTCTAGCTTCTCCCTCCACTGTACATTCATTACTGTTTTGTGTCTTTCTCTAGCAAGGCAAGCAGCAGTATCTTGTTCAGAGCTGTGCCTGCCAAGCCCAACATCCTGTTTCTCACACAGTAGTTGCTCAGAAAATTTGTATTGTGACCTAATTATAAATAAATTCCCCCAGCCCAATCCATCACTCCACCCACTCTCCTTCTTGTCCCAAAAATGAAGAATCTTGTTGGAGTTTGGAAACTTAATAATTCTTATATATATTATAAAAGTGCAGCATCAGAGGAAAGAGGAAGACGATCTTCTTGATATTACGCATAAACTATTACGCATGCAACGACCCCCGTCCAGTTGTTGCATGCACCATCATGTTGCTTTTTCCTCTGTTATCAACTTCTTTCTCTTCATCTCTCCAACTTTTCCTTTGTGGCCAGAAAGGCTCTTATTACCTCTTTTGGGACGCACTCCTCTGCTCTGGGAGTCCTCTCTATGGAGCACTTGGATTTCAGGGATGTTAAAGCGTGCCTCCTTGAGTTTTCCCTTCCACAATTTCAGTTCCCTGTACCAATTGGTCTGAAAAGATTAAATGGAAAATTCTAGAAATAAACATATGTTTTAAAAGTGTGTACCATTCTGAGTAGCACGGTAAGACCTAACTCCATCCCACCCTAGATGTGAATCATTCCTTTGTCCAACATATCCATACTGTAGACATATAGAGACTCCTGGCTACGAGTCACTTAGTAGCCACCTCCATGATTAGATCAGCTCTCACAGTATCATCATGCTTGTGTTCAAGTCATTCTTATTTTACTTAATGACGGCCCCAAAATGCAAGAGTTATTATTTTTAATCTCTTGTTGTGCCTAATTTACAAATTAAACTTTATTATAGGCATGTATGTATAGGAAAAAGCATGGTTGTGTATAGGGTTCATAACCATGAAAAGTTTCAAGCATCCACTGGGGTCTTGGAATGCATCAACCCAGGATAAGGGGAGACTATTTAGCTCTCCCTTGGAGTCACTGAGCTGACAGGTCAAGATTGGGGAGCCAAGTGAAAGAGAGAAATAACAAGAGGTGGGGAGGTTGGACATTGCCATGACCAGTGTTGGGAAGTGAAACCTGAGTGAAAACACTGAGAGAATCCAGAGAGAGGGAGCTGATTTATGTGCATAAGAATGACATTTAAGATTAAAGTGCTACCTTTACACCATGCCTTTTGGTCCACTGTCTTATAGTTGATGAATCTAAATTAAACAGGGGTAATACATCCTTATTCAACTGACCAATGGCAATAATGATTCTTGAAAAAAATAATAATGACTTTCATTTATGGAATATCCATAAATGTGTGTGCCAAGGTACTTTGGTATATGATCCCCCAAGGCAGATACTCATAGGATAAAACTCATAAATGTAAAAAAAAAAAAAAAAGACGATCTTAAAATCAGTTGAATTTTTCTAAGAGCTTTCTGAAGAGTTGATTTCAATGAAAGATCAAGGATTAGTCATAGGCAAGTTCTAGTTCCCACAGCCTCCCTTCCTCAATGTTTCCCCTTTGACTTTGCAAGTCTTTGAGTGTCTCCTGAGAGTTTGGTATGGAATTAAAATTTACCAAGTGTGGGGTGGAGGAAATTGGTACTTGAAAATGGGAGGAAGTCACTTTTGCTTTCAAGATGTGAAGCTTCAGATGAATGGGAAACTGAGGCAGAGGGAGCACATTTCCCAGAGGTTAGGCATTTGTATCCGGAGCCTTTAGGGAGGCCTGTTACTCCCAGAAGGTGACATTGTCTTAAGAGCAGCAGTACTTGCAAGTGAACACAGCTCAGCCTCTGGGTTCAAATCTTATCTCTGCCATGTTCTCCCATCCAGAGCCTGACCCTGGTTAGTCTGATCACAGGGAGCATTAAGGGTGGTATGGTCGTAGATTCTGCCGTGTCCTCAGTGCGAAGCTTTGAGCAAGTGATGCAACTGCATCTATAAATTGGGCATAGGTTAGAATGCTTAGTTACAAAATAGATTAAATAAAAGAACACACATGACACGATCTGCAGGGTCTCTGAGGCTGTGGGCATGTCTCAGGGCCTGGCGTTGTTTTTGCTTCCCTCATCACTGTCCAGATCCCCCGAGTTTTTCAAGCCCAGATGGTTTCTCTATTTTATTTTCTTTCTGGACTGAGACAGAAGACCTGATTTCAAGCCCCAGCTCTGCCGTTTATTACGATGTGATCTCACTTCTTAAGGCTCCTGCTTCCTTTTCTGTCTAGTGTGTGTGAGGGATTACAAGCTTCCTAGGACGTTCTCCTTCCCTCCTGGGTCTTCTCCACCCACAGATATGGTGAATATGTCTGCTTTGCCTCCTGGTGGTCTTGAGGATCTCTTGCCATGTGAAAACTCAAATCTAGGCTTTCTGGTCTAGGCTGAAACAAGCACCCAGCCACAGGAACCAATCTTTCAGGAGATCAGAGGGATTAAAAGGTCTGAGACCACCTAGAAATGGCAATTGTAGACCAAGTTGCATCGAAATAAAATCATCCCAGGAGTGGAGCTCTTGGAACATATGGGTGCCAGAGAGAGGACCAGTCCCAGGAGTCGAGTTGAATGAACTCCTATGAATCTCCAGGGAATATGAGTTGAGAAGAAGCCCTCTCCCCCAACTCCGCATGCAAACACAGGATGACTAGTTTGAAAACCTGTGGTTTAGAAAGTAGCATAGACACTTTGACTAAGATTGACATGAGGAAGAAAGAAGACAGAATAAAAGGAAAGAGGCCCCTGGGCCCCACACGGGAAAACTTTTCGGCGTGAAGAAACAAAGTTAAATTTCAGAAGTGCACGGCCTGCGCTTTATCTCTTCAAGGCAAATGGTTCTTGTCCAAACTCCAAATAAACTTGAATTTTTAGGGGAGAATGTGAACAAAGATAATGTCTTATTTTAGAACATTTCGAGAGATGGAAATCAAATCACATCCTCCTAAGGGCTGTTTTAGTATTTCTGTCTGTAGATAGCCATTCAGCCACCTCTGTCTTGACTTCACTCAAAAAACATAACCCCCCTCCACCCCGTTTGCAGACAAGGAAGACCACAGCAAGGAAGTTGCAGTGACTTGGTCAAGGTTTGCGGGTAAAATTGTATGCTTAGTTTCCATTCCCTGACCCCAAACCTACACTGGGGTCATAACTCAACCAGGGGCAGCGCCAACAGGGCTCGTTGCCTATCCTCAGGGGTGAATGCAGTTCTTGGCACACGGTTAAAAACTTGGTAAATGTGTATTGAATGAGTTGCATTAAGGCTCAGTCACACCGTGTGAATCCAGAAAATACCAGTCATGGCCTATGGGTGAGATGGCCATCTCTGTGTTCCTGCTCCTATTCTTTGACAAGAGCTGCAGGATGCATGTGAATCTGATTTTGCTTAAAACTACATGATTATGCTTGAAACTACATGATGAGAGAGCAAGACACCAATTCTAAGTTCTTTAAAAACTGCCATGATGTTTCTTTTTGTTTGCTTCCCCTCTTCAATACGGTTCACCCACCGGCTTATAGAGAAAGTCAGCCACCCCTCTGGTATTTGCCAGATCACCCATTCAGCCAGGCTCTGGGCCGAGTCTCATGACCATGGGAGGTGCTCTGGATAGGAGTAGTCATCGACTCCTTCCCTGGGGCATCCAGGAGGGCGCCTGACTCAGACAGATTCTATTCCAGAGGGAACAGTAAGACAATAAAGAGTCCTCCCTCTGGGCACATCTACCCCTCACTTGTTTGCATACTCCCCCCCAGCAGCTGTGGGTGAATTGCTAGTCTCACCCCTCATGCCTTTGCAAATGCTGTTCCCTGTGCCTGGTATATTCTTCCCTGTGGGTCGCATGGACCGTTGAGGTATTGGACAAGGCCCTTGACCTAACAAATTTTGTCTTAAGGCTTTCTCCCCACGTCCAGAGCATTTAGCCACAAAAAAATCCCAAAATAGTTCAACCCCAAGTCTCATGTCCTTGGCCTAAACTTTAGGCACAGAGCCCAGAGGTCTATTTTGGAGAGGCTGTGAGTATCAGGGAGAACACGAGTTTTAGAGTGTGAAAGTGCCTGGTTCGAACTCCAGCTACAACACACGCTGGCTGTGGGGCCCTAGCTAAGGGGCTCAACCCTCCAAACCTCTGAAGCCTCATCCATGAATGTCCGTTCTGCACGGTTCCCATGGCAATAGCATCAGACAACATACATAAAGCTCCTGCTAGAGTAAGGGGTACCTGGTGGGACACCCTAAGTGTCAGTCCCTGTGGCTGGTCATTCTGCCCTGAGTGTGGCTGTCTCAGGGCTGGGAAGGGGAGGTGACTGGTTTCGCTCCAAAGAAGCCCCAGCTGAGCTGTGTGCTCAGCCCTCCTGCGAGGTAGAGGCCCCGCCCCCTACATTTGTGAAGGATGTTTCCTGCGGCCAGCTAGGAATGAGAGGACCGCAATAGAGTATACCATAGACTTAGGTTAGAAGCATGCTATAACCCAATAAATATGTAATCGGCTTGTGAGCAATAGCACAGCCATTTTTAGTTTTCTGGCTCCTGAAAAGCCTACATGAGCATCTTAAGGAGAAGCAGAGTCTCCTACTAACACCCCAGGAGAAGAACTGATTTAGTTGTGCTCTCTGAATCCCCTCCCTCCTCTCCTCCTCCTCGCTCTCCATTCCAGGACTCAGAGCCAAAGGTGATCATGAGAGTGTCAAAGAATCTTCTCTCAGGCCAGGCCATTCCCTCATCTTCCCTCATCTGCTGCAAGAACTTCTCGTTCTGTAAACCTGTCACTCTGTAAAGTGGTGAAGGTTGTCCTGAAGAGGACTCCCCTGCAGCTGGCGGAGATAGCAGGGACCAGCCATCCCCAGGCAGTGCCCCTGGGCCCTTCTAATCATCTCCCACTGAGAGTAAAAGATGAGATGTCCCCAGGGTTATGTGGATAAAGAGACTCACAGTTCTTTATTCATCCATGCATTCATTTCCTCGTTAAATATTTGCTGAGCACCTACTATGCGCAAGGTCCCGTGCTAAGTCTTAAAAGAAGGTTAGACAAGTGGGAGACACAGCACCTCCTGCACATCCCCACTGGCTTCCTGCTGATCTGGCCATCTCCCTTCATCGCTCTGCTCCTCGCCTGCACCCTTGGCCCTTAGCTCAGGTTCCACTTCATCTCTCCTGGACATCAGAACAGCCTCCTCTCCCGTTCCTCTGATACACACACCCAAGTGTTGCCTGAACAGTCTGTCTAGACATCAATATGGTTGCATCAGGCTTGGGTGTGCTGCTTCCCACCTGAATGTCAAACTTCACTCTACAAAAAGTTTCTTTAAAAGAGCTCACTTAAAAAAAAAAAGTTTACACCAGGCTTGGTGGCTCATGCTTGTAATCCCAGCACTTTGGGAAGTGAAGGCAAGAGAATTGCCTGATCCCAGGGGTTCAAGACCAACTTGGACAACTTGGCGAGACCTCATCTTGAAAATAAATTAAAAAAATTAGCTGGGTATGGTGGCGTGCACCTGTAGTTCTAGTTGGTGGAGGCTGCGGTATTTGTGAGCATGCCACTGTACTCCAGCCTGGGAAACAGAGTGAGATCCCCTCCCCTCAAAAAAAAGAAAAGAAAAGAAAAAAATTTGGCCTTACTCCAAGCAATAATATGTATGAAGTCACAGACTGAATGTCAGCTCACATGTCATACCAACATGAATTTTTAAAATTCTCTGTTAAGATGAAGAACATTTACCCATGGGACACTCAAGACTATTGGGCAGCAAAGCTACCACTTGTTGAAAGCTCACTGGTCTGTGCCATGTGGGAAGACCATCAGCATTCATTCATTCATTCAAGAGCTCTTTTGAGCCAGGAGCAGTGGCTCACATCTATAATCTCAGCACTTTGGGAGATTGAGGCAAGAGGATAGCTTGAGCCTAGGAGCTGGAAACCAACCTGGGAAACATAGTGAGACCTTGTCTCTACAAAAAATAGAAAAATTAGCCGGATGTGGTAGCACGCACCTATAGTCCCAGCTACTTGGGAGGCTGAGGCGGAAGGATTGCCTAAGCCCAGGAGGTCAAGGCTGTGGTGAACCGTGATTGTGCCACTACGCTTTAGCCTGGGTGACAGAGTGAGACTCCAACTCACGTAATAATAATAACAATAATTATAATATAAATGAGTGCAGTGTATGGAGACTGTTAGTTGATGGTGTGTTAAAGAGAAAAACTATGAGAAAAGGAGGAAAAAAACCACGATCATAACAAGCCAGCCCTTGTCTTCCTTCCCAGCCAGCTGCCCACTCTCAGACAGGCTCTCTGCAGGCAGTTCCACTCTGCGCCATGCTGCATCAACCCTCCTTGCCCTGGTTTGTCCATGTTCCACCTTCCCATGTAGGCTTCTGGCTAATCACCTTTGCTGTTCCAAGTTCATCTGGGCGTCATCTCTCCTGACTCCCACCTCCCCTTAGAATTAAATCCAACCTCCTCTGGATACCTTGTTCCATTGCTGTCGTTGTCCTCCTCAGCCTCAACTGTCTTTTAGTTGCCTTGTGTGTCTTCCCCACACTGGACTCTTCTAGACTGGGATGACCAGCAATCCTGCTCCCCACACCCTAGACACCAACAGAGTCACCTTCTTCTCTGGGGAAGCACCCAGAAGCCCATGCTTTACTGAGTTAAAGCCTCATTATATCTTCATTTCATTCGCCCTATGTGATTTACTGAGCATCTACTACATGCCCTGCATGTTTTTAGCACCAGGATAAATGTGTATGTGGCACGATAGATCAGCCCGTCCCATCATGGAGACGCCTTCTAGTGACAGGGGAGTAGATAGACAATTATCAGACAAACTAAAACCTAATAGAATTACATACTGTGATTAGTGCTATGAAGAAAGTAAGTGGGGAAACCCATCCTAGAAGGTGGGGGGTGGGGAGGAGGTCATTCTTCCAGGCAGGGGGATTAGCATGTGCGAAGGCTCTGGATGGAAGAGGAGCCAAGGGGTCTAGCAGAGCCAGAAAGGGGGAGGACAAGCCAACGTGAGATTGAGGACAGCAGACAGCAGACCTGGTGAGCATGTGGCTTTTATTTCAGACCCATGGAAAGCCACTGGTGAGTTTTTTTTTCTTTGTTTTTCTTTTTTTTTTGAGTTGGAGTTTTACTCTATCACCCAGAGTAAAACTAGAATGCAGTGGCATGATCATGACTCACTGCAGCTTCAACCTCCTGGGCTCAAGCAACCCTTCCACCTAAGCCTCCTGAGTAGCTGGGACTACAGGTATGCACCACCATGCTTGGCTATTTTTTTGATTTTGATTTTTTGGTAAAGACAAGGGAAGCTATGTTGCCCAGGCTAATCCCAAACATCTGGACTTTAGAGATCCTCCTGCCTCAGCCTCCCAAAATGCTGGGATTACAGGCATAAGCCACCACTGCCAGCTGCCATCATTGACTTCTAAGTGGAGACATGCCACAGGCAGACAATTGTTTGGGGGGCTGGGGAATGTTTGAGAGGATATAGAAGGAAGAGAATTTTTAACCTCCCAAAATGTTATCTGATGGTGGAATGAGGGGGAATTTCCCTCATTTTAGCCTGGCTATGGTGGGCTCTGGGGCCTTCCCAGAAATAATGGCGGTGGCAGGTCTGAGACTGTGTCCTTATCTTCTCTCTCCTCTCCCTGCCAGGGTGGCACCAGCAGTAGGCAGCCTTATGCCTGAGTCTCTTCTTAGACGGGAACCAGCAGGGCAGGGAGACCTTTGGGGTGGCCTGGGGCTTCCTTGGTGCGCTCCTTGCCAGCAGGGTGGGAGCAGCCTCATTGTAGGAGAGAAAAGGTATCTACTTAGGTCACACAAATTCAAATTTACTGTGTGCGTAGGTGACCACTGCAGCCCCTCTGGGCCTGACTCCTCAATCCCGCTGCACCCCCAGGGGCAGGAGGCTCCTTGTTCCTTCCCCAGGGCTCCAGAAGGAGCCAGGGTCCTGGGAGAAAAGGAAAAAGCAGCCTGAGTGCCCTTAAGTGCCTATCAAAGAGCTTCACGAAAACAAACAGGCTGGAAGAGAGACGCCCAGAGCTGCAGGGCCCATTACAGGAGAGAAGAGGTAGATATGGAAGCAAAGGAAATAGGATCAGACCCTGGAAGCCTTTCCCTGGAGCAGTGCTGAGAGCAACGCCATTTGTTAGCCCGAGTCCCCTTGGAGACTCCCTTCTGGCGCTGGCTGGGTTCAGGAGTATGGAGACTGGAGCAGGCCCCAGTCTCCACGTGACAGGTAGCAGACCACTCTGCTGGGGCCTGCTCCCTGGTCGCTGCCCACTCTGGAGTGTGGCACATGTTTTATGAGCAGACCACACGTACTTCTGGACGCCAGAGCTCACAGCCGGCATTGATATTAACAACAGCAGATAACCACGCGCCCAGGAAGCTTCAACGTGACTCCTCCTCACTCAAGGAAATGCAGGCAGCTCCCAGACAGATTCAGCAGCATACAGGGCAGCACAGAAATAACCACAAGGGCTAAACTTAACCAAGCAGTGCAGCAGAGAGGGAGGTTATCCAACCATTCATTTTTAAGCAAAGGTCACATTTTGTTCTCATTTTAAAAGTTTTTTTTTTTTTGAGTCAGGGTCTCACTCTGTTATCCCGGCTGGAGTGCATGGCGCAATCAAGGCTCACCACAGCCTTGACCTCCAGGACTCAGGGGATCCTTCTGCCTCAGCCTTCTGAGTAGCTGGGACTACAGGCATGCGCCGCCACACCGGGCTCATTTTAAATTTTTTTGTAGAGATGAAGTCTCGCTATGTTGCCCAGGTTGGACTTCAACTCATGGGCTCAAGCAATTCTTTTTTCTCAGTCTCCCGAAGCACTGGGATTATAGGCATAAGCTGCCGTGCCCAGCCATCATTTTAAAATTTTACACCATTAGTGCTCAACTAATTAGTTGTGGAAATTAAGTTAAAGAAGAATTTAAAGAGGAAAACAAAAATGCACTATCTACTGATAACATTTGGGGAAAACATTCTAGTGGCTGCTTTATACCTCTCTATGCTTTTAAAAAATAGCATCTGCAGCATATATATGGTTTTGTAATCTCTGATTTTCACTAGGAGCAACATTTTTTCATATCATGAATGTACTTCTTGAACACGGCTGTAGCTCATATCTCTTGGGATACATACACAATGTCTGATTCTGTTCTGCACATGTGTTACATGGATGGACTCAACACAAAAATGGGACACAGTAGATGCTATTTTTTCCTTTTTTTTCTTTATTTTAAAGATGTGGGGTACAATTCAGGATTAGGTATACAAATGGTCATTATGCAGGTACCCTTGTTGATGAGGTGTGCCCCTCCCTTCCCTGGCAGTTTCCCTCAACTGCCTATCCCTCTCCTCCTCTACTGGCAGTTTCCCACTACTGTCAATCCATTTCTTGTAGTATTATAATAATTGTTCAAAGTCCACTTATGAGTGAGAACATATGGTATTCCATTCTTTGTTTCTGTGATAGATCACTGAGTATGATAGACATTAAATCCATCCAAGTTGCTATGAAGTCCATATGTTTGTCCTTCTTTATGGTTGCATAATATTTCAGTGTGTGTATGTACCACCTTTTTTTATCCAGTCCAGCTTCGATGGGCAGCATGGTTGGTTCCATGTTTTTGCTATTGTGACTAGAGCTGCAACACGCATGTGCAAGTATCTTATTAGTTATTATATTGTATTCATTTTACAGATGATGTGCCCGAGGCACAGAGACATTAAGTAGCTGTCCTGAGGTTGGGCAGGTACAGCAGTTCAAGGTCACCCAGGCAAACTGACCTTCACCTCTCACCTTCACCTGCCGCCCTCACTCCACTGAACAGCTGGGTGAGAATGTACTTTAAAACCTCTTATGGTAGACACCATAGTCATTTCCATTTGCATTTTTATTTCTTAGGATAATTTTCTGGAAGAATGGAGCAAAGCAGGGGATGTGTATTTTTAATTTTTTTTTTTTTTGTATTTTGAAATAATTTCAGAGTCACAAGAAGTAGCAAAAATAGTACAGAAAGGTCTCGGCTCCCTGCAATGATAATACCTTATATAACCTGCAGCACACTAGCAAGACCAGAACATTGACATTGGTGCAATACTATTAGCCAAATGACAGACCTAATTTGGATGCCACTAGTTTTGACATGTCTTTTTTTGGTTGTTTGTTTTATAGTTCTATGACTTCTCATCCCAAGCATAGGCTCATGTAGACACCAGTGGGGAGATTTTCAAGGCTTTGAAAGTGTCTTGTCAAAATTTCCTCAAGACTCATTGCCGAGAATCATCTATCTGAAGGGCTGTACCCATTGAGTGTTGGTGAACAAACGTGTCCCGGTGGTTGGTCAGGTTACAAGGAAAACCTGGCCGTCCTAGTCCAGAGATCTATGTCCATGGCTAAAACCTCACGTTGGAGATGTGTCCTGTCAGTCATCCACCATTCACTCAGATACTTTCCTGTGTGTCCTCATCCGGAAGGCAGGTGGTCCTCTGCATTTTGGGGTAGGCAGTGCAAGATAGCAGAAGGGAGAGTGGGCAGTGGCTCAAGGGAGCCGAGTGTACACACTGGAAATACAAATGGAAATGACTATGGTGTCTACCATAGCCAGGAGCTTACCTGGAGCTCATTCCCCTAACCTGTAAAACACAGGGGAATGAAATGGATGCTCTCAAGGTGGGGAGGGTGATCTGCCTACACTATTCTTTCCTCTCTTGGCCACTACCATTTATTGAGGCATTTTCTAGCTAAAGATACTTTAACAACACTTTCTCAGTGTTGATCATCTCTCATGCAAGACACCATGAGAAGGGCTTCAAGTACATCACTCCTCTTCCAAGCAGGGCTGCAGAGAAGTTAGTACTATTCCTACTCACAGATAAGGAAACTGAGTCTTAGAGAAAGACAGTGACTTACCACCGTCTCCCAGTTGGTCATCAGGAGTCTAGCGTCTGCCTCAGATAGCCAAGTAGGCGTGCCTTCCCTCACTCTCTGCTTTTCTCCCAAATCTGTACAGACAGTTAAAGACCACGTTTTCCCCAGACCAAGGACAGCCCATCAGCCAAGGGTTTAGAAGTGGCCGTCTGTGACCCCCAGCTAAAATCTCCAACAAGCTTCCGAGATGAGCTCCCAGGCCCCTTCTGGCAGTCAAGTAACTGTGATATTGCTGTGAGGTGAATGCTGCCTAAATATAAAAGCATGGAGATCAGTTCTGAGTGGATTTTCTGGATGGATCGAGTTTTTATTCGTTCTGAAAAGAAGACAGGTAGCGAATTTCAGTTCTGTCACTTAACACAGGAGGCAGCTGTCTCCCAAAAGGAGAAGAGAGCTCTTCCCAGTCACTTCCGATATCCATCCTGCACCTGAACCGTAGGCCATAGACTGTCCACGCAGACAGACCATGGCAGGTCGTGCCGGCCGTTGGATGTGATTTAATAGAAAAGGCAAAAACTGCCCATTCTTGGACTGAAGTTAACCGATGTATTTTCAGAAGTCAGTCAAATGCATGCATAGGTGAGGATGCTATCGAGGGGGTGTATTTGCAGCAGTTATCCAAATGGACACTGGAATCCAGGAAACAATTTAGCCTTTGGTATGTTTAGAAGGAAGACATTTTCAGGAGACATAAACCTGCACTCGTGAACAGTGGTAGACAAGGCGCCGGCATGATCGCCTGCTCTCCCAAAGGCTTTAGCAGTGAAATATTACAGCTTGACTCTGCACCACATTCAATGAACGCGTTGATCTGGGGATTTCATTCTTGGAATTTTTCTTAAAACAAAGGAGTTAGGCTTCACTATATATCAGAGACAAGTTGACGAACTCAGAAAGGTCAGGCAAAATGATAAATGGTTGAGCTGGTATTTATGTTCCGAAACAAAAGGTTGGTACATGTAGCTGATCTGGTACAGTTTGCAGCCAAGCACACTTACAGGAAAGGAAAGCACGTGGCTTGGTGTAAAGGTGAGGCCTGAGCACGAGTCCCCTGAGGATTATTCTCTCCAGGAGAGCAATCCAGGGGTCGACATTCTAGACCAGGCAGAAGAAGCTGAAAGTCGATAGCAACCATTCGTTCAACACAGACTCTGACAATACCTTTTCCTTAAGGAATATATAGCTATCTCGAAATGTTCACAGAGTCATTCCACCTGTAGCAAGCAACCATAAATAAGTAATTTAAGATACAATAAAAATCATCTGTGCACAAAGATGCTGCTTGGAGTATTATTTATAATGGAAAAAATTGGAAACAAATGTTCGATAAAAATGGAAATGATTAAATAAAACATAAGATGATCCTTGGTTGGAATATTATGAAGTCATAGAGTGATATTCACTAGGAGAGTAATGTCAAAGAAAAATATTGATGCCACTGTGTTAAATTACTACATCAGCATACACTACTAAATATGTAGAAAGAGAGAGTAGAGAGGAGAGAGAGAGAATAATAATCACAGGAATAAGTGAAAATCTTTTAGCAAAAATTATTCCAAAATGTTTAATAAAGATATGGTTAATTATTTTTCTCTTTGTTCAACTTTTCTGCACTTTCAACAAGGCATGTGAATTTCTTTCTTTTTTTATTTTTTTGAGTCAGGGTTTTACAGGACCATGGCTCACTGCAGCCTTGTCCTCCTGGGCTCAGGCAAACCTTCCACCTCAGCCTCCTGAGTAGCTGGGACTACAGGCATGCACCACCATGCCCAGCTAATTTTCTGATTTTTGGTAAAAGTGAAGTCTCGCTGTATTGCCTAGGCTGGTCTCAAACTCCTGGACTTAATCTTCCTGCCTTAGTTCCCTAAATTGCTGGGATTATATGCATGAGCCACCACACCCAGTCAATAATTACTTCTATAATGTAAATATGCATCATGTATTTTACTTTTAAGTAATAAGAAAAATGAAATGTAAAGAGTTCTTTTTAGAATTTGCCAGGGCATTTTACAGACACCCCAACAACATTGGGAAGGGACTGTGACTGGGGACATCTGTATGCTGTGAATTCAGAAGGCACAGAGCCAGCCCTTCAGCAACTAATTTAAGTGGAGGCTGGAGGGAAAAAATGAAGAAGGAAAATAATCCGTTGTAGTCTCAGTGATTACAACATAAAGAGACCCAAAATGACTACATAAGCCTCCTCCTCCGAACAGGAGGCGTGATAGCCCAAATTTCAGGCAGACAGGGAGGAGCTGGAGATGGTTGGACTGGAAATGTCTCTCTAGAAATAGCAGGTATTCGACGTTTCAAAGTCAAGGACAAAGAGATGCAGGGAGAAGAGGAAGCTCCATGGAGCCAACGAAGAAGGAAGGAGTAGAAAATGCTATCAGATGTGTATGTGACCACTGCCCACCCCTCACACCTGATCGGAAGGCCCTTAGAGGAGAAGGGCCACAGGAACTGCCCTGCCGAAAGGATTATGTAAAAATCACACTGCTCGCATGGGGAAACTAGGGCAGGAGTTTTAGGAAAGACTGATAAAGTTATCTAAGTGAGCAGGGCTTGTATCTTTGGAGAGAGTTGCAGAAGAAAAGCAAACAACGTTTTTGTCCAGGGAAAAGGCCTAGGAGCTCAGCCAATAACAGGCCATGATGGTGGGGTGGAGTCGGGGACGAAGGGGAAAAGAAGCATGAATTTGTAAGTTTGATCCCTGCTGATTCTGCCCAAACAGGTCTGGGATCCAAGTTCTGAGGGCCATCGCTTCAGGGCTGTGCCTCTTGCGATGGTCATAGCTATTTGAAGGTCAAGAAGCGTTTCCACTGGTTTCCATGAGGACTGGATATAACAGCTGAGGGTGTTCACTGTGTGCTAAGAATTTTTTATTGTCTTATTTAATCCTCACAGTAAATTCATGAAGCGGGTTTTGTTGATGTATACATATATTTTTGGTAGACAGTGTGTTTTAGAGCAGTTTTAGATTCACAGCAAAACTAAAGGGAAAGTCCAGAGGGTTCCCAGATGCCTCCAGCCCTGTTAGTTGTATTTGTGTACCCCTTTTACAACTGAGGAAACTGAGGCTTAGAGAGCTTAAATACCTTTCCCACAAAAATGCAGACAGTAACTTTTAGAGGCAAGAATTGAAACCCAGCCACTGACACATCTTTAAAGCAGGGGTGAGCAGACTATAGTCCAAGGGGCCAAAGCAAGTCTGTTTCTATATGCATACCATTCTACGGTTGTACCAACCTGAACATGCCCGATTTTATCTATATGCCCATCAGCAGAGAATCATTTTTACACTTTTAAATGATGCGGTGGGAGATAATATTTTGTGACACATGGAAAGTATAAGAAATTCAAATTTGTGTCTATAAATAGTTTTATTGGAACACGGCCAAGTCCACTCTCTTATGTCTGTCCATGACCACTTTCATGCTGTGAAGGCAGAATTGAGTTGTGACACTGACTGTATGACCCACAAAGCCTAAAACATTTATAATTTGGCCCTTTATAGGACATTTTTGCCAATACTGCTTTATGAAACAGCTATTGCATTGACTAAGTGTTTCTTTTCAATACTGTTAGATTTGTGCAGGCCACGATGGCATGGACCAGTAGATTTTAAAGAAATGCTATTTGGGGATTCTTGGCTCTCTTGTTTTTTTAGAGACAGGGTTTCACTCTGTCTACCAGTCTGGAGTGCAGTGGCATGATCACAGTTCACCATAGCCTCTACATTCCTAAGTTCAAGTGATCCTCTTGTGTCAGTCTCCCAAGTAGCTATGACTATAAACATTCCCTACCACATATACCTAATTTTGAAATTATTTGTAGACATGGCAGTCTCATTATGCTGCCTGAACTGGTCTTGAACTCCTGGCCTCTAGCAATTCTCCAACCTCAACCTTTTAAAGCTCTTATAGGCATGAGGCACCATGCCTGGTCTGCAACTCATTTTAAAGATATTAAGTTAAGCCGGGCTCAGTGGCTCAGCCTGTAATCCCGCGCCTTTGGGAGGCTGAGGTGAGTGGATTGCCTGAGCCCGCGGGTTCGAGACCCGCCTGGGCAGCGAGACCTCATCTCTACAATAAATCAAAAAATCAGCCGGGCGTGGTAGCGCATGCCTATAATTCTGGCTACTTGGAAGACTGAGGCGGAAGGATCGCCGGAGCCCAGCAGGTCGAGGCTGCGGTGGCCGGGAGCAGCCACTGCACTCCAGTCTGTGCGACAGAGTGAGACTCCAACTCAAAAAAAAAAAAAAAAAAAAAGATATTAAGTTAGGCATCTTTGGAATATTGCATTTGGAGAAAGTGTTTCACTGTGAAACAAACAGATACATACACCACAAAAGAAGTTTAAATATCAAGGCATTTGTCATAGAAAAAATAATATTCATGATGAGATTATGTCTAAGCCCAGGCAAATTGAAAAACAGACACCTGGTCATTGAATTGCTGGTCAGGTGTAACCCAGCACTGGCCCCTGGACTTGGCTCTCTCTACCACTCTTGTGATCCTGGAGAGGACTTTAAACCCGATCTGACTTATTGACATCGGTTTTATTTTATTTATTTTCTCATCAGTAAATACTCCTAAATGAATCCCTACAAGATAAAGACTTTCAAAAATAGTAGTGACCATAGCCATAGTAACACAGTCACACCTAAAAAGCTATTAACAATAATGTCCTTAATGTCGTAAAATACTCAGTTTTCAAATTTCTGATTTCAACACAGGATTTAAGTTCAGGCAGATCAGGTTTTGCAATTTTTATTCTGCTCCTTGCTAGCCTTGTGACTTTGAAATAATCATATAACCTTTCTGAGATTTGGCCTCTATCTTTGAAATGGGAATGATTCTAATAGCATCAGAGTTGTGATGATCAGATGATATTAGTAAAGTCCCAGGAAAATGTAGCATATGTTAAGCACTTAATATATCACTGTGATGATGATAATGATGATGATGATGATGATGATTATTGCTGCTATAATCAACATTAATAGAGATAATTTATCAAGCATCCAGTTTGTTGGCATGGTCCCAGTTTTAGCATTGAAAGTCCCAAGTCCTGGGAAACCCCCTCAGTCCCAGGCAAACTGGGATGGTTGGTCACCCCAGGAAAGCCAGGCCAAACTAGCAAGCTATATGAGAGCTGGTAACCCACGCTCATGAAATCGACGAGTCACAGATTTTTCAAACAAATTTATTATTTGGTTCATGCAATCGGCAGGCCGGCTGGACAGGATCCCAGATTCTCTATAAATAGACAGGAAATGTTCAGGAGCCTCGGACCTGGTGTTCATCACCATTGAATTATGCGATTTAACTGCTCCCACCGCTCCAAAGTAGAGCCTCCCCCAAGCACCAAAATAAAGGCTAATTCCCACCTGGGAAAGAAATGCGGCCCCTCCCTAGCAGGCAGGCAACTCCAACATGCTAGAGCAAGAGCAAGCATAGCGTTCATTTAGTCTAATCCCCTCCTTCTAGCAATTAAGGAGCTAGGTGCTGAAAAGGTGGGATGACTTTTCCACGGTCTCTCGGGGAACTGGAGACAGCTGAGTTGTGGGGGGGGTCGACCTGACCCTCGCTGCTCTCTGCAGATCGCTTTAAATGCGTAGCCATGAAAGTCACAACCGGGAATTTGACCGGAAGCCCTTTTTCGTTTGGATGGCCTTCCATGCAAGGATAACACAGCCCTGAGAAATATTTGTTCGAAGTGCCAGGCACCAGAGCCAGAACACAAGGGAGGAGGGATCCAGCAGCTCCTGGATTGGTGCAGTGCTTCCCCTGGGAGGTTGGATTTGTAGACACATCTGGCCAGAGAGGTGAGAACAATGTCTTCTAAAATGGCAACCACACAACAGTAATAATTCATCCCAGATTGAAAACAGAATAACAAGATGGCACTGGTAACTGGTTGACTCAGTTAATGTAGGAGGCCAGTCCAGAGAATTGAGGAGAAAAACTGTCCCCTCTGGGACTTGCATTTTTAAATTAATTTACCGAACATTTATTAAACTCCTGCTTTGTGTCAGGCACTGGGTTAGGTGCAATGAGCGTTGTAACCATGATGTCACAGACTCATGGAACATAAAACAGTGGCAAAGACAGACCAAACAGAAAAATAAAGCAACTGCAAGTTGTAAATTAGCTCTATGATGGGGAGGGGGGCCAGGAAGGGAGGGAGGAAAGAATGGAGGAAGAAAGAAGGAAGGAAAAAAATCAGAGTAACAAGGAGACCGATGACTGCAGCAGCCAGGAAGGTATATCTAAAGAAGAGATTTTCAAACTGAGTCCTAAGGAAGGAGAAAGAACCAACTAAAGGCAGGGACTGCCTTAGTCCTTCCAGGTCGCTATAACAAAATGCCTTAGACTGGGTAATTTATTCATTTTTCTTTTTCTTGCGTCGTGTCCTCACTCTCTCGCCCAAGCTAGAGTGCAGTGGCATGATCACAGCTCACTGCAGCCTCGACCTCCTGGGCTCATGCGATCCTTCTGTCTCAGCCTCCTGAGTAGCTGGGACTACAGACACGCAATACCATATCTGGCTAAGTTTTTTCTTTCTGTTTTTTTTTTTCCTTTATTTATTTGATATTATTATCTTATTTATTTATTTGCTAGTTTTTTTGATAGGGATGAGGTATTCCTATGTTGCCCAGGCTGGTCTCAAACTCCTGGGCCCAAACAATCCTCTGGCCTCAGCCTCCCCAAAGTGCTGGTTAATTTATAAACAATAGAAAGTTGTTGCTTATTGTTCTAGAGGCTAGAATCCCTTTGCTGGGAATCTGGCACCAGCAGATTCTGCATCTAGTGAGGGCCTATTCCTCATAGATGGAACTTTCTGTGTCTTCCCATGGCAGAAGGGGTGAGGCAGTTTTCTTAACCTCTTTTATAAGGGCACTAATCCCTTTCATTAGGGAGGAACCCTCATAACCTAATCGAGTTCTAAAGGCCCCACCTCTTAACACAATTGCACTGGGGGTTAGGTTTCAACCTATGAACTTAGGGAAGCCATAAACATTTAAACCATAGCAAGGGTTAAGAGCATTCTCTGTAGATAAAAAATTTTTTTAACTTTTTTCTTTGCCAGTTCAGTGCAGGATATACCTAATAATAAATGACTGATAGAACTGATTTTTTTTAGACAGAATTTTTTCCAAATTGACCACGGGAGTGATTCATCTTAATAGAGATATTCAGCTCACCAAGCTGAATTTTTTTTTTTTAAATTTTGGACTCTGTGTTAATTTCAAACAAACTGAGCATCATCTCGAATCAAGTGAGAATGGTTTTGCAGTATCAAACCGTGCTCCCAGAGCTAAAAATCCCTATCTTCAGAAAACAGTGTAAGATACCCTACTGAATAAAATCAGAATATTTTTTAAGTGAAAATGAGATGAAAAGGATTGCGAAGGAGCCAAGCGATAGTTAAGTTAATCTTCAGGGGAGGGAAAACATGTCAGAAAATGTAAACCAGATCAGTCCAACCCATGTTACAATTCTGCAGAGGGAATTAAATTCCTGTGGAAAAACAAGTCTCTGATTATGAAAGGATTTGACTGTGTAGAAGAATCTGGAACATCACTCTATTAAAAATACTTGTAAAACCAGGGGAATCATGTAAGAAATTAAAGAGCTAAAAGAAGTGGGAGAACTTGGGCTGTCTGAAATGGAGTTATTATTTCAGACACTGGATCATATTAGCAAGACTGCAACGAAGAGAAAATTGCTTTATTCCAAAAAGCAACATTTATGAGCAGGTAGCCCCGTTTAATTCTAAGTGGCTCTCTTAACCCTTTACAGGTTAACTCTGTCTGTCCTAGCCATAAGTAGTTAAATCTTTTCAAAAAGCAATTCCAGTGTATCTAACATGTGTTATACTTCTTTTGATTCAAATAAAATGAATCAATAACAAAATTAATCCAGACACGAGGGTGAACCTTCCTTGAGGTTTATTGAGGACAAATTTTTAAAAAATTGTTATGTGTTAGGAGACATTGAGATTAGTAAAAATTCTGTCCAAAACTGGGTGGGTACAGCAAGAAAGAGCTATTGGGAAAAGATGTCCTTGACCATAATTATAAGCATACTTAGAAGAAAACAAAATAAAAAGTCTTGGTTCATTCCAGAATTTTACAGGCAATGGCTATTTTCTAGTATAATTGTTTCAGCAAATATATGTTTGATTGGGGATGTGCTGTCGCAGTATCTTCCCTCTTTCACAATTGGGAGTTAGTTAGGACATGTCTAGATAAAACTATTTTAATTTTTTTTTAAAGAAAGTGCCTTTGTTACGACTGCGACTGATGAGGCTGGGTTGACAGTGCTTGGGACGGCTAAGCAGTTTGCAAATGGCCACCCGTTACCTCCAGTGTGGAAGAGGTACCTCAGGGAACGTTTGCAGTTTCGGGTTGTTCTAGCAAAAACCCTCTTCTCTCCTCCCTAATGCTAGTTTACCAAGTGCTTAATTTTCCCAAGTTCAGCAAAGAGGAGTCAGTTACTGAATCAAACTGGATTTAACTGGGTGAGCCAGAAGGAAGAGCAGCTTGCCGGGAAGCCCATGCAAGTCACTGGGATTGGCAAAGACATGCTGGGCATGACTTCTCTGTGGATAAAGGGTTGACTTCGCAAATATAAAGATACAGAACTCATATTCATTTTCTTTCCTCATTGATATGCCAATAATTTCAAGATGCTTGGCTGGGCATGGTGGCTCATGGTGGCTCATGCCTGTAATCCTAGCTAGCCCTTTGGGAGACTGAAGCAGGAGGATCATTTGAAGTCAGGAGTTCAAGATCAGCCCAGGCAACATAGTGTGAGATCCTATCTCTATGGAAAAAATTTTGTAAAATTATTCATGGCCGGTATCTCAGTCTGTAATCCTAGCACTTTGGGAGGCTAAGGCAAGTGGATTGCCTGAGCCCAGGGTTCGAGACCAGCCCAGGCAACTTGGTAAGACCTCGTCTTTACAATTAAAAAAAAATTAGCTGGACATGGTAGCGCTTGCCTGTAGTTCTGGCTACTTGGAAGACTGAGGCAGAAGGATCGCTGGAACCCAGCAGGTTGACACTGGGGTGGCCATGAGTGTACCACTGCACTATAGCCTGGGTGATGGAATGAGACTCCAACTCAAAAAAAAAAAAAATTAGTCATATATGGTGGCAAGCACCTATAGTCCCAGCTATTTGAGAGACTGAGGGAGAATGATCACTTGAGCCCAAGAGTTTGAGGCTATAGTGAGCTGTGATTGTGCCTTTGCACTCTAGCTTGAATGACAGAATGAGAACCTGTCTCTAAAAAACTAAAACTAACAATTTAAAAAATTAAAAGATGCTTAATTCTTAAATGATTCTCCCCTTGACTTTCTCTCTGAATCTTGAGCCAAGTCAGTCTCATTCTTACCTTGGGCCTCTCACACTGGCTATTTTCTTTGTTGGATACGGCTTTATTCTTTTTATTCTCCCTCAGTTGAAATGTCACCACCTCCAGGAGGCTTTCCTGACCACCTGTTCCAATGCCCTCCCATTCCCCCACTTGTCTACCATGCACTGTAATTTATTTTCTCCATAGAACTTATTACTTGCTAATGTTTTCTTATTTTTGGCTGTTTTGCTTGTTTGTTTGTTTACTCTGTCTCCTGTCTACAGAATGTGAAGTCCATTAGAACAGGAGCCTAAAACAGTACTGATGCACAGAGTCAGTCATTAAAATGATTAAAAGGTAGATGGAAAATGATTGAAAAGATGGATGGATGGATGGATAGATGGGCGGACAGATGGATGAACTTAAAGAATTTCTAGTTGGAGTAACCTTTACTCTTGGGCATTTTTCTTGGGTGAAGTTCAGATGTTGCATTCGGTCCCATTTACCACTAGGTATTTTCCATAGATCGACGACTCAACTGATATTCCAAGACACCTACTTAAAAACTAATACATTTCTCATTGGCAACTGGATTTTCGGTCCAATTTCTAGGTTTTCTACTTATTTTTCTCTTTTCTCATTAACAGCAACCTGAAGAGTATATTTAAATACAAATATACTCCCAAAACAAAACAAGTCAAACCAATCCAAACATAACAAAAGAAACTCAAATTTCATTTTACAGGGCTATTTTTATGGTTGCCTATGTAAGGGTCCCTTGTGTTTTCAGAGTCAAGGCCCATGAAATAAGAAGACCAGATAGCGGGTTTGATAAAATACGTGGGGTGAGATATTTCAAGCAATGGCAGATTCAGGTAAATGACAACTTTTTAAAAGATTTAAAAATTTAAATATTTAAAGATTTAGAAAGTCTAAAGTAGTCATTCACTTTAGTAGAAAATGTTTATATAGGTATGCCTCTTGCTTTATAGCAAACTGAGGGAAAAAGTTTCATGCAGACGAAGGGGAAGTGATATTGGCTAGAGAGGCCCTGAGGTGCAGATGGAGTCTTAGAGGGTCCCAAAGTGGGATGAGGTTAGTCAAAATAGCACCAGACATACATACAGACAGGAGATTTGAAGAAGAATCTGGCACATTTTGTTTCTGTTAAAAAAAATAGAACTAGCCAGGCTCGGTGGCTCAGCCTGTAATCCCGCGCCTTTGGGAGGCTGAGGTGAGTGGATTGCCTGAGCCCGCGGGTTCGAGACCCGCCTGGGCAGCAAGACCTCATCCCTACAATTAAAAAAAAAAATCAGCCGGGCGTGGTAGTATGCGCCTGTAATTCCGGCTACTTGGAAGGCTGAGGCGGAAGGATCGCTGGAGCCCAGCAGGTCGAGGCTGCGGTGGCCGGGAGCGGCCACTGCACTCCAGTCTGGGCGACAGAGTGAGACTCCAACTCAAAAAAAAAAAAAAAAGAACTGATCTGAAAGTCTTTGGTCTTGAATGTCAATCCAGCCTCCCCAAGTTAATCTTTACATATAGCCTTCCCCCACTTATATCTGCTCCTGGGGACCCTGAATCCTCAGTGTCATTCCATACCCCAAACGTCTTTGCATTGCCCACTCCTGCAATGCTTTTATCCAAGTAAAGGAGGTAGGAGTCCTGTGCCAACCTTGATGATTTATTTAAAATAATGATTTAGAGCTGGTCATGATGGTTCACACCTGTAATCCAAGCCCTTTGGGAGGCCAAGGCTGGAGGATTGCTGGAAACCAGGAGTTCAAGACCAGCCTGGACACATAGCAAGACTCCCAACTCAACAAATAAAAAGGAAAAAGAAATTAGCTAAGTGTGATGGCACATCGGTAGTCCCAGTGACTTGGGAGGCTGAAACACTTGAGCCCAGTAATTTGAGGCTGCAGAGAGCTATGATGGTATCCCTGCACTCCAGCCTGGGCAAAAGAGTGAGACCCTATCTCTAAAAATAAAAAAATAAATGATTTGTGTAAATCCTCTGCAAAGACTTCTGGGATATGGCTCCACACACCCACGTCAGGATCTCATGCCTTCTTAAATCTTTCATATTGTGCTGACATTAGGTGTATATAGACATCAGTCTCGCTTTGCAGTTCTTTAAGATCAAGGACTGTGCTTCTTCCACCCCATCTCTAGTGCCTTACCCCCCACCATGATGAGGCACTGAATCGTCCATAGTTGCTCTGTCAGTAGACATTTCTGGAGCATCCACAATGTGCCAGGACTATTCTAAGTTCTGGGAATTTCACCGATAAACCATACAGACACAGTGATGGCCCTCCCAAAATTTACAGCTTCTAGAAGTGGGTGGATGACAAGCAGGCAGCCAGAAATATAAACATGTGATTACCAGGTATGGAGTATGCTATGAAAGAAACGAGCTGGGTGCAGTGGCTCATGCCTATAACCCCAGCTACTCCGGAGGCTGAAGCAGGAGGATTGTTTCAGGGGTTTGAGACCAGACTGGGTACTCTAGTGAGACCCTATCTCTATTTAAAAATAAAAATAAACTATAAAAAAGAGAACCTACACAAGTTTAGAGTTTGGGGTTACAGAGTGGTCCAGAAAGACCTCTTTGTGGAGGTGATGGTTAATTTGACTGTCTGTTGAAAGTCTGGAATTCACTTTGTCCACCCAACCTTGGTGAGTGAGAACCCTGTCATTCAGTGGCTTGGAATTTGGATTTTGGAGGTTTGTTCCTTATATACCATCCCCAGAGAACTCCACCAACAGCCTCCACATCGGGTGACAAACTTCTCTTGGTTTACCTGGGACTTTGCCAGTTTTAGCATGGACAATCTCATGTCCCAGGAAGTCCCTCAGTCCTGAGCAAACCAGGAAGGTTGGTGGCACTACTTAAGAATGACCAGACATCTGTCAATCATTGTTCAGGCAGTAGTAATGTTGGGAACCCATGCAAATCTTCTATCTTGGCAGAACTGGGGGAGCAATGTAGGGAGAATCTGATGAAATGGGGAGTTACAAAACCAGGAGCTGCAAATACAGTCAGTCTGACTGAACTGTCCACTTTTTCCATAGAACAACAGATATGGGTTCAGCCTTGACCAGAGTGGCAAACCACCACCAGCTGAGACCAAGGGAGTGGCTATGAAAAGCCAAGTCTAGAGAGGTGTTCAGCTCTCCCGGGCTTGAGGCCAGCATGGTCAAGGTAACAAGATGTCACAGGAAGAGACTGTATCTCCATTGGGCTTTCTTCCAGCCCTCTCTTCCCCTGATGGTACCCCACCACGTGCTCAGAGCAAACAGGTCCATAGAGGGACCTGAGGAAGTAGAGGGTGGGATGGAGTAGGGTAGGGTCAAGTTCAGGTGCTACATCTCTGAGAGAAAGAGCTTCTGCCCACCTAGGTGGTCAGACTTAGCAAATAAAAATACAGACCACTCAGTTAAATTTGAATTTCCAACAAATGACTGCTATTTTTAGCATAAGTATATCTCATATTTCAATGGGCATATTTATACTTTAAAAACGTATGTGTTACTTATTTGCAATTCAAATTAAATTGAGTGCCCTGTGTTTTAATCTGGCAACTCCATTCCCATTTCCAGAGACTCGTTCTGCCTTGGGCCTGGCATCCCCCTGAAGAATTTCGGCCTCAGATATGATAGTGAAAACAGATTGGCAACAACAGCACTAAGTGTTGTATTTTGTCTCAAGTTCACAGAATAACCCAAATTTCACTTTTGTTAATACATGATCCTAGACACCTAAAAGAAATAAACTGTACTCAAATAAACCAACAAGACAGTGAGCCATGGTGCCCCAGGCTCCATTAGATTCAGAGGGAACCTTTCAAGGAAAGACAGCAAGTACCTGTTTCCAAGGGACTGAAAAGAAGCAAAAACTTTCCATCATGGTCTCTCTTCCAACCAGAGACAGCTTGGGCTCTGGAAGAAGCTGGTGTTTGATTATGACACTGCCTTCTTCTGCAGTCGTGGGGATGCTGGATTTGTCCAAGGATGCCAAAAGCAAGGGTTGAGCTCTGCGGGTCATCTCCAAGAAGAAAGAGGTGACTCCAAGAAGAAAGAGCCTCAGAAGGGGTCAGAGTCGAGATCCTTTGGCCATGACTGCAGGCCAGAGTCTGAGGACCACATACCTCAGGAGCAGAAAATAAATGGGAGGAAAATCCAGAAGGCCAAAAGGTGACATAAGCCAGGTCAGTAGAGTAACAAGTCAGGAGGAACTTGTCTTAGTCTAAGACGAGTTGCTGGATGATCATGATTTCCTATGACAGGATACTAAGACCATAGCACCTGGTGCATCTGGCTGACCAGAGGTTCTTTACTGGGGATGATTTTGCCTCCTATAGGATACTGGGCAATGTCTGGGGACATTTTAGGTTGTCTCAACAGCAGGTAGTGCTGCCACTGGCCATAGGTGGTGGGTGGGAGTCAAGGATGCTGCTAGACATGTTACAATGCCCAGGACAGCCCCTGCAACCAACAATGGTCCAGCCCCAAAGGCCAACAGTGCTGAGGTTGAGAAAATGTAGGACATATCAGACTGTTAAAGGAGAACAATAATCTTTCTCATGAGTGTCTTCTGTGTTAGGAACTAATCTACCCTAAGTTTCCCATTAGATCTTCACGTTCCAAAAGACCATGAGATGTATGAAAGAGAACAATCTTTTAAGCCAGAGGAACCATGGAAAATGAGAGGAAGAAGGGAGAAAGACTTCCAGCCAACCATTCCCAGTGGTTATTTGCCAACGTGTATGCTTATGAACCAATTACAGCAGAGATTTACCGAGCGGAACGACATTTTCATTGAAGTGGGACCAAAAATCTTGCCTCCCAAGCCACCGGCAACTCCATGGGGCTTTAATGTGACCGAAGACAGAGTAAGCTAATAGAGGCTGGTGTTAATGGTGCCGGGATTTATACTTTAATTGTTTCCCCGGTTCCCTGTCTCTGGGAGGTATTTGTCTTGGTGCATGAACACCAACTGAGTGCCATAACATTACACACAGGATTAGGAGGGGCTTTTTAAAATTATTATTTCATCTGTAATTATAGGCAAGATCAGTTTATTATTTGGAAATCCTTGAAAACATTTTAATTGAAATGGTCAGTGGCCTTTGACTGACCCTGTCTCAAGATACACCCTGGTAATCAAAGCGTGAGCGGCTATTGGGTTAACAAGGAGAGTTCCTATTTGAAACCAACTCATAAGTATTATTTAAAATTTTGGATTTGAGGGCTTTTTTTTTTTCCAAGATTTATGGCACAGTTGAAATGAGGTCAAGTAGAAGCACTAAAGAATTTAATTAGAAATGTCCTCGCGTGCTCCCTATCGCTGTAAACCTCACATAGGTTGTCCCCGGAGGGCCTGGAGTCATCGGAGATGGCATGCACTTTTTTTTTTAACTCCTAATAAGAAGGAACTATGATCTGTTGCCATTTCTTCAATGGGGAACACTGGGGACCTGGACAATGGGGTGGAAGGGGAGGAGCAGAGCCTAGGAAAAGCCCTACTTGGAGGACAAGGAAAGGGACGAGGGCCTCTCGTCTGGCCTCAGAGCCTGGCCTCAGGGAGAATATTCATCGATTTCTCCGAAATATTTCCTGAGCCCCTGTTATGTGTCAGTGCTCTGAAAATTGACATGCAGTCTGTGTTCTCTAAGATATCATGGATGAATGGGACAAACAGAAGGACAAAACAAACAAAGCAAAAGAGCACGGCCACTTAACGCTACAGAAACATATGCAGGATTCAATAGAACTAAAAGGCTAGGACTGTTTGACGTTTCCTGGTAGGGGGCAAATGGAAGACTTTACCCAGGTTGTGGTTGAAGGTTGTGTAGGAGTATCCCTCAGTGTGCCTGGAAGAGAGAGCGGGACGGGAGAAGGAGACTCCAGGTAGAGGACACTGTGTCCAATCACCAGTGTTAACTAGGGTGGTTCACCAGAGCTTGGTGATGTCCAAGCATTCCTCTGTACCAAGAAGACCCGTCGGGCAAGTAATCTACAGCAGAGAGATGGCAGGAGACAACTCAATGTAGGAGTCAGAGGCTGGCACTGGAAGTCCATCTAGCAGTGGACGCCCACTCCAGGGCCCCACCAGCCAAGGTCTAGCTTGCTAGCATAGACCACGGAAGTGTCAAGGTTTCAGCCCCTGGCTGAGCTCCGGTGGGCTCTGGAATAGGTAGGAGTGATGGTACCACTGAGAAGTTATCTTAGGAGAGGTAGGAGAAAGACACCCCAAATTCTGGGGCCAGGAGATTGGCTGGCAATAAGGGATGGGAGAAGAGGTGGTGCTTGCTTTTCCTTCAGTGAATAGTTAAGAAAATAACCATCATGACCACAACTGCCACTTATGCCAGTTGTCGTGTGCCTGTGGTATTAGGCATGTTCCACTATTATTGTTTGTATGTACGTCTGTATGTATTTATTTATTTAGAGACAGGGTCTTACTCTGTTGCCCAGGTCAGAGTGTAGCAGCACAATCATAGCTCACTACAGTCTCAAACTCCTGGGCTCAAGAGATCCTCCCCTTTCAGCCTCCCAAGTAGCTGAGACTACAGGAGTGCACCACCATACCCAACTAATTTTTTAATTTGTGGGGGGAATATAGATGGAGTCTCACTATGTTGTCCAGGCTAGTCTCAAACTCCAGGGTTCAAGTGACAGTCCTGCCTCAGCCTCCCAAAGCACAGGTGTGAACCACCACATCCAGTCATTTTTTTGTCATTATTATTATTATTATTTGAGTTAAAGTCCCATTCTGTTGACCAGGTTGGAGTGCAGTGGCACACTCACACCCACTCCAGTATCAACCTCTTGGGCGTCGGCCATCCCTCCGCCTCAGCCTTCCAAGTAGCTGGAACTACAGGCACGCGCTACCACACCCAGCTACTTTTTTATTTATTGTAGAGATGAGGTCTCGCCAAGTTGCCCGGGCTGGTCTCAAACCCGCAGGTTCAGGCAATCCACTTGCCTCGGCCTCCCAAAGTGCTGGATTACAGGCTGAGCCACCGAGCCTGGCCATCCTTATTTTTAATACTTGTAACAACCCTGTCTGGTCAGGTATTTTTTAGAGTGTAGCCTTCCTGCCAACACTGAAGACTTGTCAGCCATGATTAACTAGAATAATTCCTTCTTCAGTGACCCTGGAACATGTACATAGAGTTGCCAGTGTGAGAAGCAGCTTGGTGAAAGTCAAGGCCCACAGTGGGAGTGGCTACCCCAGCAGATTCCTATCTGAGGCTCATGTTTGAAAAATGTTGTCTTCTTTATACACTATGTGTGACATCTCTCTTGGACTTACAGTCCTGTGTGCCAAACATCTTCCAGAGCAACTGAAATAAAGGTAAAGTGACTGTCAATTGCTTTGAGGACTCCCCCTCACCCCCGATATTCCCAAAGTCAATTTTGCATATGATACATTTATCAGTCAGCTCTGGCTGTGTAACAAACTGCTCCAAAATGTAGCAGCTTAAAGCAGCAATCATTATAATCACTCATTTATCTCACTGTAAGCTGAGAGTCAGTTGATCCTGGCTGGGTTGGCTTCAGGCTATGAATTAAGTCTGTGGCTACTAGATTTGTCTCTGTCGTCCTTGGACTAGTCTTCCCCTGGGGGATATTTCTCTCACAGTGAGCACTGGGAGTGTAAAGGGTATGTCCAGTCATTCAGGAGCATTTTAAGTCTGGTCATATCCTATTGCAAAATAAGTGATGTGGTCAGGCTCATTTAAAGAAACTGAAAGGGCCAGTCGCATCCTACCCACCTCAGTCGGGACTGGCTTAGGGGAGCCACTCCCTACTGTGTGGGGTCTAAAGCTAGGGGTGCTATCAGCTGGCTCTTAACTGGACAATCAAAATTCAAGGGCTACCACTACTACCTGCTTTATGCTGGGACAAAGGTGTTTACCAGTTTGTATTTCCAGACCTGAGAAACACAACTTGTGGCTCTTTCTCTGGGAGGTCTTGAAGCAGACTTTGCAAAATGGGTTGCTTTTATAGATGAATCTAACTCACATTGCGTTTGAAAAATAAATGTGCACTAAAAGTAATTAAAGCATGTTGGTTCATGAATAATACACTGTTTTACAACTATTTGCCGAACATAATGAGACAAGCTACTAAATTGACAATGAACATTCTATTATGTGATTGCCAACTGTTTTATAAGATATTGAACATATTCATTTCTTCCATCATCCTGTGTATTATCGAGCTATTGCTTTTTAATAAATTAATTTTCCAGGCATCCCTAGGGTCTTTGTTAGAAATCTGACTGAGGGCAAAAATGAAATTAACTGTGTGGTCTGTGTCAATTTCCAATGTGTGCTTGGTGGCTTACAAACAAGTGTCACGATTGGCGGTGTCTTCATAAAACCACTATGTGTTGCACGCCCTCAGCCAGGGACAGTGTAGGTAGAGCCACTGGCACCTTGAGCCTGAAAAAGTTCCTGTCCCAGGATGGTGTTCGGAGGCTGGGCATGTCTTTGATCAGTTTCTTGAACTGTTATTTAATGAAAGCAAAAAACAGTATTTGAGTTTATCCCAACCTATATACTTATTCTTGAATCTGCTTGTCTACTATTTTTCAAACACCAGTGTTACCTTTCGTGGGAACTTTTACTGGCACCCCAACCTCCCCCATGACCCCAGTAGGGAAGAGCTTCTTCAAGATCTGGACTGGGATATTGGGCTATCTCAGTATTCCAAGCTTCTTTCTTTATACAGAAGGGAAAATGTCTAGTCAACTATGATACATCCAAGCTCTAGATTATTAGGAAGGTTTGACCAAATGTAGAGTTAAAAAATGAAAATGTTCTTATACAAATTGGGTGAAGTGCCAGAGTGTTTAAAAATAAGTGTGGGAGTAGAAAGAAACCATGCCTATGGTCATAGCTTGCAAAACTGATTATGTGGTCAATGCAGCCATCTTCAGGGATCTCCTTTCTTCTCTGATCCTACAACACTTGTGCTTGTCCCCATCAACACATTAATCATCCTGTTCTTCATTATTTATGGTGCCCCTAGTGGGACAGTTCTAGGAAGGGACATCCACATCGACTCTCCATAATGGAAACTCAAGGACTGTCACTTATCATCCAATGTGCTGCTGCCACATGCCATGTCACTAGGGACCCTTGGCGATCGTTTTACAGATCTGCTGCCAGTCGCTAGTCTGAGATCTCGGGCTGACATAACTCATTTCATCTCTGCATTTTGGGGCTTTGAATAAAACCTATAATAGGGTCAGCTTAGCAATTGTTCCATCAGTGAATAAGTGACCCGCTCTGTACATTGATTTTCCTATTATTCAGTCAAGGATCCTTCTTCATTGCATGCAAAACCTATATGGGCATTCATTCAGCATGGACTAACTTTAGGGTAACACTTTCCCAACTGTTATTAAACTGGGCTATTATTCCTGGGACTTCTACTGTATTTAACTCTGTCAAAACATGAATTCCATTGGAGGGAATTCTCAGCTGCATGGATCATAGAGTGTCATGGAGAACAAAGAACCCCAGACATGGATTGGCTAAGTATTTTTATGTTTAATTGTTTGTCCTCTCACCAAACCTCACACACCATCCATGTGCCAGGGGTGTCAGGCAGAAAAGACTTAAGCCTGAAACATCCTTCTAACATTGGATTAAGTATATTTGTAAGAGCCTTCTCAGTCAACTTCTTCATGATCAAGACCAGGATATTGGGTTATCTCAGAACTCAAGTTTTTTCTTTATATGAAAAAGGGAAATTGTCAAGTCAATGATAGCATATTCAAATGCTGGAATATCACGCAGGTTTTACCAAAAGTGGAGCTAATTACCTTAAAATGTTCTTACACACATTTTATAAAGTATAAAAAGTATTTAAAATAAGCATGAGAGTAGAAAGAAACCATGCCTGTATTCATATGTCCCTGAATTGACACCTTGCCAACCCTGTCATTTTGAAAGATCGTAGCAGTTTTTAACTCTTTTCCATGTGTATGTTGTCTACATAGTTATCTTAGCATCTTTATAGTACTTCCCTGCTTTCTTCCTTTCACAAGACGAATACTCCCTTTTATTGATGGGTTGTGATGGGCCCATGGACAGAAAGGCAAGTAGATACCTGATGACTAGATAGCTGATAACACAGAGGTAAGAAAAATTGCTTTTGAATCCAATGAGCCAGGAATCTTCCTTCTGTGCTTGGTGCCGAGACCAATGTCTTCTGGTCCATCACATAGGCCATTTTATTCCCACTTCTGCCAGCTTTCAGGCTCTGGATGAAGGCCTTCCTGATAGGCCTTTCTCTAGGTTCATATCTGATGTTAGTTTAAAAATTAAAATGCAGAGGAGGAAAAAAATTGTAACAAGAGCTCACCTCCAGTCTTACCCCAGATGCCAGGTCAGAGAACTAAACTGGTGGCCTCTCCCTCTGCCCCTTCTCACCCAACAGGGCTGGGCTTTAGGGACTTCAATATCCTGTCCCAGAAGTGCCTTTGGCAGAGTGACTTTGAGTCGCCTGCTCCCCAGACTTTGCATCCAGGTGGGGGCAGTACCTTGGCTGTCCCTGCTCTTCTGCCTGGGAGCTATTTTTTCCCCACTTTTCCAGAGGCAAAACTAAAGTGACTACACAGAGGAACATGATGCTCCTTATTTTAATTTGCTTTTTGGGTGATTTTTAAAATAGACATTTGAACCAGACCAGACTGACAAGCTGCAGCCAGTTTTAGGCAAGTGATCGTTGTAAATTTTGAGCGAAGAAATGTCACGGTTTGCAGCCCTACCCCCAGCATTAAAAAAAGACATGACTGAGTGAAAGATGAAGACAATAAAATGTGTGCTCTCTACTTCACCCCAAAATAAAAGAGCAACAGAGGATCTCAGCCCCTCTTGCTCTGAAATAAGTGTGTCTTGTCCAGAAAAGTTGGGATATAGTCTTAGAATGCTAGATTCAGAAAACATACTCATGATGGGAGACGTATTTGCAGCAAGCCTCTGCATCAAATATTTTCATACACTTGGTTAATTTCTTCTAGCTTGAAAGGAACCATGTGGTGGAAACGTTTCCATGTCAACTCCACAGGCACAGAGAGGCATCATTTCCTGCTGAAGGTTGCCCAGCTGTAAAGCAGGATTTGACTCATGTTTATTCCATTGTACTACACGGTTTCTCAGGATCGAAGCATTCTTTTTTTTTGAGTTGGAGTCTCACTCTGTCACCCAGACTGGAGTGCAGAGGCCGCTTCCGGCCACTGCAACCTCGACCTGCTGGGCTCCGGCGATCCTTCCGCCTCAGCCTTCCGAGTAGCTGGAATTACAGGCATGCGCTACCATGCCCGGCTGATTTTTTGATTTATTGTAGAGATGAGGTCTCGCTGCCCAGGCGGGTCTCGAATCCGCGGGCTCAGGCAATCCACTCACCTCAGCCTCCCAAAGGCACAGGATTACAGGCTGAGCCACCGAGCCCGGCTGATCGAAGCATTCTTTGAAAGCAATGGTCTTTCCCAGTTTGCTGCAGACCCCCCAGCAAGGCAAGGGAAGGGTCTAGGCTGGGCTTCCCATATCTGATGTTTGAACCAGAGCTCCCCAGATGAGGGGCCACACTCTGCATCACAGCACTCCTTCCACCATCCCATCTGTTGGTCACACCTACTGTGCATTCTTTCTGCCACTACTGGAGGTACCCACAGATGCAGCCACCTTAGCCAGGCCAAAGAACAGAAGCCATGGCCAAGTGAGGATGCCAGAGAGAGCTTTCCCTGTCACAGTCAACTCCTGTGTCTCATCTTCAGAGAGCGCCTCTGTGATTCTGTTCCAGAAAGTTAACTGTATAAGAACCAGGGATGTTTCTCAGAGCAAGGGTTTTTCTACGGTTTCACTTAGCATGTAGATGTTTACACCTTGTTTACAAGATCAGCGATTAAATGCTAACATTCTCACTGAGTGATTGATATTTACCTCTTAAGAATGAAGGAGTCAGTGTAGTGTTTTTATTAGAATTTTTTTTTTCTGTAAGCAACTATCCTGCAAATTGATAAGAGTCCCTTTTAATTAGGTGGTGGGGTTATGTGCTTAACACTGCGTGCAAAAGGCCCATAAAAACAGAGTTAAATTAATACACAGGCTGCCGCAAGCTCAGAGCTGCAGAAATCAGGTCATTCTATGAAAAAGGGAATTTGGAATCCATCTTACCACCAGGTAAGGATTAAACCGGGATCTTTCTCTTTGAAATGGAGAGAAGGAATCCCAGGGGGTGCAAAGTGTTTTCAGCAGACCGTCAGAACAGGACCACTCCTCCTGATGGCTGGATCAGCAGCCCCAGGCTGGAGCATGTGGTTAATTCCCAAGTCTGTTTTCCTTGTCCTTGCTACCTTCTCCACAGACGGATGGAGGTACCCACCGGCCTACATGCAGTACTTCATTTGTCCCCCCTCACTGCCCAGCACAGAGCTGTGAGCCCCATCTTGGGACCATTCATAATGTTCTGACACTTTTATGACTCCCTTGTTCTCCACCAGGGCAGGCGGCCCCCTCAAAGTGTGGCGTGAACTCCACAGACAGTGGAAAGACTTCTCTAACTGTAGGCTCAGGGACAGGGCATCTTTCCCTAGACCATCAAAGAGACAGCCCGCAAAATGCCTGCCTTCCAGATGAGCATTGGGTACCCACAAGGCCATGCCCCCATCACTGTGAGTCACCACCAGTGCTGTCTCCAAGCCTGTTTCCAAGAGGGCTGGAGAGTCCCTTCTGGACTGGAGGGATTTAAAATTAACATTAATAAACCCTTGCTGTGGCCTTTATCTTCACAAGGATAAAGTTTGTGTGCCTGGGTGTTGTAGGTCTGTTTTAGAAGAAGAAAACTCCAAGAAGGCAAGTGATGTGCCCAGGATTACATAGTTGGATGGTTGAGGATGGGGCCTGGAATGTGTGTCCGATTGGGTTTTTTCTACCACACGCTATCCTTTCTCTGAGAACACTTGTGTTCCCTGTGTTATCAACCTATCCTGGCATTCTCTTCCCCATCATGCCCCATCTCAGTTCCTGTTGCCCAATGATGTTGCTGGAGTCCACACTGCATAGCTCCAGGAGGTACCATTCTCATTGCAGTCTGTGCATATGATCCTCCTGTCCAACTTCTGTAAAAGTACATCCTCTGCAGAAGCTCTGAGTGAAGCCAACCCCAACTCATCACCACCACATGACATTTGTCTTTCTGGGCAAATTGCCTTGTAACTCAGCCTAGAGGAAAACAGAAAAGAAACATATACATTTTCGACCATGTCACATATAGGCAGAAGGGCCCTTTCCCATCTACCTTTGTGGATCTGTGGACATTTTTATGGTCAAAAATGCCAACCAGTGAGCCTATGAGGAAACACTGGCAGGGGCTTAGGGGTCATGAAGACCCGTGTGTGAAAACTTACAACCACAGAAATGGATCCAGGCCAGTTATGTGAAGCTTTGCTCTCCAAAACCCTGAAAATTATCATTGCATTTCCTGTACTGGAGTTAAACTAAAAGCAAGACCTGTTGAAGCCATTTCTCCTTAGTGTCATGCATGAGTGGTACTCTAAGTAGGGGATCACACGGGTCTTGCTCTCATTTAGACTGGTCATTAGTGGGTGAATTATTTCTATGTTTCTCAGGTATTCATATTTTCCTTGTAGATGGTATATTTTCAATCTCTTCTCCTCAAAGAGAATATCATCCAACTCAGGAAATTTGTTTAAGTACAGATAATGTATGATCAATCATCAGTTTCCAAAAAACAAGTTGTTGTCTATACCTAGGAGTTCTTTCCACTCAACAGTTACTATCAATGTGGCTGATATTTCATGTCTAAATATTTCATTCAAGATTTTTTTTTTTTAGTCAGGGTCTCACTCTGTTGCCCAGGTTGAAGTGCAGTGGCACAATCATGGCTCACCATAGCCTCAATTTTCTAGGCTCAGAGGATCCTTTCACCTCATCCTCCCAAGTAGTTGGGACTAGAGGCACATGCCACCATGCCTGGCTAATTTTTTTTTATTTTTTGTAGAGATGAGATCTTACTATGTTGCCTAGGCTTGTCTCAAATTCCTGGGCTCAAGTATTCCTCCCATGTTGGCCTCCCAAAGTGCTGGGATTATCGGCGTGAGCTACTGTGCCCAAACAGATGTTTGGAGTAACATAAGATGTATTATTTTACTTTTCTAGTAATAATATGTTGTCTAAAAACTTTATATCAGCAGAGATCAAGTGGGTAAATAAAATCAACACTTCAGATTATCATTTAGTTCAAATTTTAGCAAGCAGTAGTGAAGAAGAGGGGCCGTCATATTATCTACACTCTGAGTTTGGTAAAATCTGGGTATGAATGAGATCCATATCTTTTTTTTTTTTTAAATTCAGTTGGAGTCTCCCTCCATTGCCCAGGCTGGAGGGCAGCGGTATGCTCATGGCCACCACAGCTTCGACCCACTGGACTCAGGCAGTCCTTCCACCTCAGCTTTCCAAGTAGCCCGGAATTACAGGCACGTGCTACCACACCTGGCTAATTTTTTGATTTATTGTAGAGATAAGGTCTCGCCAAGTTGCCCAGGCTGGTCTCAAACCCATGGGCTCAGGCAATCCTCTCACCTCAGCCTCCCAAAATGCTGGGATTACAGGCTTGAGCCACTGTGCCCGGCCAAGGTTCATATCTTGAGGTTGACAAGAGTGCGTGGAGGTGGAGAGGTGAGAAGTTGAGCAATGGCAGTACGTTATTCAACCTTGATGGAAAGTCAAACTCAAGCACAGGAAAATTTGTCATTGAATACTCATATGGCCAAACACACGGAGAGGGCATCTGTGCACAAACAGCAATGAAAGTTAGTTCAGACAACCAACCCATTACTGTTCAAAAATTAAGCAACCAAAAATAGTCTCCCTGCTTTTATTTTTCAAATGTATTTTTCTTGGTGCCATGCAGCCCAAAATGTCCCCACCCTGTTCCTGTGAAACATAAAAGCCATTCCATTTCTGCCAATATGTCAACTCCAGAGAACTTTCTGGAGGATCAGTGACTGGGCCCTACTCAGCTCACAGCCTTACTGTAACATGTAGCGAGGCAGTTGGACATGTTTTGCAATCACTGGCATGTTTTGTCTTTGTTTTTATAACTTTTGCTTTTAATAAGGTATTCGAGCATACTTTTATTGTAGAAAATGTGGAAAATATAGATAAGCATAAAGGAAAAAATCCATCTGCATTTCCTCTACCAGAGATAACCATTATTAGCACTTTCTAGTTCTCTTTCTCTCAATACATAATTTATATGCACAAATGCATAATATATATTTAACACAAATGGGATCACACCCTACAAACTTTCTTTTATAACCTACATTTTTCACCTAACATGTTATAAACATCATTTCAGCCAATTAAATTTCTTCCACAACTTCATTTCCTGCTAGTCAGAGAACCTTGCCCCAACTGTTAGACATTAAAATTGATCGCAGTTTTTCATTATTGTTATTATTATTGCTTTAAAAAACACATTTCTCTATTATGGTTTCTGTTAACAAATAGGTGTCAAAAAAACCCCCACAAAAACAAAAAACAGTGACCTATGTTCAAAGGATTTGGGGCTAAATGTATTTAAATTGTTTTAATAACAGAACTTCTTAGATCCATTAGTATGTACTTTTTGAGTTCCAAAACTTCTAATACCTACACACACATGCGCACACACGCACACACGCACACACGCACACGTACACAATTACCCACACTCTTATCACCTGTCCAGACTCTATAGACTGCTCTGCTTCAAGATCAACTCCTAGAACTTGAATTTCTGGACTGGGCTCTGTGGCTCAGCCTATAACCCCAGCACTTTGGGAGACGAGGCAAGTGGACTGCCAGAGCCCGCAGGTTTGAGACCAGCCCGGGCAACTTGGCGAGACCTCGTCTCTACAATAAAAATTAAAAATTAGCCAGGCATGGTAGCGTGCGCCTGTAGTTCCAGCTACTTGGAAGGCTGAGGTGGAAGGATTGCCGGAGTCCAGCAGGTCAAGGCTGGGGTGGCTGTGATTGTGCCACGGCACTCCAGCCTGGGTGACAGAGTGAGACTCCAACTAAAAAACAAAACAAACCAAAACAAGAACTTGAATTTCTGCGTCAAAGGAGCTGGTTTGTATTAATAATGATCATTGTGATTTTACTTAACATTTTACTTTTAGTATTTATTACTAAAGTGTATTATTGTTATTACTAATAATACCTATTGTCACTGTTGAGACTGAACACGAGATATTCATTTTTTTCCATATTTCTTGCTTCTATGTGTTGAAGGTGCTGAATCTGTAAAGGCTTTGGGAACATTTAGGGTGATTTATGCAGGCTTCTGGAAGGTTCTACTTCTTGTTCAGGGAACAGGGTAAGATGGCTGATTTTTTTTCTTATTTCACCCAAGGAGGATCTGCTCGGCCTCTCTAATAAGAGCAAAAAGCTGAATACTTCATCATAAAGTCCCACAAATCTAGGCCATACCAGGTAAAATTCCCCAGAACCAAGTCTAAGGGTGAGCCTTACCTCAGCAAACCAGGATTCCCAGTGTAGCCAAGAAAGTCTTCAAACTTTCTCAGTAGTTTCTTAAGCAGCAGAACAATTAACACTATCAAAAGGCTGGCAAAAGCAGCTGACCCAAAGTGTAACTTGTTTCCTTCTGCTTTCTGCATTCAGCCTTTTTAATTTAGCTGACACAACGCTCCTATCCTCTTCTGTCTTGGTCCAGACGGGAAGGAGAATTCCATACCCAAGAACTTTAATGGCATCTCTCAGTAAGATTAACACGGCTGTGCGCCAGACAGGCAGATCACCCGGGGAAAATAAACTGATCAGCAGCAAATTCACCTGGGTGAAACACACCTGTTCTTCTCAAAGAAAACCTGCCGCAGAGATAAAAGGCAGCCCTGTGAACAGTCCAAAAAGCCTCTCCCACCAGGAGCTACCCAAAGCTGTTTGTCCCGGACATTCTCCTTGGAATCTATGCTTAAAAAAATGATCAAACTATCCCCCAAAAGTCTTATACAAATATATTTACTAAACTGTTACTTCTATTAATTAAACATGGTAGTGGGGTGATATTAATGCTTCAAGAGCAAAAAAAAATGATTAACTAACATTTATCTGTTCACTAAATACAATATTGGAAAGGCATTAAAAGATTTTTAAATAATTTACCTCTTTTGAAATATAAAAATTGTGTATGCAGGCTTCTATATAAAACTAAAGCTACAAGATACAAATACATTTTAAAGTGCATTTAAAAAAATACCAGTGGCTGGGCACAATGGCTCATGCCTGTAATCCCAACACTCTGGAAGACGGAGGCGAGAGGATCGCCTGAGCCCAGGGGTTCGAGACCAGCCCGGGGAACTTGGAAAGACGTCGTCTCTACAATTAAAAATAAATGAATAAATAAAATAGACGGGTGTGGTGTCGCATGGCTGTGGTTCCAGCTACTTGGAAGATTGAGGCAGAAGGCTCGCCTGAGCCCAGCAGGTCAAGGCTGCAGTAGCCTTGAGTGTGCCACTGCATTCCAGCCTGGGCAACACTGAGACTCTGATTCTTAAAAAATAAATAAATGCACCAGAGTATTTACACTGGTTGTTTTGAGTAGTGGGTACCATGAGCACATGATTCTGATGTTCTCCCCCAAAGCTTAAATGCTGAACGTGCATTTTAACTTTTTAATAAATACAGCAATACATTTTGTTTAAAAGATAATTATTCAGCATTTATTTATTTATTTATTTATTTATTTATTTTGTGAGTAAGAATCTTACTTTGTCACCCAGGTTGGAGTGCAGTGGCATGCTGTTGGTCACTACAACCTCAACCTGCTGGGCTTAGGCAATCTTTCTACCTCAGCCTTCTAAGTAGCTGGAACCACAGGCATGCGCCACCATGCCCGGCTAATTTTTTTTTGTTACTGTAGAGTAATTTGCCAAGTTGTCCAGGCTGGTCTTGAACCCCTGGACTCAGGCAATCCTCTTGCCTTTGCCTCCCAAAGCGCTGGGATTACAGGTGTGAGTCACCACGCCCAGTGAGCAATTATTTCTAAGATCGACTCTATTTAAGTACAATGATGGAACTTTTGTTTTCACGAACCAATCTCACAAATCATATTTAACGGCTCTACAGGTTAAAGCCACATTAGGGTACCTTAGTAGTGGGACCCACACTTGTTTGGCTAACCGAAGCCTAAGAAGTCTGCAAATTGAAAATAAAGCAAGGAAGGAATGGCATTGGAGGGACAAGAGAGACCACAAAACCAGAGCGAGCGTAGGGAGTGGGGTCAGACACAGGGGCCTGGAGACGTGACATGAGGGGACAACGCCACACAGGAAGTGGTGGCCCCTGGAGTCAAATGGTTTCCTTGCCAGTGAAAAGGGAATGGTAACATCGACTTCAAAAGTTGTGACTCTTACGTGAACAAAAATTTCAGGTAAGCATTTTGTACATTGGTAAGCTCTCAGGAAATGGTACTTTCTAAGAGTGGATTTTCTCCTCAGCTCCCGGTGCGCATCAAGTCAAATCGGGAAAGCCCAAGGAAGACACAGGGCCTCCCTAGTCCAAGTGAGAGATGGAGACACTATTTGCATATCCCTATTTCAAAAATTAAAAGGAGCTTTTATTCTCTCATACCTAAGATGCAGCAGGGCATGGCTTTGTAAACAGATCGGCTTAGAAGCAAGACAATCTTTCTGAGTGATGTGGCGCCTGCTCAGAAAAGCCGACGATACATTAGCAGAGAGGAAGTCACCCACTAAGGAACAGACGGCAGGAACCAGAGAGGCCCATGGGTTAGAACTGGTCTTCACACTGCATTCAGATGGTGTTCATGCAGTGCTGCAATTGATGATTGAAAAGGGAGACAGGCAGGGCACTCATCGGTGGAATAACGTACAAAGATGAAGTAGCTTGGCTGGACTGATTTTTTTTCCCTACCCAAACCGAATGGAGACTCACTCTGAATTTCCACTCTAATTAAAATTGTGAACTCATTCCTGTGGGGAAATGACAGACAAAACGCTTATACTTTAAATAAGGAGGTTGGCTGCTTGGGAATATTGTATATAAATAGTTATGGGTTGGGACGATCTGAGGCTAAAATAAGTTACATTTTTTTCTTCAGTGGCAACACTCAAAGTTGATAAGGTTGTAAACAAACAGAAACGGTACATGTTCTGTTGGTGTGAGCTTCCAGATAGCATCAAGGCACAATGAGGCAAAGCCAAATAAGAGATCAAATAAGAGTCATCCCGCTTCTGTAAAGGTATGCTGAGGAGGTAAATTAATAGAAGCAAAAGATATATGCAGAAAGATGCTAATTGAGCCATTAATTCTAACAGCAGAAACCAGAAATAACCTAAATGTTCCAGAAGAGGGGAGTGGGTTTCCAGATGAGGGCCCATCACCCGCATGATATATGAGGCATCCGTTAAAATCATTGTGACAAATAATTTTGCAAAATAAGATGACTTTTGGGAAAAAGAAGGGGGCATGAAGTCAAATACCATGAAGACTTGCAAGATAATAAGATAAAAATGTCTGGGTTAAAATAGTAGCATTATGAGTCTCTCTTTTTCTTCCTAAAATTCGCCTTTATTGTTGCTACATTATTTCATCAATAGACAAAATTCAGAGCAGTATTTTTAGTGATTATGTAGATAATATTTTTTGATATGACTTAGTGTTCTAAAATGAGTTCAATCAAACTAGTTTGAATATGTTGAAAGGTACAGCAGTGAATATGCAGTATGAGTACTGCCATTTTAGATGCTTTTAAAAAATGATCATTTGTATACCTAAACCTGAATTGTACTCCACATCTTTAAAATTTAAAAAAAAATGTGTTAAGAGGTAGATCTTAAGTGTTCTCGCCACAAAAAAATGATAAATATATGAGGTAATATATACGTTGATTAGCCATCCCACAATGTGTACATATTTTAAAACACCATGTTGTATGTGATAAATGTATGCAATTTATATTTGTCAATTAAAGTAAGTTTACAAAAGGAATAAATAAATTAAATATAAGCTTCTAAAAATGGTACCTGCTGGTGACCAGAATGGGCAGTGATGTTGCAAGCCAAGTCGTTCTGGCCTGGTGTTGACCTTGGTGAAACGAATCAGGCCTCCTTCATTGAAGTTCAAAACAAAACCACTCATAACCCCATTTTAAAGAGCAAAACCACAAGCCACAGGCTTCAGTCATTGCTGGGGGATGTTCAATTTCTTGTTTCCTATTGATTAGTTGCAGCAAGGGCTCCCTTAATCAGGCATGAAAGTGGAAACCTGCCATCTTTGGGGTTTAAAGAAACCTAGGGAGAAAGCGGGACTTGGAAGAAAATGACTGTAGAGACACACTGGCTGCCTTTTCCTGTTTTGGTGCGATGGTGCATGACTCTGGACACTGCAGCATTGGGGCGATGGTGCATGACTCTGGACACTGGGTCCCTTAGAAGCAAGGCCCAAGGAAACTAGGCCAGGCGCAGACCTATTTACTATCAGAACAGGAGGGAAGGTCCACTGGAAAATGTACATGAGGCTGAAGCCAACATGGCTGGACATGTGGCATATACCAACAACGTACAAAGTTTATACCAAGCATTCGGGCATCAGGAGAGCCACACTCCATTCTTAAGTGGGAAACCAACTCATTTTCCTTTGTCAATAATCCACCCATTATATAAATTTAATGTTCATAGGCGACTTACAACAGAGAGGTGGATACTGGAAGGCCCATGGACTTCAAGGCAGATGATGGAACTGACTTCACATCTCGACTCTGCAGTCTGCCAGCTACAGGACTGCAGAGAGGTTACTTTCTCTCTCTAAACCTCAGTTTCATCCTATGTGCATCAACTCAAAAGATGGGTGTGATTTGCCTAAATCATCAACTGGAACAGAGCAGGGACTCAAAAAACAGTATCGGCAAGTGGTAGTAATGATGATGATAGAGAAGGACCATTCTTATTATTTTGAGTCAGGGTCTCACTCTGTCGCTCAGGCTGGGGGTAGTGGCATGATCATGGCTCACTGCAGCCTCCACCTCCTGGGCTCAGGTGATCCTTCTGCCTCAGTCTCCAGAGTAGCTGGAACTACAGGCACGTGCCATTACACCGACTATTTTTTTTATTTTTATCTTTCATAGAGATGAGGTCTTGCTATGTTGCCCGGGCTGGTCTTGAACTCTTGGCCTCAAATGATTCTCTCACCTAGACCTCCCAGAATGCTGGGATTATAAGCATGAACCACTGCCCCCTGAAGGAGGACCATTATTATCTAAAGTATATACTACAAATATACTTTATATATATATATATATATATATATATATATGCTTTATATATATATATATATATATATTTGTAGTATATATACATATATATGCTCCTTGACTTACAATGAGGTTACAACCTGATAAACCCATGAAGGGTAAAACAATATCATTAAGTTGAAACATATTTAATACACTCAACCTACTGAACATCACAGCTTAGCCTCGCCTGCCTCAAATGTGCTCAGAACACTTTAACCAGCAGTTGGGCAAAATGATTGAACTCAAGGCTTGTTTTATAATAAAGGGTTGAATTGCTCATGTAATTTATTGAATACTGTCACTGAAAGTGAGAAACAATGGTTGAATGGGTACTCTAAGCATGGTTTCTACTGAATGTGTATAATTTCCACACATTGCCAAGCCAAAAAATCCTAAGTCAAGCCATTGTAAGTTAGGGACTATCTTATGCTGTTGTGGGTTTATATTTGCACACACACAATCCATGTGTGTGTGAACATATATGATTACATATATGATACATGTGTGTATATACGCATATGATGTATGTGTGTATATACACATATACCTTTATGTGAAACACACACACACACACACACACACACACACACATATGTATATATCATGGCAGATAGTGAGAAATAACTTTGGCTTTAGAATAAGCTAAAGTAGGAATTATGTCACCCACTTGCTCACCTGTCTAAGAATTTCCCACAGAATTAGCCAAAGAACTGAGATTGATGTGTCTGGCTGGGAAAAATGGCCCTCAGGGACTGGCAGCATCTGACCGAGTAGGCTCAGGGAGAAATAGCTAGAGGAGATTTGGCTATTGATCAGGGACCTCAGTTCATCTCCAAGTAACCTAGAGAACTTCTGATAAAACCAATTAGGATCTTGTACCTTGTGAAGACTCCTGTAGACCCAAGGTGTGAATTCCTTTATAGGACTGTGGAGGGGTTTACCTTAAATGCTGAATTTCCAGAACATTGTACTTGGTATGTTTGTTGAATGAATAAATGTATGTATGAAGAGTTGGTCTGTTTGACTCAGGAGAATCCTCATCTCCCCTTGCAAGGTTCTGCCAGGCTTCATCTTGCTGGACTGATGCAGGGTCTATATGGGAGTCAGTCCGCACAGAGGCTTTGGGCAGTGCCAGGAGGCACTGTGTCTTCCCTGGGTTCTCATTGGTACTTTGGACATCACCTTGGCTGATGATACTCCAATGTCTCTTTTGCCCTGGCTTAACTTCCACTCTCACCAAATGCTTAAAGTTTAGCTAGAGTCAACCACATGAAGTCACTTCTCTGCTCAGCCTGAGACCTTCTGGTGGTGCATCCTTTGGGGATGGATATTTTCAAGGTATTGAAAAAGTGGGGGCATTGGTGCAGAGAAGCTGCATGACCTTGAATCAAATAGGTCGGGTATGAATCACAGCTCTACCAACTTAAGAGCTATGTGAATACCAGCAAATTATGAAGCTTCTTGGCCTCAGCTTCTTCATCCATAAAATGGGAAGACGAGGACCACTGGGTAGGATTGTGGTCACATTAGAAATCAGACATAATGTTGCAGTCTGCTTAGCACAGTGTGTGATTGGAGATCATTCTCACAATAATGGAAATTGTTTTCATGAACATGAAGCCTAGTCACCAAGACCATTCTTTCTTTCAATAGTTATTTACTAAACCTCCTATGTACAGGGGCAGTTCAAGTCACTATGGCCAAAATGTGAAGAAACGGCACATTTCATGGAGATTATCTTATGGGGGTGAAGAGAAAAAATAAGTAAACAGACACATGATGTGCATAATAGTATCAAGTGTTATGCAGAAAAAATAGAGGGTAAGAGGATGGGAAATGAGGTGACACCATCAATGTCACCTCATCAAATGGGGGATAACATTTGAGCATGGACAAGAAAGCAGTGAGAGAGGAAAAGACATGCAGGTCTCTGGAAGAAAAGCGTTTCAGCAGAGGGAAGAACAATTCTACAGACCTTGAGTTAGGAGTATGCTTGGCATGTCTGAAGAACACAGGAAGGCCAGAGTGGTTTCTAGTGGAGGAGAAGAAAGTGCTGGAACATCAGATCAGAAAGGTAGCTGGGGACCAGATTATGGGAGAATGATGGTAAAAAAATTTAGACTTCACTTAGTAGGATGAGAAGTTGTATCAGCTAGCTTCTGCTGCATAACAAGTAATCCTGGAATTTAGCAGATTAAAATAACAAATTTTATTATATTTTGCAGTTCTGTGCAGTTGACTGGGGAGTTTCTTGTCATCTGGGTTGCCTTGGCTGGGACTGGCTTGTCTGGGGTGGCCTCATTCACATGCCTGATACTTATCCTGATGTTTGCTCAGGTAGCATCAATGGGTCTTCCATTATTCGGTTGGCTAGCTCAGGCTCCATTTCTATGATGGAGGTTCCAGGATTCCAAAAACCAGCAAGAAAGAGCAAACTCCAGTATACAAGTGCTTTTCAAATTGGCCAAAGCTAGTCATGTGATCACAGTTGGAGTTTGTGTGGGAGGGAACCACCCCCTCAAAGTGTGTATACCGAGAGGGGGCGTTCTGATGGCTACTTCTGCAAATGATCCATCTCAAAAACATTGGAGGATTTGAACTAGAAAAGTGATGTTATCTGACTCATAGCTGTAAAGGTCCCAAGGATTTTGTGAGGGAGAGTATAGCCAAAGGGGGGAAGTGACCAGACTATGGGCCACTGGGGAGCAGTGGTGTTTGGACGGCACCACAGAGGCAGAGGCCTAGACATTCGTGATGTTGCCTGGCCCAAAACTGCCATTATCAGCAAGAGGAACAATGACACACATCCCCCCCTCACCTTCCTGGTGTTTCGGCAGAAGTGCTCTTACCATCCTGCCAGAGTGGACTTTCTCATGTTCTTGCTGGAATGGGCAGGAAACTGAGGTGTAAAAGAACCTCTCTCGTTTTAGCACACAGAGATACTCTCTAGTCACGAAGTGCTTGGTAATTCCAGGGGAGAAAAGTAAGTAACAACAACACATTTTAGGGTGAAATTAAAACAATAGTCATTTTTTTCTTTTTTCTTTCTTTCTTTAACAGAACATATGATGCTGGCATGTTAATCGCGTGAGACAACTTGGCCCACAGACAGCCACAAAGCACAAAAACAAAACACAAACTCAGAGAAGAAACAAGAACGGTGTTTTCCTGGCGTCTACAAGAAGCGCTTTATTTTTCCTCTAGATTTCTTTTCTAAAAAATGAAAACAAAAACAAAAAAACTGAAACAAACATTTAAAGGAACAGTACCAACTTCAGGTGATCAAATTCAAGCATGTTTTTTTTTTATTAAGCATAGGATGGGCAGAACAGGAGGGGGTTTAAACAGAATACAAATGTGGGAGAACTGAAACTGTAAATGAAGACCTCCCCCCAAATATCCTGTGTATGCATAAGGACATGTGTTTCCTTTCCTGCTCATCAAGGTATCTAGGGAGTGATTTGCTAAATCTACTTGTTCTACCCTCTAAAGAATTTTTTGTAGAGCTTTGGCAAGGGGGTTGATGACCAATACCTAGCCCCTCGATAGCTCTGCCTTCTCCACTCCAACTTTGGGTGTCACCGCCGTCCTGGCTGGCTGGGACAATCTTCTGAGATGTCTCTCCCCAGTGGTTGCCAAGCCAGCTCAGACTTGGTCAGGATGAATGAAACAATTATCTCCCAAATCTATGCAGCAAGGAAGGATGAACACTCGCTTTTGCTTCCCGAAAATGGAGAAAGCCAGCCCCCAGGGCTGCAGCGGTGGCCATGGTGGCAGCTGGGTGGGGCAAGGGGACACCAAACTATTCTAAACAGTGAGAGAGAATCGCTTGTGTTTCTACAGTAAGAGACGGGACCCACACACCAACCAAGCATTCACTTTCAAACAGGCCACCACCAGAAAGCTAAGGGGCCCGTGCCCAGCCCAGCCCCTGAAAAGTGACACTGTCCCTCTACCCGGAATTCCCTGCTTCCCATTGGTACTTAACATATTTCACTCTGTTGTGACTGCTCTTATTTCCTTTACTCCTGTGGATTCGTGTTGGAGGGACATGGAAACCCCCTAGATAATAAGGTTGGAAGGGGTCCAGCCCTGGCAGTTGTGTGTGCGCACGCACGCACACACGCACGCACACACAGGGTGGGTGTGTGCGCCCATCCTTGCTGAGCCTGCCTCAGCGGGACTGGCTGCCAAGTCGCTCTTGGATCAGCCTCTCGCTGAGTGCCCACAGGGCTCGGGCCGTCTCTTCTCTCTGAGCCTCCGGCGAGGGCATGCAGCGGCAGCAGTTATTGAAGTACATCCCGCCCAGACCTTCAAGTTCTGGGGCAGCAGCACAGTAGACGGTGGTGGCAGCTCCCTGTTGCTGGAAATCAAAGAAAAAAGACACACAAAAAAAGGTTTAAGAAAAAGGGTGGTGAGATGGAGATCGCCGGGGTCATCTCGACTGCCTGGGAACTAGTGACCCCCTCCCCCACCTCCCACCTGGTTCAGCTGCAGCAGGATCTTGGCATGTAAATGGTACTGAGCTCGAAACGCATGACTGTAAAAGGTATGATGTGACCATCCTGGAAAAACGAGTTCATAAACTCCGCTTGTAAAACTGGTGTGACTTTTGACACCTCGTATAGGAAAAGGCTTCGAAAGTAAATACACATATCAATCAATCATGGCAGGCGCCTCTTCCACACGCGGAGGGAAAAAGAAGGTCTCCTTCCGAGTTTGCAGGAACAAATGCATCCAACCCCTCGACTCCTCCATGTGTAATGTAGTTTGACATCAAGATGTTTGTAGAACCTTCTGTCTGAATTAAACCAACCACTCTGAATTATGGTCCGTCAGGTAGAAGACTCAAGTGGGGCTGATGCCCAGATCTTTCCTTTCTCCTTTGCCTATGGTGTTGCTTAGGGGAAGGGTCTGCAGTACTGTGTTAAGACATTTAAAACACACACATATACACATGCTCCCCGTCATCCATCCATACGTATGCCACACTGCTGACACATGACCCATTTATGAATTTACCCAGATCCTATGAAAACCTTTTTCTGAATGTTATATTTGTCCCGGATTGACAGTGGGAACCATGGCTAAGGGGGTTCATTCCCTCCCAGCCCCACTTCACCATGCAAGTTGCAGTGAGTGTAATTGATCACTTTCAATTCACCTTGTGAGTAACAGTTGGGGCTGTGGCTAGGGACTTGTGTGCAGGTGGGGCGTCCCATCATCCAGACTGACAGAATACTGTCAGGGATGCTGTAAAGAGGGCAAGAAATCACTTTGCTTTGCAAGTCATAATTAAAAATAATAGGTTGCTGTTCATAGGGAGACACGGAAGGGACGGCTTTAATTCAAAACCAATACGGTTTATCTGGCATCTTATGATTATTTATGTGCATCATAGCCCTTGCTGCATCAACTAATGATCACCTGGTAGGGAGAGGGGTTGCAAAAGCAGACTGGAAAAGGTAACAAGATAAATAAGGTCACCATTAGGAAAACACTAAGGACTTTTGATTGTAGGGGAGAGGGGTTTTCATCCCCAACCATAGCTTACCATTTTGTCTGCCCCTCCACGGTTTAAACGGTATCCAAGCACAGTGCTTAATAGAGAAGCAGCCCCCAGATGGTTTGGTTTGCACTCACTATACTGACTTTCTAGAATCAAGGGGATCCAAAGCCATTCTGAGAACCAGGACTCAAGGTGTTACCATTTTAGGAACGTGCCATAAGGCAGACTTGGAGGTTTTATTGTGGTTGTTTGGTTTTGACTTCATGTCAGGGTCTGTGGTCACATTTGAGTTGGTCTGAGAACTGAGTGGTCAAATGCAGTCAAGTGATGTAACTGTGGGAGGGGTGAGAACCGTGAGTCAGACAAAGACCTGGGTTTTGCTAATAACTGGCTGCTTGACTATATCGGACAGGTCCCATTAGTCCAGAATTTGAACAACTGACATGACTTGAACTTAATTAAATAGTAACTGGTTTGTTACTTCCCCAACCCCCTTACCATTACCATGCCTGCCCCAAATAGCCAGTTATTATCCTAGATTCAGCTGTTTCTCTTCCAATTGATTTGTGTGACTCAAGTCTAATGGAAATGAGTTCATGTCATCCAAATTTCCTTTCACTGAATTATTATTCCTAATAACCCTGAGCTTAGCACCTGGCACATTTATCTAAACAATTTTGAGTGGTTTATCTGACTCCTCGACGTCCCATGTGGGGAAAGGGGAGGCAGAATTACCCTAAAGACAAATCAGAGAATTCAGATGCTCAGCCAGCTAACTGAAGCCAAATATCATCTTGGCCTCAATTCTTAGCAGAGTTCAGGTGGAGATGGTGTTTTGCATACATTTCCAGATATTCTGTTGTAGATTTCCATTTTACTTTGCAGCTGCCCAAACCACCAGAGTGGTCAGGCGACTTGCCATCAGTTCCCAAGTGGTGAGAGAATCCAGCCAGCTCATCCCCCCAAGTCCAGCCCCCACCGGCCCCTAACACCAGAGTGGCTGTAATATCAGCATTCAATCATCATGACAGACACGCCTTGCACAGTTTTGTCAATCCCAAGAAAAGACCGAGAGAGGCCACCTGGGAAAGCAAAGAATAGAATTCTTCCCAACCCAATATAGTATTTCGCCACTATGACCTTCTAAAATGATATCATGTTGTACCCTTGCATCATCAGAACGGTATTTTTGCAAAGAAATTCTGCCATCACGTTGATTCAGAATCGCGTTGATGAGACAGCCGAGGGAGTGTGTCCTCCCTGCATGGAATCTGAAAGTGATGGCAGTTGGCCCCGTTTCATGTAAACCTACATTTGGCTACTATGCTGAAAATCACACCTTTTAGAAGAGCCTGATTTTGTATCAAGAGCTGGCTTTGATTCCTTTGCCACAATCTAAACTTCATCACCAGTGGCTCTGGCTTTGTGATATAACACAGTACGAGGAGCACCCGGAAGCAAAGACCACCTTCTCCACTCCAAAGACTAGCTGTGTCCATCTGGCAAACTCTCCTGCTCGGAGTCATATTTGGTACTCATGCGACTCACTCCACCTTCCCCACTTGCTGGACAATTAAGCAGTGACAATATCTTTTTGGTCCCATGCCCATGGCCCTTTTGGCTTCTTGGGGAATTCTCTTTTCAGCAGTACCAATGGCAACCTCCGAGTGACATCTTTATATGATCAGATGTGATGACAGTTGAATAACAAGTCCTCATTTCGGGCTCATCAGCTTCTCGGTCTGCATCTCATCAGAACGAATGGAGCCACATTAGCAAAATCTCATTAGTAAACAAGCTGGTACTGCTGATACAAGAGAAAGCATTTCTAAACTGATAAAAAATATATATATATTAAAGAGCACTTTAATCACTATCCGATGACTTGCATGCCACTTTTTGAAGCATCAGTACATAATTCAGAAAAAAAAAGCCGTATAAAGGAAATAATGCTAACAACTCCCTTCTAAAATAGCTGAAGCAATGACCTGCCAGTTGTCACCATTGCTTACAGTTCCATTGTGATAAAATAATAATACCCGACATGTAAACACCAGCTGCAGCTGTGGGTTCCCCTAAATGATTCTTTGAGAACCATTTATCAGAAGCCTGTAGGTAGTATGCCATTGCTAACGTGGAGAGGGATCTCTGTCCTGTAGTAATGGCAGTGAGTTAGGGTGTGGACAACGCAGCACTGAGACTTTCTGGGAAGCCCAGTAGAATCTTTAATCATGCCAGAATGCCATTTCCGATCTAGTCAAACATTTGTGAGCTGCCAGAGGAGAACCGTGCAATCCATCTTTATAGTATATGTAAAATTACCCAGGATTCTTGTTTGGGATTAAGTTAAGAGTATCTTGGTAATAAGGGTTCATCATTCTCTTTCAGAAATCATTTGTCAGATTTGCAGCACAATCTTCAACTGCAGAAAGGTGAGATTTAGAAAGCAGTTGCTGCTTATTTATAGTTGAGACCCTTACATCTAAATTTCCTGTCCTTCCAAAACTCTTTGTTGGGATACAAATGTTACATAGTCGCTTTTCATCAACATTTATTTGATAACTGCTAGCCAACAATTTGTAGCTGTCAGCACGGAATACAAATGGATATTGACTCCTTTAAAGGAAAAAATACAGAGGTTTCTGATACACAATATATGGTAAAGGAAAAAAACCACCCACATTGATATTTGAAATGCATTGGTTAGTACTCTAATATAATCCTTACATTCTAATAGGTACACATGTTACACAATTAATGTTTAGTTTTCAGGTTTCTCTATGTTAACATGCATGCTTATTTAAAAGAAAGAATAGATTCCTGTCTTAAAGTAGATTTAACTATGAGATGTATTTTTAAAAATAGACACACTGTCATGGCATATCTACATATTCATTGATTGCAAGAGAGTAGTAGATGTTCTGAGATTGCTTTCTTACAGACATACTGATACCAGAGCATTGCACAGCAAATGCTGAATTAATCAATTTATGCAAAAGTAGAGTTGTGAAGGGAACACGCCATGGAAGTTAGATCAGGCTTGAAACCCCAAGGGCAAGGGAGGCAGGGCAGTCCTTTGGAGGTGGGTTGTGATCACAGGGCTGAATTCTCCAGACAAAGAGGTGATCTGGAAGTGAGCAGTTTTAGGGAAGAAAAGACAGGTAGGTACCTCTTCAAATTCTGCAAGCTATCACTGTTACTTATTTGGGGTCTGTTAGGCAAAGCAAACATTTCTCAAATGCAAAAGCAGCCACCAAATCCAGTGTCTCTGTGAATGCACCACTCAGAGCAGAATAATCTATCACAAAGCTGCAGTGGAGGTGGAAGGATGAGCACCCGTGACACGTGTAGAATAAATGGCTACCTTCACGCCCCCTCTGTCTTTTCCTGTCTCTCAGTAACACAGCCCCAAGAGAGTTTGCAAATACCCTACCGGGAAGGAGCAACATGGTGTTTCAGAGTTCATCTCCGGATGGCTTGGTGCTTGGAATAGTCATTCCTCACAAACAGCTAAGTCACATCAGTCTCTGATGTGAGAGATAAACAAAAAGCAAAAGCCCATGCACTCCCTACTTACGGTCCAAGAACAATCTTTTAAGGGGACAGATTTGCCACGCATTCCATCTGTTCAGAAAGTAATGCAGCCCGTATAGGAATGAGACTCACTGGCCTCCTTGACTAGTGAGGCCACACCAGCAAGTCACCCTCTTCCTCTACCATGATGCTCGCATAATTAAATTATCCAATTCAATTTGGAGTAAGTGCTATTCAACAAACATGTCAACATCCACCAACATTACAAAGGCAGTGGAAGAGAACAGAGATCTCTATTCCAAAGGACTCAGCCCTCCAAACTGCCTGGTTTCCCAGGGAGTTTCAGCAATGGGGGACTATTCAAGTGGTAACAATGGGATTTACTGAGCGGTTATGATTCACCAGGCTCTGTGCAGAGAGCTTTATAAGCATCATATTCTAAACTTCATTCAGCCCTGAGCCAGGGACAATCAGTATTCCCATTTACAGAGAAGCCCACTTAGTATCAGAGATCAAAAGTTACTTGTCCAGAGCCACACAGATAATCATATGGCTTGGGCGACTCAAGAGTCCATAACAGTACAGAAAACCTCCTTCCCAAATATGTGACACAAATATTTGCATATTGCCCATTTCCATCACCCACGGGGCTCAAGCTTCCCTTTTCCCCAGGCTTCTTCTTACCCCCGTGTCTGGCCACAGAGTGACGCCTTGATGTGGCCTAAAATTAAATGTGTGGGCTGTCATGTGTTCACCTGAAAAATGTTAAAAGGAGATTTTTCCATTGTTGATTTAGTCAGTGAGCTAAATTGAAATTATATCCATTTGGATTAACAAAAATGAAGACTCAGCACCACCTTGGATGATCCAATAACAAATGACCCTTCATACAAAGGTCGCCTGATTCAAAATGCCATCTCCAGGTGTCAGATTTGCCCAGCTAAGAAACTGACTTTTTGACGATAGACTTTTTTTAAAGCATGAACATCCAAACCAATGAAATCTAAGCAATCATCATCTTCTATGTCCCCACACGTGTAAATGAGTGTGGCCTTTTGTAATCACACTCTGATGTGCTCCATCAGGTTTGCAGATGAAACTCTGACCCATTCCCCTTGCTCCCCCCACCCCTGCTTAATTTCTAGCAAATTAATTCCTACAAATTCCTAACCATTGATTCCTACAAAGACTTTGAACAATATGAGCTTAGATATATGCAAACAACTCCTGTAGGCATTGAAATATTACTTTCTTCATAAGCCCTCAGGAGTTTTGCTAACTCTCCGGCTGTTCTTAACATTTGTCACAGAAGAGGAATGCCCTCGGCTTCTCAAATAGAAAACGTGACGACGACCAAGAAAGCAAATGTTGCTTCTTAGGCTTTAAAAGTTTGAGAGAATGTTCTGGAGAACCCATGTCAATCACATTCCAACTCTTAGCCCTACGGTAGAGAATATTCCCGCTCTAACACAATAGATTTGGATGATGTATTGGAATATTTACCTTTTCCCACAAGAAAAAAGGTTTCTTTGCTAAAAACAGGTTTTCGAGTGTGGGAAATCTCAGGCTACTTTTCAGTGGACTCTTCCATGACAGGTGAAGAGTGTCACTCCCCAGGCGATGCCAAGGACAAAGTCTATGAGGAGGGCTTGATAGCCGTTGCCCTGAGGAAGAGCCAAGAGAGGAGAAAATCACCAGACATGCAACTGAGTCAAGCATAGGCCACAGTCCAAAATTTCAAAGGACATCTTGAGCAAAACATTTGAGGGGAAAAGACTGTCACAGATTTTAAATGACAGCCATATGTCCACAGGCCTCTGTTCAGAGAGAATCCACACACTGACCTGTGGCCTTTCTTGTTTATAGTTTATAGGCATCCCAAATATTATGCCCCCAAATCAAGTCAGACTAAAAGGAAGTGTTGTCCAAAGGCCGTGCCATCCTCTGTGATAAAAGAAACGAATTTCAAGCAAGATCACTAAGCAGTTTTAAGAGGTAGACTTGAAGACCAGGGCAGAATGATTTGGGAAATCACCAGGAGGGTTGCTCTCATTTCTCTGAGAAATATTGGCAGGAACAAGCCTGGACACCAGCAGGTTCAAGTTGGAAAGCTGGAAAGAATTATTTCAAGATGGAAGAATATGTTTGTCTTCCTCAGCCTTACATTTAGGGGAGGAACAGGCAGCCAACCCCAACCATCCAAAGGAGTTCAAAGTCATGTTTGTTGTGGGAAGGCAAGGCATGAGAGGATTTCAACTTGGGCTATCAGCAGGATTGAAGGGCAGAGTGACCTTGGTAGGCTGTCAGGGCCTATGTTTTCAAGTTGACAAACTGTTCTGAACTTTTCCTTGAAATGAATGAGGTCCTTTTCATACCTCTTTCGTGTTCCAGAATTCTTGCCATAAATGTTCCAAAGCTTCTGTGACAGATTTATGTCTGGTTTTAAAAGGGTGGAGGCGTAATATTTAGAATTATTTCATCTTCCTGAGACCTGCTGTTGTTGTGAGACCCTAGACACATGTTGGTGGGGTGGCAGGCATGGAGGAGGGTATTTCTAATGAGGAAAGGGAAGAGGTGTGGCTTAGGGACAATTCTTGTGGGAGATTTTACTCATGATCCTTCTATCTTTCACTTGTGCCTGCCAAAGGCATTTTAAAACGACTAGACCTGAAAGAGTGTCTCATTAGAAATAAGAGAAAGTATTGTTCACTATGTCTTCTATCCATGAAAGAATTCCCTGGGCATTCCCTGCCAGTGCTGCTGGGAATACCCACCTCGCTCAAAGTATAGTTTCATTTTCAATGGGGATGAAAAATTGTACTGGGGTATCCATTCTTCCATGGGTTAGTCTGAAATGGCCCAGCAGAAGAGCCATAGAAATCTGCCACCAAAATAAGCATGGGATCGATCGTGTCATCCTTTCACCTGGGACAAATCTGATGGCCTGTCACTGAAACTGTTCTACTGGGCCAACTTGATACCATGCTGAAGGACTGCTGAGGGTTTATAAAAGATGAAAGAAGATATTTAGCTTGTGTTCATTTGAGACATTCACATTTTTATTCTACTTCTTTAATCTCTGTTCTAGTTATAGCTATCTCTGTATACTGTATATAAATGTATGCATCTGTATTCGCCATGTACTCTGAAATAAACCTTTGAAATTGTTGCCGGGCAGAATGAATGGATTCAGCTCTAATAGAATGGTGCAAAGAATGTTTTCATGGGACCGGTGAAACAAACAACTTCTCCCCTCCCCTTCTTCCACATAGAACAACTCTCTCCCATCTGCCTGCCACCACGCCAGGTCTTCTAGAAAACCAAGTAGCTGACTCTTGTGAGCAGGCAGGATTTCAGAACAAACCTCAACCACACTATTATTTGTTTAGATTTTAAGGTTGACAGTTCATTTACACCTATGTCCCATATATATTCTGTAGCATAGTCCTGAAAAGGCGTGGGGCAGGGAGACAGAGGCTCTTATGGGATCACATCATGGTAAGAAATTAACTCTTACCTCTGTCCTCTAGAAATGAATTAAGAGGGTGTACTTTGCAATAATTCAGATCTCACAGGCAGGCTCCCATGTCTAGCCCCACTATTTCAAGCGGGGCATGTCTTCTTTAGGTACATGCATTTTCATAGAGAGCTCACTGGAACAGACCGTTTCTCAGGCTCAAAGACCTGGCCTTGTTAATATTTCATTTAGAACACACTGTGGAGAGCGTCTCATTTATATTACTTCCATAATTAATGGTGATAGCTTAGGCACTGCCTTTACACAGAGAGATCTCTTCACAGTGGTCGATGGGTAAGGAGAAACAATAGAGATTTCATTCACCAGCAGCGTGTTGCTAGTTAGTAGGAAATGATCGTGTGTGCTGTTGTTTTAATTGCCAGGGTAAATAATTCTGCCTCGGATGTTCATGAGCATTTTAAAGCACTTGATGCAAATAGTCTAGAAACAAAACAAACAAAAAAAAATTACCTTGATTATGCAACACCTTAGCATAGAAAGTTACAAAGGTATGCCTTTTTTTTAAAGATTGCATTCTATCATGCAAATATTATCTAAATATGCATGTGCTGACTACTCATCCACTGTATTTTAGGGAATACAATTAGACTGCCTTTTTCTTCTCCTATGTAGACTGTAAATAACTGTAGATCTTTCTCTTGTTTCCCTATGTAAATATATGTAAATACTAACAAGCTATGCATGCTGATATCCTAGGCAATTTCAGGTACTTTTATAATCTGAAGGCATGTACTTGAACTGGTTTGTTAACAGGGCAAAAAAAAAAAAAAAAAAATTCTCTCAAACTCTTTGAAGGTGAATAGAAATTAAAAATTTCTTCCTAGACTTTTGTGGTCCTTTTGTTTGCTTTCTCGTCCTTGAATGGTGGTGCCTCATTTTAGACTTTTTCATCTTCTCCAAAGAAAGAGACAGTGGGCACCCATCAAGCCCAGGAACAATGGCTGAAGCACTTGGCTTGAGTTTTTACACACTTTCCTTGGGTTTTCCAAGCACCATCTAGAAAGTAGGTTTCTTGGATTTTTCTAGCAAAAACATTTTTTCCAGTGACAAGAAACCCTATTTGTTGTTCCCTAAGTGCCTTACATCCCAGAACACTATCAAAGGGTCCTGTCATCCCCATTTCAAAACTGCAGACACTGAGTCACAGCAAGAGTAGGTACTTGCCTAAAGTGACAAAATTACTACATGCCACCAAACCCCTGATTCTTTCCTATAGGTAGAGCGTCAGTAAACTTCTGCAAAGAGCCAGAGATTAAATCATTTAGGCTCTGTCATCCATATGGTTTCTGTCACAACCACTCAACTCTGCCATTGTTATTGTGAAAACCGCCATCAACAACGTGTACACAAATGAACGTGGCTGTGTTCCAGTAAAACTTTATTCACAAAACTAGGCAGTGGGTGGTATTTGGGCTATAGGCCCATAGTCTGCCAATCTCTACTCCACACACCATCAAAATTCAGTTGCTCTTTGACAGATTGTTGATATTTTCCCTGTTCGTTTGTTTATGTGTTTCATGGACTAACTGGGGAGATAATTCGATCGACTGAAAATTCTCCATCTCTTTCCTGCAAGTACCATGAAATAGGAGGTAAGCAAAAATGAAGTCACCTGAGCTTATAAATCAAGCTATCTTCCTCAGACAAATTACATTGCCAAGTTTCAATTTCGTTATCTTTTGTTTTCATAAATGGGGATAGAGGAAAAACATCCAAAAGACAGAGGTTTAAAAAAAAAGGAAGAAAGAAAAAGAAAAAACTGAACAACATTCACTCTTCAGTGAGAGGCAGGAGGCTATTACCTCAGGTATCTATGGAAACCAAGCAGCGCATAAACTTTTTAATGGTTGGAAAACAGCGTTTGCGTTTGAAGATGTTTTTCCCAAGTATGATGCTTCAGTGTAAATGCATTAATTGACAGTTTCCTTCGGGACTTTTTTATTGAAGTTTCCAAACTTAATTTGATGGCACAAGAGACTCTCTGGAGGCCTTGAAGAATGCTGCAAAGTTAGGTCTTTAGAAGCCTGAGCCAGCTCAGGCATCGTGTACAAATTCAATCCAACTCTCTCACAAGGTGAGTGAAGAAACAGCCCTCACTCCCTGTACTTTTCCATTAAAAATATAACCCCTCTCTGTTCACCTGGGGGAGGGAGAGGCCTTTTCTAACCTCTATTGAACAAGAATCAATATCATCTCTCCAGTCCTGGAGGGAACTGAGGAGAAGCAGGAGGAGGGATGATCCAGGTAGTTTTGCAGATTGGGTGGCAATACGAGATGCTAGAAAAAGCCTAGGAGCTGAAGCCAAAAATCCTTCCATTGGAATCCTCCCTTTGCCACCTGGCAACTCTGTGACAACCCACAGGCATCAGTATCCTCATCTGTGAAGTGGGCATAATAACATCCCCTTCAAGTGGTTCTTGTAAGGATGAGTGGTAACATTTGGCCATTTCCTGGGTACCCATTCGATACTAGTTCAAAGGTAGCAACAATTCTATTTATGAGAACTTTAAAGAAGGAAGCATACAGATCAAAATAACTTGCCTTTCTTTCATTAGAGGGACTTAAAAGTGAAGTGGGGGAAATTTCTGCCTTCTGAGCTAGAAATCCAAGGGGCAGTTATCCTTCTCTCCAACCTCACCCAGGATCTCTGGGGACTACATTGGCCGTGAGTCCCACTCTCACTTGGTCCCCTGGTTACAGTGGGCCAGAGCCAACTTCAAGACCACATCCCTGGAACAGGGACATTTGAACAACTGTCGCAATCATTTAAGTGCTACAAAATTCCAGACACCACTCCAGGCCCTTTACATATATCTCCTCTAAATCTGTAAATATCTCTGTGCAATGATGGCTGAAGAAAGCAATGCACAGATGGAGCATCTATTGAACTGTGGTAATGAAAGTTTAGTGAAAGCGCAGAATCTAGGTGTTGGGTATGTGGGTGAATGTTGCAATATTCTTTCAAATTTTTAATTCAAAACTTTTATAAGTATATGTATCCATCTCTGTGGCGCATTAGCCTCATTTCACAGATGAGAAGGCTGAGGCACAGCAGTGGTACTGGCGGGCCTAATTTCTCCACCTGATAAGTGGTGAAATCTTTTTGAAATCTATGTCCACCTGGCTCGAGTGTTCTTTCCATAATGGGTCGATGTGCATTTCGATTATACCCCATAGGGTCACTTGACCCGCTTCCTTTACTCTACCTGTTGAATCGTTTGCTTCAAAACATGAAAATTGGCTTTCCCCCATTTTCCCCACCAGGCAGGTAGCAACTTTGAGGGTCCCGAACTCAGAGTCCAGAAATCAACTAGATGAAGAGCAAAAGCAACCTATGCATGAATGAATGTGAATTTGCACCCATTCAGTTGGTGGCTGACATGCTGAAGTGTGATGCCCACCAGCACGTTGGAAGTGTCTGTGATTTGGACCTCAAACTCCCTAAGATGGAGAGGTGAGCAGACTGCATGGGAGATGAGCACAGGAAAACTGATTAATCAGTGAACGGTGTCAGATGCAGAACAGGTGCTATCATAGCCAAGAGATGAGGCTGCTGGCCTCTGAACCACAGTGGGGTATGAGATGGTTGAAAATCTCTGACCCAGACCATTTGACAGCATACTTCAAGTTCTAGAAGGTAAAAGGTGGTGGGACAGGATGGCTCACACCTGTAATCCCAGCACTTTGGGAGACTGAGGCAGGAGGATTGCTTGAACCCAGGAGTTTGAGACTAGTCTGGGCAACATAGTAAGACCCTCGTCTGTATTAAAAAATAAAAAACTTAGCCAGGTGTGGTGATGCATAGTCGCAGTTACTCTGGAGACTGAGGTGAGAGAATCACCTGAGCCCAGGAGGTAGAGGCTATGGTGAGCCATGATTGGGCCCACTGCCTGGGCAATAGAGTGAGACCCCACCACACACACATGAGGAGGAGGAGGAGCAGAAAGAGAAGAAGGTAAAAGGCAATCTCATGTTAGTCCCAACCTGACAAACATGGTTGGCCTCCCCAAGTAATCCATTCTACAACCAGACTGTTTCTCAACTCTAAGTTTGGACTTTCCTCATGTTCAGATTCTCTTCCTGGCTGACCCACATCTCCACTTTTCCCTACAAACTCAGTAGAGCTACATGACATCCACACGTCTTTCATGTGGGCCTGTCCTACAGAGACTCACCTGTCACTTGGCCCCAGCGCCTCTCCTTAGCCAGATCATCCAGCCCAAGGGACAATCAGTGTAGCAGGCACCAGACAGCCCTTTCATCATTTCTAGATCTCTGTTCCTAACCATCCTGGCTCTTCATGTCTTTGACCAGAGACAGTGTGAGCTTAACAGCTGCTTAAGGGAGAGAGGGCTAGTCCAATCCTAATTGCAATAGTCAATGACCATCACAGGGTCATGGCTACAAGTTACCAAGCACCTATGTGCCAGGGACCTATTATTACTTCTGATTCTCACATCTAATCTCACCCTACAGGTAGGTGTGACCACAGAGAAGGAAACAGACTAGGCATGTGAAGTAATCTTCAGCCACACAGCTAAGAAGTGCCAGAACTCACATCCAAACTGAGTTGGTCCCAGTTCAAACCCCATATTCTTGTTCATGGCTCATATATCCTCTGACATTGACTCCACACTCCATACATTCTAGAGCATCCTGGAATCCTGTGTACCTTTGAAAAACTGGCCCCACTGGACCTGTGAAGGGGGTATGTATTACCTAGCTGGGTCACTGATCCATCTGGTGGCCAAGTCCCTCTCCACAGAGCCTCAGGGACTGCCCTGCTCCTTTCTGGACTCCATTTCTAGGTTCTCGCATTCCTGTCCTCCCATCTGGTGTCCTCAATCTCTGAGGCATCATTTGTACCCACGTATGATTTTGGGCAGGACCCCAGGAGAGGTCTGAGGTCTCTCCCATGTGTTCTCTTCTGCAAGTTGCTCCTGGTGCAAAAGAGGTCCTAAAGGCAGGCAGGGCATGGGTGAAGGCCCCAGTGTTAGTGGGTCACCTGCCAGCCTCCGCCAGGGCAGTCTCATAGCAAGCCAACTGTGGTTCAGAGAAATGTTGACCTCATGATGACAGGAGACACCAAGGAAGGCTCACTCTGCTTTATCCCCCATTGGCTGCCACAGCCAATAGGATTCGTTCTCTCATAGCTGCCAGACTGGTGAAAGAGAAGGCATGAGGATACATACACCTTGCTACTAAGCACGGCATCACGAGGATACACGCTAACTGTGTAGCTAACCCCTGAACTGTCGAGAGGGTTGAAAGATCTGTCCTATACCTGCACACCCTTTGGATCCCTAATTGAACAACGTTACAAGGCAAGTCTCTTCACAGATGAATCCCATACAGGGGCCTGGGTACTTTCTGTGGCCCTTTCTAAGTGCCAAGGTAGAGAATTTTTGCTGAATTCTTACAAAAGCCCCGTGAAGATATTACGATCTCATTTTATTGATAGGGAAACTGAGGCTTGAGCAAGCAAAATGACTTCATAATAACTAATTCTCATTGACTGAGTCTGATTCTGTGCCAGCTGCCTGTCTCATGCTAAGGGATTCGCTTGCCTATAATGCTTTCAGTGAGGGTCTACCCTGTGTGTGACAGATCCTTTGGAAGGCATTTTGCACTCATTAAAGGCAGGGTGCTGAAGGCCAGTGAGGAAGCCCTTTGCCTGGGTCAAAGTGCAAGTGACAGAGTCAGGAGCTGAACCAAACCCCTTGGCTCCAGACCCCACTCTTTACAACTGCACCAGGACAAACAGGAACGTGTCTACTGCGAGGGAAGCAGGGACACTAAACACCAACAGGTCAAGATTTTGAGTTATCATAGTAGATCTCTCAACAATACATAGCTAGCACTTTTTGAGGGTCTCAGGCTGGCATTAATCGTGTGATGGGTTCTATCCCATTTATTTATTTGTATTAATTTTTAAATGTGCTTTAGAGTGAATGGGTAAACATGAGGATCTGCTACATAGCTAAATGGCATGCAGGTAAGGTTGGGACTCCTAGCAAGCCCTCCCTCCCTGGGTAGTGGACATGGTACCCAGTGGGCGGTTGTGTGCCCTATATCCCCCCTTCCTTCCCTCCCTCCTCTAGCAGTGCCCGGCATTTTTGGTTCCCCCTTTGTGCTCACATGCCAGAATCTATAGGGAGCTCAAACAAAGTGACAGGAAAAAAGCAAATAGCCCCATTAAAATGTGGGCAAAGGATATAAACAAACACTTCTCAAAGGAAAAAATACAAGTAGCCAACAAACATATACAAAATTTTAAAAAACGAAAAAAATTGCTCAGCTTCACTAATCATCAGAGAAGTGCAAAACCAAACTACAACAAGGTCTTATTCCATTTTTAATCATTATAATTTAGATTCCATCTAACAAATGTAGAATCTGAAGTTCAGAAAGGTAAAGCAACTTGCCCAAGGTCACACAGCAACTAAGTAGGTTTGATTGAATTTGAACCTATGTCATCTGTGCCCTTGACTCCTTTGTTGCACAGCATCTTGAGTCACAGAAGTCAGGCTGTCATCATGACATATGCCACTTATCCAGTGGTAGGTGCCTCTAGTTATGTGTTCCACCAAGGGGCATCTTAGACTCGTGGGTATGATGCTAAAATTGCAGTGAAGAAAAAGTCTTTAGCTGTCCATGAAAAAATAATCAGAGGGATTCTTTACATTGGCCACCTCTAACCAGTGATCTGAAAAAGGAGCAACCCCCAAGAAAGAGAGAGAGAGAGAGAAAGAGAGAGAGAGAGAAAGGATGTATGTTTATTGTCCTTAGTTATTGTAAATGTTGACTTTTCCAAAGCTGCTTTTGTTTCCTAGATTTTGGTCAGTGACCAATTGATTGAAACCATTACATGTGCAAGGGCAGCCCCACAACTGCCCCAGGTTTCAGTTCTCCTAAATCCTTAAGGACTGGGAAGCACAACTTCCTGCTACCAGAAAGCTAGGTCCTCATATTAGGACCCCATCAACTACATCCCATTATCACAGTGGGGTGCACCTCATCATTTTTCTTGGGTGTTTATGTTTTCACCACAATGAAACATTGAGTAGGAAACATTGGGAATGAATACGTGGATTGACAAGCTGTATATTTTGTTTGGTCTTCTAGAACTGCCTTTTTAAGGCAATCAAAAGCCCAGATTACCACCGCAGCCACCCATCTGTGGCAGTGAAGGAATATAACATTTGATAATATAATATGTGATCATTAAAATTTACTTTCTCGTAGATTGCTCTGCTTTGCTTAAATGACACAGCTGTGAAAGGCAAAGTTGGTGACAGTAGATGTTTAACCACTGGAGCAGAGGAGTAGGGGGAGCTTTGATTTGTAGTGTCTGCCAATTCCCATGGTACAAACACTCTTACCATGACCCATTCAAGTCACCAACTGAATGCAGAGTTGGGAAGAGATGCATACACTCAGCTCTTGGGGCCTGCTGTGAGCCAGCTCCTGCACCCCATTGGCGATGGCCTATGAATATAATAGCCATAGGAATTGTTTGAGGAAGACCATGAGACATGACAGAACAGATCAGGACTTCAAGGTCACAAAACCATCATGGTGAGTCAGGCACTGTGGGAAGGTATAAACCCAAACCAGTGTGGAGAACCTGGGAGAAAGAATAATACAGACTTGTGAATTTTAAGTATTTTTCAACTTGGTGCCCCGGACCTAAAAACTGACTCCACTCAGGTGGCTCTCCTGGCCCAAGGTAACCATAGTTTCTAACATGTATTAAGTCATTGATGAGTCCTAAACATCATTTTAGAAAATTTGCAACATTGTCTCATTTAAGACTAAGGTAGGTAATAACGCGTTATTCTAGAGATAAGGAAACTGAGGACCAAGGAGTTGAAAGTTGCTCAAATTTACACAGAACTCTCGAAAGGCAACGTCAGGATTCAAAGCCAGATCTTTCTGACTCCATACCTCATTATTCCCTGGCTCAACAAAGAGCTGTGTTCTCTTTGAGTTCTGCATCAATAGCACATTCCTACAAATGAAATTTACATATAACAAATACATTTGTTGTCCCCCATTAAGTCTCTCATTGAGCAAGACAGAATCTGAAGGCTCAAGGGGACAAGAAGTAGGGTGGAGAGCAAGACTCAGAGGGTGTGGATGAAGGGAATGGGGAGACTGGGTCAGTAAGGTATCAGGGAGAAGAGAGGGCAGATAGGGCTGCTCATGGGATTGGAGATCTTGAGAGTGTCTATTATTGTTTAGGCAAAATGAAAGTTGGGCCTATACTGACTCAGAATTTACTTCTTTTGCCCAACCAAGAGAGCAGAAATAACCCTTAGGTCTCCAGGAGCTGCCAACATGTAGTGCACATGTTCCCAAGAGAAAGGTCCTTCGGTTCAGTTTGTTCACCAGCAGGTGAAGAAGACACAGCAGAGGATGATGTGTGTTCACACTGCACTTTTGTAACTTGATCAAAGGTGCCAAACCTCGAAGCTGCTTTTGGTTTTGGTACTTCCTCCAATAACGTGCAAACAGGCGCCTACTGATTACACTGCATGAGAAGCGTCTGTTCTAGAAATTAGTGATTATTAGTGTCCCTGCTTCGAAAAAAAAATTTTAAACAAAGGTATCTTTACCACCTGAGTTAACCAAATCTTTCCCGTATGGGAGGAATAGCATCGTCAAATAAGAAATAGAAACCAATGATGTGGGAAAGGAATAAAAGTAAAATTTTCTTTCTCTTCTCAATGTCAATTCCTGACACATTTGTATGTAGAATGTGAAGCTCGCCCAGCCGCTGATTTCGCTCTAGGATTCTATGCACAGCCATCCAAAACACAACCCTTCTCTCTTCAGACTTAACCATTAAAGCCCCTTCATTGCCGGCTCCTTCACAAGGAGCCAGTGCCTAGTCTAGATGAGCTAGCTTAATTTCAAGCTTTATCTTCTTCCCTTCCTCCACCCCTGTACCTCACTTATACGAATGTTAGAGAGGCAAGCTGTCTTCAGAGCAAAGCCACAACACTGTAGTGGACACTGTGGTGTGCTGTCAAGACCCCATCTGGACCAGAAGGCACGCGTTTTCCCAGAAGCTAGGCTGGTTTTTGCTGAAGGCTGAGTCCTTCCTTGGGAAACGCCCTTGGTCAAAGTCAGCTGTATTACCCAAGGTTATAAGCCCACGTCAATGACTTCCTGGCCCCCTTGCCCTAATTCAAAGCATCTCTGAAGGGTCACCCCAGCTTCAGAGGCACCTTGGGACTTGCTGAAGCATCTGCTGCTCCCACATCACAGTTCAATCCTCCCTCTGCCCAACCTAGGGGCAATTCATATCCTGCTACATCCCACCATGGTTGTAGTTCCTAGGACATCTCCAATAATCCTCCTGCATGTCTATTCCAGTTGCAGAGTTGGCTTCCTGGAAGGCCCAGCCTACCACAAACAACAGCTGGAGGACTTTAAGAAATATACATAACCACTCTGAAACTCTGTTTCCTCTTCTGCAAATTTGAGATACTGGTATGCTTACATTATTTTCCATTGGGATGACTAAATCAGACCATGTGCAATATGGAGCTGGCACAAAATCTACACTCAACACATAATAGCAGCGGTGGTGGTAGAGAGGTGCTCATACTATTCTCTGCCTGTGTGGTTCTTTCCCATCCTTTAGTTCTGGAAGTATGACATGGGGTAAAAAAGCACAGATTCTTGGGGGTTTCTGGTTAGACATGGTGGATTCAAGTCGAGCATTTTTGTCTGTACTCTTTCCAGAAGCTCTATTAAAAGTATAAATACGGGGGGGGGGGAAATGTTAAGCTCAGTGATCAAGAAACATCAACAAACATTTTGGTAGTTGGAGAAGTGGTACCTCCTGACTCAGCAGAGCAGTGCCTACAGAAGAGGAAGTCACCAAGAAATGAGCCAGTTCCCACTATGGGACCTGGGAACCGAACGGAGGTGGGGAAGGGTGGGACTGGGAGGAAGAGGGATGCTGCATGCTATGTTGGGCAGAGATACCACAGGATGTAGGCAACTCATTAAACAGCAACTGGTGTCATTACAAAGTTCAGTTGTCACCTCATCTCAGCATTCGCAATGGACACCTCTCCTCATCTTCACAGCTTGTCTGTATTATACAGTGGGATGTGTGCTGTTAGACTGTGACTACACCGAGAGGGGTCCCTGACCCAACCCAATGTTTGGCACACAGTAGGTGCTTAGCGAAGATTTCTCTAAAAGGATGAACGAATGAAGGAATGAATGATCCAATTTTCTTTGCAGGTCAAAGAAAAAATATATCTATCCAACTCAGTTGCTATATAAACAAAATGACTGGTCATATTATTTCCTTTCCAAATTATTGTTGGTGTGGTTTTGACATAGTTGGTCTCCACAAGTTATGACTCACATTAGAGTTACACTTATATAATGCTTGTAATGTGCCAGACACTGATCTAAGTTTTCTTTCTCCCTGTATACACACATGCACACATGTGAGTCTTCATAACAACCCTGTGAAATAGATTTGCTATTACAGAAAACAGACAGAGAGGTTAAGCAATGTGCTCAAGTCTACACAATTACTAAATAGCAGAGCTGGGATTCGAACTCATGTCCTGTGACTCCAAAGGCCATGCTACACAGAAGGAGCTAAAAGGAGGCTTCTGTAGGCCCTCAGGTCTTTCTCTTGTCCCTGAACTTGGTAAACAATAATCCTGTCTATCTCCCCATCCAGCTTCCCCCCAGACTCCACCCCTTTGAGAGGAGCTGCACTTTGTAATCTTTGAGTAACCCAAAGATTAGGGCCCTTCCTCACCTTCCTCCAAACCAATTGGGTCTTACTTGGGGCCCTCGGGGGCTGGGTAATCTGCAATAAAAATGCAGGTGGAGTATCTTTGCAACATTTTTAAGAGTTAAATGAAAAGCATACTTTATCTGCAAAGACCAAACCTATTCATTCCAATATACTGGGTAGACAACACTTCTCATACTCTGAGGTCCCAATGAAAGACAGAGAAGAAGTCATCTCTGTGAAGACAAGGCCCAGCAGCACTGCCCAGGGCAAAGTTCTTTTTTGTAACCTCTCCTCCAGACTAGTTTCAGCAAGACATTAAGAGTGAAAATGGCTGGGCTCGGTGGCTCAGCCTGTATGTAATCCCAGCACTTTGGGAGGCCAAGATGAGTGGATTGTCTGAGCCTGCGAGTTCGAAAACAACCTGGGCAATTTGGCAAGACCTCGTCTCTACAATAAGTAAAAAATTAGGCGGGGCTCGGTGGCTCAGCCTGTAATCCCGCACTTTGGGAGGCCGAGGTGAGTGAATTGCCCGAGCCCGCGGGTTCGAGCAACTTGGCGAGACCTCATCTCTACAATAAATCAAAAACATTAGCCGAGTATTGTGGCACATGCCTGTAGTTCCAGCTACTTGGAAGACTGAGGCAGAAGGATCGCCGGAGCCCAGCAGGTTGAGGCTGCGGTGGCCGGGAGTGTGCCACTGCCCTCCAGCCTGGGTGACAGAGTGAGAGAGACTCCAACTCAAAAAAAAAAAAAAAAGCCGGGCTCGGTGGCTCATCCTGTAATCTCGTGCCTTTAGGAGGCTGAGGTGAGTGGATTGCCTGAACCTGTGGGTTCGAAACCCGCCTGGGCAGCGAGACCTCATCTCTACAATTAATCAAAAAATCAGCCGGGCGTGGTAGCGCATGCCTGTAATTCTGGCTACTCGGAAGGCTGAGACAGAAGGATCACCGGAGCCCAGCAGGTCGAGGCTGCGGTGGCTGGGAGCGGCCACTGCACTCCAATCTGGGCGACAGAGTGAGACTCCAACTCAAAAAAAAAAAAAAGCCGGGTGTGGTAGCAGCAATCTGTAGTTCCGGCTACTTGGAAGGCTGAGGCAAAAGGATTGCCAGAGCCCGACAGGTCGATGCTACGGTGGCTGTGAGTGTGCGACTGCACTCCAGCCTAGGCAACAGAGTTAGACTCCAACTCAAAAAAAAAAAAAAAAAAAGTGAAAACACAGCAGGAACTAGGCTGCAGTCTGCTGGAGTTTGGGGAGCCACCTTATGTTGACTGAGGTCTCCTCTGTTCCAGGTTTAGTGCTGAGATCTTCCATGTAGATGACAGTTCTCCCAGCAAGGCTCTGAGGTGCTTTCTTTCATCCTCACTTTACAGGGCCCCCAAGAGTAGGCAACTTGTACTCAGGAGTAATAGAACATGGCGGCGAACTTTGGTCTATCCCATCCCAGAGCTGAGATTCCAGCAGAAAGCACCAGAAAGACAGTGCAGTGTCTTAGAATACAAAGTGTTTGCCTTGATCCTAGAATCAAAGAGGCCAGAGACAGCAGAAAATTGGCAACTCTTTGGTGGTTCACAGCCATAAAGACCAACTTCCTCCACTATTCATGAGCCAAAGTGCAGTGGCAGCGAGGCATGGGGACCTAAGAGGCCCTTCCTTCATTCATTCACCCTCTCCTTAATCACTGTGACAGTAGTGATCAGTCCTCAGTGACGTGAGGAAATTGGAGCTCAGAGAAGTGAAGAAACTTTCCCAAGGACACACAGCTGGTGAAGGGCAGAGTTGGGGCTCAAATGTGAAAAGGGATGGATGGACTCTGAAGTTCATACTCTTCTCATTATACGGCCTTTCTTGTACTGAGAGTAAACAAAGCGGTGGACTTCACACAGGAAATAAAAAGTGAGAGGCAAAAAAAAAAAAAAAGAAAGAAAGAAGCAAAAGTGAGAGGCAAGCCACCCTTGTAAGCTTAGGGCCAGGTAAGTCAGCCCTGGGGGTGCCTCTGGGTGCATTGCCACCTTGAGACCAATCCTTCCACACTAAACCATCCCTGGACCAACAGAGAGATTACCAGGTACAATCTCATGTCTCTTTCAGTTATCAAATCACCTACTGCACTAGAGAGATGAGGCCAAAACATATAACAGGCAATAAGCTCCTTGAAAATGAGATTGTATTTACATACATCTACCCAGTATTTAGCACAAGGCCTGGTATCCAAGAATACCCAGCAGCCATGTGGTGAATAAATGGATGAATAAATGAGTAGCTGCACAAATAACCAAACAGCCGTTTGGGGCACTTTCTGCCCCATTTCACACCAAAGGGAGGCATATTGTGGAAATGACTCAGCCGTGGTTACCCACACTTTAAAAATACATGCAGTCCTTATTGGAGCTGGCAGGAGCGATTTCGGTCCTGGGAGCAGCACTCCCTGCTCACCTAATATTACACGAAGTGTTAACTACATTATCTGGAAATACCCTATGACTAATTCCCCATCCCTTATCTTGAGGAGAAGAAAATTGTCTCTAGCGCGAATGCCCCAGATTCCTGGTCAGTTTATGTAAGGCATTTCAAGTGATTGCAGTATTTTAAGTCATTTTTAGCTTAAATCACCTGATGTGTGGTGAGCCCAGAAGACCTGATCTCTCACTCCCATAAACTCCCTGTTTTTTCCACTAATTTTGTTTAAACTACTTACTGCATCCTAAGTACTTCTCCATTGAAGAACGGGCTTATAAGTACACATCCCCTGGACTATATGATTTTGAAAATAGATGTTTATTCAGTGGGTTTTACAGCAGCATCTCCTTGGGCTCAAGGCTCCATTTCTTTTGGGTAATTCCACATTTGCCAGGCTGGCAGGGGGTGGTATTCATTCTTTATCATGACCGATTTTGGTGCCTCTGTGGTTTGCAAACTTTTCTTTCCAGTCTAAATAGGATTTGATAGAAATTTTCTCCAAATTATGTCTCAAATGATCCTCAGTGATTGAGCAGGAAATGAGCTCCCACAAGACCTTTGACTGACTAGAAGTAAAAACTTGGTTTTTATAAAGTAGTTGGATAAGAGAGGAGGGCCTATTCTTTGTGCAGTTGAAGCTACTTTGAAATAAACAAAATCCACAGGAAGCAAAATATCAGAGTGGCAGGTAGACCTAACAGAATCCATGTTCTGATTTTTACTTGCAGTCCTGATGGTCTTTCCCTGCCATAAACAGAGATCATGTTTTGCTCATCTTCCCAGCGTCTTATTACAGATATGTCAGCTTTGATACATTATTTGAACATGTAGACAAATGAGAGATTTAGCGACAGTTAAAAAAACTTAGGCAACACCAACTAGTTAGTCTTCTAACACAAGAGTCCTCAAACATCTTCATAAAAAAGCCATAGCAAATACGAGGGAGACCCCCCAAAACCTGGAACTTATTTATAAAAAATTGTGCATTTATTCTTACATGTTTAAACTTGAGTCACCTTCAAAGTACTCTCCATTTGATGCAATACACCTATGGAGATGCTTTTTCCACAGCTCAAATCCGTTTTTAAACTCATCAATGTTGATGCCTTTTAGTGCTTCACTGTTTTTTGTTTACCTCTTCCACATCAACAAAATGTTTCCTTTTGATAATTTTTTTCATCCAGGAAAAGAAAAACAAAATTACTTGGGGAAAGACTGGGTGAATAGGGAGGATAGGGCACAGGGGTCAGGCTGTTTAGGGTCAACAACTGCTGAACACTCAACGCAGTATGGGCAGGTACATTGTCATGGTGAAAGAATCAGTTACCTGTTTGCCACCAAAAAATTCACTGAAACTGAACGCAGCCTCTTACAACAATGCTAGCTGGTACACTGATGCCAATGGTTTCCTAGAACACTTACCTAGCAGGGAAGCTTGTACTACAAGGGGCCTTGCCTCCAAAATATAATTTTGTTTTTTTGGGGTCCCCCCTCATATTTTAGACATTGCAGGCAATATAGCTACAACTACACAACCTTGCTGTTGCTGTAGTGGGAGGAAAAAAACCACATAGATAATATGTAAAGAAATGCACATGGCCGTGTTCCAATAAAACTTAATTTACAAAAACAGCCAGCTAGCAGGATTTGGCCCGTGGAGTATTGTTCGCAGACCCCTCTTCTACCTAATACCAACTACTTAATCACCTAAGTAACACCAACTAGTTCATTTCCTAAATAAGTTCCCTCCCTTGGTCAAGATGAACTTGATGTTTAACTGAACTTTTATGCCAGTTTAATTCAAGTTGGAAACATAAGAAGAATTTTGATGAGGCCAGAGGATGTGAGGCCTCTGTCTTTGGGCCACTCTGCAGAGGTAAAGCCTCTACTGTGGGTTTTAATAGCAAGAGACATGTCAATAAGTCCTGCGGTCTTTGGAATTCACATCCAGACCTTAGGCAGGAATCCATGTCTAGTAGCTTCACATTAATTCTTGCTAGAAAAAAAAAATTGTTTATGAAAACATTTCCAAGGGAAGATGACTGAAGCAACCAAAGGTTTCCAAATTAACATTTTTTTTTTTTTTTGAGGTGGAGTCTCACTGTCACCCAGACTGGAGGGAAGTGGCACACTCACAGCCACCCCAGCATCGACCTGCTGGGCTCTGGCGATCCTTTCACCTCAGTTATCCAAATAGCTGGAACTACAGATGTGCACTACCACGACTGGCTAATTTTTTTTTAATTGTAGAGACAAGGTCTCACCAAGTTGCCCAGGCTGGTTTCAAACTCGTGGACTCAGGCAATCCACTCGCCTCGGCCTCCCAAAGTGCTGTGATTACAGGCTGAGGCACCGAGCCAGGGCCCAAATTTACTTCCTCTTTTTTTTTTTTTTGAGTTGGAGTCTCACTCTGTCGCCCAGACTGGAGTGCAGTGGCCGCTTCCAGCCACCGCAGCCTCGACATGCTGGGCTCCGGCGATCCTTCCGCCTCAGCCTTCCAAGTAGCTGGAACTACTACAGGCGCACGCTGCCACGCCCGGCTAGTTTTGGATTTATTGTAGGGATGAGGTCTCGCCAAGTTGCCCAGGCGGGTCTCAAATCCGTGGGCTCAGGCAATCCACTCACCTCAGCCTCCCAAAGGGGCGGGATTATAGGCTGAGCCACCGAGCCCGGCTCAAATTAACTTCTTTATTCCCCTTTCCCACCTATGAGCCAGCTCTGTTTCCTAAAACAAGGTAGGGCATGGACCACGGAAGATTTTAAGGAATTAAATAACTTAAAAAATCACTCGATTCATATCAATGGCAAGATGCCAAATAATCGTCCCACCCCTTCCATGAGGAGCAGGTAGCAATTGTGCATGCCTAACATTTTAGTACAGCCAAGCAAATCCAAACAGCGGGATGAAAGTCCCTCCCTCTCTCCATTCTTCATCTCTCCTGGTTAACATCTGCTGTAAAAAGAGAACCTCAAAACCCTTCAATTAGAACAAAAATTACTATAAAGATTTACTCCTTAAGAAATATGTTTTCCTAATAAATGCTTGTTTTCAAAATGTTACTGCTATTTTGGAAGCTGATGTACCATGCTGGTAGCAGAAGGATGGATGTCTCAGGGCCCTACCATCTCTCTCTGTAGGTTTATATGGAAATATTTTAATCTCTTTCTGTATGTACATATCTCTATCTCTGTCTCTTTTTCCCTTCTCTTTTCACCTGCAAGTCCCTGTCAATTCTTCCATGTAGAATCCGAATGCTTTCCACTATGTGTCACAATATAGATTTGGATGCAATAAAGACTATAATTATTGAGCATTTATGAGAAGTAATATTTTCCCTCTGGTGCATGTTAGCTCAGCTGCTCATGCACAAGTGTGAATACTAATGCCTCCAGCTTACCTTGGCGCCTCAGACACTGGGAAAGGGAAAGGAATAACAGAAGCGAATGGTGAGAGAATCAAGCAGGCTCAGGAAAAGCACTCATCCCTGCTGGTGTCTGTGGAAAACAATGTGGATTTGGAGGAGAATTTGGAAAGATAGGTGGTGGTTTGCTTGTGGGATTGAAACATCAGGCCTTTATGCTAAGAGATTTGGAAGACCAAGTCCAGCACATGCAACCACAAGTTCTGCAGCTCCTGCCTGGTACCAGATGGCTTACAAGGGCTGCATTGCTATATAAACATTTCATTGAAAGTTTGACTTCATAAATGTGGAAATTAGGCAAAACAAAAGAAGAATGATTCTCAGAGGCATCTCAGTGAGTAATTTGTAATTTCTCTGACAATGTGAGCTTAGCTCCGTGCCAGTCCAAATATTCTCAAGAAATGCTGGAAATCTTTGAAAAAGTATTCTAAAGTATCTAAGAAAACTTAACACAATTACTAAAAAAAGAGAGTGAGGATTTTCAAGAAAAATAGGCCTTTGCAATGGCAGTCACGACTAAAAGCTATGTCTAAAACCACCAACACTAGGCCAGCCTGAATGCCTGTTTCTACATCATTTCTTCTTGGGTACCGAGGGCAAAATGGGTACTTCCAGAGGCCTCGCTTGCCACCCTCACTTGTCCCTTCTCCATCTCTGCTTCATCTAACTCAAGACTTGGTGGGTTATCTGTGTCACATTCCAGGAAGGAGATGAGGAACAAAAGTCACCAACAACTCATAGCTTCCGGGAGGAAAGGGCAAAACTACACAGGAAGTGGGAGGAGGGATTCATGTTTGAAGTGCACAGCTTGTCTCCCAGTGCACAGGGGAGATAGCAGGCATTTAGAGATAACAGGAAACATTATCAGTGATGTCTTGCCAGGCTCGACACCCATGACTGATACCTAGGAAGGACTCACAGCTCAGATGAATTAATTCATAATTATTTCTTTCTGTTTTCAAAAGTACAAGTGAAAGGAGCTGATTTTGAGTACTTTGCCCATAGGAGGTATTTGATAAATGCCAGTTAAATCCATGTTTGGGTCACTAAAATATTATTACTAGTAATAATAGCCACGGTAGAGAAGCTCATTTAGCTCTCACATACACTCTCTGTAGTAAGTGCTGATATTAACTCATTTTACAGAGGGGGGAAAAAACTGAAGCACATGGCATTTAAGTAACTTGCCCAAAGTTACTTAATCCAACTGGTGAGTGACAGAGCTGGGATTTGAACCAAGGATGTTGGGCCTAGAGTCTGTGATTTTCTAATGGCTACCCTAACCAATACAACACTGAAAGAATTGTTCTAGCTCCTTTTCTGAACATGTAGTGCTGTCTCTTACTGCACAATTTATATTTTCTCAGGCAGCTCTGGTTTTTGAAATTCCATCACACTGTGATACTGTGACACTTGTCAGTCCACCTGTCTACTTTTGGGTTTGGGAATAAACATTTGACACAGTGAATGTGTGGTAAAAAATCAATATATTGAAAAACTGGCTAGGGGACAGGAGGAAAGGGGAAAAGATGAGAAATTTAGACCAAGCTTCCCTGAGCCACAGTTTTCTCACCTCCACCTTTATACCAGTAAAGGTGGAGGTGAGGATTAGAGAAAAAGTTCCCAGCATAATATCCCAAGTACAGTAGACTCTCCAGAAATGGCAGTTGTACTGATATTAGTGAGATCTTTTCTGGTGTCACCAGTAATAGGTTGAATCGTATTCCCCAAATATATGTTGAAGACCTCACCCCCAATGCTTCAGAATGTGACCTTACTGGGAATAGAGATGTAATCAGATGAGAATACAGACGCACTTAGTTAGGATGAGGTCACACTGGAGTAGGATGGGCCCTTCCTCCAAGAGACAGAGATACAGGGAGAATGTCATGGGGAACCAATGTAGAGATTAGAAAGCTTATGCTGCAAGTCAAGGAACACCATGCATCGCCTGAAGCACTACCAGGTGGTGAGGCAAGAAGGATTCTCCCTGAGCACCTTCAAAGGGAGCACAGCCCTTCTAACACCTTGACTTAACCCCTTGGCCTCTAGGACTGTGAGACAATATTTCTTCTGTTTTAAACCACCCAGGCTGTGCACTTGGTTATGGCAGCCCAAGAAAGCATACACTTCATCATTAACGTTATCATCTGGCTCATAGCCCTTCTCATCAACCACAGATAGGTCAACACAGTCCTAAACATGTACTAGAATAATTCTATGCCCACAGCCATAATGCAGAGAACACCTAACATCATTTTCTGACAATACGGGTCATGTAAAAAGGAATCCAGAAAATTTTCTGAATGGATCTCCTCAAGACCAACAAACATATTCACACACACAGAAAACACACACACACACACACACACACACACACACACACACACACACAAACACACACACACACACACAGGCATCCCTTCTAAATGTACACCTTACCGTGTCTTTCCCAATGTCAGGTCTCAGGTGTCTGAACACCAAATTTATCTTCTTTATGTTACTTCCTAGAAAACAGATGAGTCTCTCCTCATGCGAGGTAGTGCCCGCTGTGGTCCACCCTGAAAGCCACACGTGCTCATTTATCCTCATCCTCATCTCTTTCCTTATTCCTTCACCTGCCACTTACTCTGCCCCCAAGATGACAGAGAAGGAAATCTATAATGTTCCAGACCAGGTTCTGCCAAATGTTCATTGGCAGATGTTAGACAAAAGGCCCTCTCTGCATCCAGGCAACCCAAGCCAGGAAAGATAAATGCGAGTTTCTTTGACATGAGATCTGTCATGGTGAGCTCTGAATCCATTCTGAGGCCACCTGGGTGACAAACGGGTCATGGCTGGTCAGGGACCGGGGGTATCGCATCTCTTTTAATGGACAAGTAACACGTCCAAATGTCATTTTTAAAGGGAAAGTCATCCCCATTTAGAAAATGTGGCCAGCCGGGCTCGGTGGCTCAGCATGTAATCCCGCGCCTTTGGGAGGCTAAGGTGAGTGGATTGCCTGAGCCCACAGGTTCGAGACCCGCCTGGGCAGGCGAGACCTCATCTCTACAATAAATCAAAAAAATTAGCCGGGCGTGGTAGCATGCGCCTGTAGTTCCAGCTACTCAAAGGCTGAGGTGGAAGGATCGCCGGAGCCCAGCAGGTCGAGGCTGCGGTGACCGGGAGCGGCCACTGCATTCCAGTCTGCGCAACAGTGAGACTCCGACTCAAAAAAGAAAAGAAAAAAAGAAAATGTGGTCAGATACACTTTCAAGTATTAACTTCTTTTTTTCTTTTGCTTCAAACTGTAAATAAGTAGAGGCAGGAGAGTATCTGCTTGCCACCCAAGGGGAGGACGGGTTGGAATTTTGTTTCCCAGTGAGATTTCCTTTGCTTTGACAAAGGAAGGGAGTCTCCTGTCTGGTTTAGTGGCTTGACCAGAGAGTGGTGCTATGTGGGACTCCAAGTCCAAGTGTTTTGAACCTAGGAAAAAAAATCATTTCCCCCTAGATTCATAGAGAAGGACCCTCTTCCCCTCAGCTATGCTCAGTTCAATAATAGGTCAATAGAAGCCAGGATGGGGACTGACATCTATATGTGCTAGGTGGTTCCCAGAACCTTGGGAGGCTGAGGTGAGAGAATCGCTTGAGCCCATGAGTTTGAGTTCAGCCTGGGCAACATAGTGAGATCCTGCCTCTACAAATAATCAAAAATTAACTGGTTGTGGTGGTACAGGCCTATAATCCTAGCTATCTGGGAGGTTGAGAAGAATTGCCTGGGCTCAGGAGGTTGAGGCTGCAGTGAACCCTGATCGTGCACCACTTCACTCCATCCTGGGTGACAGAGTAAGACTCCGATTCCTTCCCCCTCCCCACAAAAAAAAAGTTCAACGGGTCTATTTTTTTAAAACTTATTTTCAGGTCTCTAGAATCACAAAAGAACCATAAGGTAGGAGTTTATCAAATTATTTTTGTATCTTGACTTTTTTAGAAATAGCATAAATTAATTGTCAGTATTAGAGATAGACGTGGCCTCATCACTCTTTAAAATGTAAAAGAAAACTCTGACAGTCAACACTTAACCAAAAAAGTAACAATTTCTTGATCATTCCTGGGCTGACCACTTTTCATCACCTTCCTCCAGAGCCAACTGTACCATTGCCAGGAGTGTGGGAGAAATCAGAATCAAATTAGCAGGAGGTATTATCAACCCAAATTGCCATCGGTGCCTCCTCTTCTAACTCCTATCTTTCTTATTTGTCTTGCCAGACTCCCACTCTCCTGGGAAAGCTTTTCTGGGAAAGGGAGAACATTCTCAGGGGCAGATATGAATCACTGAGGGCTGGGAGGTTTCCTGAGGCTAGGTGCCATCTTGACTCTCAGGAGAGGCAGGTACAGACTGGTACCCATGGGCTGGAGATTGGAGAGTTTACAGAGTGGGCACACGGCATAAAAGTTAGAGGTACAGTCAGGGAAAGATGCTAAAATCCAAGTGGACAAGATGTGGGCTAATGTCCTTTGGTTAGTCTGCAACAAACACAACAGGAACATGCAAGGCATGGAAATCAGGGGTCTGGGTAATTCCACACATGGTGAGTAATTATTTCAGGTCTCTGCTCCTATGGACACATTGATCCTACATGTAATGCCACTGCCTGTCACAGTGGTGGGTGTTCAAAAGCATTTGTTGGTTAAATGAATGGTAGCCTCTGTGGTCCCTTGAAAATTTGGACTCGTCTATGGAGACTGTCCAGACTAACTGCACCTGACTCAACAAATTTGAATTAGTCAATTCATAGGTCAATTCTGAATGTTTTGGACAGGGCTGACCTCAGATTTTCAGTGATTTGTGCTGGCACTTGCTGCCATTTTTCCTCACTTTTTTGAGTCCCTTTGACAACGTCTATGTTTGCCTCCTGCAGCAAAACCACTGACAAAGAAATGTTATAAAGATAGAGTCCCAGAAATGAGGAGAGCCGAGAAAGTGACAAGGATATATTCCATGAATGTGCATTTTGTTCTGGACTCATCTGAATGGCAGATCTCAGAGTTCTGAGTCTAGAGACCAAAGTGGCAAGCGAAGAACTGAGTGATAGAGTCAGTGTGATGCTGAGAAAAGAATACATAACTGGGAGACACAGAGAAAGACTAAATGCATTTTCCTTTCTCTTGGTTCAAATCCCAGCTCAGCATCTAACCAGCTATGAGATCTAGGGCAGGTTATGTCACTTTTTGTGCCTCAGTTTCCTCATCTGTAGAGTGGGTACAATAATAGAACCTATTCATTGGATTATGAGTATTAAAAGGGTTAAAAAGCACAGATTTCACACATACTTATTTGATACATAGGTTACAATAATGATTGTTATCACCACTTAATATGTTACTAAGCATAAGATGAATGCTGATTTGCTCCTAGCATAAGAGTACAATAAATATCACAGCAATTATAGGATGCATGCCAATTCAGAGAGACAGAAAAATAAAATGTATATCTTCCAATAGAGGAAATTGGACATTTAATCTCTTTGAGCCTGAGCTTCAGGGCAGTTCTGAATGTCATATGCACTAGCATTTCTTAGCTCAGTGCCTGACTAAATGCATTTTCCTTTCTCTTTTCCTTCCTTCCTCCCAGTTTTTCCTTCTGGGAGAACAAAGATTAAAAGATTGAAGGCATTACCAGAGCCTCACAGGTGGCCTTGACCATGTGCCTATATTAGGTTTCCAAGAAAAGTGAGATGGTCAAGCTGGACAGCCACAGGTGGTGGGCAGGGCCAGCCTCAAGTCACAAGGCTCTCCCTGACCCATGACGCCTGCCACCTGCTCTGCCCACTCCCTTCTCTCCTCAGGTTGGGGTCTTCCAGCTTTGGTCCCATCCACCATGGGGTGCTCTCAGTGGGCAGCCAGAGAAGACCATCCCAACACGGAAGATAGGCCACGTGACCCCCTCCTGAAATGCATCAGATTAGAGACGCCGCTGTGCCAACTAACCTACTATGGTATCTTACTTTCCTAGTCTTTCTACCTTAAAAGAGTTCCCTCACCCTGCTTTCTGATTATCTTCAGCCCTGGAGGTTTTTGTTAAGTATGCCTTTGCCTAGCTTGAATTAAGAAAAATACAAACACACTTACCCACATATATTTCTGTAACACACACACACACCACACACACATGTAGGGCTCGTTCTGGGCCAGGCATGTAGTGTCTCAGAAATAGTGACTCATTTATTCCTTATAACAAAACTATGTAGGAGGAACTATAATTATCCCATATTTATAGTAAAATAAAGGCATAAAGAGGTTAATAACTTGCCCAAGTTGGCAGGAGGAAGGGTCAGCATTTGAACCCATGCTTCCTGGCTCCAGAGTTTCAGTTTTTAAACACCCTGCTATTCTATTTTTAAAACACAAATAACTCCACCAACCCCGTTACTATAGGCCCCACTAATTACTTTCCCTCCTTCCAACCCCTTCCAATCCCAGTTAAGAATCACTGAATTATCTCAGAGATCCTACAGCAAAAGCTCATCTATAGAAAGAGCAGATATTTAAATAAAATATATTTGGAAAGGATGAGGAAAAAATATAAATTTGAATATTGAGCTTAAGGGGTAACATGTTAGAAAGGGAAGTTGGGAGACATGGAAAGTCATTTTTGGTTATTTCTATGACTAGCAGAATACTGGTATACAGTTGGCAGGGGAGTCTAAGTACTCTACAATGTAATGGATGGTCCCTCACACCAAGGAACTGAGTAGCCACAGATGTTAACAGCGCCGGGGTTGGAAACACTGGGTACAATCTGAACATGAAAATGAACCACCAGAAGGAACAAAAGAGTCCTTCCCTCACCTCTCAGAGGCAAAGCACTAATGTCTGCAGCTGACTGGTCTAGGCAGAAATCATCTTGGGGTGGGATGAAGGAAGGTTTCCCCGCAGTGCCCTTTAGTGCATGATAACTTGTCTGCTGCAGGATCCACAAACTGGCCCGGGACTGTTAGAAGGTTCACTAATGAGCTGTGGTCAGGTTAGATGGAGCTTTCAGAAGAAT